>JAYXKI010000007.1:0-1200000 GCA_037892935.1 Phlebopus portentosus
GTCGCCTCGTCCCGGTGGTCAACAAATTCGATTGCCAGCAAATTAACGGGCTGCATACACACGCTTTCGTACCAAACCGGCAAGGCCTTCACGCGGGCAGTAGTTTCGGAGCCTCACTTGACGTCATCAACGAAACCGGATCTTCGCTCGACGCGAAGTCCTGCCTCTTTTAGATAGTGTTGAGTAGCCAGGCCACCTAAACGTCCTCCGCTCTGTACCAGAGAACGTATGTCCTCGAGGTTAACAACCCCATCAATAATGTCCAGCAGGATCTCATTAGGCAGTTCATCTCCTTGCAATCAAATCAGAGCGAGTACGACGAGAGTAGAATCTAAAGAAATCTGATTCATGAATAGAGACTTACTTGAAGCAGTGTAAATGATAACTGATCGTTCCAGCTACTGCCAGTCCAGAGAATGATGCAAAGTTAAACAATTAAATATATTTATACTCGCCAAAGGTCAGGATTAGGGTTTGGCAGCGCATATTTATGGTTACAGTCTGATCAATGAGAAACACAGCTTCCTAATGTACAGGCCGTCTCCGCAACTGAAGATTCCCACCCGGCCCTGTGGAAGAGATCAGCACACAAATTCGGCTTCGGTGGACATAATATGCACGGAGTCATCAATACCACAAGTTTAAAGTCCGTAAATGCAAGAAATTATACAAAGAGGTATATAGACTCAAGAAATACCATCCGTCGGCATAATCAAAGCAACCGTGACCATTTACGTACGCTGCGGAACCCTATAGCTAGTAGTTAGAATTCACAGAAGCGACCCTGAGATGAGCAGCTCCAGAAGATACGTACGCCACGAGAGACAAGCAGGATTTGGTACCGGCAGCTAGATACCACCCTGATGTTCCGACATATCGGATATCGAAGTGTCCATCTGGGCTTCCACGGGAGGTCACTCTCTGGCTGAGAATGCCGATCATCGCCCAGGGCCAGCTCCCTAGTGTATTGACTACCTTAGCACGGAAGTCACGGAAGCTGTTCGAAGGTCTCGTCTGGAACTCGTCTGGAACAGGACCCCGGCAATCTCACCAGATGTCTGTTTTGGAAATCGACCATTTTATCCGAGAACAGCCATCTGTTGGGCGTTGGGATTGCCGGGGCTCCTTCCGTAACTCGTCTGGAGGTGTTGTACATACGTATATACTATAATATAGTATTACGTTATACTTATAGTCGTCAGTCGTTCTCACAATTCTCCAGCAGTCAGCAGTCTTACATTACCGTCATACTTACGAAGTATATGTCAGTCATCCCCGGGCTCCTTTGCTTTGATTTCCATTTCTCGCTTCGCTTTCTTCTCTCCCCTCAGGGCCAAGTCTACATCTCGCGCACCTACCCGACGCGCGGCCCTGTCTTGTCTAATTATTTCACGTCCTACACTTTTTCACCGGCGTGTCAAAACCGCATATGTATTAAACACCCGCATTTTCTCACTCAATTCTGCATGTTTTCATCTCGAGCAACTCGATTATATACTGTAGTTTTCAATGCAGTAAACGTTACTAGTTGCCTCCCAGCTCGTCGAAATCAGTCCAAACTTTTCGTATCATGCATAATTTAATTTATGCATATGTAAACTTCAATTAGGTGTTCAACACACCGGTGAAACACTAGTACTGTATTTCATCATGAATTCTGATGCATTTCGCTAATTGCGCAGCGGGACTATTTTCTTGAAAGAAGCTCACAGGGACCAAACCCCTATTTCCGAACCTGAAATTTTGATCCGTGATTGCAATTTTTTAAGCAGGCTCAGAAACATAATTCTGCCCTCTGTGTTAGGCGGACGCGTAAGTCTAGCGGGTGATGTGATTGAAGACCAGTATCCACTCAGGATCGGGCAAAACCGCCCACTAGAGGTCTTTTGCTATTAAGCGGTGTCTGATAGCGACCGTTTTGAAATTCCGGGCACACCGTTTGAACAACGCACGCGAGAGATCATGTCAAAGACTTAAGCGACACCTTGCCGTAACGCGGTTCTGACCTGATTGGTAATTCTTTTGTCTCCACAACCTTCAAGTCAAAATAAAATTCTTTTCGTGATTAAAGCTCTGGTTCGAGGAAATATATACTACAAGAGCACATACTCGATGTGAATACAATAGCATGAATTTGTCAGATTATTCTCATCTCCTACTCCTTGAACGAGGAAGAGTTAGACCAGTTGATCGGCATTCCCAAAACTAGACGATGTGACTTCTGTGACAGAGCCCTTGCTCGTGGAGTTTCGACACCTGTCTGTCTCTCGTCCGTCCGATTGTGCTATATACAGTATATACAGAAGGCTATAAAAATGTCAACGTACATGCCACTCAATTCCCTCAATGCTTCCTCGATTTTTCACCCCGGACCACACTTCCACAGTCCCAATTAAATCCGGCAATGAATCCTCACCTCTCTTTCCCGTCAACTCGACAAGATCACACGATTGCGCAGAACCTGTACCGGGTGCATTCAGAGCTGCTAGTCTGGCAAGCGTCGTGGCATACCCCGACGAGGATGTGGATATGGCCTTGACGGTGAGTTGACCTGATTGGCTATGGTCAGCGGACCAGACGGACTGACAGACCCAAAACTTAAAAGGAGCAAGACCTCGAAATGATAGTCCCTGTGTCATCTGTTAGACCTCGCTGTCATTCGATAAGTTCCCACATGTGCGACTGATGGGCTTTACACTTAGATGTCTCCTGGGGCGGGCGAAAGTAAGCGTATACAGTCGAATTTACGGGACGCGAGTACAGTTTCGAAGGTGAGATTTCCATCATCTCTCGTTTCAAGCCTGGATTTATGAGAATAGCGATCAACGTCGAGTAGTCCGTCTGAGTCATCGCAGGCCATAATCAGCCGTGTCTCGCAACTGGCGATGCAGTTAGAACAACTTAGTACCAGTCAAGCACAGCTGATGGAAATCCTCCGACAGAAGGATGTCCGAATCAATGGCCTCGAAGTTGAGCTGATGAATTTGGTACGCTTTACTTCTTTTCTTCCTGGTATTCAAGTTCTGATCCATTCTCATGCATTTATCTATAGCGTCTCGACGGTGAGACAATGCGAGCAGAGGCTTCGTGGCGACAGCGCGGTGACGACCTGCTTCTTCAAAGTCTCCCCACGTCGCTTGAGGTTGACAAGCGCCAGTTGTTGACTCTCCCAGTTCGTCAGATACTGCTCGCTTCCGAATCATCTCCGCAGACTCTACTTGCTAACTCATCAGAAATCACGACATCAAAAGATAGAATTGACGTACGGTCGCAGAGGGGAAATGCAGCGGGGCGAACGGTGCAGACACCAACGCAGGAGAAACAAGGCGAGAGCGGTCTTAAAAACAAGGCATCAAGCCGGAGAACTGCGAAGTGCTCGGGGGTTGTGATGAGTCCGAGACACGAAACGTCGGTGAGAGGACTATTCTTTGACATATAAGTGTTGAGCTTCATTCACAAACGTTTTAGAATCAGAGATGGACAGCTGAGGAAGAGGAGGACTTCATCATGGTTGACAATAGCAACGATGATGGCTACGATGCTGACGATCAAATAGAGCAGCACGGGGCGGAGCTTGGCGATGAAGACCACTTCGACCTCGATCAGACCGACAAAGACGAAACAGACGAAGAAAATGTCCCGAAGACAAAAGCACAGAGTCGTTGGTCCGGAAAGCGAATCAAAGACAAGAAAAATGTCAGCGCATAAAAGTTGAACCATTTTTTTTTTTGGCTGATGATCCCTCAGCGTATCATCAGAAAGGTCATAAGGGAAACTTATAATGTGACGACGGTCCTGGATTTTCTTTTCTGTGCCACTGCCGACCCCATTCTAGTCGAAACCTTCAATCGTACCGGTGCAGGTGGTCCAGACGAGGCCCGACCCCTTGTCGACATGCGCGACACCCTTGCCTCGGAATGGAACAAAGAGGTCATCCGAATTCTGGTTGACAAAGTCATGAGGAGGGAGAAAGCGATAAAGCTAGGGGTTACGAAGTCCGATTGGGTTCGGTCTATCAAGAATAGGCTCAGGAATATCCGTGCCCAATGGAAGAACGGACAAGCTCAGCCTAAATCCGACGGCGAGTCATTTGAAACGTCGAAGGAGGTGGACGACAGGGTGACAAAGCACTATACCGAAGGATTGACGAGAGCTAGGCGGAACTCCAGACGACACAATGTGAGTACTGATTTTCTGGTTATTCCGATTATGTGTTAATCACCCTACAGAAATATAGGTCACGACTGCGCATCGTCGAGGCAAAAGTCAGGCAATGTGAAAGGTTGAACGATGAGGAAGAGAGCAGGAGGTGGAAGAAAACGCAGGACGTGCTCGAGAAATTGGGGCCGGCGGGTATGAGTTCTGACGAAAGTGACCCTGACGACGGATTTTCCGGTACACGAGTCAAGGCGATGCCCTGGCGGAGAAACATTCGCACTCTCTTGGTTCACATTGACTCCCATAGGTCTGACCGTACCATCTACTCCAGACGGGGAGCGAAGCCTGTATTAAGGGAAAGGCGAGGCTACAAAGAGACTTCTCGCGAGCCGGTCCTGAATCTTCCGCTCTCCTTTTATAACGACAATTGGCTCAATGTCCAGGGTCCTGCTCAGAGGACAGTTCTTTTTCACCTCGCTGAGGAAGATTTTGATTGGTCATGCATAAATATGTGGATACAATAGAAATGACCGGGTCTTATCAATAGAAGTATGAGCTTTGCGCGATATCTCCATCAAACTTAATGGCGGTGTCATCTCAGTACCGCCATATTGTTTTGTTGTCTGGTTGTTCTTGATGGGAAAGCAACAACGTCCGTATGCGATTAACCCCTCATATAGTCCGCAACAGCCCACGACTTGTTCTTATGCAAGATGGTGACATCGCAATTGACGGTATTGGGATGGCACTGGATATTGTTAATAAACAAATCCTTCTTGAATAGATCCAAGAAAATGTCATCTAAGTGGACGACCCGATGACTGGGTGCAAGTCCATGATAGGATCTACCTTCTTTCATGACACGGTCGATTTCACTTATCACTTAAGCCTTGCGTTCTGCCGGTAAAATTGTTCTTACAAACTCAGAGAAGCGCATTACTGCGCAATACCTACAACTATGCAGAGAGCTCTATGAGGATCAAAGTATTTCAGCGGAGAAGTTACTAAGTTGGGGGTGTCTCTTTTGCAATTACCGCGAGGCAGAGCTTTTTAGTTCTTATTTCATCTTTCTTAAAACATCCACACTTCAGCAATGCAGGTTCCTTTGACTCGCAATCTCTGGGAAATTTAAGAGGATATTAGGTGGGAATATGGTTGCACAGCCACATACAATCAACTGCGCGCGCAGTTGATTGCTTGCCTACAAGGCCGTCATTCCCATGATCAACTGGGCTATGTAATTGAATCTATTTATTAATATTGTGAATATCGGATTTCTGGGTCGAACTCAAGAACATCGTGTATATGTCTTCCGCCACATTTTGTTGTAGAAAGCGGGCATGAATGGACTGTGTGATTGTTCCTACAGTGTTCCTACAGTAATTCAAATGTGAGATATGACCTTACAGTGGCTAACAGGTGGTTCCCCTAAGTCTTCGTCACCCCCGTTTGTGGAAGGTGATCGGCACATGCCGCACCCAACTCTTACAGCGCGCGCTTTGGCATTTTCTGTTCGTTATGTATTGGATGCTTATCCGTAATATATATATAATTATAAGGGATCTGGTGCCAGCGATGGGTTGAAACTCCGCTGAATTTGCATCTGGGACAGGACCTAGCTGTTGCAGCAACTACTAGGGACAGAACCCGGACCAGTCCTAGATTTTCTGACCTAATGTGATATTGATTACCAAATTTCTCTATGTAGAAGCATTGATCGATGTGAACAATCGATCGTGTGATCTCATTTTTCGGACATAATAGCCCATTTAAGGAAGGAGGACCCTGTTGCCTGGCGCTCGCTCTGAGTCTGGCAAGGGGGTTCCTCACTGGTCCTACCCAGATCACTCCAGTCTGGCGCCGTCTGAGGCTACCGAAAATTCGGCTCGACCTCTCGGGCAGCGTCGGACCGGTGGTTTAGGTTTGGCACCGTCGCCAGATCCCTTACGGATAAGCGTCCAGTGTATCGGATTTGAGGTTGATCGTATGCTCATTCAGAGCCAGATGACTCTTACATTTTCAGTCCCTTGTGTAAATGTCGGCTGTATGCGATGCACTCTATCACATAGTACAGTATGTGCGTATTTGGCTTGATTCCTGTGCTTTTCAGAACGTAGTGTAAAAGTAATAGGCAAGCGTCGCTAGATAGAGAAGTGAAATTTTACTGTCTCAGAGATTAACGACGGGCTGGCCAATCTGCAGGATTCTTCGCACTATCCCCTTGAATTCTGTCGAACACGGAAGATGAGTCCGTCTGGTACCGGGTAAGAGCACTACTCTCCCACCCGATGCTGCATAAGGCTAGTCTGCCAACTTTCTCCTTGGCGGGATACACGAAGAGACTTCTTCTTGATGTCTGACAGTCAGTAAACTGCCGTTGCCTGTTTGCAAGTCGAGAGAACAATTAGAAACTCGCAGGAGCCCACGACAAATTGAAAATGCACGCCATTTGGCAAATACCGCACTGTAGGGTACCGACAGCCAGACACCACCCTGATGTTCCGATATATCGGATATTGGCGTGTCCTTCTGGACTTCCACGGGAGATCAGCAAGTTCTCCCCGGTTGAGAATGCTGGTCATCGCCCAGGTTCAGTTTCCTAGTGTATTGACCATCTCAGCACTGAAGCTATTCGAAGCTCTCGTCTGGAGTGAATTTAGTGTTGTATGTTATAGTCCGTGAATGCAAGAAACTTTACAAACAGGAATGGGCTGGCATAACATACGATCCGTCAGAAAAAAAAGCATAGATTTGACTCGCAACCATTTACACTACGCCGCACAACCCTTAGGGAGAGTGTGAGCAACCCTGAGCGCACTTTACGCATCCCATGAACGTCTTCAAATTCAACGGCTCCGCGCTGTACGAAGGAACTAATCCTGCTGAAATCGGATCTGCGTCAATGATCTGACTCCGCATTAACCGGCTCAGACAGAAACATCCGTCGCTAACACGCCGGCTGTATTAAAGAGAACGAGAAGTAGCCGAAGGGACATCAAATTAAGGGTGTCAGAGCATCGTGTCAGGTAGGTGTACGCGATGTTGCGAACGGACTTGGCGAGAAGGTGGGGAGAAACGGACATCAAATCCAAGGAATCGTGTCGGGTAGTCGTACGCGATGAAGGCTTGACCTTGAGGGGACGAGAAGAAAACGGGAAATGGAAATCAAAGGAAAGGAATCCGTCGACGGATGATATTGTAAGACGATCATGTGACTGACATCTACCAGTATCGGTATTATCTTTCAGCTTTGTATTGGATGACTCTGTGCATATTTGTCCACCAGAACCGAATTTGAGATATCAGGTGAGGACAAGCACATTGTGAAGTGTGCTGATCTCTTCCACACGGCCGGGTGGGTATGGTCATATTTGCCCCATTCAGTTGCGGAGACGGCCCGTGCATTAGGAAGCTGTGTTTCTCATTGCAAAGAACTTGAAACGAAAGTGGCGTGTACACGTGTACAGACAACCCGTAACCGTACTTTGCTTAGAACGCTACTTTCCGTAGCCTCCGACGTTTCTGGTTTGTTTCTAATTGATCGATATATCCGATTAGTTAAATAGATCTGTATCGCTTTGTTGGATTCCTAAAATTCGTCGTACTCATCCAGTGCAGTATGGTGTTCTTCTGGAGCAGACCGCACTTTGTTCTCGTTGGCCGCCTTTACGGACACTCAGAGGGAATTAATTCCCTCTCTATATCAAACGACGGCACAGTCCTCGCTAGCGGGGGTACGTTTCCTCCGTCTGGAACTGAGTCCACTGAGAACAGTTTTTATAGGCTCGGATACACTGCGTCTGTGGGACATAGTAGCCTGTAAAGAACTGCGACCACCATTTCGTCCGGACCACAGGGTTAATGTCCGTGGCCAAGTCACTTGCACCTCGTGGCTACCCACCAGTGACTGGAGAAAAACCCTGATTTTTGCGACCTCCGTTGGCTACCTAATCGTTTGGAAAGAATCCGAGTCGGTGAGATATCCCTCGTATTTCCTTAGCTTGCGCTGACCTACTGCCAGGGAGCTTTTAAGGAGCTGTCCGCACACCGCGTTGGAACCCCCGAGCAAGTGATCAGCCTCTCCGTCTCGAAACCGGACACCAAGTCCTTCCGTGTTGCGCTCGGCACGTACGAACGCTGGGTCCGCGTCTTTATGTACGATGACGAAATTCCTGGGACTCCCACAGCTGTCTTTTCGATACAGCTCGCTGGAACGATTCCGAAGTCCATTGCCTTTGCCGATAACGTGAGAGCCGACCTCATTATATTTGGGATGATGGACGGGCGAATGTAACAGTTCCGCGCTTCTTAAACTTTCTTTAAGTAATGACCAGAATTACCCAGCCTTACTGTTCACGGGCAGAGGGGTAACATTCTAAGGTCAACAAATGCCTTCTCGCAAATTTGGTGAGACCTTCGGCATAGTCTGCGACTGTTTCATTGACTCAATGGCGATGCAGTGGCTACGCAGCATTTTGTCCTGGTCGCAGGTTAGCGGTCATTGATAATTCCGAGGATGGCTTTAGCGTCATCGATGTCGCTACGGGTAGCTTGGTCCGCGCTCTGCCTTGTCCTGTAAATAAGACCGTGCCCAAGCAAGTAGCTTGGGCTCACCACCAGAAGCTAATAATTGGAGGGTCCGATCATGGAATGCTTTACGTCTACAATGCGGAGACGGGGCAAGTCACTCAGAAGCTGCAGCATGAGAGTTCTGGTTTCGTCCAGACGGTGGCCGTGCGCATCAATATGCTCAAAACTATCAAAGCTGAAATATTCTTCTTCAGAGTTTCGACGGGTCGACAGAAACGCTCGTCATGGGTGGTTCATCAACGAACTACGGGTCTTCAAAACCGTACATTTCATTCTGGCGGATGACACACTCGAGAAAGTATCCGCGAACCTCTTGGGGTTGGCTTGATATCCTTACTCTTGCGCATGCAGCATTCGTCCTCGCATTCTTAGTGGCATTGTTACAGCCTCATGTCTCTCGAGTAAGAACCACTTGTCGCGTTTTAATTCTAAGCGCCTTGCAGGA
This sequence comes from Phlebopus portentosus, assembly GCA_037892935.1. NCBI lineage: Eukaryota > Fungi > Basidiomycota > Agaricomycetes > Boletales > Boletinellaceae > Phlebopus > Phlebopus portentosus. The sequence continues at coordinate 9,194 of JAYXKI010000007.1, forward strand.
TGACTGACGATACACCTGTAGCGCTTAGGCTTATTGCTTTCGAGTAGTCTTACGAATATCGACGATTCTGGCGACTCTACTCCAAATGCTCAACACGAGCTTCGTGCGGTACGTGCGGAACTCGAGCAAATGAGACATTTAGTAGACGGCATGCCCAGGGGCGGTAGATAGGAAGGAGGCTCGGATGAAGCATATTACCGTGATAGCTTCGGTTTTCTTCAGAGATCTTGAGACACGATACATTCCCAATTTCGGCCCCTGTGCCTCAAATCACGAAATATAAGTCATATCCCGATGAACAGTGCACTTGCCCGTTTTGTGTGATCTAGCCTTCTTCTCTTCATGAGTCCTGCGACGCATGACATTTTGCCCAAATCCGTGGCACAACTCACAAGGAGCAATCGTCGGCCGCAAGATAACTCTCGAAATCCATGGAGGTTTTAAATCTCGTCGAATACGCAGGAACGTATTCAAAGTAAGCTCCTTAGTTCCCTCTCTCCTTTCGTCCCATCTTTTTCCCAATGTTGCATTATTTTTCATGTCACCTTTCCGCACCCTGCTTTTTTCCTTTCATTCCGTCTTGTGATCACTATCATTCCATCATTTGGCGCCTTTTATTTGTGTCATCACTGAAGCCCTCGCCGCCTCTAGATCTGGCCAAGCCAGAGTCACAACCTGTGTAGTCTTCAATCATTTGACTCTATAAAAGCAATGCGGACTTCAACATCTGAGGCATATAGCAGCATCCCAGTCAGCATCTTCCCAGCTCACCAGCTGAGTCTGGAGCCCTGAATGATGCTCATATATAATCTAGTGCAATTATCATGATTTTATGTGTATGAATCTGGCCAGGAAACTGCTTCTCTTGGTCCAGGGAGCTTAGGGGGAGATGTGCAGTTTTCAGCAACTCAGGCATGCCACAGGCTGACAATTCCAGTACACATTTCAGCTCAAACTCAATATTTAAACTCATAATAAAGTCATATTATCATTTAGGACTGGTCTGGGGAGCTGTACAGCCAGGTTTGAGGTCAGGAAATTTTGAGAAAGTCGGGGTTGTATGCAAAATTGACAGTTTGCGACGTTTTGGGGTCAATTTTGCACTGATTTCCCTCGCTCAAGTTGTAATATGAAACCCACAATCAATGATGAATTTAAAAACTTAGATCATGCAAAACGGTTAAGTGTTGGGTGAGATAAGATTTATTTTGTGTTTTGAGGTGTAGGAGGGCCAAAATATGTCACATGTCCAAATTACTAGTGTATTATGGAATGCCCTAGAAATCAGGCCACACTTAGAGCAGGTGAGACTATACTCAGCTAGGATCTATCAAAGGTACTTACTTGAGTCTCGAACATCTACACAGGTCAAGCAACACTTGCGGAAATTGATCTGCTCATCACAGCTCATCATTTCATCATAGGCAAAGCCTCATGAGGCCACCCTGGATGGAAATAAGAATTGAAATCGCCCCAATGCAATTGAAGCTATTTAAACCCTTATTACTGAAAAGAGGCTGCTAGAACTAGAGGCCCTTTTCAGGGCCTTCTTGACTGTGCACTATCTACCTGGGAGTGCTTTTCATCAGAATTTAATGACGATGGAGCAATTGCAGCACTTACTGAAGCAGAGAAGGAGCAGGCTTGGATGCCTGTAACAAATGATGCAAATGAGGGAGCACTTGGCTCCCTTAGGCTTTTTGCCTGCAAAAATCCAAGCGGATCTTTGCGACTATTCAATTCAGTATTCAGATATTGACACAACGACACAGAAGAATTTATCGAAACTGTACTCACCAGTGAAGAAGACCAAAAGTTTTTGTGTGTGCAGGCACGCGCCGAGGATTCAAGCAGCCTGGAGAGAAAATGGCAGCATGAAGTTACTGCAAAAAAGGATCAGGAATATGCTGCAAAAAAACTGAAGACCGACCTACTTATGCAGAAGAAGAAGGACTGAGACGAACACATCAAATTGGTCTCTATGGAGCGGGACAGTTCCACTGTCAAGCGAATGACCGTCCCTATGATGAAAATTCAGCTTGTGAAATTCAAAAAAATTTATCCAGCTGATGTGCCTGCTGAGAAGACAATGTCAAAGAAAGCTGAAAAGCAAGCAATTTTGCTTGCTTTAGTTGCCAGGTACAATGCGGAACATCAAGAAGAATAACGATTCATTGTATATTTTTGTACTCTATACAAATTTGCTGGCGGATGATGATCTTGTTTGTCTCATTCTAGTTGTTAGGCGGACGGCTCAAGGACTGAGTCGAGGCAGGCCAATACAACAACAAACAAGCGTGAATGAGATAATCCCAAACACGTCGCTCAGGTCAAGACAGCTAAGACGAGGCTTAAGTCCAGACCGTCGAACGCTATGTCGCAGTGAAGGTAAGTAGAATAGAAAGACAAGGAACGAAAGAGTCAAACTATCTACTTATATAGACTTTGGGCGCGGGAAAGGTCTACCCTAATGGGAAGTCACATGACAAGGAATGGGATGATTAGTGAGCGTGATAGAACATTGTGGAATGTTCCGGCAAAAGGATGAATAAGCGCATAAGAAAAAAGAAAAGAAAAGAAAAGAATATTAAAATAAATGATGACATCAGAAAAGAAAAGGAAAATGTTCGAGTCCTTACATCACCCCCCCTTCAAGGTTGGGCGTCCCGACCAACCACATAAGCCTTCTGAGGACGTGAACTTGTACAGCGCTCGCAGGCTTTGTCGAGGTATTGTTAACTTCCTTGGAGCTCCAGGATGTTTGCGGTAAAATTCTTGAATTGACTCCTGCGCATTATCCTTGACGTCGGATTCTGGCTGCCAAGTCGCTTCCTCATATCCAACCCACTTGACCAGGAATTGGAGCTTGCCTCGATGCAGACGCGAGTCGAGTATTTCTTCAACCTCGTACTCTTCCTGCTCATCAATGATCACTGGCGGTGGTGGAGGTGGTTTCTTCTGCGATTCAAAGGACGGTTGGACGGCTGGTTTGAGCAAGATCTCATTGAAAACTGGATGGACCTTCTTCCAGGTCTTCGGTAGTTTGAGTCTGTATGCGCTTGCGCCAACCTTTTCCACTACCTCGAAGGGACCGAACCATTTATCATCCATCTTCTTCGTCGGTCGGATCGTCTTGATATTTCGTCCATCTAAGAAGACTTTCTGCCCTGCCTCATAGGTAATGGACTTCCCAGCATGGCGGTCGTAAAAACGCTTCATGTCTTCATTTGCTTGGGTTAGGTTACCTTGAGCGAGTTCGTGCACCTCCTTGACATGTTTGGCAAATTCTTCTGCTGACAGGTTCGATGATGCCGTTCCAATCCCCGTGAAGTCTAAGGGGTGCATTCCCGTATTGACGAAGAAGGGAGATAGCTTCGTCGCTGAATGTTCACGATTGTTGTATGCGAATTCTGCGAGAGCCAGCCAGTCCGCCCAGTCCGACTGCCGATGGTTGACGTATAGCCGCAGGTATTGTTCTAGTTCCTGATTAACCCGCTCTGTCTGTCCGTCAGTTTGTGGGTGATACGCTGTCGATGGGTTGCCTTCAATGTGGAGGAGCTTGTACAACTCCTTCATCATCTTTGCGTCGAATTGCACCCCTCGGTCATGAATGATCTTCCGTGGTAGTCCGTGTAATCGGAAGACGTGGTCTCTGTAGATCCTAGCCATGCCTTCCGCCGTTAACTTTGTCGTTGTTGGAATTGCATAGATTTGTTTGCTAAAGCGATCGACCACTACGCAAACCGCATTGAACCCATTCGATTCTGGCAACTCTCCGATTAGGTCGACCGTGACAATCTGCCATGGCGCCTCCGGCACCTCATTAGGGTGCAAAACCTTTGCTCTCGTTGTCCTTAGAGCCTTCGTCCGTTGACAACGATCACACCCCCGCACGTACACTCGCACATCTGCACTCATCCTCGGCCACCAGTACTTGCGTGCTATCAGCTGGATCGTCTTTGTTGCTCCTGGATGTCCTGCCAGGGTCGAGTCATGGTGTTCCTTCATGACGTCCTCTCTGATGCTCGCTGGTACATATAGTCGGCGGCCCTTTCTCCACATGTCCCCTCTCTTCTCGACGTCCTTCGGCCTCACTCCCTCGTCCTCTTGTCTCTGCGCTTCCACGACCTTTTCAACGAGTACTTCTCTTGACGTCTGAACCATTCCTCTAACCAGCCATTCCTTCTTGATGAAAGTCACGTTCTCATTATCGCGCTCGCCCTTGTCATAATCCGCCCGGCGTGACAACAGATCAGCTTTTCCCAACGTCTTTCCGGGTTTATGGACTAGCGTGAAATCGAACTCAGCTAAATCGAGTCGCCAACGAGCTTGTCGACGATTTAACTTCTGCGGCGATCGGAAGTACGTTAGATTTGCATGGTCTGTCCATACCTCAAAAGGTTGGCTAGCTCCCTGGAGATATTGTCGCCATTCCTTTAGGGCTTGAACGATGGCGAGCATTTCCTTGTCGTAAATCTCATAGTTTTGCTCTGCCTCTAGGAATGTTGACGACCGATAAGCGATCACCTTCCATTTACCGTCTTGTTTCTGGAGAAGGACTCCACCAGTCGCAAAGTCCGACGCATCCGCTTCTACACGGAAAGGGTCCTCATTGTTGGGTATCGCTAACACGGGAGGACTACTCAAACGACGCTTCAATTCCTCAAACGCTGCCTGCTCATCTTCGCCCCATCTCCATTCCACCTTACCCGTTAGGGTAGTCAAGGGTTTGACGACCGAACTGTAGTCCTTAACAAAACGTCGCAACCAATTTCCTAACAGGAATTGTTGCAGTTCGTGGACGTTCCTTGGAACTGGCCAGTCCTGTACTGCCGCCGTCTTCTTGGGATCCATTCGAACTTCGCCATTGCCAATAATGTGCCCGAGGTACTTGACTGTATCAACTTCGAACTCGCACTTCTGCGGCTTTAGGAAAAGTCCGTTTTGGCGAAGGATCTCAAAGACTCGTTTGGTGCATCTGCGGTGTTCTTCTAGATCATTCGAGAAGATAAGAATGTCATCGAGGTAAATGATGACGATACCCTCATGAATTAGCTCCCGAAAGATGTCATTCATAAAGCCTTGGAACGTCGCTGGCGCATTACACAAGCCGAAGAACATGACTGTGGGTTCGAATAAGCCTAGATTTGTCCGGAACGCTGCCTTCCACTCGTCTCCCTCGCGAATCCGGATGTTGTAGTATCCCCAACGAACGTCGAGCTTCGTGATGTACCTTGCATCCTTAACCTTGTCGATGAGCTCATTTATCAGTGGCAACGGGTATTTGTTCTTGACTGTTCCTTCATTGAGCTTTCGATAGTCTTGGATTGCTCGTAAGCTCCCATCCTCTTTCTTGATAAAAAAGAATGGTGACGCCATTGGAGACTTCGACTGTCGGATACGTCCTGATGCTAGGTTTTCCTCAATGAACTCCTTCATCGCTTCTTGTTCTTTTGGCGATAACGGGTAAACCTTGCAGTCGCTGGGTTTGAAATCCGGTTTCAGGTCAATAGCGTGGTCCCACGTTCGGTGGTTTGGTAAGCGTTCGAACGATTCCTCACTAAAGACGTCGGCGTATTCCTCCAGGTAAGGTGGCCATTTTGCCGCTTCCTTCATCCGCACATTCCTCACAAACTCTTCATCTATCTCCTCGCTCGACAGTGGCGACTCACATTCATCAGGGCAACGGGTGAACTTAACTGTTCCTAACCTCCAATCAATCTCAGGATTATGCTTCGTCAACCAGTCATGTCCGAGGAAGATGTTGCTTGACGCTAAGGATGTCACTGCCAGTCGAATCTCTTCCTCGTGTTTCCCAAAGAACATTCGTACGACTACGTATTCCTTGATCAATCCAGCCTCGTTGCTTGTTCCATCAGCATTGAAGACTGGTCTAGGCCGAATGTACCTTTGGGTGGGGAAACCATACCGTTTGACAAAACCTTCGTCGATGCATGAGCCTGTGCACCCTGAGTCGATCAGTGCATGAGCATCAATGAAGTTTTCCTCTTCGAGTAGGGGGTTCGACAAGTCTACTTCGTCATCACCTGCTACTTTTGGGTGTACGATGCTAACAAAGGCGTCTAACTCCTTTCCTCCTACCCGTCGCACAAACTGATCTGCGTCCACAATGCCCTCGCGCCATACCTCAGCCGCGCGTCTGCCTACTACATCCCACACTGCTTCAGTGACGTTCGCCTGAGCAACAACGTTCTCGCGGTAAGGTGCTTCCGCCACAACCTCATTTTTTATAGCGGTTTGATTCCGCTCTTCCTCACTCAATTCGCCTGCTTGCGCATCTGTTCTTCTGACAAATAAATCTTCATAGACTTCGAAGTCATCATTGTCATCTTCAGATTCATCTGGCAGTACGTCGGTAAGGATCTTTCGAAGGATAAAACCGTCACTGGTATTCGCATCTTGATATTGTACAACAGGACGATTATATTTTAACGAGTCCAACGAAAAGAGTCCTTTAGGAGACCGACCAGTCGTTCCGACGTCTACGCCTGGTCTTCTGGAAAACCCTCGCCTTCTATGAGTTCTTCCAGCTCAGCAGGTACCGCTCGTACATCGACGTCGTCGTCCTCTTCAAAGGAGGATTCCTTTGCTTGGCCGAGTTCCTCGAAGAGCGCCTTTCTGTCTGCTGGGACGAAGGCTGCGATGATGGCACGTATTGCTTCACGACCTCGCGGGCAGTCTCTGATGTAATGGCCCACCTGACCACACTTGTAACAAGCACGTGTACAACGCGCCTGGTTCATCATCACCTCCATGGGTTGTCCTAAGCCTCCATACGTTACTCCTGTAGCATCACGACGATCTTGAGCGGGGGTACGAAAGGACGGGCTGCTTGTTGAGGCGGCATAAAACGTCTCATTGGTGGTGTCGGAGCTGGTTTCATCGCTGTCGAACTAATTGTCTTTCTCCGACGTTCAGCCATCAGGTCCCTGATTTGGCGCTCGACCCTGTCGACCTTGACGGCGGCTTTCTTGAACTCTTCATACGACGTCGGTTCATTGGGCAATCTCATGACCCCTTCCACAACCTTCGGGTTTAGCGCCCTCTTCAGGCGACTCATCAACCATTCGTCGTGTGCCTCTGTTGCTAGGCCAGCATCCACTCGACAAATGTCAAACTTGTTGAAAAATTCGTCGGCGTTAAGGTCTCCTTGGTACATTGCATCTAGTCGTTCGAAGGCCTTTTGGGATCTGGCAGGGTCATCGAACGAAGTGTCCAGCTTCTTTAAGAAGGCGTCCCAGGCGTCCGTGAACGTCAGGTTGCCGTCTGCATCGACTGCTCCACTGGTGTAACTCTCTGCCCAGCGAGCCGCAGCACCACTCTTCATGTACGACAGGGCGAACATAATCTTACTCTTGTTCGTCCTGAACTCTGACTCAGATGCGTAGATGTAGAGGCGCAGCTCTCGCTTGAAGTCCACATAATCGTGTTCACCATCGAAGTCTCTTGGTTTGGCGACGTGGACCTTCTTCGACACCTTTGATCCTTGATTCGCACCTTCGCCTGCTGCTTGGAGTGCTAGTGCGACCGCCGTTGCGAGATCAGTCATCGCTTCCTTCGATAATGACATCTCGTGTTCTTCTTCTTCTTCTTCGTCTTCTTCGCTCGGTATAAGCGGCGCTGGTTCTCGGAACTTTCCAAATGCCGGAGAAGGCTCAACAGTGGGGGCCAACGCTTGAGTGGTCGAACCCGATGGTTCTGGTAAGGGGGCCGTTGGTTGCGTCGGAGTAGGAGGTGAGGGCTCGTCTACGTCGTCTTCTTGTTTCACTCTCCAGTGGATGGACCTTCCTTCCCTCTGGGAGTACCACCTCTTGGCAGTCTCGTCCCACCAGGCGCCGAAGACTTGATTTCCTGCTTTGACGATATAATGTCCCCGCGAGGCGCTCCACCTAGAGTTCGCAGGGAGGGCCGCTCGTTGCTCGTCAGTTAGCTCCACCTTGATAGGCTGGGGGTGGAACGGGGATCGGGATGCTGTTCGGGCGGGACCGACTTCGGATAACCGGCTCGTCTTTGAAATTGATGACTAAACGAAAGGCTCCGAGGTAGATAATGAAGGAGATACTTGTCGACGACTGGACTCTATGTGTTACCCACGAGAAGGTTTGATGGGAGTTCCAGAGAAGGGTGATTCGGAGCGCCACGATGATGTGATTGGTTGATACTTCGGGTACTATCGGGTCACATCGGAGTCAATCGGGCTTCGACGGGCAAGATAGGGGTTTGTTGTCTGCATGGTAGGAACCGGGTTTCGTTCGATGTCGTCCTTCGAAGATATACTTCAGGGGACACGTCACAGGCGAGCGCTCGACGACAACGGAATCGGGCGTGAGCCAGAGGTAGGTCTTTCTATTATGTTAGGCGGACGGCTCAAGGACTGAGTCGAGGCAGGCCAATACAACAACAAACAAGCGTGAATGAGATAATCCCAAACACGTCGCTCAGGTCAAGACAGCTAAGACGAGGCTTAAGTCCAGACCGTCGAACGCTATGTCGCAGTGAAGGTAAGTAGAATAGAAAGACAAGGAACGAAAGAGTCAACTTATCTACTTATATAGACTTTGGGCGCGGGAAAGGTCTACCCTAATGGGAAGTCACATGACAAGGAATGGGATGATTAGTGAGCGTGATAGAACATTGTGGAATGTTCCGGCAAAAGGATGAATAAGCGCATAAGAAAAAAGAAAAGAAAAGAAAAGAATATTAAAATAAATGATGACATCAGAAAAGAAAAGGAAAATGTTCGAGTCCTTACACTAGTGAACATCAAATGTGTCCATATCTCTGTACAAACACCAAACCTGAAGCCACAAGACTATGCACTCACCTTGATCTGCAGCAGTATGAAACTGGTGAAGCTTGCATCTGTCGCAGACAAAGAGGACAAAATTGAAGGATAATATATGCACGATGAACTGGGCTGCTTTATGTCACTTTCCATGTTCAGAGAGGCTTGGAGCTGTTGTCTTTTGGGCTTGCATATATGCATATAGAGCTAATGTGATAAATTTATTCTTGTCCACAGTTCAAATTAAGTGGTGTATGTACTTTGGGAGAGTAGCGTCTGAGGCATCTACATGCCACAGCCTTGATTCAGATGATAAGAGGAAGAGGATTCCATTTGTCTTAGGATCTTTGTAGTAATTTGTCTGCATTCATTTTCAGAGAGTGGACATTGCAGTGGACTGCTGTATCATTTGGTGGGCCTCGGTAATTTTTTGATGCAATAAACTTTCCTGTTCAAGGTTGGATGATCATCTTAGAACTTAGAAGGTCAAACATAAGATTTGCGTGTGTTGCGAGGCACTCCACAAGTATCCGAGGCCGACCGAACAAGATCTAGCAGATAGATTCCAGAAGCAACGTGTAAGTGTGTGTGAAGTAAAAGTGAGACATTGTGATCGACGCTAACTACTACAACAGGCAGGTATTTGAACTCCGACAGAAAAAAAACGTGTACGCGGCAACCTTCGGGATTGCCAGTCCGTAACACATACCTGTGTAGCCGTACGTACCTAAGATAAAAAAATCTACGCAAAAATCTGTCTCACATCACACAGAAAATTTGTGTAGAACAAGATACATTAGGAACACAGATATACGCATTTCTGTGTAGATCACGCAACACAAAAGTCTGTATAGTTTTGTCTAGCTGACGTGGTGCTTGATTAGATTTTGAGAGTTGATATATAAGAACTAGACTAGATTTGTATAATCGAACTATGTAAATCTACACAGAATCTACACAGATCTCTACGCGTGCGAGTGACGAGTGTCAGACGAACTTAGATGCATTTTGACGTGTCGTCCTCTTTGTCTCTTGCCACCACTAGTACTGTCATGCCACTCTATCCACCCCCAGCACCTACAAATCATCTCCGTCCCTGCTTCATCCACCTCATTCATGACTGTTTCACGGCACCGTCACTGAGGCTGTCATCATTGTTCCTGCTTACTTTAACGACTCGCAACGTCAGGCGACGAAGGACGCCGGTGTCATCTCTGGCCTCAACTTCTTCCGAATCATCAACGAACCCACGGCGCGCTGCTATCGCGTATGGTCTTGACAAGAAGCTCCAAGGCGAGCGCAATGTCCTCATTTTCGACCTTGTGGAGGTACCTTTGATGTGTCGCTCTTGACCATTGAGGAGGGTATCTTCGAAGTCAAAGCGACTGCCGGCGATGGTCACTTGGGTGGTGAGGACTTTGACAATCGCCTCGTAAACCACTTCGTTCAGGAGTTCAAGCGCAAGAACAAGAAGGGTATGCATTTAAGTCATTCCGATGACGTACGATCATGGTATTGACGCTGATTTTCTTAGATCTTTCATCGAACCCTCGTGCTCTTCGCCGACTCCGTACCGCTTGCGAGCGTGCGAAGCGTACACTGTCGTCGGCAGCGCAGACGACCATCGAAATTGATTCGCTCTATGAGGGTATCGACGTTTACACCTCGATCACCCGGGCACGATTCGAGGAGTTATGCCAAGATCTCTTCCAGTCTACGCTTGAGCCTGTCGAGAAGGTTCTCCGGGACTCCAAGATCGATAAGTCCAACGTACACGAGATCGTCCTTGTCGGTGGTTCCACCCGTATCTCCTGTATTGTCAAGCTCTTTTCTGACTTCTTCAACAGCAAGGCGCCATGCAGGTCTAGCAACCCAGATGAGGCTGTCGCGGACGTCTACGTGGTAACTTGATGGGGAAACGTGTCGATTTCTCGGCACATACTGTCATCACCGGAGACCAAAACCTAGAACTTGACGAAGTTGGCGCGCCGAAGGGCATCGCCATGCCTCTCACGTGCCAAGAAAGAGGTTAGTAGGAAGAGCATCTTGGCTGACGTGTGTTATAAATTGTTTGACCGTACAATATCGCGTACTTACAAGAGCTCGTGCCGAATGGATCGAAAGAATACCCTCGAGCGCGATATGTGATTCGAGATACCGGGGAGCGTAAAGTTCTTCGGTACAATAAGCGTACGGACATCTTTCCCCAGTATTAACGCAGTTATGTACTTACTCTTTAACCGACAGCGATCGTGGCACAAGGTGTCTATGATGTGTCTCAGGGTCCCACTAATGCCCTATTTGAGTGCGTGCCCGACCTATATGTTCATGTCTGAACTCTGACCAATTTTATGCAGGCTTTCGTCTCAATCTTTCCGTTACTCCTCTGTACAATGCCGACTTCCATGGTGATGAATTGAACATGCGGTATGTTGTATCACTTCCGCTTTGAGTTATTGTTTCTGATCTCCATGTAGCGTTCCCCAAAGCGAGGAGACTGGTCAAATAGCGTGGGTCCAAAGGCAGATCATTTCGTTCCAAGCAAACAAGACCGTTGGCTGCTATCCTCAAGGGTGACACCTCGGAGAAGACCCAAGACCTCCTCTTGCTTGATGTCGTTCCTCTGTCGCTCAGTATCGAGACTGCTGGTGGTGTCATGACCGCGCTGATCAAGCGTAACATGACTGTCTCGATGAAGAAGTCCGAAATCTTCTCGACGTACGCTGACGACCAGCCCGGTGTGCTTATCCAGGCCTATAGGGATGAGCGTGCGCGTACAAAGGACAACAACTTGCTCGGCAAGTTCGAGCTGTATCCCGCCTGCATCTCGTGGTGTTCCGCAAGTTGAAGTCACGTTCGATATCGATGCTAACGGTATTCTCAACGTCTCTGCTTCGGACAAGACGAAGGCAACTCGAACCGTATAACCGTCACCAATGACAAGGGCCATCTGCTGTCGAGGAGGCTAACGAACGCATGGTCAAGGATGTCGATCAATTCAAGACTGAAGATGAGGCTGATGCCGCGCAGTGCCGATCGCTTAGCTCATCGGTCTCTCGCCACGATCTAAGTGTTGCGTTGTCTGTACAATGACAAGATGGCCTTCAAAGAATGTTTTCGATAATTGCCTAATAAAGCTATAAATTTGCACAAATAGAAATCGGATTTTTGAATACTGTGCTAGAGCATGAATACACAGGAAATATAAGACAAACTACGCAGAACTACACAGTGATGTACACGAAACTACACAGATGGTCTTTTTAGTAGAGCTATAACGGTCCGTGTTATTGTAGTATACCCTGATTTGGTAGAGTTACGGAACCTTCGTATACGCCGTATTCCCGTAAACGGGTGTTCCGTATCCGTATGAGACCTTGACCACCATATACGGTCGTATCCGTGTAAAGCTCGAGTTATACGGCCGGATCCGTATACGATACGGTCGGTACCTAGACTGAAAAGTACACATTTTAGACAATTTATGCTGTAACCTCCATCAATTCATTTGATTTTTTTTCTGCTGTAACATCATGATGATAGGTACGTGTCTAATGTGTTTTTCGCATTGAAAAGGTAAATGTGCTACATATTTGGTGGGGTGGCGCAAGGACCGGTCCATGACTGTACTAGAGGAGCAAAAAAGGACCGGAGAAAGTTCCATAGACCAAGGGACTCTCCACCGTTCTCCATCCTAGGCGCAGACTGTTCCAAGCGGTCAGACTCGTCCAGAAGGAAGGACGACGTGCGTCTGACAGAAATAACTTGTTCAGGCCGCTCGTCGGGCCAGTTTACTTCATGGTCATGTGTAAGAGGGATGAGTTGCACTGCGCTAGCCGTCGATAAAGCCTGCGACTCGCGGTTTCGCTGCCTAAGGGGCAGAACGGGTAGTCCGTTGCGCACGTCTGAGGCGATGGAGGCCATTGCGGTGTATGAAGGAGGTGGCTCCGTCTGAAGCTGAAGGCTCAACCGCTGGTCTGACCTTCTTGAATCCACGACAGGCGAAGGATTGTAGATCTTTGACAATAATCTGTGAACTTATGAATACTACTGTGGAAATGCTACTCACCTCCCGGTGAGGCTGCGCCGCTTCACCTGTCGACCGAGAAAATTGCTCAAGTAAGCAAGCTAATCTTGCTGGAGCCACGCCCGGCGCATACCAGGCCACGCTTCTCGGATCCTCGACTTCAGTTGCGTCGAAAGCGAGGATGATGACCTGCACTGCTTCTCGATTTTTGAGCGTCTCGGCCTGAGAATGATGAATGTGTTGGCACGAAGCGGAAGATAGTATTAAATTATGACTTACGAGACCGATGAGAGCCTTGAGGAGAGTGACTCGGCTCGAGTTGAAGATCTCGCTCAATGTGAGTCGCGATCCTACCACGCTCGATGAGAGAGCTTTTGCTCGATTGAAGGCACATAGTAGATAGCCAAGGAAACCATGGTCTTCCTCAGGATTGAGAGGCGGCATGCGTGGTGCACGGACTACCCTGTGGTCATAGCCCAAGTCTTCGATCATGTCCACTGCATGCGGGAAGGACTTGTAACCATAAGGATGAGGCGGTGTGCTTGACGTGGCTGAGTCCATCTTGGGGGAGGGAAGGACACTTTTGAACTACTTTTATGCCATATAGACGATGCGGGCCACGTCAGCTGTGCTTTTAGAACGCCGTACAAATGCAACAAGCAAGCATCGCTAGATAGTGGAGTGAAAATCCACTGTTTCAGAGATTTACGGCAGTTCGAGTAGTCTGCAGGGTCCGCTTCCCATTATCCCCTTGAATTCTGTTTAACATTGAAGTAAGATTCTGGAACATACGTAAACTTGAATGGTCACGAGTGAAATTTATGCTTCGACTATGCTGATGGAGCGCACTTTTTTGAGCCCATATTCCTGTTCGTATAATTTCTTGCATTTATGGACTGTAAGTTTATGGTACTGATGACTCTGTACATGTTGTGTCCACCAGAACCGAATTTGAGATATCAGGTGAGGACAAGCACATTGTGAAGTGTGCTGATCTCTTCCACACGGCCAGGTGGGTATGGTCATATTTGCCCCATTCAGTTGCGGAGACGGCCCGTGCTTTGAGAAGCTGTGTTTCTTTTTGCAAAAACTTGATGCGAAAGCGGCGCGTATCCACATACGAATGGTCCATGACCGTGGCTTAATGCATTGCGGGACCCTACACGGAAGATCTCGCCTGCCCGATGTTTCTGCGGGTGAAGATTAATCCTCCGAATAATCATTGCGTAATGCTAGTCTGCCCATCTTTCTCCTCGGAGAAGGTACACGAAGAGACTTCTCCTTGATGTCGGACAATCAGTTACAAACTGCCATAGCCTGTTGCAAGTCGAGAGAACAATTAGAAACTCGTAGGAGCCCACGACAAATTGAAAATGCGCGCCATTTGGCAAACACCGCTCCATAGGGTACCGACAGCCAGATACCACCCTGATGTTCCGACATATCGGATATTGCGTGTCCTTCTGGACTTCCACGGGAGGTCGGCAATTAGCATGGAAGCTGTCCGGAGCTCTTGTCCAGAGCGAAAATTTGAAGCACTGTACGTTATAGTTGTTAGTTTGAAACAGATGAACAGTAGTAGCTTCTCCGTCAGTCTCACCTGGTCGCAACTCGCCGTCCGAGTCACGTTTTTTTTTGCAATATTATTCCCGGTCCAGCGCGCCATTTACTCTTATTCAAGCTGAAATATGATCAAAGCATGATTTTAACACTATGACCACGCAGAACGGGCGAGTATTCTTTGAGAGATGATTTATTTTGCGTTCTGAGGTGCTTCAGGTGGCTAAAACAACCCAATCACGCAATGCCAATACATAGAGAAGACTGGCGCTATATACTGTAAACATTGAGCGTGCTCATATCTCGCGTGTTAATCACAAACACTCACAACAAAGTGAGCCTGAAGACGCAGACGCAATGTTCTCGAGCTAGACCTAGAAATCCTTGCCAACGTTCCAAATCTATCTACTAAATTAAGTACATACTATTACGTGGGTACAAAAAGTATTCACCCCCCCCCCCCCCCCCCCTACTATTTTCATGCTTTATAAGGATTGGATACAACTTCGCCAACTTGCTCATGTCGGCAAAGACGGGAGATGCCCTTGATTCAAGTTGTTTCCCAAGAAAAGACATGCAATCCATCTTCCAAATTCGGGTGTGGAACACTTTATATCCGACTGTATTTCCGACTGAGGATCATGTGGGATAGTCACAGTCACATGCAATCAACAGTGCGCTCAGTTGACTGCCTGCGGCTGTGCAGCCATCAGAAAAAAATGGAAGGCCAGAATACATTGAATTACATGTAGTTCCACTGTAATTTGACAGAATTCAGAAGTTTCCAGGGATCTTCCATTACAACTAGATTCATTATGACCGGTTCGCAGTTTGAAGGGATTTGGGAAATTACAAGAGGATTCAGAGAGAGATTTGACCGCATTCAATACCTTCATTTTAGGCTTTTACTTTGCACAAGTATATACACTTGCAATGACCCATGCATATCAGTTCCAAGATCACTTTATATTATATAGCTATGAAAAACATCACAAAACAATGCACGGGCAGCAATGGCAGAGGTAGCTGTGTGGGAATAGAAATTGATGCTGAAGAGATCGACGCCAAATGGACACTTGCTGCGGTTCCAAGTGAACCTGCAACTGTAGGCTTCACGCGTCGTTGCCCGCGATCACGATCACAAATCTTGGGAACGCGCCGGGCGACGAACTAGGTGACTTGTTCACACGGTCGCGAAGATCCTGCACGACCGGATCTATGTTGCTGTTGCACAAATGGAGGCGTCAGGTAGGTACGGCTCGTCTCATTGCGTGTCCGTTTACCAATGACAGACAGCGTCGGCTCAGCAGCAGAATGCAAGTAGCTATTTGGCAAATGGAGAAGCCAAGTTTGCTGAGATACTGGCGCTGAGCCTCAAGTTCGAATGCTAGCGTAGTCAGGGTGCTATCGCTCAACACCATACAACTACCGTCTGCATACCAGCTAAGGTCCATAATCCGTCTCCCAAAGACCTCCTTTGCAACACTGATCGGTCGCGTGCTTCTCGTCCGCCAGAAGTTGATGGAGCGGCCGTCTGAGCCCAGAGCGACGACGCCGCATACGTTGGATGTTACGACCGGCATCTGCGGATCGCGCAGGAAGATGTGCGGGTTGTAGCAAGCGACCTCGACAGTATTCTCATGACCGACAAGACTAATGTCGGGCGTCCGTGTATTGTGAGAGCTGACGGCTGCAGTGAACCCGTATCCATTGTTGTTTGTTGCGTTCGACGCTTTTATGTGCGCACCATCGGGACCAGCTGAAGCAAATCCTATGAGCTGGAAATTGAGAATATGATAAATGTAGACGCACCTCAGCCGACGGAAGGACGTGCCACCGGGCGAACGTTAAAGAGGTTCTGTGACTGTCGCCTCCAGACACTAGTTAGTGATCCTCTACATGTGCACAGTGCGGTCGTCAGACTGGCTAGGGAGGAATTCGCCCACAGGGTCCCGGCACACATCCTTTACGAAACCCTGGTGCATGTCGAGTTTGGTGAGTTGTTCCAAGTTGTAACCGCACCAGATCATGATTTAAGAATAAAGACCAGTCGAGGCAAGGAAACGGTCCTCAGGAGCCCAAGCGAGATCTGTTACATCTAATAAATCGATAAAGGCAATGAAAATAATGTTGAGCATGATTATAATTCATACCACTTTCATGGCCTGGGAGACGCTTGGGAGGCTTCCATCCTTCAGCGTTGACTCCGTCCGAGCTCCAAACCTTTCTAGAACCTGTTCTGGCACCATCCATGAGCGCGGAATTCGTTCTAATGCGAAAGCAGAAAAAAATATCCCACGGACGGGTCGAGATCCCGGATCATGATAATCTCGTCGTCGCTGCGACTTGAAAGCCAGCGCTCTGAGTATGCCCAATGGACAGCAAGAACGGGGCCAGTGTGCACTGTGAGCGTACAGAGCGACTTAGGCGGCCTGTTCACTGCATCGGCTGCCTCGTTGAGAAGAGGTTTCGTGATCCATATGTAGATCTTCGCGTCGAGTCCGCATGTAGCTATGCGGGAGCCGTCTGGGTAGACGTGGACCGAGAATATCGATAGCTGTCTGCACAAAATATTAGAACACACACTGGTTGCTTGTGCGTACGGACACGAGCCTTGATGCATCACCCAGGATAGCTTTATGAACTTTATCTAATCGCACCTGCTTGAGAGCAATGGCACCAACAACGATAAAATACAAGCCAGAAACTGAGGAAAATACGTCGAAGGTGCTTTATCTTTGTCAGCGAACGACAGATGAAAATATTAAAAAAAATACGCACGGCGTAAAGAAAACATGATCACACCTGACACTGCTCAGTTCAGGTATCCGTCCGCGTCCTGGTCAAGGCATAATGGGCATCTGTAATCGCTGTCATCTCGCTTAGGTAGGGTGGGTCGATTGTCAGGATCTGGTTCGCTGGTAAGAGTGTCGGAGAAAGAGGATTGCAATTGAATAACGCTCCGGATGCGAATGTGGACGTTTGTTGCCGAGAGACCGAGTCATGGGACGAACTCGATCATAGTCGATGATCTGGACAGGTACGCTGGGAATGATGTCGACTAGCGAAGACTCGGAATCGATGTCCGTGCCAGTAGTTTTCGTTTGGGTTGCTTGATCTGCGGGTTTTCGTAGGCTCACGTGCTTGTATTTGAACAAAGTGATGTCATAGATGTTGAGGGTAACAAAGAAACAGGGACACTTGAGCGACTACGGCCAGTGCATGGGACTCGACCGAGAACTTGTGTGTGTGCGTGTGGGGACTGGCAAAGGCGGAGCTCAAATTGTTGCTTTTTTTGGATAACTCACGCCGATCTCACTGTGTCACTTCTCAATTTACCACAATAAAAGAAATTTAAAGCAAATAGTCATGTATAATAGTTGTGCGTGGCTGTATATTATCATACTATATGTATTTAATGAAGTTTTTCTGTCTTGAATTATTATTGTTTGTTGAGTGCTTCTTCATTCTTTATAGCATATATCTAACATCTCTTCAGTATGCATATTGCAGTACTAGTTATCCTCAACACCAAAAGTTGATTACATGCAAATGGGTCTGAAGACTTCCTGTGACAGAAATGATGTCTTTGTAGAGAAGTCAGTGGTATTGGTGCCCATTTGAGGGAGATATATTGAAACAGAGCATTCCCAGACTCTTTTTAAGTTCTTAAACTTCAGGCCTTCCACATTTACAAATTTCTTCTATATAAAGTGCACAATATGTATTTTTACATGATTTCTTCAATTGTATTAAAAACTATTTTTATTGGTCATTGCCAACAAGATTTTGTTATATTTTGACCAATTTTCTATAGAAATTTTCAAAAAGCAGATAACAAGTTCATACAAGTAAGATTACATATACTTAACACTTTCCACTATATTTTATGTGATGTGGGTGACTTGACAGCCAGTTAAAAAGGATTCAAAGTGACTCAAGCCTACATTAATCACTGGCATGACATGGCATGGCTTGTAGGAATGCATGCGATGGCACTACCAATGTTGCAAGACCTTATAGTTAACATCTGCACATGACTTGCAGCCAGAGATCAAAAATGTGCCCATATATAGAAAGTCACTTAGGAATAATGTACACTACTTCACTCTCAACTACAATCTTGTGCATGCTCTCTCAATGAAACTCTGGACTTGTTTTTATAGGAATTTGAATCTGTTTGAGTCCATTCTGATATAATCTTTAGAAAAGAATTACTTTTTTGAATAATAAGCTTTGTTTTTACACTCAGTGCCATGAAAAGCTAGTCTTCTGCCATCTGAGATGGCAGATATCTACTCCACAACAGCACAAAAATTTGTCATTCTTGTTGCAGTAGCAAGGGTTTTGGATGCAAATGATTCATTCTCTGGATTTATAATTTCAAGTTTTGTACTCAATCCTAAGATATGCACACTGTAATCTTTTAAATCAGCTATATAAATTCTAAATTCAAGTTGTTTGAAAAAATAAATCTGCAGCCATACAGGAATGAATATAGATATACTATTTTACAAGTTTCTTTTGTTGATATCAAGTTGTGCAATGCAGGGATAGAGGTTAAAGAAACTGGTATAAAGTGCATTCAATCTCCAACATTTCATGAGGCTAACTGAGAGTGTGGGAATGAATGCACGCAAATCACAAACCACACACAGCAGGCAAAAACCAGTTTCGGCAGTGCTGCAATAACGGTCGAAAGTAGGAATGAAATTAATAATTGCATCAATGATTGTGTCAGGGTTGTGACTTATTATGGCAATGTGCCTCTCGACTTTGTTGAGACAATAAATTGTGTAACCAGTTGCGAAAGGGGTTTCAACCCATCTGAGATTACAAATAGCAATGTGTTTGTCACAGAAAGGGAAATTTGAAATCTCGGCAAGGTCACGATTTGTTATGTCACACACAATTTCCCTCTTTGTGAGATTTCAAATGTCACAACTGACGCAATTAGTAATTTCGCTACTGGTTGCACTCGGGTGAGCGATCAGTGGCTGCTCAGCGGGCTATTCAGCGGGCAATCACTGCATTTGGTGGGTGATCTGTGGGCGATCCATGGGCTGTTCAGTGGGCGATCAGTGTGAGTGAGCGGGCAATGAGTGGAAAGAATTTTATTACATATAATCTCATCTCAACTTCTTTCATCGACGGTCATTTTTGTGCTAGGTATTTCCTTTGCCCTTCGCTGTCTTCTCTTCTATTTGCCGTTCGCGTTCGCATTGCATTGATCATCACATTCACTCCGTATGCCCATTTTATGTTGTGGAATTCGTACAAGCTACATATTGTTATTACATTTATGATTATGACAGCGAGGGTTGATATAATAAATAGAGTGCGTGGTGATACAGCTGAGTTCGCGGCAATCAATCTTCATATTGCGTGAGCTGAGAGAGAAACTCTTCGTTAGTTTTGCGAGTGGTACGATAGAAAGTCACTTACGTCTAATGTTAAGGAGCTAGAGTTATTCACCTCCTGATCACGGTAGATACCTACCAATGAGTTACCTCCTCCGCACAGAGAATTCTTCAAGCTAACGACCACAAACTGGAACTCGCCAGACGCTCGAGAACGGATGTAATTAGCAATCTTGGCGACATTCGTATTGGCGAGTGCTGCATCAACCTCATCAAGAACGAAGAAAGATATACCTGTGAATAGCGAAAAGCAATGCGAGAGCAGCGACAGTCTTCTCTCCTCCCGGGAGCTGCTCCATATCTCTAAATCGCTTCATCGTAGGCTTCGTATGGTATTTGATGCCAGCAGCAAATGATTCCTGCATGAAAAGCTTAGCAAATATCTCTTTCTGATACAAAACTTATCGACTAACCCCACTGTCTTCCAGGCTCAGATACGCAACACCACCCATTGGCGCAGCCTTCCCTTTCGTAAGGTCTTTGTAGATCTGGTCAATGCGCTCCGAAATATGAGTGAAAGCTTTGTTGAAAAGATCGCATCTGCAGAATCAGGTCATCATAAGCAAGATTAAGCTTCGCCACGTCACAATATTTACCTTCGCTTTCTCATTTCGTTAAATTCGTCTCGAGCGCGTTTCGATTCTTTGCGGGCTTTCTCAGCCTCTTTCTCCATGTCCAGCAGCTTGGTTTGAACATCGTCCAGTCTACATCCGGATGTTAATGAATGTTCTTAATTAAGAACCAGATTTATCTGACCTCTCCATCGCCTTCATGTTCGGTGCCATGCGCTCAATCTCTGTATTAAGCTTGGTGATGGACGAATCGTACGTTGATCCCATCTCTGCTGATCCATCCTGAACGATTTCCGTCAGTGTCACTGTTCATACACGAAAAGGACTTGACAGTACTGACTTCTCGCTCCTCGTCGTCCAGTAAGTCAAACTCGACCTCAATACCATAATCAGGGACACGTCGAGGCCTCTGTGTACCGTCTTCGTCGTCAATGTCCATTGCCACCTCTTCTCGAAGATTCTGCATTGAAGTGAGTGACATAAAGCAGTGAGAACTGATTGTACGACGGGAAATCGAGCCAAAGCTCACCTCTTCAATCGGAACGTTCTTTAAGCTGCATGATCTGAGAGGAAGTTTGATCCCTTCCAACCGACACCTTCGATAGATGGACGATCTTTCCAGAGCAAGTTTTTCAATCTCGTCATTCTATATCCACATGATTAGATGATGTTATAGGAAACGGATGCTTATTCAATTTCCTTTAGGGCATGGTCAAGGACTTTTGACGCTCTAGCGGTGTTCTTCTTGACGGCATCAAGTTCCTTCGTCTTAGTCTCTAAAACCTCGTTGAGTTCCTTGAGCTCCTCTTGAAGCTCGAGGATAGACCCTTGAAGTTGATCAATTTCTTCCTGGTCTGCTTGCTTTTCGGCTTCATGCTTCTTAATAGCTGCGCGCTCGGTATTTATAGCGGTGTCAAGCATTGCAAGGCACTCCTGCAGCGTTGCCAGTTGCTGTTCCTCGAATTGCGATCTGGGGGCGTTGCTCAATGCGTCTGATCTTCACGGCGAACTGTAAAAAAAAGGAACTTACTGATGGGTAAGACGTGCAATTTGTGTCTCGAAACGCCTACGGGCTGCGGCCTCCTCGCTCGCGGCTTTCAGCTGCCGCGATTCGTATTCCCGAATGTTTTCCACGCCGATTTGTGCGCAGAATCGTGCGAATATTCCATCCTCCTCTTCGTTGACGACTGCTGACAGAGCTTCTATCCTTTCGACCAGAGCAGCGTGATTCGCTTTGGCCTGTAAATTCTGTTTCAATACCTCCAAAATGGCATTGTGTCACAAGGCGCGAACCTGCTTCAATTCTGGCGTCTACTTTTTCATTTCGCTCTTGATGTGTCGCAGCTCATCCTGCTTGCCTTTAAGACTTGAGGTTAAAGCAGCCTGTGATATAAATAGTCACTCCTTAGTACCCTGACAAAAGAGCCGACTTAAGCATACCAAGTCATCTTTCGCTAGAGTCAGGGACGATTCTATGCGTGTGATCTCGGCCACTAGATTCTCATCTGCTGTACTTCGTGGCCTTGATTTGTTCAGGTCGCGCAGTTGCTTAATGTTGCGGACCATTAAAGTAAGCAGGGACAATGAAAGAAGACAGGGTGGAGGATGATGGTGGCAAGAAGACAAGAAGTTGACGCATCCCACCCATCGCCCGCTCACTCACACTGATCGCCCACTGAACAGCCCACTGCACAGATCGCCCGCAGATCACCCACCAAATGCAGTGATCGCCCGCTGAACGGCCCGCTGAGCAGCCACTGATCGCTCACCCGAGTGCAACCGGTAGCAAAATTACTAATTGCGTCAGTTGTGACATTTGAAATCTCACAAAGAGGGAAATCGTGTGTGACATAATAAATCGCGACCTTGCCGAGATTTCAAATTTCCCTTTCTGTGGCAAACACGTTACTATTTGTAATCTCAGATGGGTCGAAACCCCTTTCGCAACTGGTTACGCAATTTATTGTCTCAACAAAGTCGAGAGGCACGTTGCCATAATAAGTCACGACGCTGACGCAATCATTGACGCGATTATTAATTTCATTCCTACTTTCGACCGTTATCGCAGCACTGCCGAAACCGGTTTTTGCCCGCTGTGACAATACCATTGCCGACCACCACCACCAATATGCGTTCCAGAGTTCCTCAGTCAATCTGTTCCAGCAATATACCCGCCTTATCACTCGCCGTCCCCCCGCGCCGGCTTTCGGGATACATCTACGGTGACCTTGTAGCGCTCTCGTATCGATCGGCTTGCTGATGTCTACGAGAGGTGGCCCGAATTGTATGTAAGCTCTTGCGCTGCGCAGTACGGGTATGTGATGATCTACTATATAAACCCGGTCCTGTGTCTTTTCATTTCTGTTCCTATTTTGCCCTTGATCTATCGCAAATGAACTTTGATGAAGGCGCAGACGCCTTCTCCACGGGCTTGCCAACGATTGCCGATGAATGGCCAGGGCAGACGTTCGATCCTCAGGCTGTGGGTAAGCATTGACTATCGTCGCGACGCGGACTTGCCCTGAGCTGACTCACCCGTCCGTGTATATGATTTCCGTCAGATGCCAGTGAAGATTCTATGCTCAACGCTCAGTGTATGAGGCCTTTCAAGGATTGGCTGCCGCCGCTGCCAGAATGTATGTTCATTGGCATACGGTGTTAGTCGACCATTAACGCGTTATGCATGCAGCACTTGGACTCAGTTTTGCGAATGGTTCGTTCGTATACAGCTCGCGCTTGCTTGAATCCTCTCTTTATCATCATCTACTATTAGAGGAGGCAATTGCGCAAAACGATTCTGGGGTCGATTTCTTTGCCCAATACGTGGACCTTGATGGAAGTACGCTACAGGGTTCGTCCAACAGAAATTATCCTCACTGGGCAACACTGATTACCTCTTTTATCGTTTCCGGCGTTGTTAGATACATCAAATGGATGCTCTGGCGAAGGAACTGGTGAGACTGCTGGTGAGAAAGGCGCCACCAGTCGTCAATACCGCGAATACGAGGAAGTCACGGTCGAAGCATCTGCCGATCCCGCTGCTGAAAATGAAAGCACCGTAGGACGTCGTTCTCGTGAGTATTTCGTATCGACTTTCTGTCACGATGTGTCTGATCCTTATCATCGCATACGGAACGCCAGTTGCTTTCGAAGAACCGATGGCGATTCCGGGACCCTATAAATACAGAGAAGAAGAGATCTTGTCACGGATCGCCGAAATTACTAAGAAGGATAGATATCAACATGATATCTACAAACAAAGTCTCGCTCATATGCCCGGACGTAAAATGACTATGACGTTATGGAGCGCGATCGCCAAGGAAGAACCCATCTGTCACTGCTGCACCGCCCACAAAAAAACTGATACGGGGAGAGACGTCGCCTGCGGATGGGCATACATGACCTGCAAAACATGCAAGAGACATTACTGCGCGGAATTTTTCCACCGTTGGTATGTCCGTCTCGTTTATTTGTTTGACGGGTCATTTTTCTCCTTCTCACGCCTCTGATAGGAAGTTCGCCTCGTGCAGAAAAGTCATATTCAAGGATGTCGACGGTAAGGAACCACCTCGTAAAAAACGTTACTCGACGCCTCGATCTTCCTTCACATTCCGTCATGGAGAAAGCTTCGTATGCAGTCTGTGTGACACTAAGCGTTGTTCCTGCCGAGAGTGCCCTGGAAAGGAAGAATCGACTAAAGCTGGCCCTAGAGACTTACCATGCTCTCCGAAGTGGATCGAGATGTCCGACTACGTCTTCTATGTGTACGGCCACCACGCAGTGAAGTTCCTTTTTTGATTATCTCGCGCTGTCTCTTTTTACGTACTGCGTATTCTGGAAATAATACGCCACAATTTGTGTATGGCGACGAACAGATGAAACAAAGTCTTTACAGTAAGATTACATTTGTCCTGCTTACTATTTGGTTTATCTTCGATATTACCAGTCTTCTTGTTATTGTTTATGTGTAGTCATCTTGGCAATTTGTTGCTACTGTTGCTCTTCTTCTCTTCCCTCCTCATATATCGCCTCCTTTCAGTTTCCGCCATTGCCAACGCGGTCGTTGCTTCTTACCTCTATGCCTGCCCTCCAGTAGGTGAGGCGACAGTTCACTTAACATGTCACCCGCAGGTTCCTTTATAATACGGCCTTTACTTCATCCCTTCCGGTATCTTGCTCAGCTGTAGTCCGAGCATTTCAATGATCAACCGCATGCAGAAGAATGGCAGGATCTCACCGAAGTTTATGCTGAATACGCCAGGACCCAAGGTGAATTGGAAATCTTGATTGTGCTCTTGCTGGAGTTCTTGCTGAACTTGAAGATATAATTTTGGCGTTGTCCAATTTGAACGCCAGCCCTCGCGCATCAAAAAGCAAACCGAGCGAGTTCAAGCCTACTGATCAGTTCGCAACTCAGCTTTCCAAATCACTTACCAAATGTGACGTTCCCCTAGTCGAGCCTAAAAAGACGAAGAATGTCGAAGCGAACCTGAAGGAAGAGAACGCCTTACAAAAGCGGTATTCGGCCTGCAATCAAGGGTATCTGAACTGAGTCAATTACAGGAGACAGCGCTACCTCCAGATGAAGATCTACAGGCCATTCAACTGACGTCAACAGTATTATAAGCAATCTTATCTTCTTATAGTCGAATTCGGAGCCATAGAAGAACATGACTCTATTAGATCCGGTCCGTGAGATACCAGCAAGTATCGAAAATGCCGAGCGAGAGTGCAGGGTACGAACGCAGAACGGGTCTATTCGAGGGGCACGTGAGGCAATCACGACGATCCAGGATCCATTCGAGAGCACCTAGCCAACCATCAGCTGACGATCCAGGTTTATATCAAAGATATGGATACACCTGATCGTGATGAAAGGGGCGAACTTCCGGGAAGCATTGCTGCTAGTGCGAGGCAAACGGGCCAGTCAACGCCATAGATCAACGACATTGTTCGGGTGCCAATCAACCAGGGAAGGCATGAGGAAGTCTGAAGCAATCTCGAGGCATGCTCTATGAGCGTTGATATCGTTCCTGGGTCGCGCATGCTGATGCTTGAGATGGTGAGCTTGATTTGATAAACAAGCAAAGAGAATCATCTCACTATTAGGAGCCGGCTCTGGCCGTATGCGTATAATCCGTATACGGGCTGTCCGTATACGGATGGGGCCGTATCCGTATGATCCAATAAGAGCAAAATATACGGGTCGTATATATACGCCCGTATCCGTATACAAAGGTCTGAAATTTTGACGTTTACGGCTTATACGCCATATACGGAGCTAAGGGCCCGTGCCTCCCGGTGACACAGAATTAAGTATATTTCATACCATTTTGGTGATTTGGTAGATCTCTTACTTGAAATTTAGATTCCTGGGCCTGCCCCATGTTCATCAATACAGTGCATAACAAGAAAAGGTCATGAAGATGCATAAAATCATCTTTGATTCTTCACAACAGGCAAAACCTACGTGGAATTGTACTGTAGAAGTGCAGTAAGACTCTAAACCGAGCTGAAGCACGCGACGATCACCTTCCTAAAATGAAGTATTTCGATCGCGAAATATTCTTTGATATTACATAAACTAAGGTGCATGAATTTGGACTAGAAGGACTAGGCAGTACTATTTGTACTATTCGAGATAAAAGTAAGCAAGATTAATCTCTGGTGATGCATGCAGCAAGCAAAAAGGATACACCGTGGAAAGCAGGGAGAATCGATACAAGCAAGCTCTTTAAGGATAACTTTGTATGCTGAACAATCGTCATGTCCATAGCATGTCCGTGAACTGCAAAGCTCTTGTGTCAGGATTGGCAGGCAAGTTCAGCGAAAGTATTACCTTTAGAAAATGTGTCTCCTCATACCATTTCTCTGCTTTCTTCTACTTGGTGCAAACATAGTAAGCTCTTCATGAGTGGATACGCGGATGCAAGAAAGTGTCCGATGGTTTGGAAGAATCTTGAGCAAAAACGACCATAACCGTAGAAGCTGCTTTCGTCATTGTCGTTTGGTGTATGTACCGACTCCATTTATCTGGAGACAATAGGTGCAACGTGGCTGTTAACACGAATCGAAACGAATAAATGCATAGGACTTCCGTACTAACGGATCAACGTGACGACTAGAGCGCGTGTCAGATGCCGCCGTTGGTGAAATGAAATGTATCTTGGAGCTTCGAGTTGTTGACGGTGGGAGAATACAAGAATATGAAGCAGATCGGGAGATGAAAAAGCAACAGTGCAGTGCAGTACGTTAAGCAATCACAGCAAGGGAATGAAGTCGATAGATTTCCTCATTGAGCTCTCAACGTCGATCAGAACATATATGGTCACTTGCTACGCAACACAGATCATGTCGAGGAAAGGGATTTGGTGTCGATTATGTGACCCTTTCACCCCATCTTCATTGGCAGTGGGGTATTTTAACGTCCAAGAAGCATCCTGGTTTCGTGCTTCTGTCATCCCGGTTCGAATTTGGGTCCGTGGTCCCAACACGTCCGGTGTTCGGGAAGAAGATGGACATCCGTCGCGTGACCTTCACTTTTCCAAGTTCGTCGCCACGATTGGGTCACGTGCATCGGGGACAGACAGGAAGCAACAAGATGCCAAGGTTGAAATTAGCTAATGCCTTCGAACATGTAATCAAGCTATTATTACAGGTGGTTCCTCTAAGTCTTCGTCACCCCCATTTTGGGAAAGTGATTTGCACACCATCTAAGGAAAGTAAACATGCCGATCTGAACCACCCCCTGTACAACTGGCAGTGTTGCTCTCGACAAAGTCGGCCTTCCACAAAGATGTTGAAAGTATCGTCGATGGGGTCTGAATAGCAAGAACGCAAGCTGCAGGCCTAGCGGCCTGGTCCAAGTCCAAGCCCAGTGAGAAAATGAGTGATTCTCATGTTGATGTGGTGTTGACGACATTGCTTTTAGACCTGGCGCTTCATCCGGCGGCTCACGGGGCCAGCTTGTTGACGACAAGAGTCTCTTTGGCCTGTGAATGTGTTTCGACAGGGAAGAGTATTCTTGTCGACTCGACGGAAATACGAGGACTGGACTACGAGGAATGAGAACATCGTTCCGTTCAGAACGGATCGCTGACACCGATGAAGATATCTGGAATTTTTTGAGACGAAATGAAAATTAAAAATGAAACAACGTAAGCATTTTCTTTCCTTTTCGACAGCTTTAAATTTCCTTATGTATTTCTCCCTCAACTTCGCTCCAAATCTTTAGATTTCCAACTTCCCCTTATTTCATTCTTGTTGTCCGCTTTTTGCTATCTGTGAGACTCGCGAAAACCCATCCTGGGCCCCTTTGTACAATCCCTCATTTTTATTGGACAAACTATTTCGTAGAGTGGGTGACGTGATGAGCCCTGTTCTTGTAGTGCGAGCGTTTTTGATCGAAGACGAAGAGACAAGTATTACGTCATTTCTCTCGAAAGCCTTCTCTCCATTACGCTCCGCCTGTTGGCCAGTCATTGCGTCCGAGTGAAAAGCTGATGACTGAAAATTGGCTTCGTCGCCTTCAAATGATTCTTGCTCCGTGATATGGGACACCAAGCCCTGCTCCTGGCGATCATCCATGCCATTCGCGTGAGGACGCAATGGATGAGGTATCTCCTCTGCCACCAGAAGATAGCATAACCAGTCGACCCGGTATCTCACGGCAATGACTTTAGCAAGACTAGTTACAGGAACAACCAGAAGGGCCATCGCCGAGATCTGTCCTGGGCCCCAAACGAACTGTCGCATACCCACGGAATAGTTCCGTGTAATAGTTAGCTCAGTATTCATGACGAGAATCGACCAAACGATGACTATAGCGGAAATATTCGCGATCCACTCAGATCTATTGGCTTGCCCTCCAGCGTGCGGAGCGTTCCTGCTTCTTTGTCGAATTACGAGAGGCCTGTCTGCGAGTCTCTGCTGAGCCGTATCACGCATTCCCATATTACCATCCTCTCTCCTCCTCGCTCGCCTAAACATCTGAGATGCGGACCCAAAAATTCGATTCCGGCGCTCGCAGATTCCATAGTCATACAACGTGATCGAGAGAAATGCCACCAGCTGCACGATGAGAAGGATGATCTGTTGGAATCCAAATCGATGAAATCCCGACCCAGAGATGCTTCGGGCACGTGTCTCGGATTTATATTTGATGCGTTTAATGTTTTTCTTGAACTCGCAAGGAACTGAACAGAAACTCGCCAAACATGACACGCCCGAACACAGCGGTGTTGCGGAACGTTTGAATAGGACCACTGGGGAGAAGGCGCGAACCATGCTACACGCAAGCAGCTTTCCGAATAATTTATGGGCCGAATGCGTGAAGCATCCTATCTGGTTGAAGAGCAGACCGTCAACAAAGAATTTAGGCGGCGAAACTCCTTATGAGGCACCCACCAATCAGAAACCCAATCTTGCAGACTTGCAAGAATGGGGTACAAAGTGCTGGGTACACGACAATACCCGTTCGAAGCTTGATAAACGCACTTGGGAAGGTCGACGGCTTGGTTACGACCTTAGCACGAACGGCTCTACTGCCCCGAAGGCAAAAGCGTATCTGTTGGAAGAAGTGTCTATTTCTCACCTGAAGCCGCCGAGTTAGAGCTTTTTGAGGAGGAGCAAGAGCAATTGCCATAACATCAAACAGATTGCGAAATTCCGAACCAACTGATGCCCACCAA
This sequence comes from Phlebopus portentosus, assembly GCA_037892935.1. Classification (NCBI taxonomy): domain Eukaryota; kingdom Fungi; phylum Basidiomycota; class Agaricomycetes; order Boletales; family Boletinellaceae; genus Phlebopus; species Phlebopus portentosus. The sequence continues at coordinate 38,269 of JAYXKI010000007.1, forward strand.
GACAAAGCGGCCCCAACTCAGCCAGACGACAGTGCTCAGCGCGAAAAGAGTAAGGCGAGTCATGGCTGGCGGTGGTGAACTCCCGAGAGCAATGCGAACGAACACCGTTACAGTGACCGACGAGAGGGAGGATGACTTTGATGAGGAATGCGCCCTCGCCGCAATGATGGACCTTGAGGAACCTGTTGAACCGAGGACGATTCAGGAGGTTAGAGAACTACCAGAATGGCCCCTATGGGAGAACGCTATAAAATAGGAGCTAGGAGCTGAGAGCTTTGGAAGCCGCTGAAATGTGGGAAGTTCGACACGTACTTAAGAGAGTCAATGTCGTTGGTTCGAAGTGGGTTTTCAAGGTGAAGAAGGGCTCTACAAAACTGTCGATGTGAATGTATTACAGGCCCAACGTCAGTCACGAAGAAATTGCATGAAAGGCATATAACTCCGAGTCACCAAGCAGCTCCTTCGAGACGTTGAGGATTTCTCCGTAAGTCCTTCCGAGGTCCTGGAAGAAGTGTATAGCCGGGCCCGAGTCCTTCTTTTTGAGTCTCCAGCGAAGTGAGCCACGACTGCTCGGTTATTATACGCTCGAACATCGCCTTGGCCAGAATAGAGTCGCATCGGTATCCGGGATCCGGTTCCAGCGTGTCGTCCAGTAGAGATTCCAGGAAGTTCAATTTCCTGTATTTTCGGATCTCATTCCGTGACCGTTGCATGTAAAGACGGATTACACACCTTCAGAAACTCTTTTCTGATCAAATTTCCGATGATGAAGATGACCGTCAAGAACGGGTCGTATGACACGCTTCCAATATCTCAGGTACCTCTGGTCCTGTCCCAACGTCTCGGCGTCGCTTCAGAGTGCGATCTTGGCGCCAGATGCGTCGAATGTGGGATGAAAGCCTTTCGGATACAATGGATAAGCATCCATCATGTCATTCAGTCTGTAAAACTCTCGGTCAGTTCCGGAGCAGCAGATTCAACGCTGCCAGAGTTATGCGGTTGGATAAAACGTCGGTTTGGACTGACATTTTTGTAAAAGCTGCCCAAGAAAGTCCACAACCTCGTCAACGAAGTGAAATTCCGGTCCAAAGCAGTTTTGCAACAAAGGAAGAACCATATAGGTGAAGCTTGGATCCTCGTCATCAGCTACTGCATCAAGGAGAGGCTCTGTATAGTTGTGTGGATCCTTAAGTTTGTCTGGTTGCGAGAGGAAGCAGTGAATGTCAATTTCATCGCTGTCGGACCGCACCCGATTAAGGAAGACCCTTCGGCCATCCGCAATTATCATGGGGAAACCCATTATGGGGCATTCTTTTATCGAGGCAGAAGTCAGCGAGTATTTCCCAATACAAAATAGTACTCACAATACACCAGCGGTAGTCTTCGTAGCGAAACGATGCTCCTTTCATCGAAAACCAAGAGTGTCCAGTTGGGTTTGTACGGCTGACGGAGACGATATCCACAAGATTCAGACATCGCATATTGGTCTTTCCATACAACTACCGTGACGAGCAAAGGACTTGTATTTTCGCATGATTCAGAAGTGGCCATGTCGGACTTGAATGATGGTAAATTTCTACTTAACCAGGAACTCGTGTGACCGGGATCAGATTTTATTCAGGCACTCAGTTTATGTGCCGCAAAGGAGGCCCGAAGGCGATGCTACATCGACAACAAAAGGCTGGCGGGCCAATGTGTCAGGTCCTTTCTTTCCTGGATCTTGAATAGACAGATGAGTTCGGTGTCATACAGTAGTCGTCCTTGTGAGGACTAGAGGACGTACCATTTCGAACTAGATACATAACTACAGCATTCGTGTAGCAGGCCGTGACGGACAGAACAGTGTCAACATTAAGTCCTTCTCCTTGTTTTCTGGTCCGTGCGTAGCCTATAAATCACGTGCCGATGATCAGACAGATCTATCTCAGGGTGGATCTCGGCGATTTCCCTTTGACCAGTAAGCTAGTTCTTTCGTTCTAGCTCGGCAGTACGAGTTTCAAACTGTGACAGTCCGTTCACCAACAACCCTGATATGTCGAACATCGATATCTATTGGGAGGCGCTTGCCGACACCCATTTTTCTCCCAAGCCAAGCTTTAACGACGAAAACTGTCAACATCCAGTGGTCTGAGCATTCCGTCTACTTGGAGATTGGATTTGATCTGATTTATGCTTTCGTAGGCAAACCTAGACATAATTGGTCTTGGCGTGCGCATATCGTTCTACGCACAAACACTAATTTGTGGTCAGTCAAAAATCAAGCGCGGTTTCATGTACTAATGGCGAAATGATGTGGGCAGCCCTGCTGGTCATACTCAGCAGAGATCAAGCGTACACGTCTCTCTGGACGCTCGTTTTGTCCACGATTGTGTACACTGGGATAGCTCTTCTCCTAGGATTCAAAGTCCATCCACAATTGAGCCTTAATGACGCTGTCGTCATTATGTACCTTTTATCGTTGTCCTGGACGACTGTATATCTTACAACACCAAGGTTTTGGCATCTCAGGAGGCGAATGCTGCTCTTTGAGACCGTCTTCTTCGGCCACACTATTCTCCTTTGCGGATGTGAACTGGCGATACTTGCGCATGCAAGATCCTTTGGTTCGCTGCCGGCCTGTAACTCGAGTGCAATTATGGTTCTCTTCAAGGAATTCCGGGTAGTACATACCGGGCAGGTAGTCGGGATCATTCTCCTCACCGTGCAATTGGTACTTTTTCTCTCGATTACGTTTTATGACTATGGAATGTTCGAACGCCGAAATGAAATTATCGGGCTCATATCTCGCATGTTCAGGCGAGAGAGAGGAGAAGGAGAAGGCATTGAGATGGTAACCCGTGATACGACTCAGTTTGCTGATAGGCCTGTCGTAATCCGACGAGGAAGTCGCCACGCTCCGGAGACTGAGTCACAAGCCGCGGGACCAGAACAAGTCGCGAATATTGTCACTATGATCGTCGTTTGGTTGGTTCTAGTCATAAATACTGAGTTCACCATCCTCAAAAACCATTTCACGAATATGGGACAGCCCGCCTGGGGAGTAGGGCAGATCTTGGCCATGGCCCTTCTCATTGTCCCAGTATACAATCTAACAAAAACCCTTGCAGAAAGGTACCGGATCAGCCATTCACATCCTTCTCTGGTCGGGGTAATGCCTGGCTCGTTGCGTCCTGACTTGAACGGAACAGATGATCGGCGAGAGCAGCACTTGGGGGCTGACCAACAGGAGCAAGGCTTTGGGGATGATCGACTGGAGCAACAATTGCCTGGAGGTGGTCGACAGGGGCCACAATCTCCTGGAGATGATCAAGCAAATTCTCCGTCATCGGCTTCCCACGAAGGGGTAGCGCTAGACCCATGTCAGCCCTGTACTACAGAGCCTGTCGAACCCGTCGAATCACCTCATCTAACACCGCTTCCTGGATCGCAAATACTAGATGGACAATCACCACGCACTTGCGGTACGGTTGAGGCTCTTGATCAAGGTACGACGGAAGTTGCAGCCTATGGCCGGTCAGAGGAGATTGCTGCACATCACAAAATGCAGGAGCCCTGCTTGTTAGCAACGGACGACCAAACCGAAAGTAAAGGGTTTAACTGGCCACGCAAAGCAGCTCAGGACGTGATTCGAGATTCCGCATCGGACGAGAACGTGACAGACAGATTTCCTGGACGGGCGTCGAATCGTCTGGCCACTGAGCCTTGTCGCTCTGGTCCTTCCCGATGTACACCCGACTCGTCATTACTTGTTCCTTTCGAGGAGAGGGCTCCAAATGTGGCAGGCGACGGTGTGGAAGAGGACCAAATGAAGTCGGAAGAACAGGTTTCCCGGCGTGACAACGATGGGGACGCACGGTCTATTCGGGATACACAGGATGAAGATACGAGGGATGATCCGCCCAGACCAATCATTGATCCTTCGAATACACCGGCCAATCACGAACCAACTGATTGGCTGCCGCGCGAACTGGAGGAACACCAAGCTCCAATTAGTCAAGAGACATTGGCCCACTCGGAGGTGAATGAAGCGGTGGAATCACCTCATCTAACACCGCTTCCTGGATCGCAAATACTAGATGGACAATCACCACGCACTTGCGGTACGGTTGAGGCTCTTGATCAAGGTACGACGGAAGTTGCAGCCTATGGCCGGTCAGAGGAGATTGCTGCACATCACAAAATGCAGGAGCCCTGCTTGTTAGCAACGGACGACCAAACCGAAAGTAAAGGGTTTAACTGGCCACGCAAAGCAGCTCAGGACGTGATTCGAGATTCCGCATCGGACGAGAACATGACAGACAGATTTCCTGGACGGGCGTCGAATCGTCTGGCCACTGAGCCTTGTCGCTCTGGTCCTTCCCGATGTACACCCGACTCGTCATTACTTGTTCCTTTCGAGGAGAGGGCTCCAAATGTGGCAGGCGACGGTGTGGAAGAGGACCAAATGAAGTCGGAAGAACAGGTTTCCCGGCGTGACAACGATGGGGACGCACGGTCTATTCGGGATACACAGGATGAAGATACGAGGGATGATCCGCCCAGACCAATCATTGATCCTCCGAATACACCGGCCAATCACGAACCAACTGATTGGCTGCCGCGCGAACTGGAGGAACACCAAGCTCCAATTAGTCAAGAGACATTGGCCCACTCGGAGGTGAATGAAACGGTGCAGCAAATAAGACTGATGCCTTCTTCACCCTGTTCCGATACATGTTCGCCAAGGTCGTCCACGACTACCTTCTTCACTGCACCTGAAGAATGATAAGTATGTCCACGGACCTAGCCGCTTGAAGTAAAAATATCAGAGGAGACTGAAGACACCGATACTGAGTAGGAGAGCACACTGCTTGGAATGCGACGGGCCGTTCTTTATAACTAAGGATCGGCTGAAATATAATTTTGATGGGAGTACAAAAGCGAGGAAGACCAGACGGCGGTCCCGGTACTCAGGTTTCCGTACCGGTCGTTGACCAGCCAGTTGGAGGATCCGGAATCACTTGCGCGGCCCGGGATAGAAGACGTTGTGGACGCCTGCGGGAGCGTGCCCAAACGAGCCGATCGTCTGGGTGATACCATGGATGGCTTGGTGTGGAGAACAACCAAAAGCCACGACGGCCAACCATTTTTGACGATGGTCTCCGGCGCGATTCCTCTGATTATTACGAAGAAAGTCAGACACGTAGCAGGCTAAGGTGGCATCGAGACGAAACTACAGCTTAAGCTGTTTGTTTGAAACATTGATATTGGCAGCAATGGTAGCGTCATTACATAATTTGAAAATCTGAGAGTGGATCGGGTTAGGGTTTATGAATGCACGTGTTTCAAGTTTCGTGCTTCTCTCGACGACGGAAAAGAAGCTCGTCAACGTACTGAACCACTGGATATCTGGATACCATTCTCTATCAGTTCTGGACTGTACATTTCTCCAAAGACATAAAGCTCGCCGTATTTGAAACGAAACAACATAGATGTATTTGCTATTAGAATCAGAGTGTCGGTCGCCAGAGGTATGAGCACATCCACTTCCACCCCGGATAAATGATTTTGGTCTGATCTATGCTTCCCCAGGCAAATCGCGACATCGTTGGTCTCGGTGTGCGCATCTCGTTCTACACGCAAACGTTCATCTACGGTCAGTAAAGAAACAAGTGCGATTTTAAACATTTTATGACTGTGTCGTGGACAGCTCTTTTAGTGATGTTCGGGCCGACGTTCGAAAACATCATCTCAGCACTCTGGACTTGCCTGCTGTACGGCATCACTTATGCCCTAATTGCGCTTATCCTGGGCTTCAAGGGCCATCCGGAACTGACGTTGAATGACGCGGTTGTAATCATGTACCTTCTGTCACTGTCCTGGACAACTGCCTACCTTGCAACCCCGTGGTTTTGGCATCTCGGGAGGCGAATGCCTCTTTTTGAGATCGTCTTCTTCAGCCACACTATTCTCCTCTTATCATGCTGCCTAGCAATACTCATTTCCGCGAAATCCTTTGGTTCACTGCCGGAGTGCAACTCGAGTGCAGTAATGGTCCTCTTCAAGGAATTCCACGTATTACGTACGGGTCAGGTAGTCGGGATCATCCTTCTCATCGTGCAGCTGGTGGCATTTCTCTCGATCACGTTGTATGACTATGGAATCTGCGAGCGCCGGAATCGAATTTTTGGGTCCGCATCTCAGATGTTTAGGCGAGCGAGGAGGAGAGAAGGTGGTAATATGGGAATGCGTGATACGGCTCAGCAGAGTCTCACAGACAGGCCTCTCGTAATCCGACAAAGAGGCAGGAACGCTCCGCACGCTGGAGGGCAAGCCAGTAGATCTGAGCGGATCGCGAATATTTCCGCTATAGTCATCGTTTGGTCGATTCTCGTCGTGAATACTGAGCTGACTATTACACGGAACTATTCCATGGGTATGCGACAGTTCGTTTGGGGCCCAGGACAGATCTCGGCGATGGCCCTTCTGGTTGTTCCTGTAACTAGTCTTGCTAAAGTCATTGCCGTGAGATACCGGGTCGACTGGTTATGCTATCTTCTGGTGGCAGAGGAGATACCTCATCCATTGCGTCCTCACGCGAATGGCATGGATGATCGCCAGGAGCAGGGCTTGGTGTCCCATACTACGGAGCAAGAATCATTTGAAGGCGACGAAGCAAATATTCAGTCATCAGCTTTTCACTCGGACGCAATGACTGGCCAACAGGCGGAGCGTGATGGAACAGAGGTGCTTGAGAGAATGGAAGTAACACTTCCTTTATCGTCTTCCGACACGAATGGAATGATACGCGAACCTGCATGTCAACACTCTACGAAAGAGCCTGTCAAAGCAGTTGGATTACATCATCTGACAGCGCCTTCTGGATCGCAGAGACTCCATGAACAGGAGATGCAACAACCGTCGTATTCTTAGGCTGTGTTCGGTACTAGCCGCAGTCTCTTAGTCACGCGGCTCTCCTGCAAAAAAAGATGGTTTTGGCCAAGTCGTAGCTCTTGGCTGTCACTTTCCTGCCATCTTTACCTGCATGACTGCCTGTTACCAGGGCCAAGAGCCGCGTGGACTCCAAGGCCGCGACTAGCACCGAACGCAGCCTTAGGTTACGGCTGAGACATGATCAACGTGGAAATTCCAACCCGTGGCTAGTAGGAAGAAGTTGCTGCACATCATATGCGGAATCCCTCTTTGGCACCAGATTACCGAACTGAAAGCAAGGGGTTGCACTCGTCACGCAGAGGATCTCGGAATAAGTTACAAGAGTCCTCGAGATCAGCTAAAAGCAGAAAAGGGAAATGGCAGACGAATTCTGTGGACAGGAATGGCTCGCCATACTGTCGAGATGTGTGTAACTGCCGCTGCAGCTGCCATCCTAGATGCACCTGCCTCGTCATTACTTGCTGCCCTACCTGCGAGCGGGGGCGAATACGGCAGGCGATAGTGTGGAAGAGGAGCCGAAAGGACCGGCTGGACCGGCTTTCTTATGGAATTATCTACAAATAGTACGTCCAGACCTGCTGGATGGGTCTTGCAACGAATTCGCTGGCTGGAGTTCGGAGGGGGCTGAGTTCAGGACACGTGACATATACCCGCGAACTATATATACATGTATAGATAGAATGGATTAGCCTGGATGGGAGTGTCGGCGACAAAGTTGGAAAGTTTAGGTCACGTGGTAAGCGCCAAACCTCAGGATGGAACCACGGTTGCTTTTGGGTCTCAGTCTCGCCGAACATGTGGACGGCATGATTGACGGCTTTCCTTCCCCTGAGCGCCGAACGGGGATGATGGAAGCACGGAACCATGGAAAATGCTTCTTGAACACCGATCGTGAATGTGAGTGAAGGTGGAAAGAACTAGGTCACGTGACTGACGCCAAGTCTCTCGGAACCGGGAGTTAGATGGGCTCGAATGTTTACATCTAACTGGTCGATTGACGTGATATATGTTGCTCGGCAAGTGACCATATATGTTCTGATCGACGTTGCGAGCTGAACGAGGTTTTCTAATAGACTTCATTCATTTCTACGTTGAGCTTGCTTGATCTACTGCACCCTACTATCGTTCTTTGCATCCTCATTATACCGTCAATCATCCTAAATTTGCTTCACATTTCCGGACCGACAACTCCAAGGTGAGATACATGCATCTTTTCGATAGCTGCACCTGACACGAGACTTAGTACTGCTTAGCATTATCCAGTCCGTACACGAGTCCTTTGCATTTTTCTACGTCTCTACGTCGTATTGACAACTACTCGCGCCTGTTATCTCTCAGATGGATGACGAAGCCAGCTTCTACGGCTACGGCCGTTTCTGCAGCATGTTCTTTGAAGCCATTGGCCATACAATGGCCTGGTTTTTCACGATCTTCGACAGATCTTCTGCTCGGCGTCAAGAAAGCACGGAGATGGTATGAAGGGATGCTTTAAAGGTGATATTTTTTCCTGGATTTGCCGTCCGATTCTGACACAAAAGCTTTCAGGCGATGTGATTCTGTATACGGACATGCTATAGACATGACAATTGCTTAGTATCAAATATTACTGAAGACCTAGCTTGTATCGATTTTCTGTGCTTTTAACCACCTTTCCTTATTGCTGCACGTGACTCCAGAGATTAATCTTGCCTATTCTTATCTCGAATAGAAGTACTACATAGTCCTAAATCCTTCTACCACATTTGATGCGCCTTGATTTATGCAATAGCAATGCACAACTACCAATTCTCGATCGAAATGTTCCGTTTTTGAAAGGTGATCGGCGCGTGCCTCAACCTACTCACACACGCGCTTCTGCTATGCATTAATGTCTGTTGGCTTTTAATATTCTGAAGAATCAATGGGGAATTTTAGGAATTTCGTGGCCTTTTCTTCTTATGATTTGCGTTGAAGAATAAGGCAGAATAAATTTATGATAAGGATAAGCAAAACGTTACTGGCGTACATCTAAGAGTGCCGTTCTTCCTCAAGAGACTCGTCGAGATTATCAATCTATGGGCCTTTGTCGTGTATTCCCCTTTCCGGAGAGTTCTACTTGAAGTCAACAATGTCCTTCTCCTTGCGTAGGTAGGACAGCACACACCGTATCTCCGTCATAGGGCCACCCGACGCCGACACGTTCGCTTTGAATCCGCTGCTTGACGTACGCGAGAGGCCTGTGAGCTGACGGACTCCGGGCGCTGGTGAGGTGGGCCATTATGTGCCGCGAGGTCCTTGCAACATGACTCTTGCTCAAGGAAGGTACGAGGAGGAGCGTAGAACGACAGTGCTTACCGAGCTCTGAGATCCACGATCTCCTTGTAGAAGACTTCTCGCTGCTGGTTCCAATTATTTTCCGATGCAGTCGACTTGGCCTGAGCAGTCGCAGCCTGGATCATCTTCTCATGTAACGAGACCCACACCTTTCTGAGCTCCTTGAGACAGTCCACGACCTTGAGCGACCCGGTATGAGCGACGGTTTTGCGAGAATACTCCTCTTCGGCAGTCTTATATAGTGGGTAAGTCCAGCCCTACCCCTGAAATCTTAGGAAGACCTGCCTTGGCCCGTTCCGTCTGTTCCGGCACCTTGTTCTCAGGAGACGCCCGATCACTGAGAGAGCTCCTCTCGGCATTGGCGATACCAACAAATGTCTTCCAGCATCTTCTTGTCCTGAGTGCATGATCACATACTCTTCGAGCGGCCGTTGAAGCTCACCGCTCTTCTCGGCAAGTCGAGCGATATCATCCTGCAGAGAAGACATTTTTCTCCTCAAGCCCCTTCCGTTCACCTTAGAAATAATGAATATACATATATGATGCAGAGGGCAAATGAGCTTCCCGTACCTCAACTTTAGTGATCTGGGCCTCGACCGATACCCTATACCCGTCATGCGCGGCGGGCAGTGCTTGAAAAGCAGTTTCACTGGCTTGACTAATTTCCTGGAATTGCTGCACATGGCGAGATCACCTCCGGCAGACTTGGGTGCAGCTCTGCGTCATGCCGTGGAAGACAGTGATCAGCGAACACTAATAAATACGGTCAAGCTCACCGAGGCTCGGCAAGTTCAGCCTTGAAGTCCTGCTCCGAGCCGTCTTCGTCAGTTGATTGTGATATGGCACCAGTCGTGATAGTGTTCGAGGACGTACCTCGCTCATAAACGGTAATCTTTCTCGATTCATTTGTGCCTACTTGACAAGCTCATCGGCCCGTTCTCGTAAGTGAGTGCGTTCGACTTATATCGGCCTTCATGAGAGGTTATCGGGCCTTCGACGAATACTCCGCGTGCCATGATGGATAGTAACGTAGAAGACATCTTCAGAACGCTGTGATTGTTTCGTGCACCTCGCGGATAACCTATTCTGATCGTCCTCCATTCGTGCCTTGTACTTCTGTTCAGAATTTTCCATTCTTGCCGAAATCTCGTGGACCTAACCCAATAGAGCCATGTTCGTTTACTGTCAACTAATCTGTAAACCTTCATCTGAAGGCAGCGGCGCGTCCTGTAATCGATCCAGTTCCTTGAGGAGACCTTTGATTTGCGAGTATCGTCAAGCTGCCAGCTCTATAGAACGTTCTCTCGCTTCAGGTTCTCTTCGTCATTCTTCGCGTTTTGAAGCTTTACCAGAGAAACGCCGCTGTTTGTGAGTGCTCGAGAGACCTGAGTCGCAAACTGGACTTGCTGTAGGTCGCTCGATCTCTTGCTTCCCGATAACTGGGACCCAAATTGAAATTAATGCCAGTGATCAATGTAAAAAGGGAGTCAACATACTTCTTCTTCAAATGCAGCAATAACTCCAGCAAGAATACGAATACCATTTCTTGACCAATTCGCATTGCATCCTAACGTATTCAGAGTAAACCTCGGTGAACTTCTCCTGCATGCTGCTGATCGTTGAAATGATTATATTAGAACTGAACAAGCTATCCGGAGACACGTTCAATGAAGTGCTGCACAACTAACATGGTTGAGGGCAGGGAAGAATTTGGACAATGCGTCCGCACCAATATCTTGAAATAAAGATCCGATTGTAAAGGAAGCCGAGGGAGGCGGTGTTGAGCGAGCAGATGCGCATCATCTGCACGAAGGCAGACGTTAGAAGTAAGGAGCAATGGGCGACGGGCGACGAGCGACAAGCGACGTTGGCAACGGTGGAGGCTAATGGGAATCGGAAAAGAAGGAAGGCCGTCGCAGACTCCACCGTACCACGTTCGGTCGCTCTGTTGAGAGTACACGCTCTTCCGCGTCCCTCGCACCTGCGAGAGCGTCGTCTCGGGCCCTTGAAAGCTTCGCCTTCTCAGCTTCAAGCTGTCGAACTTGGGCGACATCGGTACCTTCAACCACTGGAACAACGCCACTTTGTCCAGAAGCTTTTTCTCCGCGAGCAAGCTGTCCCTCTCCCCGCGGAGAGCTGACTCGACAAAATTTTAGGGAATATTGCTAGCAGTCAAAACTCAGCACACTCACCAAAGGAGCCTCATGGTCAGCTGCAACCTTCTTCGCTTTGCTCATCTCATCGGTTAGTAACTTCGCCGAGCTCTCTCTCTCCTGGCTGGGACTGCAACCGCCAGTTGAGTCTTCAACGACCCCATCCCGGCATTTGAATCCGATGATACTACCACTGTGACCAGACTGGCGAGGCGCCTTTTCGTCGGACAGGTCCTTGACTTGCTTTCGCACCTCAGAGACAGTCTCGTTCAACTTGGAGATCTGTTGATTCCGTTGCCCAAGTCGGTTGCGTGATTAGACGGGCATATCTTTCGGAAATCGGCGAGTGTGGCCTGCGTGACTTCAAACTGTAAGATCGACTGGTCAGCGATGCGTCTTTTTCGAGAGTGTGCAAAACATGCCAGTTTGGTATATGCATCCTCTTCGACAACCGATCTGTAAGTCTTCAATCTCGTCCTTGAGAGCCTGGACGCCGTCTGAGTCAGTACGATCGTGCTAATCGTTGTCGATAAGCCGTCAAGTATAGATACTATAATGCGGATCAGTTAACTTGCCTTCGTAAGAGGCTGAGCATTTCGTTCCTTCCATTGACCGTTCGCATCGTCAAGCCGTTTAATCTGAGCGTTTTTTGCATCAAGCTCAGGTCGGTGCGTCTCCTTTTTCTCTTTAAGTGGGTTCAGTTCTGACGGGGGGACAATCGAGCGCCGTCTCAGAGCTTGCGCTTCACTCTCTGCACGAAGTGTGACGACGCTTTCACGGAGAATGTTGAGCTCGTTTATTCTCTCCAGCAATTCGAAATGCTCAGCTGAATTACTGATAGCCTCCGCTACTTCTTCGCGCTCCTCTTGAATGAGTTAGAATGCATAGTAAGGATAAGCAGAACGGTGTGGACATACATTTCATGGTGCCGTCCTTGTTTCCTCGAGAACCTGCCTGAGACGGTGCATTCTCCTGCTTGGATAAAGCAATTTCCTTCTCCTTGTGCAGATAGGCGACCACGGAACGCAGCTCCGCCACACGACCATTCACATCATCTTCATTACCTGACTCTGACACGTTCATGTTTGAATCCGCAGTTTGACGTATATGAGAGGCCTGTGGGCCGACAGAATCCAGGTGCCAGTGAAGCAGGCTATTTTGAGCCGTGAGGTCTTTGCAACTATATTCTTGCTTAGAGGTCTATGAGGAAGTGAGCAGAAAGCTATGCTTACCGAGCTGTGAGATCTGCAATCTCCTTGTTAAGAACTTCTAGCTGCTGGTTCCAACTAGCTTCCGATGCGCCAGGAACTACGCCGCCGACAACGCCCGTTGCGTCCGGTACACCCGCTGCACTCACAGGAACAGATCTCCGACGATCCGAAACTATCCTCCCTCTGAAGAGACCTCGCACGGTAAGGAACTTCCCAATCGCATCAAACTGTCTTCGATCTTTGCCCAATGATCTTGAAAGAGGTCGTGACCCAGTAGATTATTTGTCGCTCGTCTCGCTTTTCGAGCACAATGACATTATAAGGCTTGGCGATGTTGCAGCACTTAAATCAGACGATTGGGAAAACCTTGGACAGGCAACGACAGAACTCTCTGTTGGACTTATCAACCGAATCCGTTACGCTGCCCGAGAGAAGTGGACATTAGTGAGGGCAAAAAGTGGGTTTAGTTCGTCGACGTACATGTGCATGAAAGTACGGGTTCAACTCCGTTATAAAGTCCTTGTCTGTATATAAAAACTAGTTGTTTGCGCCTGCTTCGCATTGCAATACAAATTATCATCGGATGTAGCCACAATGCCTGAAGAGGGAACGACAGTCGGCCAAGCTAATTGACATAATCTCCCCGTATATACGCCGGAACACCACAAACTCGTCTATCTCATCTTCCAAACGGACATTCCGAAGCTGTGAGAATGCGAGCTCAATTGGATTGAAGTCTGGGGAGTAGGCTGGAAGGAATTCGATTCTCATTCCCCTGAGGCCATCAGAGAGTGAAAAGAGGAGCGATATTGGCAGGAAACGTATTTGATAAGCTCGCGAATTTCTCCCCCTTTGTGAATTGCACAATTGTCTATGACCATCGCGGAATTCGGTCCTGGCCATGATTGCATACGGTCCAACAGTCCAGAAATGAAGTCGTAAAACAATGCTGCATTGGAAGAGCCTTCCACAATTGTGCAATGTAAGATGCCGTCCAATGAAATAGCTGGAAGAAAGGAATATCTGATGAGCTGGCTGAGATGAAATCTGCAAGTCCCAAACTAGACAAACCGTTTGCTCCTAAGGAACACTTGTTTGCGAATGGCTTGATGGTCATGTAAAGCCCATGCCTTGTTTCGCAAGTAGGTCCGTCTATCACACGCGCTTTCATCGACAGATACCAGTTGCTCTGCCATGTACCGCGAGCTCATCATGAGTTGCTTACTTATGTCTCTTGGCCTCGTTATGCTCAAATGCTTGCTTAGTGATCTATCACAGATGCAAGGAAGGATCGGAACTCGGGCAACGATCAAAACGAGCTCTCTGAGCCTACCAGTTTCAAAAGGGGAACCAGCCCGTTTTAATGTCATTTCGATTGTGGCTATCGATGCCTTCTTCGCTTGGATGTCCCAGAGCAGATCCTTGAGCTCAGCAAGATAAAGATCACAACGTTGATCTTATGAACTGAGAAGAAACTGACGAAATACTGAGCGGTACGTAAATGCAAAGCGATGAGTACTTGCCCTTGTTTCTATATATTCTAGTCTAGGACTCTCAGCCGACCACGTCTGGGAGACTCGATCACCTCGACGGTGACGATCGATCACATCGCTGATCGTAGATTTCCAGATGCTCGTCAATCCTGCCATGCGCCGAATCGTAAAGCCTCGTTTCGACAGTCCAAGCATCGCACGACAATGGCCTTCCGCGATTCATGGAGGAGAGAACGCGTTAAGGTCGGGGAACAGACCGACACGTGACTGTGTCAGCCCGTCACCCTACGTTCCCACGTCTGATTTCTGCATCTTGCAATTGCATTCTTGCTTCTCGCACCCTTGCGTGGGCCTGTAGTCACTGCATATTGGAGGTCCCTAACACATACCTGTGTAGCCGTACGTACCTAAGATAAAAAAATCTACGCAAAAATCTGTCTCACATCACACAGAAAATTTGTGTAGAACAAGATACATTAGGAACACAGATATACGCATTTCTGTGTAGATCACGCAACACAAGAGTCTGTATAGTTTTGTCTAGCTGACGTGGTGCTTGATTAGATTTTGAGAGTTGATATATAAGAACTAGACTAGATTTGTATAATCGAACTATGTAAATCTACACAGAATCTACACAGATCTCTACGCGTGCGAGTGACGAGTGTCAGACGAACTTAGATGCATTTTGACGTGTCGTCCTCTTTGTCTCTTGCCACCACTAGTACTGTCATGCCACTCTATCCACCCCCAGCACCTACAAATCATCTCCGTCCCTGCTTCATCCACCTCATTCATGACTGTTTCACGGCACCGTCACTGAGGCTGTCATCATTGTTCCTGCTTACTTTAACGACTCGCAACGTCAGGCGACGAAGGACGCCGGTGTCATCTCTGGCCTCAACTTCTTCCGAATCATCAACGAACCCACGGCGCGCTGCTATCGCGTATGGTCTTGACAAGAAGCTCCAAGGTGAGCGCAATGTCCTCATTTTCGACCTTGGTGGAGGTACCTTTGATGTGTCGCTCTTGACCATTGAGGAGGGTATCTTCGAAGTCAAGGCGACTGCCGGCGATAGTCACTTGGGTGGTGAGGACTTTGACAATCACCTCGTAAACCACTTCGTTCAGGAGTTCAAGCGCAAGAACAAGAAGGGTATGCAATTTTAAGTCATTCCTGGTATTGACGCTGATTTTCTTAGATCTTTCATCGAACCCTCGTGCTCTTCGCCAACTCCATACCACTTGCGAGCGTGCGAAGCGTACACTGTCGTCGGCAGCGCAGACAACCATCGAAATTGATTCGCTCTATGAGGGTATCGTCTTTTACACCTCGATCACCCGTGCACGATTCGAGGAGTTATGCCAAGATCTCTTCCGGTCTACGCTTGAGCCTGTCGAGAAGGTTCTCCGGGACTCCAAGATCGATAAGTCCAACGTACACGAGATCGTCCTTGTCGGTGGTTCCACCCGTATCTCCTGTATTGTCAAGCTCTTTTCTGACTTCTTCAACAGCAAGGCGCCATGCAGGTCTAGCAACCCAGATGAGGCTGTCGCAGACGTCTTCATGGTAACTTGATGGGGAAACGTGTCGATTTTTCGGCACGTACTGTCATCACCGGAGACCCCAAACTTGACGAAGTTGGTGCGCGCCGAAGAGCATCACCATGCCTCTCACGTGCCAAGAAAGAGGTTAGTAGGAAGAGCATCTTGATTGATGTGCGATTTAAAATTGTTATTTTGACAGTGAACCCATGCAATATCACATACTTACAAGAGCTTGTGTGGAATGAATCGAGAGAATGCCCTCGAGCGCGATATGTGACTCAAGATACCGGGGAGTGTATAGATCTTCGGTACAATAAGCGTATGGACGTCTTTCTTTAGTATCGACACAGTTATGTCCTCTTCAACTGACAGCCATCGTTGCGCAAGATGTCTATGATGTGTATCAGGGTCCAACTAATGCCCTATTTGAGTGCGTGCCCGACCTATATGTTCATGTCTGAACTCTGACCAATTTTATGCAAGCTTTCATCTCAATCAATGCCGACTTCCATGGTGATGAAATGAACTGGTGGTGAAATGAACATGTAGTATGTCGTATCACTTCCACTTTGTGTTATTGTCTCTGATCTCCGTGTAGCGTTCCCTAGAGCGAGAAGACGGGGGCCGAACTCAGTCAAATAGTGTGGGTCCCCAGGCAGATCATTTTGCTCCAAGCGAACAAGACCGTTGGCTGCTATCCTCAAGGGTGACACCTCGGAGAAGACCAAGACCCCCTCTTGCTTCATGTATCTAACTTGAGCCATGTCTAAAGTCCTTACTGAGTTCACATGTATTTTGATAATTTCTAATCAAAAATGGTCTGAAACGGAAAAAAACAAAATTTCTAAATGCCGAGGCAGCAAAGTAGAGAGTAAATGTTTGCAGGCCTACACATGAAAATGTAGGTCATGTATGCATATCTACATGTATGTGCTGCCTATTTCATCTAGACGGTCTGTGCTAAACCAGTGCTGGTTATACATTCGCAATTTAACACGGATCTCGTGTAGATGACATACAAAGCTAGTGTGGTCACGGGTTATGTGACCTACCCAAATCTACACGGACATGTGATATATTTCTTAATGTGCAGTGAGTGTAACACGTGCTCGATGCGCGGACGACACGTACACGTGGGGTTCCGGTCGGTTGGTAGTTTTCGTTTATGGACGTTGACGTGGATCCAGTCGCGCATCTGGTCGAGAATCTCGGACGTTTCCTTCTGCTGAACGAGGGTGGTTCGTCATATGGCAGAGGACAGGGCGCCATCGGGACTGGAGTGAAGCTTAGACAATGGCCCTACGAATATGACAACAGTTTGTGGATGATTTCCTGTGTTCATTGCGAATTCTCATTTAAAGTATCAGGTCATCACTTTAGTTGGCCTCTTGAGACTGAACCTGCAGTGGTGCAGAACGTCGTTCTTATATCTTTATTCTCCTCCGTTTCCTTTTCGCTAAGTCAAGACGACTCCTCAGCGTTATTGAAACTTCTAAAGCATTTGGTGGAAACGACGATGAAGAGAACAGAGTCCGAGGACGTGGTCAGGGCAATAACGTCCAGCATACCAGATGATCCAGCGACGCTTCGATCCATGTATTGCCTGAATCGCGGCTCGACCTTATGCGCCATTTGTCCAAGATGCTATGCGCTGCGCAGATCTGCAGACATTTCTTATTCGACAGAAGCCGGCGTCTCCGTTTACCCGAAGAAATGTTCCCGACCTACAACTGTTTTCGGCGCAATCTGCAACGAACCGCTCACGGATGACAACAATAAGCCTCTGAAGACGTTCATTTACAACTCTGTCCTGGACTTCATTGGAAATCTAGTCTCGCGACATTCAACCGAAGCATTCATCAACAATGCATGCGACAATTTATTAAAATCGGTCCAAGAAAGCTCGTCGGATTTTCGGGACCCCTTTCAGGCCAAGTTCCTGAAGTCCTTTAGGAGCCATCGGCCTGAGAAGCTATTCATTGATAGAGGTGAAGAATTACGGCTTGCTTTCTCTTTGTGTATCGGCTCTTTTGACGTCGATGCCGTGCGAGCTGAAATGGACGGTGTCTCTTACTGCTTCATTGCATTGGCTTGCCTAAATTTGCCTGAGGCTATTAGGTATAGGACCGAGAATATGTTTCTAGTCGGCATCACTCCAAATCTAAAGTTGCGCTCGGATATCGATCGTTACCTGTCCCCGCTTGTCGATGAGCTTCTCATCCTGTGGAACGAGGGAGTGCGTTTCTCGCGAACAGCGTCTTCACCGGAAGGACGAATAGCGCGTGCAGCGATTGCTTTGGTCGTCTGTGATCTCCCTGACGAGATGCAGGCAACGAGGATATCAGGGCGCGACTTCATCTGCTCATATTGTCCCACAGCTTCTCAAGAGCAAGCGAGAGCACGGCGTGAAGCACAGACCAGAGCAGGGCCTTTCATAGATGCGAGAGACTGTGGTCCACAGTGGTCGGAGCTGTCGAGGCTTCCGTATTGGCACCAAACAAAGCAGCATGTGATCAACGTAATGCAGTGTTTGTTGCTTGGGGTGGTGCAGAATCATCTCGCGAAAATCTTTCCTTTGACAGATCATCCCTTGGAGTCGAGCGCCGCAAACACTCGGTTGGCAAAATTCGGACAGTACCTTCAACATGTAGTAAAGAATACGACGATACCAACTTGGGTATGTTCTGTTCCGCGCAACTGTGACTCTCCCTTCGCAGGGAAGATGGACGCGGATGAGTGGAGAACCCTCACTACGATCTTCCTGCCACTGGCTTTTACGTTGTACTACTTCGGCGATGAGTTGCAAGACGATGCATACCGCGTGCGCTTCAAAATTATTATGGATCACACAATGCAGCTGTCACAAGCGGTCACGGTTTTATTCAGGGAGACGACTAGTGAAAATGAAATCTACGCATACGAGCGTCACCTTGATTCTTACATACGCGATGTGTGCTTGGTACATCCGGGCGCTGAGTTAGAACCGAATATGCATTTATCAACGCACATAACCGACTTTCTGCAAGGGTTTGGATCCGTTCGTTCGTGGTCGATGATTCCGTTCAAGAATCTAATCTACTCACTCAAGAACCTTTCGAGAAACAATCAGTTAGGCCAGTTCATATTGTTTGTCTTCTATATTGGTGTCCTAATTGTTTCGTAGACCAGAGCGGAAGTACGATTCTCACTTCATTCCTCGCCATGTCTCGGCTCAAAATGTGGCTTTCACGAGACGATTGTCCCCCGTACTTACAGTCATGCGTAGAAGTTATTCACGGGGCATACGTCAAGGAATCCGCGTCAACTTCGCAACAGCCGGACTCGGATTATCGCACGAAGTTTGACGATTTTTCACTGCCGGATATCGAAGATCCTACGATTAAACTATTCATTCAAGACAACAAAGACATACTCCAAGACAGTTACAAAAGCAATGGCACTGAATATGCGATTTGTTGTTGGAATACCGGGAACAGCCAGGTAATTTTTCGTCCAGATGGGATAGATACGGTGATGCCGGGCTTCATTCGGTACATCGTTGGCGGAGACGAACCGAAGTTTGTCGTAGGCCGTCTTCATCCTGTCCCGTTCAACGCAGACCATTTTAGTCATTATGAAAATACCACTTTAAAGATCTTTCATACTATCGTTTCCCAGCATGATATCGTTGATGTCGGCGCTGTCGTAGGGCATTTTGCCGCTTTACCGTTACAGGGCCAGATCTGTGTCGTACTTCCTCTGTGCAAGGTATGGTAGTTATTACAATCAGAAGCAATGCTTGTTTTCGTGGCAATTGTGACTGATGTACGGGCATTTACCGGCCCTTTGAATACCCAATACAAATGTACTTGTCTGCCTCACAATACCAGAAAAAATCCATGAATAATCAGATAGTCTACTATGAAGGTTATAGCCTGAAATTTTTTCCAGTTGGAAAATGTGTCGGTAAAACTAATATCGGTCAGTGTTAGAAAAAGTGGCATTAGACTTTGACGTCACAGTATTAATCTCGTGGAGAATACGCAGGGCGAAATTCCAGCTTCATGCCCTTGTATGGAGTCAAATCAATAAGAGCCCCGCGCCGCAGCACGACAGGTCAAAATAGACGGACCTTGACTCAACGGAGTTCGCGGACTTCCGGTGACTTGTGGATTGTGCAGTTGTCCATTACTACGACAGAGTTTAGAGCCGACCAAGATTGTATGTGGTCCAAGAGATTCCTGATGAATGCGGTAAAGGGGGCGGCATTGAAGGATCCTTCCAGTATTGTACAGTCAAGCGTGCCAGTCGCAGTGATCGCAGGCAAGATCGAATACCTAGCAGAAGCAAGCAGTCAGATTCGCAGTCATAAAGGTAATCATCGCACCTTTTCCCCCACGCAAAGATCGCTTTCCGACGCACCTGACGACCTTGCAAAGCCTATGCTTTTTCCCTCAAGAAGGTACGCCGGTCGCACGCATTCTCGTCGATTAAGACAAGCTGTACCGCCTCATCCTCAATCTGTACCTTATCCGAGCGGACCCACTATGTTCAAGCACCACTTGGAGATCTTGAGCAGAGTAAGTTCTCTAACGCGAAGCCATAAACATCATCGTACCGTCTTCAAGGTGAACCCAGACCGTTACAAAGATCCCTACACTGTGGTGTAGAAACAGTCTTGCCGGTTACCCTTTCCAACTCCCTCGTCTCGTCTAGGAACTAATCTTCGCGATGCTCTATCATGCTCAGGAGACACTACAGTTCATTCAGCCATAGCAAGTCACTACGACCCAAAAGAACACTCGCCTATGTATCCGAATAATCATGCTTCCTTGGTCTCCCAGTCCTCGCGCCTTCCTGTTCGTGCACTTGTATCGAGCAACCGTCCGGTGGATCGTTGCTCGATGCACAACTATTATCCTGGCCATGTCATGTACAGTGAAGAGCCGCGATTGGTACAGTCTGAATATGATGCATCTGGAGTTGTTGGTGAGAGCCTTGCCTGAAACCATTGCGGAACAACATGAGAGGAGGAGAAATGAATGTGTCTGAAAGTGTTCGTAATCTTTATCGTATATATGTGCCACGCCAAGGTGCTTACGTGCACACGTGCTCACAGGTGTTGGTAGTACGCACAGAAATTTGAGCGTAGCAGTCGAGGCACAGAGCAGATGGACAAGAAACTTACAGCAAAGATGGCTTTAGGTGGTCCGATTTCATGAAAAAAGAATCATAATTTTTGCGGTCTGGCTGTCCGTGCTGCAAGCTCTACTGTAAGAAGAGAAAGGTGGAAATGGATCGAAGTGGAGCACAAACCTCGCCGCCACACCACGAATACCGTACAGATTTGCTTCAAACTTGCAGGAGTTGTCGGTATAGTCATATACTTAATTTGAGGATACAGGAAAAAAAATTACAAGCTGATGTAGATGAACCATAATTTTTGAATCTCAGTGGAAGTGAGAGAACAAACTGGCTGCAATTGTTTGACCTCCTTCCACTTACACATGTTTAGTTAGCTCCACGTTTTACATATTTCTGCTCTTGAGGACCGTGCCTATTTTTTGAGCACTTAATGAGCGGGTATTGTGCAGATTTACAGCGAAAATGGGTGTTTATTCAAATTTTCGACGTTGCACAGACGCGGTTCACCACGGTTTACATCATGTGCACAGCATAGGTTGATTGCAGTGCAGTAAGGGGGTATAGCAGACCTAGAGCTTTCAAACTTCTACACCAAAAACCTGAGATTTGGGGTAATCACGTGTGTTTTTTGACGCGTGGTGTGCCCTGAATGAACAAAAAAGAACAAAATAAATGGTCGATTTCTCTGTCAATATAGCACAAAAAAATCTGATATTGCCATGTAAAAAAACTACATGAAATTGCACGTCTGTACATGTAAAAATATCTGAGTTTTGTTGCATCTGTGCAGCAGAACAAAACAGATAACATCGAAAGACTGAGTTCTTGCCCTTGTCCTTCACTGAATGCAAAAATCATAACTCGCCCAATATCACCTGTAAAAATCTAATTCAACTGTGATAAATCAGGCCAGCCTAGTGACCATCTGTTTTCAACTTATTGTGGCTCCTCGACATGCATTCATAATAAAACTAGACAGTCTGTTGTCTCTCCTGCTTGCAATTCTCTCTCCTAGACCATTGCAATTGCTATAACTCACGCATTCAGACACCAAAAAATCTGATTCTCTCTGCTAAAAAGGTATGCTGATGGGTGCTTTCAAACAGAATTATCATTGAGCTGGATAGGCCTGAGTGCGACTGCATTATATGTTTAATTCTATCATACAGGCCTGAAACTACTTCTACCCCACAACCATCTTCCTCCAAAACATCACTTGCCAATGTATCTAGGCCATTCAGTTCTCAAATCAGGTCAGAGAATCAGTTCCATCACGTATTCCCTCCTCAGGAAAGTCGAAAGTAGTTACCAAGATAAAGACGTAACTCACAGGCCCAAGTAGCAGAAGGATAGTCTTTGAATAATATACAATGGCCCTCATGCAACTCCTATCACTCATTCAGACCTCTGAGGCCCCTCACCTCTCCCCTTGTCTGTGTGAACAAAATCCTGAAAGTTGAAAGTAGCCAATGCTACACAATATAAGAATATAGGTTCGTCGTTCTTTATAAGCATGAACAGCACTCTAGATAGTGAATGCCTTGATCTGGCCACCAACATCCTACTTACCAGCTCAGAGCATCTCTGTTGACACAGACAATGACAGTAAATGGCCAGTCACTGTTGCTACTTTGAAACTAGAGTACAAGGGCCCCAGGGAGGGCATGCACAAATTTATATTGCCAGGCCTGAGCATATGTCAATGTAGATTTTGAATCGGATGTCAGATGTTACAGTAGATTAAAAGAACTTTGAGAATGCAACTGCTGACAAGTACGTGATAAGGGGTGCCATCGATATGAGTGAGCAAAGTGAGAGAAGAAGAGGAGACTGACGTGTATGATGTTACTTATTTTACGTGTTGTACTCACAACTTGATCTTTAACTATCACCATCCTAGACGCAGGTGGCTTATCGATGCCATCCGAACTATCATTCTGAAGTCCACGGTTCAGCTTTCGAATGAGCGTACCTTTATATCTTATCAACAGTGCAGCAGAAGACTTTTCGATGACCTACAAGAATGCATTGTCACCATGAACAAGAAGTTTAGCGTGTCTGAGATTGCAGCTTTGACTGAGCTTTCGAGAGTGATAGTTTTCCAGGTAATACAGGAATTCAAGTGCAATGGGACTGTTGCTACACAAAGTCTTAGTTTTCATAGAGGACTAAGGGCCCTCAATTATGACCATACCCAGGTGTGCCATATGCCTAATCTAATACTAGTTGTCTATTGGCTGACACTGTCTAGTTCCTCTGTGGGTCATTGGGCAATCGTAACAACTGCTATATTGACGAGCTAAAGGAGCTTCTACAGGAAATGTAGGGAAAGGAAGTTTTAGACTCAACTATATGCAGGACTTTGCTGTGCACCGGCTTCAGATTAAAGAAGGTAATCATCTCTTTGCTTCCCTATGCATTCTGTGCAATTAATCAAATCCTGGTCATCTAGATATCAAAGAGGGCTGTTGAGTGAAGTGAGACCCTTTGTATGCAGTATGTTTCATATATAGATTTGTAGTATACAGCAGAACAGTCAGTGTTTGTTGATGAGAGTGCTTGCGATCGATGGACTTTTCTCTGTGATACTGCTTGGGCTCTTGAGGGTCTCTGTGCTTGTCAAAAACAGTTCTTCAACAGTGGTAAATAGTGAATATAACTTTTGCAACTCAGTATAATTTTCTGATACATTCTGCTCAGCTTCTCTGTCCTGCCAGCTATCAGTCTCGATGGTATGATCAATTGCTCTGTTGTGGAGGGTGCCTTCAACACATGGTTGTTCATGAAATTCATTGCCAGTCCATTGGACAAAATGAATCCCTTCTCTGCTCCTTGGTCCATTATCGTGATGGATAACTGCCTGATATATAAAGCCCTTCAGATTCAAGATGTAAGGACTCGAACATTTTCCTTTTCTTTTCTGACGTCACCATTTATTTTAATATTCTTTTCCTTTTCTTTTATTTTTCTTATGCGCTTATTCATCCTTTTGCCGGAACATTCCACAATGTTCTATCACGCTTACTAATTATCCCATTCCTTGTCATGTGACTTCCCATTAGGGTAGACCTTTCCCACGCCCAAAGTCTATATAAGTAGATAGTTTGACTCTTTCGTTCCTTGTCTTTCTATTCTACTTACCTTCACTGCGACCTAGGTATCTACTCTTGTATTATTAGTTTGCTGAATTCTACTTACCTTCACTGCGACCTAGCGTTCGACGGTCTGGACTTAAGCCTCGTCTTAGCTGTCTTGACCTGAGCGACGTGTTTGGGATTATCTCATTCACGCTTGTTTGTTGTTGTGTTGGCCTGCCTCGACTCAGTCCTTGAGCCGTCCGCCTAACATAATAGAAAGACCTACCTCTGGCTCACGCCCGATTCCGTTGTCGTCGAGCGCTCGCCTGTGACGTGTCCCCTGAAGTATATCTTCGAAGGACGACATCAAACGAAACCCGGTTCCTACCGTGCAGACAACAAACCCCTATCTTGCCCGTCGAAGTCCGATTGACTCCGACGTGACCCGATAGTACCCGAAGTATCAACCAATCACATCACCGTGGCGCTCCGAATCACCCTTCTCTGGAACTCCCATCAAACCTTCTCGTGGGTAACGCATAGAGTCCAGTCGTCGACAAGTATCTCCTTCATTATCTACCTCGGAGCCTTTCGTTTAGTCATCAATTTCAAAGACGAGCTGGTTATCCGAAGTCGGTCCCGCCCGAACAGCATCCCGATCCCCGTTCCACCCCCAGCCTATCAAGGTGGAGCTAACTGACGAGCAATGAGCGGCCCTCCCTGCGAACTCTAGGTGGAGCGCCTCGCGGGGACATTATATCGTCAAAGCAGGAAATCAAGTCTTCGGCGCCTGGTGGGACGAGACTGCCAAGAGGTGGTACTCCCAGAGGGAAGGAAGGTCCATCCACTGGAGAGTGAAACAAGAAGACGACGTAGACGAGCCCTCACCTCCTACTCCAACGCAACCAACGGCCCCCTTACCAGAACCATCGGGTTCGACCACTCAAGCGTTGGCCCCCACTGTCGAGCCTTCTCCGGCGTTTGGAAAGTTCCGAGAACCAGCGCCGCTTATACCAAGTGAAGAAGACGAAGAAGAAGAAGAAGAACACGAGATGTCATTATCGAAGGAAGCAATGACTGATCTCGCGACGGCGGTCGCACTAGCGCTCCAAGCTGCAGGCGAAGGTGCGAACCAAGGATCAAAGGTGTCGAAGAAGGTCCACGTCGCCAAACCAAGAGACTTCAATGGTGAACACGATTATGTGGACTTCAAGCGAGAGCTGCGCCTCTACATCTACGCATCTGAGTCAGAATTCAGGACGAACAAGAGTAAGATTATGTTCGCCCTGTCGTACATGAAGAGTGGTGCTGCGGCTCGCTGGGCAGAGAGTTACACCAGTGGAGCAGTCGATGCAGACGGCAACCTGACGTTCACGGACGCCTGGGACGCCTTCTTAAAGAAGCTGGACACTTCGTTTGATGACCCTGCCAGATCCCAAAAGGCCTTCGAACGACTAGATGCAATGTACCAAGGAGACCTCAACGCCGACGAGTTTTTCAACAAGTTTGACATTTGTCGAGTGGATGCTGGCCTAGCAACAGAGGCACACGACGAATGGTTGATGAGTCGCCTGAAGAGGGCGCTAAACCCGAAGGTTGTGGAAGGGGTCATGAGATTGCCCAATGAACCGACGTCGTATGAAGAGTTCAAGAAAGCTGCCGTCAAGGTCGACAGGGTCGAGCGCCAAATCAGGGACCTAATGGCTGAACGTCGGAAAAAGACAATTAGTTCGACAGCGATGAAACCAACTCCGACACCACCAATGAGACGTTTTATGCCGCCTCAACAAGCAGCCCGTCCTTTCATACCCCCCGCTCAAGATCGTCGTGATGCTACAGGAGTAACGTATGGAGGCTTAGGACAACCCATGGATGTAATGATGAACCAGGCGCGTCGTACACGTGCTTGTTACAAGTGTGGTCAGGTGGGCCATTACATCAGGGAATGCCCGCGAGGTCGTGAAGCAATACGTGCCATCATTGCAGCCTTCGTCCCAGCAGACAGAAAGGCGCTCTTCGAGGAACTCGGCCAAGCAAAGGAATCTTCTTTCGAAGAGGACGATGACGTCGATGTACGAGCGGTACCCGCTGAGCTGGAAGAACTCATAGAAGGCGAGGGTTTTCCAGAAGACCAGGCGTAGACGTCGGAACGACTGGTCGGTCTCCTAAAGGACTCTTTCCGTTGGACTCGTTAAAATATAATCGTCCTGTTGTACAATATCAAGATGCGAATACCAGTGACGGTTTCATCCTTCGAAAGATCCTTACTGACGTACTGCCAGATGAATCTGAAGAGGACAACGATGACTTCGAAGTCTATAAAGATTTATTTGTCAGAAGAACAGATGCGCAAGCAGGCGAATTGAGAAAGGAAGAGTGGAATCAAACTGCTATAAAAAATGAGGTTGTGGCGGAAGCACCTTACCGCGGGAACGTTGTTGCTCAGGCGAACGTCACTGAAGCAGTGTGGGATGTAGTAGGCAGACGCGCGGCTGAGGTATGGCGCGAGGGCATTGTGGACGCAGATCAGTTCGTGCGACGGGCGGGAGGAAAGGAGTTGGACGCCTTCGTGTAAGGACTCGAACATTTTCCTTTTCTTTTCTGATGTCATCATTTATTTTAATATTCTTTTCTTTTCTTTTCTTTTCTTTTTTCTTATGCGCTTATTCATCCTTTTGCCGGAACATTCCACAATGTTCTATCACGCTCACTAATCATCCCATTCCTTGTCATGTGACTTCCCATTAGGGTAGACCTTTCCCGTGCCCAAAGTCTATATAAGTAGATAGTTTGACTCTTTCGTTCCTTGTCTTTCTATTCTACTTACCTTCACTGCGACCTAGCGTTCGACAGTCTGGACTTAAGCCTCGTCTTAGCTGTCTTGACCTGAGCGACGTGTTTGGGATTATCTCATTCACGCTTGTTTGTTGTTGTGTTGGCCTGCCTCGACTCAGTCCTTGAGCCGTCCGCCTAACATAATAGAAAGACCTACCTCTGGCTCACGCCCGATTCTGTTGTCGTTGAGCGCTCGCCTGTGACGTGTCCCCTGAAGTATATCTTCGAAGGACGACATCAAACGAAACCCGGTTCCTACCGTGCAGACAACAAACCCCTATCTTGCCCGTCGAAGTCCGATTGACTCCGACGTGACCCGATAGTACCCGAAGTATCAACCAATCACATCACCGTGGCGCTCCGAATCACCCTTCTCTGGAACTCCCATCAAACCTTCTCGTGGGTAACACATAGAGTCCAGTCGTCGACAAGTATCTCCTTCATTATCTACCTCGGAGCCTTTCGTTTAGTCATCAATTTCAAAGACGAGCCGGTTATCCGAAGTCGGTCCCGCCCGAACAGCATCCCGATCCCCGTTCCACCCCCAGCCTATCAAGGTGGAGCTAACTGACGAGCAACGAGCGGCCCTCCCTGCGAACTCTAGGTGGAGCGCCTCGCAGGGACATTATATCGTCAAAGCAGGAAATCAAGTCTTCGGCGCCTGGTGGGACGAGACTGCCAAGAGGTGGTACTGTAAGGACTTGAACATTTTCCTTTTCTTTTCTGACGTCATCATTTATTTTAATATTCTTTTTCTTTTCTTTTATTTTTCTTATGCGCTTACTCATCCTTTTGCCGGAACTTTCCACAATGTTCTATCACGCTCACTAATCATCCCATTCCTTGTCATGTGACTTCCTATTAGAGTAGACCTTTCCCGCGCTCAAAGTCTATATAAGTAGATAGTTTGACTCTTTCGTTCCTTGTCTTTCTATTCTACTTACCTTCACTGCGACCTAGGTATCTACTCTTGTATTATTAGTTTGCTGAATTCTACTTACCTTCACTGCGACCTAGCGTTCGACGGTCTGGACTTAAGCCTCGTCTTAGCTGTCTTGACCTGAGCGACGTGTTTGGGATTATCTCATTCGCGCTTGTTTGTTGTTGTGTTGGCCTGCCTCGACTCAGTCCTTGAGCCGTCCGCCTAACATAATAGAAAGACCTACCTCTGGCTCACGCCCGATTCCGTTGTCGTCGAGCGCTCGCCTGTGACGTGTCCCCTGAAGTATATCTTCGAAGGACGACATTGAACGAAACCCGGTTCCTACCGTGCAGACAACAAACCCCTATCTTGCCCGTCGAAGTCCGATTGACTCCGACGTGACCCGATAGTACCCGAAGTATCAACCAATCACATCACCGTGGCGCTCCGAATCACCCTTCTCTGGAACTCCCATCAAACCTTCTCGTGGGTAACACATAGAGTCCAGTCGTCGACAAGTATCTCCTTCATTATCTACCTTGGAGCCTTTCGTTTAGTCATCAATTTCAAAGACGAGCCGGTTATCCGAAGTCGGTCCCGCCCGAACAGCATCCCGATCCCTGTTCCACCCCCAGCCTATCAAGGTGGAGCTAACTGACGAGCAACGAGCGGCCCTCCCTGCGAACTCTAGGTGGAGCGCCTCGCGGGGACATTATATCGTCAAAGCAGGAAATCAAGTCTTCGGCGCCTGGTGGGACGAGACTGCCAAGAGGTGGTACTCCCAGAGGGAAGGAAGGTCCATCCACTGGAGAGTGAAACAAGAAGGCGACGTAGACGAGCCCTCACCTCCTACTCCGACGCAACCAACGGCCCCCTTACCAGAACCATCGGGTTCAACCACTCAAGCGTTGGCCCCCACTGTGGAGCCTTCTCCGGCATTTGGAAAGTTCCGAGAACCAGCACCGCTTATACCGAGCGAAGAAGACGAAGAAGAAGAAGAAGAACACGAGATGTCATTATCAAAGGAAGCGATGACTGATCTCGCGACGGCGGTCGCACTAGCGCTCCAAGCTGCAGGCGAAGGTGCGAACCAAGGATCGAAGGTGTCGAAGAAGGTCCACGTCGCCAAACCAAGAGACTTTGATGGTGAACACGATTATGTGGACTTCAAGCGAGAGCTGCGCCTCTACATCTATGCATCTGAGTCAGAGTTCAGGACGAACAAGAGTAAGATTATGTTCGCCCTGTCGTACATGAAGAGTGGTGCTGCGGCTCGCTGGGCAGAGAGTTACACCAGTGGAGCAGTCGATGCAGACGGCAACCTGACGTTCACGGACGCCTGGGACGCCTTCTTAAAGAAGCTGGACACTTCGTTCGATGACCCTGCCAGATCCCAAAAGGCCTTTGAACGACTAGATGCAATGTACCAAGGAGACCTCAACGCCGACGAGTTTTTCAACAAGTTTGACATTTGTCGAGTGGATGCTGGCCTAGCAACAGAGGCACACGACGAATGGTTGATGAGTCGCCTGAAGAGGGCGCTAAACCCGAAGGTTGTGGAAGGGGTCATGAGATTGCCCAATGAACCGACGTCATATGAAGAGTTCAAGAAAGCCGCCGTCAAGGTCGACAGGGTCGAGCGCCAAATCAGGGACCTGATGGCCGAACGTCGGAGAAAGACAATTAGTTCGACAGCGATGAAACCAGCTCCGACACCACCAATGAGACGTTTTATGCCGCCTCAACAAGCAGCCCGTCCTTTCGTACCCCCCGCTCAAGATCGTCGTGATGCTACAGGAGTAACGTATGGAGGCTTAGGACAACCCATGGAGGTGATGATGAACCAGGCGCGTCGTACACGTACTTGTTACAAGTGTGGTCAGGTGGGCCATTACATCAGGGAATGCCCGCGAGGTCGTGAAGCAATACGTGCCATCATCGCAGCCTTCGTCCCAGCAGACAGAAAGGCGCTCTTCGAGGAACTCGGCCAAGCAAAGGAATCCTCCTTCGAAGAGGACGATGACGTCGATGTACGAGCGGTACCTGCTGAGCTGGAGGAACTCATAGAAGGCGAGGGTTTTCCAGAAGACCAGGCGTAGACGTCGGAACGACTGGTCGGTCTACTAAAGGACTCTTTTCGTTGGACTTGTTAAAATATAATCGTCCTATTGTACAATATCAAGATGCGAATACCAGTGACGGTTTCATCCTTCGAAAGATCCTTACCGACGTACTGCCAGATGAATCTGAAGATGACAACGATGACTTCGAAGTCTATGAAGATCTATTTGTCAGAAGAACAGATGCGCAAGCAGGCGAATTGAGAAAGGAAGAGCGGAATCAAACCGCTATAAAAAATGAGGTTGTGGCGGAAGCACCTTACCGCGAGAACGTTGTTGCTCAGGCGAACGTCACTGAAGCAGTGTG
The DNA here is from genome assembly GCA_037892935.1 of Phlebopus portentosus. Classification (NCBI taxonomy): domain Eukaryota; kingdom Fungi; phylum Basidiomycota; class Agaricomycetes; order Boletales; family Boletinellaceae; genus Phlebopus; species Phlebopus portentosus. The sequence continues at coordinate 68,305 of JAYXKI010000007.1, forward strand.
GGATGTAGTAGGCAGACGTGCGGCTGAGGTATGGCGCGAGGGCATTGTGGATGCAGATCAGTTCGTGCGACGGGCGGGAGGAAAGGAGTTAGACGCCTTCGTTAGCATCGTACACCCAAAGGTAGCAGGTGATGACGAAGTAGACTTGTCAAACCCCCTACTCGAAGAGGAAAACTTCATTGATGCTCATGCACTGATCGACTCAGGATGCACGGGCTCATGCATCGATGAAGGTTTTGTCAAACGGTATGGTTTCCCCACCCAAAGATACATTCGGCCTAGACCAGTCTTCAATGCTGACGGAACAAGCAACGAGGCTGGATTGATCAAGGAATACGTAGTCGTACGAATGTTCTTTGGGAAACACGAGGAAGAGATTCGACTGGCAGTGACATCCTTAGCGTCAAGCAACATCTTCCTCGGACATGACTGGTTGACGAAACATAATCCTGAGATTGATTGGAGGTTAGGAACAGTTAAGTTCACCCGTTGCCCTGATGAATGTGAGTCGCCACTGTCGAGCGAGGAGATAGATGAAGAGTTTGTGAGGAATGTGCGGATGAAGGAAGCGGCAAAATGGCCACCTTACCTGGAGGAATACGCCGATGTCTTTAGTGAGGAGTCGTTCGAACGCTTACCAAACCACCGAACGTGGGACCACGCTATTGACCTGAAACCGGATTTCAAACCCAGCGACTGCAAGGTTTACCCGTTATCGCCAAAAGAACAAGAAGCGATGAGGGAGTTCATTGAGGAAAACCTAGCGTCAGGACGTATCCGACAGTCGAAGTCTCCAATGGCGTCACCATTCTTCTTTATCAAGAAAGAGGATGGAAGCTTACGAGCAATCCAAGACTATCGAAAGCTCAATGAGGGAACGGTCAAGAACAAATACCCGTTACCACTAATAAATGAGCTCATCGACAAGGTTAAGGATGCAAGGTACATCACGAAGCTCGACGTTCGTTGGGGATACTACAACATCCGGATTCGCGAGGGAGACGAGTGGAAGGCAGCGTTCCGGACAAATCTAGGCTTATTCGAACCCACAGTCATGTTCTTCGGCTTGTGTAATGCGCCAGCGACGTTCCAAGGCTTTATGAATGACATCTTTCGGGAGCTAATTCATGAGGGTATCGTCATCATTTACCTCGATGACATTCTCATCTTCTCGAATGATCTAGAAGAACACCGCAGACACACCAAACGAGTCTTTGAGATCCTTCGCCAAAACGGACTTTTCTTAAAGCCGCAGAAGTGCGAGTTCGAAGTTGATACAGTCAAGTACCTCGGGCACATTATTGGCAATGGCGAAGTTCGAATGGATCCCAAGAAGACGGCGGCAGTACAGGACTGGCCAGTTCCAGGGAACGCCCACGAACTGCAACAATTCCTGGGGTTAGGAAATTGGTTGCGACGTTTTGTTAAGGATTACAGTTCGGTCGTCAAACCCTTGACTACCCTAACGGGTAAGGTGGAATGGAAATGGGGCGAAAATGAGCAGGCAGCGTTTGAGGAATTGAAGCGTCGTTTGAGTAGTCCTCCCGTGTTAGCGATACCCAACAACGAGGACCCTTTCCGTGTAGAAGCAGATGCATCGGACTTTGCGACGGGTGGAGTCCTTCTCCAGAAACAAGACGATAAATGGAAGGTGATCGCTTATCGGTCGTCAACATTCCTAGAGGCAGAGCGAAACTATGAGATTTACGACAAGGAAATGCTCGCCATCGTTCAAGCCCTAAAGGAATGGCGACAATATCTCCAGGGAGCTAGCCAACCTTTTGAGGTATGGACCGACCATGCAAATCTAACGTACTTCCGATCGCCGCAGAAGTTAAATCGTCGACAAGCTCGTTGGCGACTCGATTTAGCTGAGTTCGATTTCACGCTAGTCCATAAACCTGGAAAGACGTTGGGAAAAGCTGATCTGTTGTCACGCCGGGCGGATTATGACAAGGGCGAGCGAGATAATGAGAACGTGACTTTCATCAAGAAGGAATGGCTGGTTAGAGGAATGGTTCAGACGTCAAGAGAAGTACTCGTTGAAAAGGTCGTGGAAGCGCAGAGACAAGAGGACGAGGGAGCGAGACCGAAGGACGTCGAGAAGAGAGGGGACATGTGGAGAAAGGGCCGCCGACTATATGTACCAGCGAGCATCAGAGAGGACGTCATGAAGGAACACCATGACTCGACCCTGGCAGGACATCCAGGAGCAACAAAGACGATCCAGCTGATAGCACGCAGGTACTGGTGGCCGAGGATGAGCGCAGATGTGCGGGTATACGTGCAGGGGTGTGATCGTTGTCAGCGGACGAAGGCTCTAAGGACAACGAGAGCAAAGGTTTTGCACCCTAATGAGGTGCCGGAGGCGCCATGGCAGATTGTCACGGTCGACCTAATTGGGGAGTTGCCAGAATCGAGTGGGTTCAATGCGATTTGCGTAGTGGTTGATCGCTTTAGCAAACAAATCCATGCAATTCCAACAACGACAAAGTTAACGGCGGAAGGCATGGCTAGGATCTACAGAGACCACGTCTTCCGATTACACGGACTACCACGGAAGATCATTCATGACCGAGGGGTGCAATTCGACGCAAAGATGATGAAGGAGTTGTACAAGCTCCTCCACATTGAAGGCAACCCATCGACAGCGTATCACCCACAAACTGACGGACAGACAGAGCGGGTTAATCAGGAACTAGAACAATACCTGCGGCTATACGTCAACCATCGGCAGTCGGACTGGGCGGACTGGCTGGCTCTCGCAGAATTCGCATACAACAATCGTGAACATTCAGCGACGAAGCTATCTCCCTTCTTCGTCAATACGGGAATGCACCCCTTAGACTTCACGGGAGTTGGGACGGCATCATCGAACCTGTCAGCAGAAGAATTTGCCAAACATGTCAAGGAGGTGCACGAACTCGCTCAAGGTAACCTAACCCAAGCAAACGAAGACATGAAGCGTTTCTACGACCGCCATGCTGGGAAGTCCATTACCTATGAGGCAGGGCAGAAAGTCTTCTTAGATGGACGAAATATCAAGACAATCCGACCGACAAAGAAGATGGATGATAAGTGGTTCGGTCCCTTCGAGGTAGTGGAAAAGGTTGGCGCAAGCGCATACAGACTCAAACTACCGAAGACCTGGAGGAAGGTCCATCCAGTTTTCAATGAGATCTTGCTCAAACCAGCCGTCCAACCGTCCTTTGAATCGCAGAAGAAACCACCTCCACCACCGCCAGTGATCATTGATGAGCAGGAAGAGTACGAGGTTGAAGAAATACTCGACTCGCGTCTGCATCGAGGCAAGCTCCAATTCCTGGTCAAGTGGGTTGGATATGAGGAAGCGACTTGGCAGCCAGAATCCGACGTCAAGGATAATGCGCAGGAGTCAATCCAAGAATTCTACCGCAAACATCCTGGAGCTCCAAGGAAGTTAACAATACCTCGACAAAGCCTGCGAGCGCTGTACAAGTTCACGTCCTCAGAAGGCTTATGTGGTTGGTCGGGACGCCCAACCTTGAAGGGGGGGTGATGTAAGGACTTGAACATTTTCCTTTTCTTTTCTGACGTCATCATTTATTTTAATATTCTTTTTCTTTTCTTTTATTTTTCTTATGCGCTTACTCATCCTTTTGCCGGAACTTTCCACAATGTTCTATCACGCTCACTAATCATCCCATTCCTTGTCATGTGACTTCCTATTAGAGTAGACCTTTCCCGCGCTCAAAGTCTATATAAGTAGATAGTTTGACTCTTTCGTTCCTTGTCTTTCTATTCTACTTACCTTCACTGCGACCTAGGTATCTACTCTTGTATTATTAGTTTGCTGAATTCTACTTACCTTCACTGCGACCTAGCGTTCGACGGTCTGGACTTAAGCCTCGTCTTAGCTGTCTTGACCTGAGCGACGTGTTTGGGATTATCTCATTCGCGCTTGTTTGTTGTTGTGTTGGCCTGCCTCGACTCAGTCCTTGAGCCGTCCGCCTAACAGGTACTCCCAGAGGGAAGGAAGGTCCATCCACTGGAGAGTGAAACAAGAAGACGACGTAGACGAGCCCTCACCTCCTACTCCGACGCAACCAACGGCCCCCTTACCAGAACCATCGGGTTCGACCACTCAAGCGTTGGCCCCCACTGTCGAGCCTTCTCCGGCATTTGGAAAGTTCTGAGAACCAGCGCCGCTTATACCGAGTGAAGAAGACGAAGAAGAAGAAGAAGAACACGAGATGTCATTATCGAAGGAAGCAATGACTGATCTCGCGACGGCAGTCGCACTAGCGCTCCAAGCTGCAGGCGAAGGTGCGAACCAAGGATCAAAGATGTCGAAGAAGGTCCACGTCGCCAAACCAAGAGACTTTGATGGTGAACACGATTATGTGGACTTCAAGCGAGAGCTGCACCTCTACATCTACGCATCTGAGTCAGAGTTCAGGACGAACAAGAGTAAGATTATGTTCGCCCTGTCGTACATGAAGAGTGGTGCTGCGGCTCGCTGGGCAGAGAGTTACACCAGTGGAGCAGTCGATGCAGACGGCAACCTGACGTTCACGGATGCCTGGGACGCCTTCTTAAAGAAGCTGGACACTTTGTTCGATGACCCTGCCAGATCCCAAAAGGCCTTCGAACGACTAGATGCAATGTACCAAGGAGACCTCAACGCCGACGAGTTTTTCAACAAGTTTGACATTTGTCGAGTGGATGCTGGCCTAGCAACAGAGGCACACGACGAATGGTTGATGAGTCGCCTGAAGAGGGCGCTAAACCCGAAGGTTGTGGAAGGGGTCATGAGATTGCCCAATGAACCGACGTCGTATGAAGAGTTCAAGAAAGCCGCCGTCAAGGTCGACAGGGTCGAGCGCCAAATCAGGGACCTGATGGCTGAACGTCGGAGAAAGACAATTAGTTCGACAGCGATGAAACCAACTCCGACACCACCAATGAGACGTTTTATGCCGCCTCAACAAGCAGCCCGTCCTTTCGTACCCCCCGCTCAAGATCGTCGTGATGCTACAGGAGTAACGTATGGAGGCTTAGGACAACCCATGGAGGTGATGATGAACCAGGCGCGTCGTACATGTGCTTGTTACAAGTGTGGTCAGGTGGGCCATTACATCAGAGACTGCCCACGAGGTCGTGAAGCAATACGTGCCATCATCGCAGCCTTCGTCCCAGCAGACAGAAAGGCGCTCTTCGAGGAACTCGGCCAAGCAAAGGAATCCTCCTTCGAAGAGGATGACGACGTCGATGTACGAGCGGTACCTGCTGAGCTGGAAGAACTCATAGAAGGCGAGGGTTTTCCAGAAGACCAGGCGTAGACGTCGGAACGACTGGTCGGTCTCCTAAAGGACTCTTTTCGTTGGACTCGTTAAAATATAATTGTCCTGTTGTACAATATCAAGATGCGAATACCAGTGACGGTTTTATCCTTCGAAAGATCCTTACCGACGTACTGCCAGATGAATCTGAAGATGACAACGATGACTTCGAAGTCTATGAAGATTTATTTGTCAGAAGAACAGATGCGCAAGCAGGCGAATTGAGTGAGGAAGAGCGGAATCAAACCGCTATAAAAAATGAGGTTGTGGCGGAAGCACCTTACCGCGAGAACGTTGTTGCTCAGGCGAACGTCACTGAAGCAGTGTGGGATGTAGTAGGCAGACGCGCGGCTGAGGTATGGCGCGAGGGCATTGTGGACGCAGATCAGTTCGTGCGACGGGTGGGAGGAAAGGAGTTAGACGCCTTTGTTAGCATCGTACACCCAAAAGTAGCAGGTGATGACGAAGTAGACTTGTCGAACCCCCTACTCGAAGAGGAAAACTTCATTGATGCTCATGCACTGATCGACTCAGGGTGCACGGGCTCATGCATCGACAAAGGTTTTGTCAAACGGTATGGTTTCCCCACCCAAAGGTACATTCGGCCTAGACCAGTCTTCAATGCTGACGGAACAAGCAACGAGGCTGGATTGATCAAGGAATACGTAGTCGTACGAATGTTCTTTGGGAAACACGAGGAAGAGATTCGACTGGCAGTGACATCCTTAGTGTCAAGCAACATCTTCCTCGGACATGACTGGTTGACGAAGCATAATCCTGAGATTGATTGGAGGTCAGGAACAGTTAAGTTCACCCGTTGCCCTGATGAATGTGAGTCGCCACTGTCGAGCGAGGAGATAGATGAAGAGTTTGTGAGGAATGTGCGGATGAAGGAAGCGGCAAAATGGCCACCTTACCTGGAGGAATACGCCGACGTCTTTAGTGAGGAATCGTTCGAACGCTTACCAAACCACCAAACGTGGGACCACGCTATTGACCTGAAACCGGATTTCAAACCCAGCGACTGCAAGGTTTACCCGTTATCGCCAAAAGAACAAGAAGCGATGAGGGAGTTCATTGAGGAAAACCTAGCGTCAGGACGTATCCGACAGTCGAAGTCTCCAATGGCGTCACCATTCTTTTTATCAAGAAAGAGGATGGGAGCTTACGAGCAATCCAAGACTATCGAAAGCTCAATGAAGGAACAGTCAAGAACAAATACCCGTTGCCACTGATAAATGAGCTCATCGACAAGGTTAAGGATGCAAGGTACATCACGAAGCTCGACGTTCGTTGGGGATACTACAACATCCGGATTCGCGAGGGAGACGAGTGGAAGGCAGCGTTCTGGACAAATCTAGGCTTATTCGAACCCACAGTCATGTTCTTCGGCTTGTGTAATGCGCCAGCGACGTTCCAAGGCTTTATGAATGACATCTTTCGGGAGCTAATTCATGAGGGTATCGTCATCATTTACCTCGATGACATTCTTATCTTCTCGAATGATCTAGAAGAACACCGCAGACGCACCAAACGAGTCTTTGAGATCCTTCGCCAAAACGGACTTTTCCTAAAGCCGCAGAAGTGCGAGTTCGAAGTTGATACAGTCAAGTACCTCGGGCACATTATTGGCAATGGCGAAGTTCGAATGGATCCCAAGAAGACGGCGGCAGTACAGGACTGGCCAGTTCCAAGGAACGTCCACGAACTGCAACAATTCCTGGGATTAGGAAATTGGTTGCGACGTTTTGTTAAGGACTACAGTTCGGTCGTCAAACCCTTGACTACCCTAATGGGTAAGGTGGAATGGAGATGGGGCGAAGATGAGCAGGCAGCGTTTGAGGAATTGAAGCGTCGTTTGAGTAGTCCTCCCGTGTTAGCGATACCCAACAACGAGGACCCTTTCCGTGTAGAAGCGGATGCGTCGGACTTTGCGACTGGTGGAGTCCTTCTCCAGAAACAAGACGGTAAATGGAAGGCGATCGCTTATCGGTCGTCAACATTCCTAGAGGCAGAGCGAAACTATGAGATTTACGACAAGGAAATGCTCGCCATCGTTCAAGCCCTAAAGGAATGGCGACAATATCTCCAGGGAGCTAGCCAACCTTTTGAGGTATGGACAGACCATGCAAATCTAACGTACTTCCGATCGCCGCAGAAGTTAAATCGTCGACAAGCTCGTTGGCGACTCGATTTAGCTGAGTTCGATTTCACGCTAGTCCATAAACCCGGAAAGACGTTGGGAAAAGCTGATCTGTTGTCACGCCGGGCGGATTATGACAAGGGCGAGCGCGATAATGAGAACGTGACTTTCATCAAGAAGGAATGGCTGGTTAGAGGAATGGTTCAGACGTCAAGAGAAGTACTCGTTGAAAAGGTCGTGGAAGCGCAGAGACAAGAGGACGAGGGAGTGAGGCCGAAGGACGTCGAGAAGAGAGGGGACATGTGGAGAAAGGGCCGCCGACTATATGTACCAGCGAGCATCAGAGAGGACGTCATGAAGGAACACCATGACTCGACCCTGGCAGGACATCCAGGAGCAACAAAGACGATCCAGCTGATAGCACGCAGGTACTGGTGGCCGAGGATGAGTGCAGATGTGCGGGTGTACGTGCGGGGGTGTGATCGTTGTCAGCGGACGAAGGCTCTAAGGACAATGAGAGCAAAGGTTTTGCACCCTAATGAGGTGCCGGAGGCGCCATGGCAGATTGTCACGGTCGACCTAATCGGAGAGTTGCCAGAATCAAATGGGTTCAATGCGATTTGCGTAGTGGTCGATCGCTTTAGCAAACAAATCCATGCAATTCCAACAACGACAAAGTTATCGGCGGAAGGCATGGCTAGGATCTACAGAGACCACGTCTTCCGATTACACGGACTACCACGGAAGATCATTCATGACCGAGGGGTGCAATTCGACGCAAAGATGATGAAGGAGTTGTACAAGCTCCTCCACATTGAAGGCAACCCATCAACAGCGTATCACCCACAAACTGACGGACAGACAGAGCGGGTTAATCAGGAACTAGAACAGTACCTGCGGCTATACGTCAACCATCGGCAGTCGGACTGGGCGGACTGGCTGGCTCTCGCAGAATTCGCATACAACAATCGTGAACATTCAGCGACGAAGCTATCTCCCTTCTTCGTCAATACGGGAATGCACCCCTTAGACTTCACGGGGGTTGGAACGGCATCATCGAACCTGTCAGCAGAAGAATTTGCCAAACATGTCAAGGAGGTGCACGAACTCGCTCAAGGTAACCTAACCCAAGCAAATGAAGACATGAAGCGTTTCTACGACCGCCATGCTGGGAAGTCCATTACCTATGAGGCAGGGCAGAAAGTCTTCTTAGATGGACGAAATATCAAGACGATCCGACCGACGAAGAAGATGGATGATAAATGGTTTGGTCCCTTCGAGGTAGTGGAAAAGGTTGGCGCAAGCGCATACAGACTCAAACTACCGAAGACCTGGAAGAAGGTCCATCCAGTTTTCAATGAGATCTTGCTCAAACCAGCTGTCCAACCATCCTTTGAATCGCAGAAGAAACCACCTCCACCACCGCCAGTGATCATTGATGAGCAGGAAGAGTACGAGGTTGAAGAAATACTCGACTCGCGTCTGCATCGAGGCAAGCTCCAATTCTTGGTCAAGTGGGTTGGATATGAGGAAGCGACTTGGCAGCCAGAATCCGACGTCAAGGATAATGCGCAGGAGTCAATTCAAGAATTCTACCGCAAACATCCTGGAGCTCCAAGGAAGTTAATGATACCTCGACAAAGCCTGCGAGCGCTGTACAAGTTCACGTCCTCAGAAGGCTTATGTGGTTGGTCGGGACGCCCAACCTTGAAGGGGGGGTGATGTAAGGACTCGAACATTTTCCTTTTCTTTTCTGACGTCACCATTTATTTTAATATTCTTTTTCTTTTCTTTTATTTTTCTTATGCGCTTATTCATCCTTTTGCCGGAACATTCCACAATGTTCTATCACGCTTACTAATTATCCCATTCCTTGTCATGTGACTTCCCATTAGGGTAGACCTTTCCCACGCCCAAAGTCTATATAAGTAGATAGTTTGACTCTTTCATTCCTTGTCTTTCTATTCTACTTACCTTCACTGCGACCTAGGTATCTACTCTTGTATTATTAGTTTGCTGAATTCTACTTACCTTCACTGCGACCTAGCGTTCGACGGTCTGGACTTAAGCCTCGTCTTAGCTGTCTTGACCTGAGCGACGTGTTTGGGATTATCTCATTCACGCTTGTTTGTTGTTATGTTGGCCTGCCTCGACTCAGTCCTTGAGCCGTCCGCCTAACATTGAGATCCTTCACCAAAACGGACTTTTCCTAAAGCCGCAGAAGTGCGAGTTCGAAGTCGACACAGTCAAGTACCTCGGGCACATCATTGGTAATGGCGAAGTTCAAATGGATCCCAAGAAGACGGCAGCAGTACAGGACTGGCCAATTCCAAGGAACGTCCATGAACTGCAACAATTTCTGGGATTAGGAAATTGGCTGCGACGTTTCGTTAAGGACTACAGTTCGGTCGTCAAACCCTTGACTACGCTGATGGGTAGGGTGGAATGGAAGTGGGGAGAGGAGGAAAAATGGGCGTTCAAAGAGTTGAAGGGTCGGTTGAGTAGTCCCCCGGTTCTAGCCATCCCGAACGAGGAGGGTCCTTTCTAGGTCGAAGCAGATGCGTCGGACTTTGCGTCTGGAGGAGTACTCCTTCAAAAACAAGACGACAAGTGGAAGGTGATAGCCTATCGATCGTCGACCTTCTTGGAGGCCGAACGAAATTACGAGATCTATGACAAAGAAATGCTTGCAATCATTCAAGCTCTTAAGGAATGGTGATAATACCTCCAAGGAGCTAAGAGACCCTTCGAAGTATGGACCGATCACGCAAACTTGACGTATTTCCGATCGCCTCAAAAGTTGAATCGTCGACAAGCTCGTTGGCGACTCGATTTAGCCGAATTCGACTTCACGTTAGTACACAAGCCAGGGAAGACGTTGGGCAAGGCTGACATATTGTCGCGGCGGGCGGACAACAACAAGGGCGAATGGGATAATGAGGACGTCATGTTCATCAGAGATGAATGGCTGGTCAGAGGAGCAGTGGAGACATCAAGAGATGTATTGATTGAGAAGATTCGAAAAGTACAAACAGAGTTGAATGAGGAAGAGAGACCGACGAACTTAGTGTTCGCAGATGGGTTGTGGAAAAAGGAGGTGACGGTTAAGCTCTCGATGACGAAAACAAAGAAGTTTCAAAACATTTTCGTACCAACGAGCGTGAGGGAGGAAGTGATGAGAGAGTGTCACGACTCGACGTTGGCAGGCCACCCAGGAGCGAACAAGACCGTTGCACTAGCGAACAGAAGTTTCTGGTGGCCTAACATGTATGTCGATGTCAGGAATTACGTGCGAGGATGCGATTGTTGTCAGCGAACGAAGGCCCTCAGAACAACAAGGGCAAAGGTTTTGCACCCTAACGAGGTACCGGAGGCGCCATGGCAAGTTGTCACGGTCGACCTGATCGGAGAGTTACCAGAGTCAAATGGATTTAACACGATTTGTGTGGTAGTCGATCGCTTCAGCAAACAAATACATGCGATACCAACGACGACAAAATTGACGGCAGAGGGTATGGCCAGAATTTACAGGGACCATGTCTTCCAGTTGCATGGCTTACCTCGAAAGATCATCCATGACCGAGGAGTACAGTTCGATGCGAAGATGATGAGGGAGTTGTACAAACTCCTTCACATTGAAGGCAATCTATCAATGGCATACCACCCTCAAACAGACGGGCAGATGGAACGAGTTAATCAAGAACTTGAACAGTACCTTCAACTATACGTCAATCATCAATAATCAGACTGGGTGGAATGGTTAGCTCTTGCAGAGTTTGCGCACAACAATCGCGAACATTCGGCGACCAAACTATCACCCTTCTTCGTCAACACGGGACAACACCCTTCAGGCTTTACGGGCGTTGGAATGACTTCATCCAATCTATCGGCAGAAGAGTTTGCTAAACATGTCAAGAGAATACATGAACTCACTCAGGCCAACCTGACCCAGGCCAATGAAGACATGAAGCGCTTTTATGATCGTCATGCTGGAAAGTCGGTAGTATATGAGAAGGGACAAAAGGTCTTCTTGGATGGTCGAAACATTAAGATGATCCGACCGACGAAGAAGATGGACGACAAATGGTTTGGCCCATTCGAGGTTATGGAAAAGGTGGGCGCGAGCGCGTATAAGCTAAAAATCCCAAAGACATGGAAACACATTTATCCCGTCTTTAACGAGATCCTGCTCAAACCGGCCGTTCAACCGTCTTTCGAATCACAAAAGAAGCCGCCTCCACCCCCGCCAGTGATCATTGACGAACAGGAAGAGTACGAGGTTGAAGAAATACTCGACTCACATCTACATCGAGGAAGGCTCCAATTCTTGGTCAAGTGGGTTGGATATGAGGAAGCGACATGGCAGCCGGAATCCGACGTCAAAGATAATGCACAGGAATCAATTCAAGAATTCTATCGCAAACATCCTGGAGCTCCACGAAAATTAACAATACCTCGACAAAGCATGTGAGCACTGTATAGGTTCACGTCGTCAGAAGGATTATGTGGTTGGTCGGGACGCCCAACCTTGAGAGGGGGGTGATGTAAGGACTCGAACATTTTCCTTTTCTTTTCTTATGTCATCATTCATTTAATTTACCATTCCTTTATATTCCTCATCTATCCTTACTAATTCCATTCACTCCGTCATGGCTTACTCATCTTCAGTCATCGACCATGACTAAATCTGATCTTTCCAATTAAGACGCTCATTAATCACTCCACTCCTTCATCATGTGATTCCTCATTAGAGTAGACCTTTCTCGCGCTTGAAGTATATATAAGTAGATAGTTTGACTCTTTCGTTCCTTGTCTTTCTATTCTACTTACCTTCACTGCGACATAGGTATCTACTCTTGTATTATTAGTTTACTGAATTCTACTTACCTTCACTGCGACATAGCGTGCGTATAGCCCGGCAACTCGTGTTAGCCAGTTGTTTGTTGTTGTGTTGGCCACCTCGAGATCGACGCCCATTAGTCTCGCCGCCTAACACTCATTGGTCATGTGAAATATGTCAAGTTGCAACAGTTCTTTGTCATAATCTTCCTCATAGATATAGGTCAGATCATAATCAGCAGTTCTTCAGCTCCTCCCTGGAAGCTCAGCCTCTACATCATTCTGCTATAACTTGTTAGCCATGTACCAGTAGATGAGCCTATCAACACTACCTCAGGTTCAACATTGTTCTTATCCTCAATAATCTATTTGCTCTTCTTTGGTCTCTCTCGTTTCCGTGCTATATTTGTCTTATTGACTGCTGCGTCTTGAAGGTGCATCGAAGGCCTCCTTGTTCGTAGTTCCCCTAGGAGTTGAGGAGACTACCACTTTTTTGGGAGTAGTTCTCCTCATCATAGGAGATGAAAAAAGTTATGATGTGGCAAGAGAAAAGGAGCATTTTACATACATATTACTGGCCTTACTTATTATACCTATCCTGGCCATACAAATCTAATGTTCAAATTATATAAACACTGGCACATCATATCCACAGTGGCAGAAGAATGAATAGCTATCCACAGAGCTGATACAATATACCTGAACATAGAGTTGCTCAATAATCGAGGCATTATCCTGATTCCAAGGCCTCTGCCTTTTGAGCCTAGATTTCAACATAAAAAATGCAGGCTCGATTGGATTATAGTCAGGAGAATAAGGAGGAAGAAACTCCAGTCTGACACCTCTATGTGATGGTCAGTACATGCTGCTCTCAGTATCTCTTATATAAGACTGACCATGATTCAATAAGTTCTTGAATCTGAGGGGCTTTATGTATCAGGCAGTTATCCATCACGATAATGGACCAAGGAGCAGAGAAGGGATTCATTTTGTCCAATGGACTGGCAATGAATTCCATGAACAACCATGTATTGAAGGCACCCTCCACGACAGAGCAATTGATCATACCATCGAGACTGATAGCTGACAGGACAGAGAAGCTGAGCAGAATGTATCAGAAAATTACACTGAGTTGCAAAAGTTATATTCACTATTTACCCCTGTTGAAGAACTGTTTTTGACAAGCACAGAGACCCTCAAGAGCCCAAGCAGTATCACAGAGAAAAGTCCGTCAATCACAAGCACTCTCATCAACAAACACTGACTGTTCTGCTGCATACTACGAATCTATATATGAAACATACTGCATACGAAGGGTCTCACTTTACTCAACAGCCCTCTTTGATATTTAGATGACCAGGATTTGATTAATTGCACAGAATGCATAGGGAAGCAAAGAGATGATTACCTTCTTTAATCTGAAGCCGGTGCACAGCAAAGTCCTGCATATAGTTGAGTCCAAAACTTTCTTTCCCTATATTTCCTGCAGAAGCTTCTTCAGCTCGTCAATATAGCAGTTATTACGATTGCCCAATGACCCACAGAGGAACTAGACAGTGTCAGCCAATAGACAACTAGTATTGGATTAGGTATATGGCAAACCTAGGTATGGTCATAATTGAGGGCCCTTAGTCCTCTATGAAAACTAAGACTTTGTGTAGCAACAGTCCTGTTGCACTTGAATTCCTGTATTACCCAGAAAACTATTGCTCTCGAAAGCTCAGTCAAAGCTGCAATCTCAGACACGCTAAACTTCTTGTTCATGGTGACAATGCATTCTTGTAGGTCATTGAAAAGTCTTCTGCTGCACTGTTGATAAGACATAAAGGTACGCTCATTCGAAAGCTGGACCATGGACTTCAGAATGATAGTTCGGATAACATCGATAAGCCACCTACATCTGGGATGGTGATAGTTAAAGATCAAGTTGTGAGTATGGCACATGAAACAAGTGACATCATGCACATCAGTCTCCTCTTCTTTTCTCACTTTGCTCACTCATACCAATGGCACCCCTTATCACGTACTTATTATTGTATCTGCAGTTGCATTCTCGAAGTTCTGTTAATTTACTGTAACGTCTGACATCCGATTCAAAATCTACATTGACATATGCTCAGGCCTGGCAATATGAATCTATGCATGCCCTCCCCGGGGCCCTTGCACTCTAGTTTTAAAGCAACAACAGTGACTGGCCATTTACTGTCATCGTCTGTGTCAACAGGGATGCTCTGAGCTGGTAAGTAGGATGTTGGTGGCCAGATCAAGGCATTCACTATCTAGAGTGCTGTTCATGCTTACAAAGAACGACAAACCTGTGTTCTTATATTGTGTAGCATCGGCTACTTTCAACTTTCAAGATTTTGTTCGCATGGACAAGGGGAGAGGTGAGGGGCCTCAGAGGTCTGAATGAGTGATAGGAGTTGCATGAGGGCCATTGTATATTATTCAAAGACTATCCTTCTGCTACTTAGGCCTATGAGTTACGTCTTTATCTTAGTGACCACTTTCGACTTTCCTGAGGAGGGAATACATAATGGAACCAATTCTCTGACCTGATTTGAGAACTGAATGGCCTAGATATGTCAGCAAGTGATGTTTTGGAGAAAGATAGTTGCAGGGTGAAAGTAGTTTCGGGCCTATATAATAGAATGAAATATGTAATGCAGCTGCACTCAGGCCTATCCAGCTCAATGATAATTCTGTTTGAAAGCACCCATTAGCATACCTTTCTAGCAGAGAGAATCAGATTTTTTGGTGTCTGAATGCATAAGTTATAGCAATTACAATGGCCTAGGAGAGAGAATTACAAGCAGGAGAGACAACAGACTGTCTAGTTTTATCATGAATGCATGTCGAGGAGCTACAATAAGTTGAAAACAGATGATCACTAGGCTGGCCTGATTTATCACAGTTGAATCAGATTTTTACAGGTGATATTGGGCAAGCTATGATTTTTACATTCAGTGAAGGACAAGGTCAAGAACTTAGTCTTTCGATGTTATCTGTTTTGTTCTGCTACACAGATGTAACAAAACTCAGATATTTTTACATGTACAGATGCACAATTTTGTGTAGTTTTTTTACATGGCAATATCAGATTTTTTTGTGCTATATTGACAGAGAAATCAACCATTTATTTTGTTCTTTTTTGTTCATTCAGGGCACACTATGTGTCAAAAAACACACGTGATTACCCCAAATCTCAGGTTTTTTGCATTTAGCTGGCTGTTTGCAAAAGTAATGAGAAAAGCCAAAATCACATGATGTTTCACTCGCATCGTGCCCTCAAAAGGCAAAAATGAACAAAATGGCCAATTGCTCACTCAATATTACACATTAAGACATACTATTATAACATAAAAAAAGCACTCGAAAATGCGCTTCTACAAATGTAAAATTTTCCAAAAAATGTGGCATATAAGTGGCAGTACAAGAAAGACAACCTCATCAAGTCGGTACCTCAACCCCCTCCCTCAGACAGTGAAAAAATCGTAGCTCACGACATACCGCTCATAAAAATATGATTCAAGCAGGTAAATTCATGCAAGGATGGGTGGTATCTATGCGTGAGTTTTGTGGCTCAATGAGGTGTCCTTCATAGAGAAAGGCAGTCCTCTAGCATGCCTACATGCAGATTTCTCTCCCTCTTACCCATCATAACTCATGTACTTCGACAGAAAAACCCGATCATTTCTACTACGATCATTTTTTGGTGGGAATATTAGAGTCTGTGCAAGTTTCGATTACCAACAGGTCAGTACCCACCCTTCACTACCTATCCCATCCAGTCGTCACTCTGAAGAGAATATACAGCAGCCTTTGGAGCCAGGTCCATCAACGTCTTCAAATTCATCTTCGTATCTCGAGCCAGAGCAGACCAAGAAGCCTCAGCAACAGATCAGTTCACTATAATTCGTTGTGTCCATTATCGCTCAGTACACAGCTCGCACAGACAAGCCCACTATCTACAAAAAACAATTCCGACTTACGGCAAACTCTTGATCAAACGAAAGCAGGCGGAACTCGAACCATCGCTACTATGAATCATCGCTACCGAAGAGTACAATCCGATCCATACATGTGCCAACATACAGGGGAAATACAGAGGTAGATTTCATATAGAAGAACAGAATACTTATGATAGGAGACAAGAGGAGTCAGCGACTCCTACTGTACACGCACTACAAGGCAAGGGAAATGGAGCTATTGTGTAGTGACCTAACACAGCAAGCTCTTTATATACAAACAGCCGCAAAAGCGGTCAACGTACCTGCATAAGAAGACCGAGACAAATATAAATACGGGAGGAGATCCTTTCGAATAACAGCCTCCAAACAAAACAAAGGAGAGGTGAAGAGGGCATAATTCCGCCCGTGGAGGGCAAGCGATCGTCCAGTCCATAGTCCATAGTACTTTCGGCCTCCGACTGTAAAGCAACGCTGGATGGTCCCTGGCCCAACTCACGCCGCCTTCGCCTTCGAACCCGTCGTTTCCGGCTCCTGATTCGTCTGAACAGGCTTAACTGAATCCAACCATTTCAACAGAATAACGTTATCCATATATGTCGGCGCCTTGTGATCGCTCAGCTCTGCTTCGATGAACGAATCGATTGCTTTCTCCAGCGACACGCCGTCCTCAACTAAGTAATTGTCCTCCGTAAGAAGCTTATGTGCCTCTTGGAGTTCCTTGGTATGGGTTCCTTCTTCAGATGCCAGTAAGGTGGAGAAACTATCCGACAGCTCCGGATCACCAGCGAGGCCCTGCTGAGCCGTCTTTAACAACTGCGCGACGTCTTGTAAACACTCCTCGTAATCCTTGTCATATGGGTGCCTGGCGTGTGCTAGATGGTTCGACGCGATTCTCAATGCCGATGGGCCGGTTACTGCGAGACGACGTATGTTGTTGGAAAGGAGTATATGAAGACACTTTCGGTACGTTTCGAATTTTTCCTTGGAATCGCCGAGTTCTTCGATAGCCTCTATCCTAGGCTTCAAAATTTCCGCCCGACGTTTTACATAACCGAGATAGGTTGAATGTTTAGGATCGGAGGCTGGGACCCGCTCAGGAGGATAAGTGTCGTCGGGCTTGCCAGTGATTTGAGGGGGCTTGCCCTCGTCCGGATAAATCAAATGTGCCTTCTGGAGCCCTTCGGCAGCATAACTATGGATTGAGGTCGACATGTCGGGGTTGAGTCGAGGTCGCGGACCTCCATGTGCGCCACCATCATCATCCGCCTTTCGCTTTTGTGCTTCACTTCTCTCTCCCTCTCCCTGTCCTACGTCCTCATCGGGGTCCGAGAGCTTCAAATGTTCTTCCCATTGAGCTTTCAATTGGCCGAGCCAATGGCGCCAAACATCTTGCTGTCGTAACTCTAGCGCTGTTCCAAGAACAAGTTTGTCTTGAAGGCCATCTTCATCGCTAGGCTTCTTGGGTACAGCCGCAGTTGCGAACTGTTGGAGCACCTGGGTTAAAGTCCTTTGGGGGTCCACCAGGGCTTGGAGCCAATCTTCATAGTGCTGGTATAGCTCCTCATAGTACTGCACCTGCCCACTACATTGGATCACGACCTTCTTTTCCTCCGTGTAGGCCCGTATAAATGCTGGCACGAAGAACTTCAATTGTCTCGCAAGCCAACCTCCCCCATTTTCATCCGGCACACGACCCTCCTCGTCGCAATCTATCTTGGGTTGGATAAGGTCCAGGAGATAGCGGCAGAGAAACTCCAAATCTGCAGTGCAGGACACACACTCGAGGGCGGAGTAATTCTGAAACATGCTGTTCCCACTTCGACCGTAATATGACTTCCACGTATCAGAAAGGCTGCGTATGAACTTCCACCATATCACTGAACGCTTAAGTGGATCACTACGATCGAGAAGGTTGTGTGTCGAGAATTCATCAGGCATAAGGGATATGAATCCGTGTGCGACGGCAGAGCGAATGTCATCAAGGTCCCTACGGACAATGATAGCTTGATGGCTTCCCTTGTACTAGGAGCATGGCGGCATCAGTAAAAAATGCATCTGAATGTCATGCGCCATGCTCACCCCGAGGGCCTTAAGTTCCAGCATTACCGTTACGTCTATGAGTTGCTCTATCGCCACAGCTTGATCCCCAATGTCACGTTTGACTATCTCAGTAATACTATCCAGCGCTGTTGAGGTAGCTTTAATCTTGTCTTCCTCCGCCGCAATTCTGCTGGACAACGCAGTCATCTTGTTATGCAGGCTGACGACCGCATCCACCGCAGAAACGAGAGTAGAAGCAGAAGCATCTGCACTTTTCCCTTTCTCTCCCAAACTTGACATCAATCCATCTCTCTTCTCTATGAGGGCCTTGAGTGCATCTATAACTCTGATTAGTAATGCCATACAGGCAGACATGCAGCATCCCAAATGTCACGTACTGTCCAATTTGTTATCCTGTGGTCTTGTAGTGTCCATGAGTGGAGAGGTAGACAGAGATGGTAGGAACTCGATGAACCGTTCTATGTCGAGATGGTGGTAAGAGGAAGGATAACTCCCGAGTCGAACGCCTTCGCCCGACATAGTAATAGAAGTGACGGCGTTCTCATTCCCAATGATACGGATGTAAGAGAAGAGACGATGGTGAAGGACACGTGTATCGCGTGACTCATTTTGATGGAACAGACAAAATGGTCACAATTCGATTTCTCTTTCTTTCCACCACCATCATGCTGTCTTCTCCGAATCAATCTGCGGCAGCGATTGTAGGAGACAAACGCCGACCAAAGCCGTCTCAGAAGATTCTTGATGCAGCTGCCCAAGATGTCCCTATGGTCAAGCGTGGTCGTGGGCGCCCTCGCAAAGTCGTACCAGAACAGCAGGGCTCAAATGTAGATTCCCGCGTTGACAAAGCCAAAGTATGCTCCTTTTCTTTTGTCTTGCGCTGGTTTTGACATACTTGTTGCAGCATGCTGTTCAAGCTGTGAAAATTCAGTGTGAGGACAGGACTGGAACTGACAGGGATAGTCAGGTAATGATGGTCTTATTTTCCACTTTTGTATCTGCTATTTACCGCTTCTGAAGCAACAAGAACGTCATAGAGTGGGGTATTTGAACTCAGAGCTGGGAGGTGCTGTCGTCATTACGGATTCCGAGGGAGAAAAAGACGATGAGGTATATTCTTGGTCTCATGAATCTGTTTATGTTCTAATTCTTCCGAAGTTCGTCGTCCAACCTCGCAAACTCAGTTGTTTTTCAAAGCTACCTCTCCCATTGGGTCAGGCTAACTCAGCTCCGGAGGTATCCAGGCTCTAAAGTGCGTGGTTTACTTGTTCATGGTTGCTGATCAAGACTCAAACATAGAAAACTTTTTTACCGTCCTCCGACGGAGGGCCTACTGTTGCCAGTACTTTTGACGGGGAGTTAACGGATGACGTACTTGCACAAATCCTTGTAGACGGGATAGCGAACTCTACAATCCCTTTGTCCGATTCCGATTTTGAGGAAATTGAAGACGACGGTAAGAAATACCATGCTTCCGTTGCTGAATGAAATCCAGACTAATTATGATGGAGATAATAATTCACTAGTCTCATTGAACTCGGGTATAGGCAAGAACACATGTCACACCCAAAAGCGGCCAGGGATCGAAGAAATAAAGGTCAAGGTCCATGACGGACTGGCGGAACGAGTCGTTACCATATCATCTTTGGACAAGCACGTTGACGTTTTAGAGAAGGCTGCCCAAGCGATGAGGCGACCAAATCATCTTGTTGAGATTGGCTATGAAGCCCCCTGGAGCTCAAAGATAGGGACAAAGATGAGCCTTACATATATTTCCAACCCGGATGAACTTACGGAGTTCTGGAGTGCCTATAGGAGGTATGTAAAGGATCAACAGAGCACACGTCGCAATCACGACCAGGAGATTACATGCGAAATAGTTTTTCGCAATATGTTGGACACTCTTCAGGTAAACTACTTTCCAAGAATATGACGATGTTTGCTCAGTAAATTTGCCATAGAGTGCCACAAAGATGACTGTCCATGCAGCTGGTGCGTCGAGGGGTCGGCCACCGAAACAGATCGACCCTACATATTCTGCCAGGGACTCAGCCGATGACAAGATCACTCAAGCTACAAAGAGCATCCAGGCTGCCATGTTTTGTCAAGTGCACAACCGCGTGTGTTATGAGAAATACAATGGTGCTTGTGGTGTTTATACCCCCGATCTCATTTGGAACATGCGCAAAAACTCGTGAGTTCCGTGTTTGACTCTCTTCACTTACTGATCTGACAACTGGGCATCATGAGGCACGGCGGGAGTTGCATGTAGTTGCAAGTAAAATCCCAGAGTCGATGTCGGCAAAATTACTCGACTACAAGAGGCCAGGAAGAACAAATCAAGGGCCGCCTCCTACTGATGGTGGGGCCCGCAGGATACAGGTAGACACGCATGCGGCACCCGTCAGAGTAACACAAGAAATTTCAAGTTCTATGACGCACAGAGGACCACTGAACTACCCGGCTATTGGAGATTGGCTTAAGGCATGCGAAGATGATTTGGAGCGTGGCAGGGATAACCACGAATACCGCAAGCTGGCACCTGTGTTTTTGAGTAGCGGTTGCACAAGGATCGATGATATCGCAAGGATGAATGCAGACAAGATCGAAGCTTTGGTAAAGGCAGAAGGGGTAGATATGACAATTGGACTTGTGAATTGCATTCATGATTATGCAGTGGGGGACGTTGCTTGTGTCAAGAGGGATGGAAAGTTGTCTGGCTATTGAAATGGCGCAGTTATATTGGCTTGCTTCTTTCTCCATTAGTTGTTTGACGTTTGATGCACGCGAAGTACTCCCTTTCTATCCGTGCACAGTTTCTTTCCTCCTGTCTTTCACTCACTGTATTTAATCCATTTCGGGCTTCAACAGCTCTTTCTACACATGAAAAATATAAAACTGCTTCAACTGCACTTGTTCATTGAGATCCACGTCAGGACCCCGTCAGAGATAGCCTGATTGGTGATAGAAACTTCGACAATCCGCCGCAGAGATGCCAAGAGTTTGAAGATATAGGTATTCATAGACAAGAAACTCATCCCCTTCGGGCGGGGGGCTGTGACGGAGATTATGTTTAAGCAGCGAGAAGGCTAGCTCGATCGGGTTGAAGTTAGGAGAATACGCTGGCAGATATTCCAGCCTCATTCCTCTATGAAAAGGGTGAACAAATTTTCAGTAACATACCTGAGAAAAATCATCACCTTTCTTCGACACGCTCGCGAAGTTCGGGAGCTTTGTGGATGGCACAATTGTCCATAACAACGACAGACATCGGCGCCGGGAATGGATTCATTTTGACCAGAAGGTCCTCGATGAAAACCATAAAAAGCTCCGTATTGAACGATCCTTCGACTATCATACATTCCACGATTCCGCTCAGAGATATAGCAGGGAGGATGGAATACCTGAAAGCATGAAAAATGATATAGCGTGCAGGTAGCTCTGAAAGGTATACCGTTTTCCCCTCGTAAAGACCTGCTTTCGGCATGCGCGAACTCCCTCTAATGCCCATGCTCTACCACGCAAATATGTCCTTCGATCACACGCACTTTCATCAACGAAAACCAGCTGATCTGGAGAATAATTTGCTCCGATGCGAAGCCGATACTCTGCCCGACGGGACTCATTGCGTTCTTGAGCGTGTTTTGTGATCTATGTTGAAATTAGTGATTTTTTATCAATCCATTTGGATAAGCTACAAATTACCTCCTTCATCCGAAAGCCTGCCCGGTTAAGAGTTCTCCAAATGGTAGCATCAGATACTCTCACACCGCATCTTTCTTCGAGCGACTGTCTGAGTTCGTCAAGATAGATATCATTGTGACGCATCACTGTTTTCAATAGAAACTTGTTCCTTGTTAGTTACATCCCCAAGATCACGATTCTTCAGGCGTACCTGGGTATCA
Source organism: Phlebopus portentosus (assembly GCA_037892935.1). Classification (NCBI taxonomy): domain Eukaryota; kingdom Fungi; phylum Basidiomycota; class Agaricomycetes; order Boletales; family Boletinellaceae; genus Phlebopus; species Phlebopus portentosus. The sequence continues at coordinate 90,545 of JAYXKI010000007.1, forward strand.
GAGAAGTCTAACGCCCTTGGACGTCCCGATTTCGAACGGGGTGCAAGACACTCTTCCCCAGTTTGCTTCCAAGCATTCAGGATCCGATACACTGAAGCTCGAGGAACTGCAGTAAGATAAACAATGCCTTTTACATCTAGACCACAGTTCATGGACATGTGGACGATAACGCGACGTAGGTCATCTGAGATAGGAACCCCGTGCGTCATACTGGGTGAAAGAAAAGCTTCAACATTACATTATATTATAATATTCGCGGCAGTGCCGCACGCTTAGTAAGTGTAAGAGCCAAAGCCTATCACCACTTCGTCTTCCTAACACACACACCTCTCCCTTTACCCCATTTACCACAGTTTGGACTGTTCAGAATGTCTTACGCTTTGCACCTCTCTCAAAGTCGCCCCACCATCATGACACGCGGGCGCGGCGTCCACCCACCGGCAGTTGTTTCCCGTGGCGCATCGAAGAAGAATGGTGAGTATCCTCCACGGTATATATTGTTTTGCCCTGTCCCCCTGAGAACGGGCTCTGTAGATCCTGTTGAGGGTCTGGTTGTCGAGCATAAGAGGATCAAGAGGAAAGTCGAAGAGGATGAGGATGCTCATCCTGACAAAGTAATGGATGTCACAAACGTGCTGTGTGATGTCGTTCGCCAACTTCATCAGCATGTCTCTCACCTTGGAAAGAGTTTTGGTGGCTTGGAGGATGTTGTGAACGAGCAACGTGCGAAATTGCAGGATCATTCCTCAACCGCGAAAAAGGATATCGCCGAGTTGGCGATGGCGCTGTCCGAGACCGTGGAGCATGTTAAGATGCTTGAGGCTTCTTCTTTAGGGGTAAATGACTCATTCACGTTTAGATGCATCTTTCCTAATAGTCCCTCTTTCTTTTTAGAGTGATGCAGCTACGAGGTTGCTAGATGTTCGAAGGGCGTATACGAGAGCGCGATTTGATCTAGCGCGTGGTTTTACGCTCGTCCTTCCCAAGTTCTTCACGATCACGGGTTTCCTATCTGAACTGGGATGGGCGATGCCCGTTAACTTGTGGCACATGTTTTTATTCAAGCTGACCGAGCATTACCGCCGCCACTTTGACGTCGAATCAAAGGCGAACGGGACATACCTGTTTCGTCCTCGCCGCTCTGTTTTCCACTATCTTTTGGAAGAGGAGCGTTATTCACCCAATGGTCCGAATTTTGGCAGTCTTCCGGACACCACAATTATCGAAGATTTTCGATCGGAAGCCATACACCATTGCAACGAAATTGGACGTTTTGACACGGAATCTATCAACGAATTTTTTGATCGCATCATGAAGTTCTTCACCCCGCTCATAATCTGGGAATATAGCGTGACTAAGAAGGAAATGGAACGAATGGGCATAGAAATGGAATCTCTGAAAGCTGGGCTGGCTGAGCAACGCAGCCTTGTAGAAACACTTCGTCGTGGTGGTACAGTGGAAGAGGCGGCATCTTCTGTTAGTCAGCAACATTCTCAGGCGGCCCATACCATCAGCGCATTTGGAGGGCCAGCGCAGCATCTAGGTTCCACGCACGAGGATCAGCAGATCGGACCTGCGATCAACTCAACGTTGATACAACACTTATCTGTAAATGCAGGAGTGTTTGAGAAGGAAGTTACAAAGCTTCTCGAGAAGCAGCGGAGCCGCGCTCATCAGCTCAATGTTCTTCAGCAGTGCCTGCGGGTGCTTGGCGATAAGAACTTACGGAATCTAGCAGTATCTGGGTCCACTCGCGTTTACGAACTTATAAAAGCGGGTGCGCTCAAGGTCAAGCTATCCCCCAGTGACCTGGAAGATGCATGGGCCGCCGTCAAAAAGATCGGGTCGCGAGACGTCGACTTGCAGGAAGTCCTCGATCCCAGCGAAGCTTTCCATGCGACGGAGAAAGTCGAAGTTTTTGATGTTAACGAAGATGAAGTTAGTGGAGCCTCGTTCAACGTGGAGAAAGCAATCGATTCGTTCATCGAAGCAGAGCTGAGCGATCACAAGGCGCCGACATATATGGATAACGTTATTCTGTTGAAATGGTTGGATTCAGTTAAGCCTGTTCAGACGAATCAGGAGCCGGAAACGACGGGTTCGAAGGCGAAGGCGGCGTGAGTTGGGCCAGGGACCATCCAGCGTTGCTTTACAGTCGGAGGCCGAAAGTACTATGGACTATGGACTGGACGATCGCTTGCCCTCCACGGGCGGAATTATGCCCTCTTCACCTCTCCTTTGTTTTGTTTGGAGGCTGTTATTCGAAAGGATCTCCTCCCGTATTTATATTTGTCTCGGTCTTCTTATGCAGGTACGTTGACCGCTTTTGCGGCTGTTTGTATATAAAGAGCTTGCTGTGTTAGGTCACTACACAATAGCTCCATTTCCCTTGCCTTGTAGTGCGTGTACAGTAGGAGTCGCTGACTCCTCTTGTCTCCTATCATAAGTATTCTGTTCTTCTATATGAAATCTACCTCTGTATTTCCCCTGTATGTTGGCACATGTATGGATCGGATTGTACTCTTCGGTAGCGATGATTCATAGTAGCGATGGTTCGAGTTCCGCCTGCTTTCGTTTGATCAAGAGTTTGCCGTAAGTCGGAATTGTTTTTTGTAGATAGTGGGCTTGTCTGTGCGAGCTGTGTACTGAGCGATAATGGACACAACGAATTATAGTGAACTGATCTGTTGCTGAGGCTTCTTGGTCTGCTCTGGCTCGAGATACGAAGATGAATTTGAAGACGTTGATGGACCTGGCTCCAAAGGCTGCTGTATATTCTCTTCAGAGTGACGACTGGATGGGATAGGTAGTGAAGGGTGGGTACTGACCTGTTGGTAATCGAAACTTGCACAGACTCTAATATTCCCACCAAAAAATGATCGTAGTAGAAATGATCGGGTTTTTCTGTCGAAGTACATGAGTTATGATGGGTAAGAGGGAGAGAAATCTGCATGTAGGCATGCTAGAGGACTGCCTTTCTCTATGAAGGACACCTCATTGAGCCACAAAACTCACGCATAGATACCACCCATCCTTGCATGAATTTACCTGCTTGAATCATATTTTTATGAGCGGTATGTCGTGAGCTACGATTTTTTCACTGTCTGAGGGAGGGGGTTGAGGTACCGACTTGATGAGGTTGTCTTTCTTGTACTGCCACTTATATGCCACATTTTTTGGAAAATTTTACATTTGTAGAAGCGCATTTTCGAGTGCTTTTTTTATGTTGTAATAGTATGTCTTAATGTGCAATACTGAGTGAGCAATTGGCCGTTTTGTTCATTTTTGCCTTTCGAGGGCACAACACGAGTGAAAAATCATGTGATTTTGGCTTTTCTCATTACTTTGGCAACGGCTGTAAGACATACTATTATAACGTAAAAAAAGCACTCGAAAATGCGCTTCTACAGGTGTAAAATTTTCCAAACAATGTGGTGTGTAAGTGGCAGTACAAGAAAGACAACCTCATCAAGTCGGTACCTCAACCCCCTCCCTCAGACAGTGAAAAAATCGTAGCTCACGACATACCGCTCATAAAAATATGATTCAAGCAGGTAAATTCATGCAAGGATGGGTGGTATCTATGCGTGAGTTTTGTGGCTCAATGAGGTGTCCTTCATAGAGAAAGGCAGTCCTCTAGCATGCCTACATGCAGATTTCTCTCCCTCTTACCCATCATAACTCATGTACTTCGACAGAAAAACCCGATCATTTCTACTACGATCATTTTTTGGTGGGAATATTAGAGTCTGTGCAAGTTTCGATTACCAACAGGTCAGTACCCACCCTTCACTACCTATCCCATCCAGTCGTCACTCTGAAGAGAATATACAGCAGCCTTTGGAGCCAGGTCCATCAACGTCTTCAAATTCATCTTCGTATCTCGAGCCAGAGCAGACCAAGAAGCCTCAGCAACAGATCAGTTCACTATAATTCGTTGTGTCCATTATCGCTCAGTACACAGCTCGCACAGACAAGCCCACTATCTACAAAAAACAATTCCGACTTACGGCAAACTCTTGATCAAACGAAAGCAGGCGGAACTCGAACCATCGCTACTATGAATCATCGCTACCGAAGAGTACAATCCGATCCATACATGTGCCAACATACAGGGGAAATACAGAGGTAGATTTCATATAGAAGAACAGAATACTTATGATAGGAGACAAGAGGAGTCAGCGACTCCTACTGTACACGCACTACAAGGCAAGGGAAATGGAGCTATTGTGTAGTGACCTAACACAGCAAGCTCTTTATATACAAACAGCCGCAAAAGCGGTCAACGTACCTGCATAAGAAGACCGAGACAAATATAAATACGGGAGGAGATCCTTTCGAATAACAGCCTCCAAACAAAACAAAGGAGAGGTGAAGAGGGCATAATTCCGCCCGTGGAGGGCAAGCGATCGTCCAGTCCATAGTCCATAGTACTTTCGGCCTCCGACTGTAAAGCAACGCTGGATGGTCCCTGGCCCAACTCACGCCGCCTTCGCCTTCGAACCCGTCGTTTCCGGCTCCTGATTCGTCTGAACAGGCTTAACTGAATCCAACCATTTCAACAGAATAACGTTATCCATATATGTCGGCGCCTTGTGATCGCTCAGCTCTGCTTCGATGAACGAATCGATTGCTTTCTCCACGTTGAACGAGGCTCCACTAACTTCATCTTCGTTAACATCAAAAACTTCGACTTTCTCCGTCGCATGGAAAGCTTCGCTGGGATCGAGGACTTCCTGCAAGTCGACGTCTCGCGACCCGATCTTTTTGACGGCGGCCCATGCATCTTCCAGGTCACTGGGGGATAGCTTGACCTTGAGCGCACCCGCTTTTATAAGTTCGTAAACGCGAGTGGACCCAGATACTGCTAGATTCCGTAAGTTCTTATCGCCAAGCACCCGCAGGCACTGCTGAAGAACATTGAGCTGCTGTTAGGCGGACGGCTCAAGGACTGAGTCGAGGCAGGCCAACACAACAACAAACAAGCGTGAATGAGATAATCCCAAACACGTCGCTCAGGTCAAGACAGCTAAGACGAGGCTTAAGTCCAGACCGTCGAACGCTAGGTCGCAGTGAAGGTAAGTAGAATTCAGCAAACTAATAATACAAGAGTAGATACCTAGGTCGCAGTGAAGGTAAGTAGAATAGAAAGACAAGGAACGAAAGAGTCAAACTATCTACTTATATAGACTTTGGGCGCGGGAAAGGTCTACCCTAATGGGAAGTCACATGACAAGGAATGGGATGATTAGTGAGCGTGATAGAACATTGTGGAATGTTCCGGCAAAAGGATGAATAAGCGCATAAGAAAAATAAAAGAAAAGAAAAAGAATATTAAAATAAATGATGACGTCAGAAAAGAAAAGGAAAATGTTCGAGTCCTTACATCACCCCCCCTTCAAGGTTGGGCGTCCCGACCAACCACATAAGCCTTCTGAGGACGTGAACTTGTACAGCGCTCGCAGGCTTTGTCGAGGTATCGTTAACTTCCTTGGAGCTCCAGGATGTTTGCGGTAGAATTCTTGAATCGACTCCTGCGCATTATCCTTGACGTCGGATTCTGGCTGCCAAGTCGCTTCCTCATATCCAACCCACTTGACCAGGAATTGGAGCTTGCCTCGATGCAGACGCGAGTCGAGTATTTCTTCAACCCGTACTCTTCCTGCTCATCAATGATCACTGGCGGTGGTGGAGGTGGTTTCTTCTGCGATTCAAAGGACGGTTGGACGGCTGGTTTGAGCAAGATCTCATTGAAAACTGGATGGACCTTCTTCCAGGTCTTCGGTAGTTTGAGTCTGTATGCGCTTGCGCCAACCTTTTCCACTACCTCGAAGGGGCCGAACCATTTATCATCCATCTTCTTCGTCGGTCGGATCGTCTTGATATTTCGTCCATCTAAGAAGACTTTCTGCCCTGCCTCATAGGTAATGGATTTCCCAGCATGGCGGTCGTAGAAACGCTTCATGTCTTCGTTTGCTTGGGTTAGGTTACCTTGAGCGAGTTCGTGCACCTCCTTGACATGTTTGGCAAATTCTTCTGCTGACAGGTTCGATGATGCCGTTCCAACCCCTGTGAAGTCTAAGGGGTGCATTCCCGTATTGACGAAGAAGGGAGATAGCTTCGTCGCTGAATGTTCACGATTGTTGTATGCGAATTCTGCGAGAGCCAGCCAGTCCGCCCAGTCCGACTGCCGATGGTTGACGTATAACCGCAGGTATTGTTCTAGTTCCTGATTAACCCGCTCTGTCTGTCCGTCAGTTTGTGGGTGATACGCTGTCGATGGGTTGCCTTCAATGTGGAGGAGCTTGTACAACTCCTTCATCATCTTTGCGTCGAATTGCACCCCTCGGTCATGAATGATCTTCCGTGGTAGTCCGTGTAATCGGAAGACGTGGTCTCTGTAGATCCTAGCCATGCCTTCCGCCGTTAACTTTGTCGTTGTTGGAATTGCATGGATTTGTTTGCTAAAGCGATCGACCACTACGCAAACCGCATTGAACCCATTCGATTCTGGCAACTCTCCGATTAGGTCGACCGTGACAATCTGCCATGGCGCCTCCGGCACCTCATTAGGGTGCAAAACCTTTGCTCTCGTTGTCCTTAGAGCCTTCGTCCGTTGACAACGATCACACCCCCGCACGTACACTCGCACATCTGCACTCATCCTCGGCCACCAGTACTTGCGTGCTATCAGCTGGATCGTCTTTGTTGCTCCTGGATGTCCTGCCAGGGTCGAGTCATGGTGTTCCTTCATGACGTCCTCTCTGATGCTCGCTGGTACATATAGTCGGCGGCCCTTTCTCCACATGTCCCCTCTCTTCTCGACGTCCTTCGGCCTCACTCCTTCGTCCTCTCGTCTCTGTGCTTCTACGACCTTTTCAACGAGTACTTCTCTTGACGTCTGAACCATTCCTCTAACCAGCCATTCCTTCTTGATGAAAGTCACGTTCTCATTATCGCGCTCGCCCTTGTCATAATCCGCCCGGCGTGACAACAGATCAGCTTTTCCCAAAGTCTTTCCGGGTTTATGGACTAGCGTGAAATCGAACTCAGCTAAATCGAGTCGCCAACGAGCTTGTCGACGATTTAACTTCTGCGGCGATCGGAAGTACGTTAGATTTGCATGGTCTGTCCATACCTCAAAAGGTTGGCTAGCTCCCTGGAGATATTGTCGCCATTCCTTTAGGGCTTGAACGATGGCGAGCATTTCCTTGTCGTAAATCTCATAGTTTCGCTCTGCCTCTAGGAATGTTGACGACCGATAAGCGATCACCTTCCATTTACCGTCTTGTTTCTGGAGAAGGACTCCACCAGTCGCAAAGTCCGACGCATCTGCTTCTACACGGAAAGGGTCCTCGTTGTTGGGTATCGCTAACACGGGAGGACTACTCAAACGACGCTTCAATTCCTCAAACGCTGCCTGCTCATCTTCGCCCCATCTCCATTCCACCTTACCCGTTAGGGTAGTCAAGGGTTTGACGACCGAACTGTAGTCCTTAACAAAACGTCGCAACCAATTTCCTAATCCCAGGAATTGTTGCAGTTCGTGGACGTTCCTTGGAACTGGCCAGTCCTGTACTGCCGCCGTCTTCTTGGGATCCATTCGAACTTCGCCCTTGCCAATAATGTGCCCGAGGTACTTGACGGTATCAACTTCGAACTCGCACTTCTGCGGCTTTAGGAAAAGCCCGTTTTGGCGAAGGATCTCAAAGACTCGTTTGGTGCGTCTGCGGTGTTCTTCTAGATCATTCGAGAAGATAAGAATGTCATCGAGGTAAATGATGACGATACCCTCATGAATTAGCTCCCGAAAGATGTCATTCATAAAGCCTTGGAACGTCGCTGGCGCATTACACAAGCCGAAGAACATAACTGTGGGTTCGAATAAGCCTAGATTTGTCCGGAACGCTGCCTTCCACTCGTCTCCCTCGCGAATCCGGATGTTGTAGTATCCCCAACGAACGTCGAGCTTCGTGATGTACCTTGCATCCTTAACCTTGTCGATGAGCTCGTTTATCAGCGGCAACGGGTATTTGTTCTTGACCGTTCCTTCATTGAGCTTTCGATAGTCTTGGATTGCTCGTAAGCTCCCATCCTCTTTCTTGATAAAGAAGAATGGTGACGCCATTGGAGACTTCGACTGTCGGATACGTCCTGACGCTAGGTTTTCCTCAATGAACTCCCTCATCGCTTCTTGTTCTTTTGGCGATAACGGGTAAACCTTGCAGTCACTGGGTTTGAAATCCGGTTTCAGGTCAATAGCGTGGTCCCACGTTCGGTGGTTTGGTAAGCGTTCGAACGATTCCTCACTAAAGACGTCGGCGTATTCCTCCAGGTAAGGTGGCCATTTTGCCGCTTCCTTCATCCGCACATTCCTCACAAACTCTTCATCTATCTCCTCGCTCGACAGTGGCGACTCACATTCATCAGGGCAACGGGTGAACTTAACTGTTCCTAACCTCCAATCAATCTCAGGATTATGCTTCGTCAACCAGTCATGTCCGAGGAAGATGTTGCTTGACGCTAAGGATGTCACTGCCAGTCGAATCTCTTCCTCGTGTTTCCCAAAGAACATTCGTACGACTACGTATTCCTTGATCAATCCAGCCTCGTTGCTTGTTCCATCAGCATTGAAGACTGGTCTAGGCCGAATGTATCTTTGGGTGGGGAAACCATACCGTTTGACAAAACCTTCATCAATGCATGAGCCCGTGCACCCTGAGTCGATCAGTGCATGAGCATCAATGAAGTTTTCCTCTTCGAGTAGGGGGTTCGACAAGTCTACTTCGTCATCACCTGCTACCTTTGGGTGTACGATGCTAACGAAGGCGTCTAACTCCTTTCCTCCCACCCGTCGCACGAACTGATCTGCGTCCACAATGCCCTCGCGCCATACCTCAGCCGCGCGTCTGCCTACTACATCCCAAACTGCTTCAGTGACGTTCGCCTGAGCAACAACGTTCTCGCGGTAAGGTGCTTCCGCCACAACCTCATTTTTTATAGCGGTTTGATTCCGCTCTTCCTCACTCAATTCGCCTGCTTGCGCCTCTGTTCTTCTGACAAATAAATCTTCATAGACTTCGAAGTCATCGTTGTCATCTTCAGATTCATCTGGCAGTACGTCGGTAAGGATCTTTCGAAGGATAAAACCGTCACTGGTATTCGCATCTTGATATTGTACAACAGGACGATTATATTTTAACGAGTCCAACGAAAAGAGTCCTTTAGGAGACCGACCAGTCGTTCCGACGTCTACGCCTGGTCTTCTGGAAAACCCTCGCCTTCTATGAGTTCTTCCAGCTCAGCAGGTACCGCTCGTACATCGACGTCGTCGTCCTCTTCGAAGGAGGATTCCTTTGCTTGGCCGAGTTCCTCGAAGAGCGCTTTTCTGTCTGCTGGGACGAAGGCTGCGATGATGGCACGTATTGCTTCACGACCTCGTGGGCAGTCTCTGATGTAATGGCCCACCTGACCACACTTGTAACAAGCACGTGTACGACGCGCCTGGTTCATCATCACCTCCATGGGTTGTCCTAAGCCTCCATACGTTACTCCTGTAGCATCACGACGATCTTGAGCGGGGGGTATGAACGGACGGGCTGCTTGTTGAGGCGGCATAAAACGTCTCATTGGTGGCGTCGGAGCTGGTTTCATTGCTGTCGAACTAGTTGTCTTTCTCCGACGTTCAGCCATCAGGTCCCTGATTTGGCGCTCGACCCTGTCGACCTTGACGGCGGCTTTCTTGAACTCTTCATACGACGTCGGTTCATTGGGCAATCTCATGACACCTTCCACAACCTTCGGGTTTAGCGCCCTCTTCAGGCGACTCATCAACCATTCGTCGTGTGCCTCTGTTGCTAGGCCAGCATCCACTCGACAAATGTCAAATTTGTTGAAAAACTCGTCGGCGTTGAGGTCTCCTTGGTACATCGCGTCTAGTCGTTCGAAGGCCTTTTGGGATCTGGCAGGGTCATCGAAAGAAGTGTCCAGCTTCTTTAAGAAGGCGTCCCAGGCATCCGTGAACGTCAGGTTGCCGTCTGCATCGACTGCTCCACTGGTGTAACTCTCTGCCCAGCGAGCCGCAGCACCACTCTTCATGTACGACAGGGCGAACATAATCTTACTCTTGTTCGTCCTGAACTCCGACTCAGATGCGTAGATGTAGAGGCGCAGCTCTCGCTTGAAGTCCACATAATCGTGTTCACCATCGAAGTCTCTTGGTTTGGCGACGTGGACCTTCTTCGACACCTTTGATCCTTGGTTCGCACCTTCGCCTGCAGCTTGGAGCGCTAGTGCGACCGCCGTTGCGAGATCCGTCATCGCTTCCTTCGATAATGACATCTCGTGTTCTTCTTCTTCTTCTTCTTCTTCGTCTTCTTCACTCGGTATAGGCGGCGCTGGTTCTCGGAACTTTCCAAACGCAGGAGAAGGCTCGACAGTGGGGGCCAACGCTTGGGTGGTCGAACCCGATGGTTCTGGTAAGGGGGCCGTTGGTTGCGTCGGAGTAGGAGGTGAGGGCTCGTCTACGTCGTCTTCTTGTTTCACTCTCCAGTGAATGGACCTTCCTTCCCTCTGGGAGTACCACCTCTTGGCAGTCTCGTCCCACCAGGCGCCGAAGACTTGATTTCCTGCTTTGACGATATAATGTCCCCGCGAGGCGCTCCACCTAGAGTTCGCAGGGAGGGCCGCTCGTTGCTCGTCAGTTAGCTCCACCTTGATAGGCTGGGGGTGGAACGGGGATCGGGATGCTGTTCGGGCGGGACCGACTTCGGATAACCGGCTCGTCTTTGAAATTGATGACTAAACGAAAGGCTCCGAGGTAGATAATGAAGGAGATACTTGTCGACGACTGGACTCTATGTGTTACCCACGAGAAGGTTTGATGGGAGTTCCAGAGAAGGGTGATTCGGAGCGCCACGGTGATGTGATTGGTTGATACTTCGGGTACTATCGGGTCACGTCGGAGTCAATCGGACTTCGACGGGCAAGATAGGGGTTTGTTGTCTGCACGGTAGGAACCGGGTTTCGTTCGATGTCGTCCTTCGAAGATATACTTCAGGGGACACGTCACAGGCGAGCGCTCGACGACAACGGAATCGGGCGTGAGCCAGAGGTAGGTCTTTCTATTATGTTAGGCGGACGGCTCAAGGACTGAGTCGAGGCAGGCCAACACAACAACAAACAAGCGTGAATGAGATAATCCCAAACACGTCGCTCAGGTCAAGACAGCTAAGACAAGGCTTAAGTCCAGACCGTCGAACGCTAGGTCGCAGTGAAGGTAAGTAGAATTCAGCAAACTAATAATACAAGAGTAGATACCTAGGTCGCAGTGAAGGTAAGTAGAATAGAAAGACAAGGAACGAAAGAGTCAAACTATCTACTTATATAGACTTTGGGCGCGGGAAAGGTCTACCCTAATGGGAAGTCACATGACAAGGAATGGGATGATTAGTGAGCGTGATAGAACATTGTGGAATGTTCCGGCAAAAGGATGAATAAGCGCATAAGAAAAATAAAAGAAAAGAAAAAGAATATTAAAATAAATGATGACGTCAGAAAAGAAAAGGAAAATGTTCGAGTCCTTACAATTATGAGCGGGGTGAAGAACTTCATGATGCGATCAAAAAATTCGTTGATAGATTCCGTGTCAAAACGTCCAATTTCGTTGCAATGGTGTATGGCTTCCGATCGAAAATCTTCGATAATTGTGGTGTCCGGAAGACTGCCAAAATTCGGACCATTGGGTGAATAACGCTCCTCTTCCAAAAGATAGTGGAAAACAGAGCGGCGAGGACGAAACAGGTATGTCCCGTTCGCCTTTGATTCGACGTCAAAGTGGCGGCGGTAATGCTCGGTCAGCTTGAATAAAAACATGTGCCACAAGTTAACGGGCATCGCCCATCCCAGTTCAGATAGGAAACCCGTGATCGTGAAGAACTTGGGAAGGACGAGCGTAAAACCACGCGCTAGATCAAATCGCGCTCTCGTATACGCCCTTCGAACATCTAGCAACCTCGTAGCTGCATCACTCTAAAAAGAAAGAGGGACTATTAGGAAAGATGCATCTAAACGTGAATGAGTCATTTACCCCTAAAGAAGAAGCCTCAAGCATCTTAACATGCTCCACGGTCTCGGACAGCGCCATCGCCAACTCGGCGATATCCTTTTTCGCGGTTGAGGAATGATCCTGCAATTTCGCACGTTGCTCGTTCACAACATCCTCCAAGCCACCAAAACTCTTTCCAAGGTGAGAGACATGCTGATGAAGTTGGCGAACGACATCACACAGCACGTTTGTGACATCCATTACTTTGTCAGGATGAGCATCCTCATCCTCTTCGACTTTCCTCTTGATCCTCTTATGCTCGACAACCAGACCCTCAACAGGATCTACAGAGCCCGTTCTCAGGGGGACAGGGCAAAACAATATATACCGTGGAGGATACTCACCATTCTTCTTCGATGCGCCACGGGAAACAACTGCCGGTGGGTGGACGCCGCGCCCGCGTGTCATGATGGTGGGGCGACTTTGAGAGAGGTGCAAAGCGTAAGACATTCTGAACAGTCCAAACTGTGGTAAATGGGGTAAAGGGAGAGGTGTGTGTGTTAGGAAGACGAAGTGGTGATAGGCTTTGGCTCTTACACTTACTAAGCGTGCGGCACTGCCGCGAATATTATAATATAATGTAATGTTGAAGCTTTTCTTTCACCCAGTATGACGCACGGGGTTCCTATCTCAGATGACCTACGTCGCGTTATCGTCCACATGTCCATGAACTGTGGTCTAGATGTAAAAGGCATTGTTTATCTTACTGCAGTTCCTCGAGCTTCAGTGTATCGGATCCTGAATGCTTGGAAGCAAACTGGGGAAGAGTGTCTTGCACCCCGTTCGAAATCGGGACGTCCAAGGGCGTTAGACTTCTCTGATACCCAGGTACGCCTGAAGAATCGTGATCTTGGGGATGTAACTAACAAGGAACAAGTTTCTATTGAAAACAGTGATGCGTCACAATGATATCTATCTTGACGAACTCAGACAGTCGCTCGAAGAAAGATGCGGTGTGAGAGTATCTGATGCTACCATTTGGAGAACTCTTAACCGGGCAGGCTTTCGGATGAAGGAGGTAATTTGTAGCTTATCCAAATGGATTGATAAAAAATCACTAATTTCAACATAGATCACAAAACACGCTCAAGAACGCAATGAGTCCCGTCGGGCAGAGTATCGGCTTCGCATCGGAGCAAATTATTCTCCAGATCAGCTGGTTTTCGTTGATGAAAGTGCGTGTGATCGAAGGACATATTTGCGTGGTAGAGCATGGGCATTAGAGGGAGTTCGCGCATGCCGAAAGCAGGTCTTTACGAGGGGAAAACGGTATACCTTTCAGAGCTACCTGCACGCTATATCATTTTTCATGCTTTCAGGTATTCCATCCTCCCTGCTATATCTCTGAGCGGAATCGTGGAATGTATGATAGTCGAAGGATCGTTCAATACGGAGCTTTTTATGGTTTTCATCGAGGACCTTCTGGTCAAAATGAATCCATTCCCGGCGCCGATGTCTGTCGTTGTTATGGACAATTGTGCCATCCACAAAGCTCCCGAACTTCGCGAGCTTGTCGAAGAAAGGTGATGATTTTTCTCAGGTATGTTACTGAAAATTTGTTCACCCTTTTCATAGAGGAATGAGGCTGGAATATCTGCCAGCGTATTCTCCTAACTTCAACCCGATCGAGCTAGCCTTCTCGCTGCTTACAGCTAATTGCAAAATTGTTGGCAATTTGGAAAATCACGTGTATTTTTGACGCATAGTGCATCCTGGATGAGCAAAAAAAAACAAAATAGCGAATATCTCAGTCAATACAGCACATAAAAATCTGATATAACCATGTAAAAAACCTGCTCGAAAATGCGCTCCAGTACATATAAAAATGTCTGGGTTTTGTTGAGTATGTACTTCGCTACTAAAAAGATAGCATCATAGTGCTAAATCCTTGTCATGCCCTCCGTTCAGTGTAAAAATCATAGCTTGCCCAACGTCATCCGGAAAAATCTGATTCAAGTTTGATAAATCAGGCCAGCCCAGTGGGCACCTGTACGCAACTCCTCGAGGCACCCTGACATGATTGTGGTAGTGAAACTGGGTGGTTTGTTGTCACTCCTGCTCGCAGAACTCTCCCCTACTTCATTGCATCTGTCATAACTCACGCATTCGGACACCAAAAAATCTGATTGTTTCTGCTAAAAAGACAGCAGCATAGGCGCTTTCAGCCAAGACAGTAGCTGAGCTGAGTTAGGCTTGGGTGTGGCTACATTACATGTACTATCTACCAATCAGACTTGAAACCACCTTGGTGACCATCCTCTGCTGAAATGTCACCCAAAATCATATCTGGGCGAGGGCGAACAAGGTCAGCTCAGCCATCATGCACTCCTGCTACAACCAAACTGAGTGTGCCCACCAGGGCTGCAGAAACATCTCTCAGAGAAACATGAGTGTATGCACATGACAGTAGTCTTTCGTATGCAGTATCTCCCCGCACAGCAGTTCTCATCACTTGTCCACAGTTCCCTCCTCATCCTCACTAATCCCTCATCACCCACAGGCATAAGGGAACCCCCAGTTGCTGGGGACAGTGTAGTGTGCTACACTAACCTGTACCGGTCCAGCGGCACAGGCCTGTAAGGGCTGTACTCCCCTATGCCATACCCAGGACACCCCATGTACTATTGTCAGCAAACGATTATGCTTCGTCAACCAGTCATGTCCAAGGAAGATGTTGCTTGATGCTAAGGATGTCACTGCCAGTCGAATCTCTTCCTCGTGTTTCCCAAAGAACATTCGTATGACTACATATTCCTTGATCAATCCAGCCTCGTTGCTTGTTCTGTCAGCATTGAAGACTGGTCTAGGCCGAATGTACCTTTGAGTGGGGAAACCATACCATTTGACAAAACCTTCGTCGATGCATGAGCCTGTGCATCCTGAGTTGATCAGTGCATGAGCATCAATGAAGTTTTCCTCTTCGAGTAGGGGGTTTGACAAGTCCACTTTGTCATCACCTGCTACCTTTGGGTGTACGATGCTAACGAAGGCATCCAACTCTTTTCCTCCCGCCCGTCACACGAACTGGTCTGCGTCCACAATGCCCTCGTGCCATACCTCAGCCGTGCGTCTGCCTACCACATCCTACACTGCTTCAGTGACGTTCGCCTGAGCAACAACGTTCTCGTGGTAAGGTGCTTCCGCCACAACCTCATTTTTTATAGTGGTTTGATTCCGCTCTTCCTCTCTCAATTTGCCTGCTTGCGCATCTGTTCTTCTGATAAATAAATCTTCATAGACTTCGAAGTCATTGTTGTCATCTTCAGATTCATCTGGCAGCACGTCGGTAAGGATCTTTCGAAGGGTGAAACCGTCACTGGTATTTGCATCTTGATATTGTACAACAGGATGATTATATTTTAACAAGTCCAACGAAAAGAGTCCTTTAGGAGACTGACCAGTCGTTCCGACGTCTATGCCTGGTCTTCTGGAAAACCCTCACCTTCCACTAATTCTTCTAGCTCAGCGGGCACTGCTCGGCCTCGACCTCTTCGAAGGAGGATTCCTTCGCTTGTCCGAGCTCTTCGAGGAGCGCTTCTCTGTCTTCTGGAACAAAGGCCGCGATGATGGCGCGTATCGCTTCATGACCTCATGGGCATTCCCTGATGTAGTGGCCCACCTGACCACACTTGTAACAAGCATGTGTACGATGCGCCTGGTTCATCATCATGTCCATGGGTTGTCCTAAGCCTCCATATGTTACTCCCGTGGCATCACGACGATCTTGAGCGGGGGGTACGAAAGGACGAGCTGCTTGTTGAGGTGGCATAGAATGTCTCATTGGTGGTACCGGTGTAAGAAGCATCGACACGCTAGGTCCGAGATCGCGCACGTGACACGTGTTCCGCGGTGATCAGCATCGTAACAGCGGAACTCAGTGCGGATCGATTCGATTCGAAGTGGAACGGACTACTGTAGCCTCTCGCACTCGACCGCTGCATAGGAAGAACCTTCGGACGCTCGAGCCACCCAGTCGAAAACTTACAAAGGCTGACTTAGCTAGCTCGTCTTACTAAACCCAGGCACGAGAGGTAAATTGAAGGATCCGCAATTGGCCCCCGACACCTCCCAAGTTTCGACCCGACGCGACGCACTCCGGCTTTTCCCCTTTTGAGTCCCATATGCGTTCATATTTTGTTTTGTTCCTTATGATTCTTATGCTCATTATTCCGTGTGCGCTCACATGTCGTATTATGCTCTATGGTCATTATCTCGCCACCTTCCAGATATGCTCACCTCATACCTTGTTCCCATGCGTTCCCTTATGATTTTCACTTCCGATTTCCTTTTGTTATGCTCCCTGACGCTCCGATGGCTCAGGTTCGGACAAAGTTATAAATAGGCGAGCAACTTGTAGTAGGAGCCCAGTTTTAGCCCGGAGAGTTTTAGCAGAAAACAGTTTAGCTCGGGCTTGAACCCACTTCAGCTACAGTCGAGACCAATTTGACTCTTCCTGTACTCTCCTCGACTCTATCTCCCACAAATACACGATAGTTCTGTCTCATACGCCTCGAGTCTCCTGCTCTGCAGTCGTACCCGAGCCCAGTGTGATCAGTTCAACCCGTGTTGAAGTCAGAGACCCTCATCTCTCCTCCCCACGCCTCTACGCAAGGTCTCACTTGAGTCCCTTGCGTATCGCTTCGTTCCGCGTCGTATAGCTCCGTTTCGCTTCGTAACCCACCGAAACTCGTCGTAACTCGTCGTAACCCGTTATATCGTGTCGGATCCTCGAAGGGATCACCTTCAAATCGTCAGCGCTTAGGGGAAGTCCTTCTCTAAGCTTCGTCCCATCGTCTTCCGCCTCCAGGGTTCGAATCCATCGAGGGATTACCTGTGAGGACATCGATTACCTTCGCACCGCCACCGCCAATCCCCCTTGCTTCGACTTCTCCCGCCTTGCTTCTTCGCCTATCTCCTTTAATCCAATCCCCCCCCCCCTCGCATACATCCAGCAGCCTTCAATCCCATTTCTCCTCCATCCCTTCCGGAACCGCTCCAGAACCCAGATCGACGCATCAGCGCTTCTCTAGTTTTCCCCTCCAAGAGTCACCCTTCTCTTTCCACTCGTTTTAATCTTACCGAACAGCCCCCAAGAACTGTGACACTCCTCAGCTATCAGACAGTGCACAGGAGTTTCACCGGAGCTGGCTTCATTGCTGTCAAACTAATTGCCTTCCTCCGACATTCGGCCATCAGGTCCCTGATTTGGCATTCGACCCTGTCGACCTTGACGGCAGCCTTCTTGAACTCTTCATATGACGTCAGTTCATTGGGCAATCTCATGACACCTTCGACAACCTTTGGGTTTAGTGCCCTCTTCAGATGACTCATCAACCATTTGTCATGTGCCTCTGTTGCTAGGCCAGCGTCCACTCGGCAAATGTCAAACTTGTTGAAGAACTCATCAGCGTTGAGGTCTCCTTGGTACATCGCATCTAGTCGTTTGAAGGCTTTCTGGGATCTGGTGGGGTCATCGAACGACGTGTCCAGCTTCTTCAAGAAGGCGTCCCAGCCGTCCGTGAACGTCAGGTTGCCATCTCCATCAACTGCTCCACTGGTGTAACTTTCTGCCCAGCGAGCCGCAGCACCACTCTTCATGTATGACAGGGCGAACATAATCTTACTCTTGTTCGTCCTGAACTCTGACTCAGATGCGTAGATGTAGAGATGCAGCTCTCACTTGAAGTCCACATAATTGTGTTTGCCATTGAAGTCTCTTGGTTTAGTGATATGGACCTTCTTCGACACCCTTGATCCTTGGTTTGCACCTTCGCCTGCAGCTTGGAGCGCTAGCGCGACTGCCGTCGCAAGATCAGTCATCGCTTCCTTTGATAATGACATCTCATGTTCTTCTTCCTCTTCTTCTTCGTCTTCTTCACTCAGTATAAGCGGCGCTGGTTCTCGGAATTTTCCAAAAGCCGGTGAAGGCTCGACAGGGGGAGCCAATGCTTGAGTGGTCGAGTTCGATGGGTCTGGTAAGGGGGCCGTTGGTTGCGTCGGAGTAGGGGGTGAGGGCTCATCTATGTTGCCTTCTTGTTTCACTCTCCAGTAGAGGGACTTTCCTTCCCTCTGGGAGTACCACCTCTTTGCAGTCTCGTCCCACCAGGCACCAAAGACTTGATTTCCTGCTTTGACGATGTAATGTCCTCGCGAAGCACTCCACCTAGAGTTCGCAGGGAGGGCTGCTCGTTGCTCGTCAGTTAGCTCCACCTTGATAGGCTGGGGGTGGAACAGGGATCGGGATGCTGTTCGGGCGGGACTGACTTCGGATAACTGGCTCATCTTTGAAATTGACGACTAAATGAAAGGCTCCGAGGTAGATAATGAAGGAGATGCTAGTCGACGACTGGACTCTATGTGTTACCCATGAGAGCGTTTGATGAGAGTTCCAGAGAAGGGTGATTCAGAGCACCACGGTGATATGATTGGTTGATACTTCGGGTACTATCGGGTCACGTCGGAGTCAATCGGACTTCAACGGGCAAGATAGGGGTTTGTTGTCTGCACAGTAGGAACTGGGTTTCGTTCGATGTCATCCTTCGAAGATATACTTCAGGGGACACATCACAGGTGAGTGCTCGACGACAACGGAATCGGGCGTGAGCCAGAGGTAGGTCTTTCTATTATGTTAGGCGGACAGCTCAAGGACTGAGTCGAGGCAGGCCAACACAACAACAAACAAGCATGGATGAGATAATCCCAAACACGTCGCTCAGGTCAAGACAGCTAAGACAAGGCTTAAGTCCAGACCGTCGAACGCTAGGTCGCAGTGAAGGTAAGTAGAATTCAGCAAACTAATAATACAAGAGTAGATACCTAGGTCACAGTGAAGGTAAGTAGAATAGAAAGACAAGGAACGAAAGAGTCAAACTATCTACTTATATAGACTTTGAGCACGGGAAAGGTCTACTCTAATGGAAAGTCACATGACAAGGAATGGGATGATTAGTGAGCGTGATAGAACGTTGTGGAATGTTCTGGCAAATGGATGAATAAGCGCATAAGAAAAATAAAAGAAAAGGAAAAAGAATATTAAAATAAATGATAATGTAAGAAAGGAAAAGGAAAATGTTCGAGTCCTTACATTTTATCTGCATCGGTGTCCCCACTTGTGATCCTCTGCCGCCGCTCGGTTCAGACCGTTTGTGATTCTTCCTCAACGTTCTGATGCAGCCATCACTCTTCTAGTAATCACTCCTGGGATTTTCAATTTCTCCCCACCCCTGAGGCCGCCTTTCGTGTTTCTTCGCCGCCATCCGGCGTCAACCGATTGTGATTCTTCCTCAACATCCCGACGCAGCCGTCACTCTTCTAGTAATCACTCTGGGGATTTTCGACTTTTATCTGCATCACCATCCCCTCTCAGGATTCTTCGCCGCCATTCAGTTTGGGGGACTTGCGATACTTCCTCGACATCTCGATGCAGCTGTCACTCTTCTCGTGCCCGCCACTACCGCCGGCGCCGGCACCTCCCCTGCGTCTGAATCCAGTTTGCCACTTCTCGATGCCTCCGCCGCCTCCGTGTCATTCTACTGCTGACACCACTTCCCTTTCGAGTGGTGTCGACACTCTCTCACCTCCGCCTTCTCTGTGTCGTTCCCACCTCATCTCCCCGACTACCAGCCAGAATCGCACTAGTGTGATTATCCACCGCCGCTGCATACAGCCCACCGCTTTGACCCCTTCACCAGTTCAGTTGGACTCGGTGGTCCCTATTCATCCTCTCGGACCCTGCCGAGATTTGTATCACTGCGGCGAGTTATTCGACGGTGCGGCGGATCCACCTGACGCCTGGATTCTTGTGCATCTGAGCTGAGTGTCGCTTCTGAAAGTCTGTAGGTAGTCTGTAGATCTGGTAGGACTTCTCCTTTTTCCTCTCGACACCTTTGACATCGCCTCCCTGTGGTCGAATGCCACTGCCACCTTTGTCCCTATTTAGGAGAGTCTGATAGTCTACAATGGACCATCATGAGAGATGAGGCACTACGGCAAAGAGATAGGAGCAGTGACGCATGTGAGGATGAAGGGTTAACTCATATGTTGAGTCGCCACTTGATCTCGAGCCATCACCATCTTCACAGTCACCATCTCTACAGCTTATGTTGAGCATTCATTCATGCAACCCCAGCAACGTGGCAGATGGCTGTTCAACGATTTACAGGAATGCATCATCACTATGAACAAGAAACTCAGCGCCTCTCAGATTGCAGCCTTGACTGACATACCCAAGACAACAGTTTTCTAGATAATATGAGAGTTCAAGCACAATGGGACTGTTGCTGCACATGAACTTGGTTTTTGTGGAAGGCCTCGAGTGCTTGATTATATCCACACCGAGGTATGCACATGTTGAAACCTGTCCTGGTAGCTGTTGGTTCACACCACATAGTTCCTTTTCAGGTCACTAAGCAATCTCAATGACTGTTACATCAACGAGTTGAGGCTACTGCTCCAGGAAAGATGGGAGAAGGAGGCTTCGGATGCAACTATATGCAGGTCCTTGCTGCGCACCGGTTTCACACTTAAGAAGGTGGCTGTCTCTGTTGCTTTGCTTCCCCACGCAGTCTATGCAAACTGAAATTGTCGTGGTCTAGTTATCAAAAAGGGCTCTTGAGCGGAATGAAACTCTGCGTGCACAGTACATCGCACATATCACCTCTCAGTACACAGCGGAACAGCTGGTATTTGTCAATGAGAGTGCTTGTGATTGGCGGGCTTTTCTTCACAACACTGCTTGGGCCCTTGAGGGTCACCATGTGTGTTACAAGCAGTTTTTCAATAGGGGGAAATAGTGATTCTGCCTCTTGTAGTGCATCACAAGCTTCTGATTCACTCCGTTAGCTTCTCTGTCTTGCCAGCTATCAGCCTCAATGGGACAATCGACTGCACTATCGTACAGGGCGCATTCAATACCAAATTGTTCACGGAATTCATCACCAGCCTGTTGGACAAAATGCATCCCTTCCCCAGTAATCAATCAGTTATCGTAATAGACAACTGCCCGATACACAAGGCTCCTGAGATTTGGGAGCTCATCGAATCTCGGTCTGTCTCACTAGCAATGCAAGTTGCAGCATGTACTGACCCCTTTGCTTAGGGGTGTCAGGCTTGAATTTCTTCCTCCTTACTCACCAGACTACAATCCTATTGAACTTGCATTCTCCGTAATCAAGTCCAGGTTAAAACGGCAGGGTCCCGGTCCTCAGGATGACGCTTCAGTTGTTGAGCAACTCTGCAGGCAGGTGTATTCCATTAATTCTTTGGATAGTTATTCCTTCTTTTGCCACTGTCACTATGATGTGCTTGTATAGGCTGTTGAATCTGAAGATAGTGTATGTTTACAGACTAAGAATCGTCGATCTCCGGAGGGCTAGTAAGCGAGCTGGGAACACATTTATAAGCAGCTACCTTCATTGCCACATCACTTTTTTTTTTTTATCTCTTACTATCATGAGTCCCACCCCTAGAAAACTTGCAGCTCACAAGACTGCAGCTCGTAAGACTGCTGGGACGAAGCAGGCATCCGCTGTCACAAGAAACTCCTCTCCCAAAAAAGCAGTAACGGCCCTGGAGCCCCAGCGAGCAAATAGCCCTCATTCGAACTCTCAAAATGCAGATGTCATTGCTGAAGGACCACGGAAATGAGGCTGGCCAAGGAAGGCAGAGCAGCCTGCTGTCAACAAGAACGGTGTTGAAGAGATGGTAGTACTGATAGTCTTGTCTTCTGGTATTGCACTCATACTTCATAACAGAAAAACATAGAAGCGGAGCCCACCACGACAAAAGCAAGGGGCCGGAGAGCTGCTGACAAGGACCTGACGTATCAATATGAAGAGCCCTATGATGAAGAACCATCACAACTTGATATTGCCCGAATGGCTAATGATGATCCGGGTCAAGAGTCAGATACCAACAGAGTCGGTACTGGTGATCCTTGGGACTTTGATAATCCGTTGATTGCAGCCGGTGCATAGACCATTATAGGAGTTTGTCAGTCTCTAATGATTTAATAGACTACGCTGACAATTTGGACCAAGAGTATAGATGTGACTCGTTAGTTGTATCTTATGTGCATTTTATGGAAAATCTCGAACGTGAAAAAGAGGAGCAGCAAGCTCCTAAAGAAACACGATCAACACTTGTCGTTCTGGTTGACGATGGGCGGGCTTTGTGCAAAATGAATGTCGAACCTCAACACAGCATAATCAATGTGCATCAGAACGTGGCAAGTATTCTTCAGTGCTATCCCACCTTGGTTACACTAGGCTACACCGGTCCGTGGTTTAAGAAGATTGGGACAAAGATTCAACCATGGTATCTCGAATCTGATGTAGATCTTGATGAGCTTGTGCAAGGGTTCAAGAAGTATCTCGAGAAGCTGAAGAAGAAGTGCAAGGTCGATAGTGCAGGCGAAATTGTGCTTATGAACATGAATGATGAATGGGTAAATGTGATTGTTTGCCTTTCTCTCTTTCACGTGTTGATGCGTGAATTACGTTCCATTTAGAAGGGTTCTAAATGCTCAGGAAGCGTACTTCAGAATGCGACCAAACTAACCAGTGCAGCCGAAGCAATGAAAGGTGACCTGAATGCAATGCTCGCACCTCATATCAAGGAGATCAAGCAGAACCTACAGTGCAGCATGCATCTGGAGGAAGTTTGTTATGTTCGTGCCGATGGCACCCATATATATTATACAATGAAGAATTATTTTGATCATGCAAGGCTCCTAGTACGTGTCTTACTCTCATCTATGTGATTCTGGAGGCTTCTGAGCTTTTGTAGCTAAGTAAAGCTCCAGGCATGACAGCTTTAGAGGTTCCTAAGCAGCTGAACTTGCTCGACTACCACAAATCAAAGCGAACTGTGCAGACCACCTTAGGTTCAACTGCCATAGGCATGCAGCAGAGGCTTACAAACCAAGCTGGCACTGGTCAAGCACAAGTGGATGGGGATCCACAGACCAAACCAGGTGTAGAAAATTCCAGTGCTGGAAGGACTCGCCATGCATCACTATCGCCCGCCTCCCGGCCTGCACGAGACAGGCCGAGGGATGACAGAAGGTACTATGGATCATCGTGTGGAGAGAAGTGTCATCATAGCAGGAGCTGATCCATCAGAAAGAGGGGTCATAAACATCGCTATCGATCCTCGTCATCATCAGGGTGGGCGGACTCCAAAAGCTCTGCAGAAAGGGGTTATCACGATTGCAGTTCGTTATCCGAGGATGACTACAGGCACCACAGTTATTGGAACAGATACTCTGCATCGCGTCATAGTGGATATCATCACAAAGGTCACCACAACAGAACTCAAGGCTCCCCATCCATGAGAAATAAAATTTGTGATTATCCTTTGGTGGAGATTTGGCTGAAGATGTGCGATGATCACATGGAACGAGGGTGCAACAACATGAATTACTCAGTGCTGGCCGATGTTCTGAAATGTAATAGATATCTGCACATCAACCTGATTCTACTCAGGTTGACAACCGATGAATTGATTTCAATGGCGTCACAGTTGGGTGTTCACATCATGCGCGGGCTTGCATCCGCCATGCTTTTCTATGCCCGGGAGGACATTGGCTGAACGATAAAGACAATCATGTTCAATAGTAAACATGATATGTGTTACATACAGTCATGCTGTAAGGACTCAAACATTTTCCTTTTCTTTTCTTATGTCATCATTCATTTTAATATTCTTTTTCCTTTTCTTTTATTTTTCTTATGCGCTTATTCATCCAATTGCCGGAACATTCCACAATGTTCCATCACGCTCACTAATCATCCCATTCCTTGTTATGTGACTTCCCATTAGAGTAGACCTTTCCCGTGCTCAAAGTCTATATAAGTAGATAGTTTGACTCTTTCGTTCCTTGTCTTTCTATTCTACTTACCTTCACTGCGACATAGGTATCTACTCTTGTATTATTAGTTTGCTGAATTCTACTTACCTTCACTGCGACATAGCGTGCGTATAGCCCAGCAACTCGCGTTTAGCCAGTTGTTTGTTGTTTGTGTTGGCCGCCTCGAGATTGACGCCCGTTAGTCTCGCCGCCTAACATAATAGAAAGACCTACTCTCGAACCCGTGGTTTAACCACTTGTTCGTCGCTACTCCACGCAGGAGACACATCGACGGTCAATGACTGCGCCCATCCCGGATTTATCCGAGCAACCCCTATCTTGCCCGTCAAGGTCCGACTGACTTTGATGTGTCCCGATAGTTCCCGAAACAATCAATCAATCCTCTAATCGTGGCGCTCCAAATCACTCTTCTGTGGAACTCGCATCAGACGTTCTCTTGGGTGACTCATAGAGTCCAATCGTCATCAAGCATCTCGTTCATCATCTACCTCGGTGCCTTCCGACTAGTCATCAATTTCAAAGACGAGCCGGTTATCCGAAGTCAGTCCCATCCGAACACCATCCCGATCCCCGTTCCACCTCCGGCTTATCAAGGTGGATCTAACTGACGATCAGCGGGCGGCTCTCCCGACAAACACTAGGTGGAGCGCGTCGCAAGGACAGTATATTGTCAAGTCGGGCGATCAAACCTTCATTGCTTGGTGGGACGAGGCTGCGAAGAAGTGGTACTCTACCAGAGGGGACAAGTCCCAATATTGGAGAGCGAAACAAGAGGGTGAAGTAGACGATCTCGCACCCCCTACCCCCACACGATCAACGGCTTCATTACCAGGGCCATCAACATCGACAGGTCAGATGCCAGCTCCACCCATAGCACCCTCGTTGTCTTTCACCAAACCACGAGAGCCGGCTCCGCTCGTACCAACAGACGAAGAGGAGGAAGACGAAGAAGAAGAACAAGAGATGTCGCTGTCGAAAGAGTCAATAACGGACCTTGCTACGGCGATCGCACTAGCACTCCAAGCAGCAGGAGAAGGAACGAGCCAAGGATCGAAGATGAACAAGGTTCATGTTGCCAAGCCCCGAGACTTCGATGGTGAACACGGATATGTCAACTTCAAATGAGAGCTGCGCCTGTATGTTTATGCGTCGGAGTCAGAGTTTAGGACGAGCAAAGCAAAGATCATGTTCGCTCTGTCGTATATGAAGAGCGGTGCTGCTGCAAGCTGGGCAGAAAGCTACACGAGTGGCGCAATTGACGAACAGGGTAGGATAGCATTCAAGGACACTTGGGACGCTTTCCTAAAGAAACTTGACACCTTGTTTGATGATCTGGCTCGTTCCCAGAAGGCCTTCGAAAGGCTTGACGCGATGTACCAAGGGGACCTTAACGCCGACGAGTTCTTCAATAAGTTCGACATTTGTCGAGTTGACGCTGGACTGGCCACAGAGGCTCATGACGAATGGCTGATGAGTCGCTTGAAACGAGCACTAAACCCGAAGGTGGTTGAAGGTATCATGCGCCTACCCAATGAGCCGACAACGTATGAGGAATTCAAGAAGGCTGCGGTCAAGGTCGACAGGGTTGAGCATCAGATCAGGGATCTGATGGCCAAGCATAGAAGGAAGACGGTCAGCTCAACAGTGATGAAACTAATGCCACCGCCACTAAGACGTCCGGTGCCGCCTCAACAAGCGACTCGCCCTCTCATCCCTCCCACCCAAGATCGTCGTGATGCAACTGGAGTAACATATGGAGGCCTAGGTCAGCCGATGGAGGTGATGATGAATCAGGCGCGTCGCGCGCGCGCTTGCTATAAGTGTGGTCAAGTGGGCCACTACATTCGAGAATGCCCCCGAGGCCATGAAGCAATATGCGCAATCATTGCAGCCTTTGTTCCAGCAGACAGAAAGGCGCTCTTCAATGAACTCAGCCAAGTGAAGGAATCCTCCTTCGAAGAGGTCGACGACATCGATGTGCGAGCAGTGCCGACTGAACTGGAAGAACTCGTGGATGGCGAGGGTTTTCCAGAGGACCAGGCGTAGACGTCGGAACAACTGGTCAGTTTCCTAAAGGACTCTTTTCATTGGACTCGTTAAAATATAATCGTCCTGTTGTACAATACCAAGATGCAAATATCAGTGACGGTTTCACCCTTCAAAAACTCCTTACCGACATGATACCTGATGAACCTGAAGTGGACAATGATGACTTCGACGTCTACACAGATTTGTTGGTTGGAAAAGTGAATGTGCAAGCAGGCGATTCAAACGAGCTTAGTGTGGAAGAGCGGAATCAAACCACTATAAAAAATGAGGTTGAGGTGGAAGCACCTTACCGCGAGAACGTTGTTGCTCAGGCGAACGATACTGAAGCAGTATGGGATGTGGTTGGCAGACGCGTGGCTGAGGTATGGCGCGAGAGCATAGTGGATGCAGATCAATTCATCTGGAGGGCAGGAGGAAAAGAGTTGGATGCCTTCATTAGCATCGTACATCCAAAGGTAGCAGGCGATGATGAAGTAGATTTGTCAAACCCTCTACTCGAAGAGGAAAACTTCATCAATGCTCATGCGCTAATCGACTCGGGATGCACGGGTTCATGTATCGACGAGGGTTTTGTCAAACGATATAGTTTCCCCACCCAAAGGTACATTCGGCCTAGACCAGTCTTCAATGCTGACGGAACAAGCAATGAGGTGGGATTGATCAAGGAATATGTAGTCGTGCGGATGTTCTTTGGGAAACATGAGGAGGAGATTCGACTGGCAGTGACATCCTTGGCATCGAGCAACATTTTCCTCGGACATGACTGGTTGACGAAGCACAATCCTGAGATTGATTGGAGGTTGGGAACAGTCAAGTTCACACGTTGCTCTGATGAATGTGAGTTGTCACTATCGAGCGAGGAGATAGACGAAGAGTTTGTGAGGAATGTGCGGATGAAGGAGGCAGCGAAGTGGCCACCTTATCTGGAAGAATACGTGGACGTCTTTAGTGAGGAATCGTTCGAATGCTTACCAAACCACCGAACGTGGGACCACGCTATTGACCTAAAACCGGATTTCAAACCCAGTGATTGCAAGGTTTATCCATTGTCGCCGAAAGAACAAGAGGCGATGAAGGAGTTCATCGAAGAGAACCTAGCATCGGGATGTATCCGACAGTCAAAATCCCCGATGGCGTCTCCATTCTTCTTTATCAAGAAGGAAGATGGGAGCTTACGAGCGATCCAAGACTATTGAAAGCTCAATGAAGGGACAGTCAAGAACAAATATCCGTTGCCATTGATAAATGAGCTCATCGACAAGGTCAAGGATGCAAGGTACATCACGAAGCTTGACGTTCGTTGGGGGTACTACAACATCCGGATTCGCGAGGGAGACGAGTGGAAGGCAGTGTTTTGGACAAACCTAGGCTTATTCAAACCCACAGTCATGTTCTTCAGCTTGTGTAATGCACCAGCGACGTTCCAAGGCTTTATGAACGACATCTTTCGGGAGCTAATTCATGAGGGTATCGTCATCATTTACCTCGATGACATTCTCATCTTCTCGAATGACCTAGAGGAACATCGCAGATGCACCAAACGAGTTTTTGAGATACTTCGCCAAAACGGACTTTTCCTAAAGCCACAGAAGTGCGAATTCGAAGTTGACACAGTCAAGTACCTCGGACACATCATTGGCAATGGCGAAGTTCGAATGGATCCCAAGAAGACGGCAGCAGTCCAGGAGTGGCCAAGCCCATGGAACGTCCATGAACTGCAACAATTCCTGGGACTAGGGAATTGGTTGCGACGTTTCATCAAGGATTACAGCTCGGTCGTCAAACCCTTAACTACGCTGACGGGTAAGGTGGAGTGGAAGTGGGGAGAGGAGGAACAACGAGCATTCGAAGAGTTGAAGGGTCGGTTGAGTAGTCCCCCGGTTCTAGCCATCCCGAACGAGGAGGGTCCTTTCCGGGTCGAAGCAGATGCGTCGGACTTTGCATCTGGAGGGGTGCTCCTTCAGAAACAAGACGACAAGTGGAGGGTGATAGCCTATCGATCATCGACTTTCTTGGAGGCCGAACGAAATTACGAGATCTATGACAAAGAGATGCTCACAATTGTTCAAGCTCTTAAGGAATGGCGACAATACCTCCAAGGAGCCAAGAGATCTTTCGAAGTATGGACCGATCACGCAAACTTGACGTATTTCCGATCGCCTCAAAAGTTGAATCGTCGACAAGCTCGTTGGCGACTCGATTTAGCCGAATTCGACTTCATGTTAGTACACAAGCCAGGGAAGACGTTGGGCAAGGCTGACATATTGTTGTGGCGGGCGGACTACAACAAGGGCGAACGGGATAATGAGGACGTCACATTCATCAGAGACGAATGGCTGGTCAGGGGAGCGGTGGAGACATTAAGAGATGTGCTGAGCGAAAAGATTCGAAAGGCACAAATAGAGTTGAATGAGGAAGAGAGACCGATGAACTTAGTGTTCGTAGATGGGTTGTGGAAAAAAGAGGTGACGGTTAAGCTCTTGAGGACGAAGACGAAGAAGTTTCAAAACGTTTTCATACCGACGAGCGTGAGGGAGGAAGTGATGAGGGAGTGTCACGACTCGACGTTAGCAGGCCACCCAGGAGCAAACAAGACCGTCGCACTAGCAAGCAGAGGTTTCTGGTGGCCTAATATGTACATCGATGTCAGGAATTACGTGCGAGGATGCGATCGTTGTCAGCAGACAAAGGCCCTCAGAACAACAAGGGCAAAGGTTTTGCACCCTAACGAGGTGCCGGAGGCACCATGGCAAGTTGTCACGGTCGACCTGATCGGAGAGTTGCCGGAGTCAAATGGATTTAACGCGATTTGTGTGGTAGTCGACCGCTTCAGCAAACAAATCCATGCAATACCAATGACGACGAAATTGACAGCAGAAGGGATGGCCAGGATTTATAGGGACCATGTCTTCCGATTGCATGGTTTACCTCGAAAGATCATCCATGACCGAGGGGTACAGTTCGATGTGAAGATGATGAGGGAGTTGTACAAACTCCTTCACATCGAAGGTAATCCGTCAACAGCATACCACCCTCAAACTGATGGACAGACAGAACGAGTTAATCAAGAACTCGAACAGTACCTTCGACTATACGTCAATCATCGGCAGTCAGACTGGGCGGACTGGTTAGCTCTTGCAGAGTTTGCGCACAACAATCGCAAACATTTGGCGACCAAACTATCACCCTTCTTCGTCAACACGGGACAACACCCTTCAGGCTTTACGGGCGTTGAAACGACTTCGTCCAATCTATCGGCAGAAGAGTTTGCTAAACATGTCAAGGGAATACACGAACTCGCTCAGGCCAATCTGACCCAGGCCAATGAAGACATGAAGCGCTTTTACGATCGTCATGCCAGAAAGTCAGTAGTATATGAGATGGGACAAAAGGTCTTCTTGGATGGTCAAAACATTAAGACGATCCGACCGATGAAGAAGATGGACGACAAATGGTTTGGCCCATTCGAGGTAATGGAAAAGGTGGGCACGAGCACGTATAAGCTAAAGATCCCAAAGACATGGAAACACGTTCATCCCGTCTTTAACGAGATCCTGCTCAAACCGGCTGTTCAACCGTTTTTCGAATCACAGAAGAAGCCACCTCCACCTCCGCCAGTGATCATTGACGAACAGGAAGAGTACGAGGTTGAAGAAATACTCGACTCACATCTACATCGAGGAAAGCTCCAATTCTTGGTCAAGTGGGTTGGATATGAGGAAGCGACATGGCAGCCGGAATCCGACGTCAAGGATAATGCACAGGAATCAATTCAAGAATTCTATCGCAAACATCCTGGAGCTCCACAAAAGTTAACAATACCTCGACAAAGCATGCGAACACTGTATAGGTTCACGTCGTCAGAAGGATTATGTGGTTGGTCGGGACGCCCAACCTTGAGAGGGGGTGATGTAAGGACTCGAACATTTTCTTTTATTTTCTCATATCATCTTTCGCTTTATTTTATTTTATTTCACCTTTCTTTTACATTACTAATCCTCATTTACTAATTCCATTCTCTCCGTCGTGGCTTATTCATCTTCAGTCATCAGCCATGACTAAATCCGCTCCTTCCGACTATGACGCTCACTAATCACTCCACTCTCTTATCATGTGACTCCTTATTAGAGTAGACCTTTCCCAGGCTCGAAGTCTATATAAGTAGATAGTTTGACTCATTTGTTTCCTTGTCTTTCTATTCTACTTACCCTCACTTCGACATAGGTATCTACTCTTGTATTAATAGTTTATTGAATTCTACTTACCCTCACTTCGACATAGCGTGCGTATAGCCCGGCAGCTCGCGTTAGCCAGTTGTTTGTTGTTGTGTTGGCCGCCTCGAGATCGATGCCCATTAGTCTCGCCGCCTAACAAAAGCACTCTTTGAAGAGCTCAGCCAAGTGAAGGAATCCTCTTTTGAAGAGGTTGATGAGGTCGACGTGCAAGCAGTGCCTACTGAGCTGGAAGAACTAGTGGAAGGTGAGGGTTTTCCAGAAGACCAGGCGTAGACGTCGGAACGACTAGTCAGTCTCCTAAAGGACTCTTTTTGTTGGACCTATTAAAATATAATTGTCCTGTTGTACAATACCAAGATGCAAATATCAGTGACAGTTTCACCCTTTGAAAAATCCTCACCGACGTGCTGCCAGACGAATCTAAAGATGACAACAACGACTTCGAAGTCTATAAAGATTTGTTTGTCAGAAGAGCAGATGCACAAGTAGGCAAGTTGAGAGTGGAAGAGCGGATTCAAACCGCTATAATAAATGAGGTTGTGGTGGAAGCACCTTATCGTGAGAATATTGTTGCTTGGGCAAATGTTACCGAAGCAGTGTGGGATGTGGTTGGCAGATGCGCAGCTAAGGTATGGCGCAAAGGTATAGAGGATATAGAGCAGTTTGTCAGGAGGGCAGGTGGTAAAGAATTGGATGCTTTTGTCAGTATCGTACATCCTAAGGTTGCTGGAGACAATGAAGTTGATCTGTCAAATCCTGGACTCGAGGACAAACACTTCATTGACACTCATGCTTTAATTGACTCAGGATGCACTGGCTCCTGCATCAACAAAGGTTTTGTTAAGCAATACGGGTTCCTGACTCAAAGATATATCTGACCTAGACCAGTCTTCAATGCTGATGGTACCAGCAATGAAGGCGGACTAATCAAGGAATACGTTGTAGTATGGATGTTCTTTGGCAAGCATGAAGAAGAGATCCAATTGGCGGTTACATCTTTGGCATCAAGTAACATTTTCCTCAGCCATGATTGGTTACAGAAACATAACCCAGAGATCAACTGGAAGATTGGATCCATCAAGTTCACACGTTGTCCAGATGAATGCGATTCGATGTTGTCGAAAGAAGAGATAGATGATGAGTATATCAGGAATGTGAGGATGAAGGAAGTGGCAAAGTGGCCACCTTACCTGGAAGAATATGCTGACATCTTTAGTGAGGAATCGTTCAAATGTTTACCAAACTATCAAATGTGGGACCACGCTATCGACTTGAAACTGGACTTCAGACCCAGTGACTGCAAGGTTTATCCGTTATCGCTAAAGGAACAAGAGGTGATGAAAGAGTTCATTGAGGAGAATCTAGCATCAGGATATATCCGACAGTCGAAATCTCCAATGGCATCACCTTTCTTCTTTATTAAGAAAGAGGATGGGAGCTTGCGAGCAATCCAAGACTACCAAAAGCTCAATGAAGGAATGGTCAAGAACAAGTACCTGTTGCTATTGATAAATGAGCTCATCGATAAGGTCAAGGATGCAAGATACATCACAAAGCTTGATGTTCACTGGGGATACTACAACATTCAGATTTGTGAGGGTGATGAATGGAAAGCAGCTTTCAGGATGAACTTAGACTTTGTTAGGCAGATGGCTCAGGGGCTGAGTCAAGGCAGGCCAATACAACAACAAACAAGTGTAGATGAGATAATCCCAAACACATCACTCAGGTCAAGACAGCTAAGACAAGGCTTAAGTCCAGACTGTTGAATGCTATGTCGAAGTGAAGGTAAGTAGAATTTCAATAAGCTATTAATACAAGAGTAGATACCTATGTCTAAGTGAAGGTAAGTAGAATACACAAGGGGCGAAACCCTATTTCCGAACCTGAAAAATTTGATCCGGAACTGGCATCCAGCCAATCAGAGGCGAGCTTTCCAATTCTGTTTCCTATATAAGCGGCCCAGAAACGTAATTCTGCCCCCTGTGATAGAAAGACAAGGAAACAAAAGAGTCAAGCTATCTACTTATATAGACTTCGAGTGTGGGAAAGGTCTACTCTAATAGGAAGTTGCATGACAAAGGAATGCGATGATTAGTGAGCATGATAGAACATTGTGGAATGTTCCAGCGAATGGATGAGTAAGCACATAAGAAAAATAAAAGAAAAGAAAAAGAATATTAAAAAAAATGAATGATGATGTAAGAAAAGAAAAGGAAAAATGTTCAAGTCCTTACATCACCCCCCCTTCAAGGTTGGGCGTCCTGACCAACCACATAGACCTTCTAACATCGTGAATTTGTACAGCGCTTGCAGACTTTGTCGAGGTATTGTTAACTTCCTTGGAGCTCCAGGATGTTTGTGATAGAACTCTTGAATCGACTCCTGTGTATTATCTTTGACATCGGACTCCGGCTGCCATGTCGCTTCCTCATATCCAACCTACTTGACTAAGAATTGGAGCTTGCCTTGATGTAGACGTGAGTCGAGTATTTCTTCAACCTCGTACTCTTCCTGCTCATCAATGATCACTGGCAGCGGTGGAGGTGGCTTCTTCTGAGATTCGAAGGATGGTTGGACAGCTGGTTTGAGCAAGATCTCGTTGAAGACTGGATGGACCTTCTTCCAGGTCTTTGGTAGTTTGAGTCTGTATGCGCTTGCGCCAACCTTTTCCACCACCTCGAAGGGACCGAACTACTTATCATCCATCTTCTTCATTGGTTGGATCATCTTGATATTTTGTCTGTCTAAGAAGACTTTCTGCCCTGCCTTGTAGTTAATGGACTTCCCAGCATAACGGTCGTAGAAGCACTTCATGTCTTCATTTGCTTGGGTTAGGTTACCTTGGGCGAGTTCATGCACCTCTTTGACATGCTTGGCAAATTCTTCTGCTGACAGGTTTGATGATGCCATCCCGACCCCCATAAAGTCCAAGGGATGCATTCTGGTGTTGATGAAGAAAGGAGACAGTTTTGTCGCTGAGTGCTCATGGTTGTTGTATGCAAATTCCGCAAGTGCGAGCCAGTCCGCCCAGTCTGATTGTTGATGATTGACGTACAAGCAGAGATATTGTTCGAGTTCTTGGTTGACCCTCTCTGTTTGTCTGTCCATCTGGGGGTGATACACTGTCGATGGGTTACCTTCAATGTAGAGGAGCTAATACAACTCCTTCATCATCTTTGCATTGAATTGCACTCCTCGGTCGTGAATGATCTTCTGTGGTAATCCGTGTAATCAGAAGATGTGGTCCCTGTAGATCCTAGCCATACCTTCAGCTGTTAACTTCATCGTCGTCGGAATCACATGGATTTGTTTGCTAAAGTGATCCACTACCGCACAGATTGCATTGAACCCATTCGATTCTGGCAACTCTCTGATTAGGTCGACTGTGACAATCTGCCATGGCGCCTCCAGCACCCCATTAGGGTGCAAAACCTTTGCTCTTGTTGTCCTCAGAGCCTTCGTCCGCTGACAACAATCACACCTCTGCACATACACCCGCATGTCTGCACTCATCTTTGGCCACCAGTACCTTCGTGCTATCAGCTGGATTGTCTTTATCACTCCTGGATGTCCTGTCAGGGTCGAGTTATGGTGTTCCTTCATGACAATTTCTCTGACGCTTGTTGGTACGTATAGCCACCTACCCATCTTCCACACTTCTCCTCTCCACTCAACTACCTTCGGTTGTTCCTCTTTGCCTTCCCATCCTTGTGCCTCCCTGACCTTGTTGACAAGAACATCTCTGGATGTCTGAACTGTTTCTCTGACCAGCCATTCTTTCTTGACGAAAGTCACATTCTCATTATCGTACTCGCCCTTGTTGTAATCTGCTCGACATGATAACAGATCGGCCTTTCCCAATGTCTTTCCAGGCTTATGGACTAGCGTGAAATCGAATTCAGCTAAATCAAGTTGCCAATGGGCTTGTTGATGATTTAGCTTCTGTGGCGACTGGAAGTACATTAGATTAGTGTGGTCCATCCATACCTCAAAAGGTTGGTTAGCTCCCTGGAGATATTGTCGCCATTCCTTTAGGGCTTGAATGATGGCAAGCATTTCCTTATTGTAAATCTCGTAGTTTTGCTCTGCCTCTAGGAATGCCGATAGCTGATAAGCAATCACCTTCCATTTGCTGTCTTGTTTCTGGAGAAGTACTCCACCAGTTGCAAAGTCCGATGCATCTGCTTCCACACGGAAAGGGTCCTCGTTGTTGGGTATTGCTAACATGGGAGGACTACTTAAACGACACTTCAATTCCTCGAATGCTGCTTGTTCCACTTCACTCCACTTCTATTCCACCTTACCTGTCAGCATAGTCAAAGGTTTGACAACCAAACTGTAATCCTTAACAAAACGTCGCAACTAATTTCCTAGTCCCAGGAATTGTTGCAGTTTATGAACATTCTTTGGAACTGGCCAGTCCTGTACCGCTGCTATCTTCTTGGGATCCATTCGAACTTCGCCATTGCTGATGATGTGCCCAAGGTACTTGACTGTATCGACTTCAAACTCGCACTTCTGTGGCTTTAGGAAAAGTCCATTTTGATGAAGGATCTCAAAGACTCATTTGGTGCGCTTACAATGTTCCTCTAGATTGTTCAAGAAGATGAGAATGTCATCGAGGTAAATGATGGTGATACCCTCATGAATCAGTTCCTGAAAGATGTCATTCATGAAGCCTTGGAATGTTGCAGGGGCATTACACAAACCGAAGAACATGACCGTGGGTTCAAACAAGCCTAAATTCATCCTGAACACTGCCTTCCACTTGTCTCCTTCACGAATCCGGATGTTGTAGTAGCCCCAATGAACGTCGAGCTTTGTGATGTACTTCACATCCTTGACTTTGTCGATGAGCTCATTTATCAGCGGCAATGGGTACTTGTTCTTGACCGTCCCTTCGTTGAGCTTTCAATAGTCTTGGATTGCTCGCAAGCTCCCATCTTCTTTCTTAATAAAAAAGAATGGTGATGCCATTGGAGATTTTGACTGTCGGATGCATCCTGACGCTAGGTTTTCCTCAATGAACTCCCTCATCGCTTCTTGTTCTTTTGGCGACAATGGATAAACCTTGCAGTTGCTGGGTTTGAAGTCTGGTTTCAGGTCAATAGCGTGGTCCCACATTTGGTGATTTGGTAAATGTTTGAACGATTCCTCACTAAAGATGTCAGCGTATTCTTCCAGGTAAGGCGGCCACTTTGCCGCTTTCTTCATCCTCACATTCCTCACATACTCATCATCTATCTCTTCTTTCGACAACATTAAATTGCATTCATCTGGACAACATGTAAACTTGATGGATCTAACCTTCCAGTTGATCTCTAGGTTATGTTTCTGTAACCAGTCATGACCGAGGAAGATGTTACTTGATGCTAGAGACGTGACCGCCAATCGGATCTCTTCTTCATGTTTGCCAAAGAATATTCATACTACGACATACTCCTTGATTAGTCTGCCTTTGTTGCTAGTACCATCAGCATTGAAGACTGGTCTAGGTTGGATATATCTTTGAGTCGGGAACCCGTATCGCTTAACGAAGCCTTCATTGATGCAGGAGCTAGTGCATCCTGAGTCAATTAAAGCATGAGCATCAATGAAGTGTTCGTCCTCAAGTCCAGGGTTTGACAGATCAACCTCATCATCTCTAGCGACCTTAGGATGTACAATACTGACGAAAGCATCTAATTCTTTACCACCTGCCCTCCTGACAAACTGCTCTGCATCTTCAATGCCTTCGCGCCATACCTCAGCCATGCATCTGCCAACCACATCCCACACTGCTTCGGTATCATTCGCCTAAGCAATAATGTTCTCACGGTAAGGTTCTTCCACCACAACCTCATTTTTACAGCAGTTTGAATCTGCTCTTTCTCTCTCAATTTGCCTGCTTGCGCATCTGCTCTTCTGACAAACAAATCTTTATAGACTTTGAGGTCATCATTGTCATCTTCAGATTTATCTGGCAGCACGTCGGTGAGGATTTTTCAAAGGGTGAAACTGTCACTGATATTTGCATCTTGGTATTGTACAACAGGATGATTATATTTTAATGAGTCCAATGAAAGGAGTCCTTTAGAGAACTGACCAGTCATCCCGACATTCATGCCTGGTCTTCTGGAAAACCCTCACCTTCTACTAACTCTTCCAGCTCAGCAGGCACTACTCGAATATCGACCTCTTCAAAGGAGGATTCCTTCACTTGACCGAGCTCTTCGAGGAGGGCCTCTCTGTCTTCTGGAACGAAGGCCGCGATGATGGCACGTATCGCTTCACGACCTCGTGGGCATTCCCTGATATAGTGGCCTACCTGACCACACTTGTAGCAAGTGTGCATATGACATATCTGGTTCATCATCACATCCATGGGTTGACCTAAGCCTCTGTATATTACTCTGGTCACATCATGACGATCTTGGGCTGGTGGTGCAAAAGGACGAGTTGCCTGTTGAGGTGGTGCAGGGCGTTGCGTCGGTGGCACCAGAGCTGGCTTCATCATAGTCGTGCTTATCACCTTCCACCGACGTTTGGCCATCAGGTCTCTGATTTGGTGCTCAACCCTGTCAACTTTGATGGCAGCCCTCTTGAACTCTTCATATGACGTCAGTTCGTTGGGCAATCTCATGACGCCTTCAACAACCTTTGGGTTTAGTGCCCTCTTCAGATGACTCATCAACCATTCATCATGCACTTCCGTCGCTAAGCCAGCATCCACTCGGCAGATATCGAACTTGTTGAAAAACTCATCAGCATTGAGGTCTCCTTGATACATAGCATCGAGTCACTCGAAAGCCTTTTGAGACCTGGTGGGGTCATTGAATGATGTGTCAAGCTTCCTCAAGAAAGTGTCCCAACCGTCTGTGAACTCCAAGTTGCCATCCTTGTCGACTGCTCCGCTGGTGTAGCTCTCTGCCCAGCGAGCCGCAGCTCCGCTCTTCATGTACAACAGGGTGAACATAATCTTACTCTTGTTCATCCTGAACTCTGATTCGGATGCATAGATGTAGAGACATAACTCCTGCTTGAAGTCCACATAGTTGTGTTTGCCATCGAAATCTCTCAGTTTGGCGATGTGGACCTTCTTTGATCCTTCGTCCCTTGGTGCACACCTTCGCCTGCAGCTTAGAGCGCTTGTGCGACTGCTGTCGCAAGGTCGGTCATTGCTTCCTTCGACAATGACATCTCATGTTCTTCCTCCTCTTCTTCTTCTTCTTCTTCTTCACTCGGTATGATTGGAGCTGGTTCCCATAGTCTGCCGAACGATGATGAAGTTGTGATAGGGGGGGCCGATGCTGGGTCAATCGACATTGATAGCCCTGGTAAGGGAGTCATTGGTTGTGTTGGGGTAGGGGGCATGAGTTCGTCTACGTCGCCTTCTTGCTTCGCTCTCCAGTAGAGGGATTTCCTGTCTCTGTCACTGTACCACTTCTTCACTGTTTCGTCCCACCAAGCGTCAAAGACTTGATTCCCTGCTTTGACAATGTAGTGTCCTCGTGAAGTGCTCCACCTAGAATTTGCTGGAAGAGCTGCTCATTGGTCATCATTTAGCTCCACCTTGATAGGCTGAGGGTGGAACGGGGATCGGGATGTTGTTCGGACAGGACCGACTTCGGATGATCGGCTCATCTTTGAAATTGATAGATTAGATGAAAGGCCCTGAGATAAACAATGAATGAGATGCTAGTTGATGATTGGACTCTATGTGTCACCCACGAGAATGTCTGGTGCGAGTTCTAAAGAAGGGTAATTCAGAGCGCCATGGTGGTATGATTGGTTAGTACTTCAGGTACTATCGGAACACGTCAGAGTCAATCGGACTTCAATGGGCAAGATAGGGGTTTGTTATCTGCACAGTGGGAACCGGGTTTCACTCAATGTCATCCTTCGAAGATATACTTTAGGGGACATGTCACAGGCGAGCACTCGACGACAACGGAATCAGGTGTGAGCCAAGGGTGGGTCTTTCTATTATGTTAGGCAGATGGCTCAGGGGCTGAGTCGAGGTAGGCCAACACAACAATAAACAAGCATAGATGAGATAATCCCAAACATGTTGCTCAGGTCAAGACAGCTAAGACGAGGCTTAAGTCCAGACCGTTGAACACTATGTTAAACTGATAGTAAGTAGAATTCAATAAACTATTAATACAAGAGTAGATACCTATGTCTAAGTGAAGGTAAGTAGAATAGAAAGACAAGGAAATGAAAGAGTCAAGCTATCTACTTATATAGACTTCAAGTGTGGGAAAGGTCTACTCTAATAGGAAGTCGCATGATAAAGGAATGGGATGATTAGTGAGTGTGATAGAACATCGTGGAATGTTCTGGCGAATGGATGAGTAAGCACATAAGAAGAATAAAAGAAAAGGAAAAGAATATTAAAAAAAATGAATGATGATGTAAGAAAAGAAAAGAAAAATGTTCGAGTCCTTACAGGCTTATTTGAACTAACGGTCATGTTCTTCAGACTATGCAATGCGCCAGCGACTTTCCAAGGTTTTATGAATGACATCTTTCGAGAGCTAATATTAGGCAGATGGCTCAAGGACTGAGTCGAGGCAGGCCAATACAACAACAAACAAGCATAGATGAGATAATCCCAAACACGTCGCTCAGGTCAAGATAGCTAAGACGAGGCTTAAGTCCAGACCGTCGAACGCTATGTCGAAGTGATAGTAAGTAGAATTTCAATAAGCTATTAATACAAGAGTAGATACCTATGTCAAAGTGATGGTAAGTAGAATAGAAAGACAAGGAAACGAAAGAGTCAAACTATCTACTTATATAGACTTCGAGCATGGGAAAGGTCTACTCTAATGGGGAGTCACATGATGAAAAAATGAGGTGATTAGTGAGCATAGTAGAACATCGTGGAATGTTCCGGCGAATGGATGAGTAAGTGCATAAGAAAAGAGAAGTAAAAGAAAATAAAAGAAAAAGAAAAGAAAAAGAATATTAAAATGAATGATGATGTAAGAAAAGAAAAGGAAAATGTTTGAGTCCTCACATCACCCCCCCTTCAAGGTTGGGTATCCCGACCAACCACATAAGCCTTCTGAGGATGTGAACTTGTACAGTGCTCGCAGACTTCATTGAGGTATCATTAACTTCCTCAGAGCTCTGGGATGTTTGCGATAGAAATCTTGAATTGATTCCTGCACATTGTCCTTGATGTTGGATTCCGGCTGCCATGTCGCTTCCTCGTACCCAACCCACTTGACCAAGAACTGGAGCTTGCCTCGATGTAGACGTGAGTTGAGTATTTCTTCAACCTCGTACTCTTCCTGTTCGTCAATAATCACTGGTGGTGGTGGAGGCGGTTTCTTTTGTGACTTGAAGGACGGTTGGACAGCCGGTTTGAGCAAGATCTCGTTGAAGACTGGGTGAACTTTCTTTCAGGTCTTCAGCAGTTTGAGTCTGTATGCACTTGCACCAGCCTTTTCTACCACCTCGAAGGGACCGAACCACTTGTCATCCATCTTCTTCGTCGGTTGGATTGTTTTGATATTCCGTCCGTCCAAGAAGACTTTTGATCCCACCTCATAATTGACAGACTTCCCAGCATGACAATCATAGAAGTGCTTCATGTCTTTGTTCACTTGGGCCAGGTTACTCTGAGCAAGCTCATGTACCTCCTTGATGTGCTTGGCAAATTCTTCCGCTGATAGGTTTGACGACGCTGTCCCAACTCCCGTAAAATCCAAGGGATGCATTCCGGTGTTGACAAAGAAAGGAGACAGTTTTGTCGCTGAGTGCTCACGGTTGTTGTATGAAAATTCTGTGAGAGCCAGCCAGTCCACCCAGTCTGATTGACGATGATTGACATATAAGCGAAGGTATTGTTCAAGTTCCTGGTTAACCCTCTCCATCTGTCCATCGGTTTGTGGGTGATACGCTGTCGACGGGTTGCCCTCAATGTGTAGGAGCTTGTACAACTCTTTCATCATCTTTGCATCAAACTGCACCCCTCGGTTGTGAATGATCTTTTGGGGTAGCCTATATAGTCGGAAGACGTGGTCCCTATAGATCCTAGCCATGCCTTCAGCTGTTAACTTCGTTGTCATCGGAATCACATGGATTTGTTTGCTAAAGCGATCAACTACCACGCAAATCGCATTAAACCCATTCGACTCTGGCAACTCTCCAATCAGGTCGACCATGACAATTTGCCATGGTGCCTCCGGCACCTCATTAGGGTGCAAAACCTTTGCTCTTGTTGTCCTTAGAGCCTTCGTCCACTGACAATGATCATACCCTCACACATACACCCACACATCTGCACTCATCTTCAGCCACCAGTACCTTCATGCTATCAGCTGGATTGTCTTTGTCACTCCTGGATGTCCTGCCAGGGTCGAGTCATGGTGTTCCTTCATGATGATCTCTCTGACGCTTGCTGGTACGTATAGCCACCTACCCATCTTCTATGCTTCTCCTCTCCACTCAACTACCTTCGGTCATTCCTCTTCACCTTCCTGTCCTTGTGCCTCCCTGACCTTGCTGACAAGAACATCTCTGGATGTCTGAACCATTCCTCTGACCAGCCATTCCTTCTTGATGAAGGTCACATTCTCGTTATCACACTCACCCTTGTCGTAATCTGCTCGACGTGATAACAGATCAGCCTTACCTAACGTCTTTCCAGGCTTATGGACTAGCGTGAAATCAAACTCAGCTAAATCGAGTCGCCAACGGGCTTGTCAACAATTTAGCTTCTGCGGCGATCAGAAGTACGTTAGATTTGCATGGTCCGTCCATACCTCAAAAGGTTGGTTAGCTCCTTGGAGATATTGTCGCCATTCCTTTAGGGCTTGAACGATGGTGAGCATTTCTTTATTATAAATCTCATAATTTTGCTCTGCCTCTAGAAATGTCAATGACTGATAAGTGATCACCTTCCATTTGCCATCTTGTTTCTGGAGAAGGACTCCACCAGTCGCAAAGTCCGATGCATCTGCTTCCACACGGAAAGGGTCCTCGTTGTTGGGTATCGCTAACATGGGAGGACTACTCAAACGATGCTTCAGTTCCTTGAACGCTGCCTGTTCATCTTTGCCCCACTTCCATTCCACCTTACCCATCAGCGTAGTTAGGGGTTTGATGACCAAACTGTAATCCTTAACAAAACGTCGCAACCAATTTCCTAGTCCCAGGAATTGTTGCAGTTCGTGGACGTTCTTTAGAACTGGCCAGTCCTGTACTGCTGCCATCTTCTTGGGATCCATTCGAACTTCGCCATTGCCGATGATGTGCCCAAGGTACTTGACTGTATCAACTTCGAACTCGCACTTCTGTGGCTTTAGAAAAAGTCCATTTTGACGAAGAATCTCAAAGACTCATTTGGTGCGCCTACGATGTTCCTCTAGATCATTCGAGAAGATGAGAATGTCATTGAGGTAAATGATGACGATACCCTCATGAATCAGTTCCTGAAAGATATCATTCATGAAGCCTTGGAATGTCGCTGGTGCATTGCACAAACCAAAGAACATGACTGTGGGTTCGAACAAGCCTAAATTCGTCCTAAACACTGCCTTCCACTCGTCTCCCTCGCGAATTTGGATGTTGTAGTAGCCCCAACGAACATCGAGCTTCATGATGTACTTTGCATCCTTGACCTTGTCGATGAGCTCATTTATCAATGGTAACGGATACTTGTTCTTGACCGTCCCTTTGTTGAGCTTCCGATAGTCTTGGATTGCTCGCAGGCTCCCATCTTCTTTCTTGATAAAAAAGAACGGTGATGCCATTGGAGATTCCAACTGTCAGATGTGTCCTGATGCTAGGTTT
This sequence comes from Phlebopus portentosus, assembly GCA_037892935.1. Taxonomy (NCBI): domain Eukaryota; kingdom Fungi; phylum Basidiomycota; class Agaricomycetes; order Boletales; family Boletinellaceae; genus Phlebopus; species Phlebopus portentosus. The sequence goes on from JAYXKI010000007.1 coordinate 132,594, forward strand.
TCCTCAATGAACTCTCTCATCACTTCTTGTTCTTTTGGTGACAATGGGTAAACCTTGCAGTTGCTGGGTTTGAAGTCTGGTTTCAGGTCAATAGCATGGTCCCACATTCGGTGATTTGGTAAATGTTTGAATGATTCCTCACTAAAAACGTCGGCATATTCTTCCAGGTAAGGCAGCCACTTTGCCGCTTCCTTCATCCTCACATTCCTCACATACTCATCATCTATTTCTTCTTTTGACAACATCAAATCGTATTCATCCGGGCAACGTGTGAATTTGACAGATCCAACCTTCTAGTCGATCTCCAGGTTATGTTTCTATAGCCAGTTGTGACCAAGGAAAATGTTACTTGATGCCAAAGACGTGACCGCTATAGACTATCAGACTCTCCTAGATAGGGACAAAGGCAGTGGCGGCGTTTGACCACAGGGAGGCGATGTCAAAGGTATCGAGAGGAAAAAGGGGAAGTCCTACCAGATCTACAGACTACCTACAGACTTTCAGAAGCGACACTCAGCTCAGATGCACAAGGATCCAGGCATCAGACAGATCCGCCGCGATGTCGAATAACTCGCCACGGCGATACAAATCTCAGCGGGGTCCGAAAGGATGAATAGAGACTGCCGAGTCCAACTGAACTGGCAAAGGGGTTGAAGCGGCAGGCTGTGTGTGGCGGCAGCGGATAATCACACTTGTGCGATTCCGGCTGGTAGTCGGGGAGACGATGTGGGAACGACACAGAGAAGGCAGAGGTGAGAGTATGTTGACACCACTCAAAAGGGGAGTGGTGTCAGCGGTAGAATGATGCGGAGGCAGCGGAGACGTTGAGAAGTGGCAAACTGGATTCAGACGCAGGGGAGGCACCAGCGCCGGTGGTAGCTGTGGGCACGAGAAGAGTGACAGCTGCATCGAGATGTCGAGGAAGTATCACAAGTCCCCTGAACTGAATGGCAGCGAAGAATCCTGAGAGGGGATGGCGATGCAGATAAAAGTCGAAAATTCCCGGAGTGATTACTAGAAGAGTGACGGCTGCGTCGGGACGTTGAGGAAGAATCACAAACAAACTGAACCGAGCAGCAGTGGAGGATCGCAAGAGGGGACGCCAATGCAGATAAAAGTCGAAAATCCCGGAGTGATTACTAGAAGAGTGACGGCTGCGTTGAGGTGTCAAGGAAGTACCACAATCGGTTGACGCCGGATGACGGCGAAGAAGCACAAAAGGTGGCCTCAGGCGCGGGGAGAAATCAAAAATCCCAGGAGTGATTACTAGAAGAGTGATGGCTGTGTAGAAGAGAGATGTTCGGGGCAGCGAGCGAGCTCAGCAACCTCTCTTGCACTTCTAGGTGTGCAAGGTTGCTCGGCAGCAGATTCTGTCGTGACAGTGCCTACTCCTGTAAGATTGAGGCCGCGCCATCAGGATGGGATCGGCGGGGGCACGTGACCAGGAATTTGCCCAATCCGGCTATCTGGTTCACTGAATACACTGGCTTCTTGAAGGGGGCTCTCTACTTGTAGTTGGTTTTTGGTAGCTGTGTCTTAGAAGGTATATCTGCCACTTTTTAGGATAGATACATGCTCTCTATATATACTATGAGTCCTTGATAAGAAATATCACTAAAGCGGTGGGCGGCGAGGTGCGACAGGCACACCGCGATGGCAGGGGCCACCGCCGAGATGTACTGCCAAGCCACTAAGACCCAGGAGCGCCCCAATCAGAACAGTGGATGCTGGTACATCGTGTCGAGCGTTGGGTCCATTCGGATCGGTCAGGGCGTGCTCTATGTAGATCTGAAACACCAAGGGATCGAATGAAACTAAAAGAGGGAATGTACGGATGGCTGCCAGGCATGCTACCATGCTCGGCATACAATGTGGGATGATAGGAATATGAAACAATCAACAAAATAGACCTTAGATAGGTTATAATTTACCCAGCCGGCACGGTGGCGGGCATACACCTCCGTGATGGCGCAATATACATCCGCTGCAGCGTGTCCAGCTGCCGTGCGAGCATTTCCGAAGTCTGGAATCACTGGATTCAGTGGAACCGTTCTTAGGAGAGGCTGGAGAAGGGGAACCAGGGTTTGGTCGAAGGGGGGACAGGGTGATCATAAGATAGAAGCGAAGGCGTCGCTGCCAGTTCATATGGTCGGTGGCGGCGGTGGCATGGGTGCTGTTCCTAGGCCACTGAAGGTCCGGCAACCACTGAGCAGGCTGTATTATGGGTAATGGTGGTGAAGGCTGGTTTGCTGACAATAGTACATGGGGTGTCCTGGGTATGGCATAGGGGAGTACAGCCCTTACAGGCCTGTGCCGCTAGACCAGTACAGGTTAGTGCGGCGCACTACACCACCAGTCAGATCTCCTCTTCATGTTTGCCAAAGAACATCTATACCACGACGTACTCCTTGATTAGTCCACCCTCGTTGCTGGTACCATCAGCATTGAAGACTGGTCTAGGTCGGATATATCTTTGAGTTGGGAACCTGTATCGCTTAACAAAACTCTCGTTGATGCAAGAGCCTGTGCATCCCAAGTTGATTAAGGCATGAGCATCAATGAAGTGTTCATCCTCAAGCCCAGGATTTGACAGATCAACTTCATCATCTCCAGTGACCTTAGGATGTACGATGCTAACAAAAGCATCCAATTCTTTACCACCCGCCCTCCTGATGAATTGCTCTGCATCCTCGATGCCTTCACGCCATACCTCAGCCACGTGTCTGCCAACCACATCCCACACTGCTTTGGTATCATTCGCCTAAGCAACAATGTTCTCATGGTAAGGTTCTTCCGCCACAACCTCATTTTTTACAGCGGTTTGAATCCACTCTTCCTCTCTCAGTTCGCCTGCTTGCGCATCTGCTCTTCTGACCAACAAATCTTCATAGACTTTGAAGTCATCATCATCATTTTCAGATTCATCTGGCAGCATGTTGGTAAGGATCTTTCAAAGGGTGAAACCGTCACTGATATTTGCATCTTGATATTGTACAACAGGACGATTATATTTTAATGAGTCCAACAAAAAGAATCCTTTAGGAGACCGACCAGTCGTTCCGACATCTATGCCTGGTCTTCCAGAAAACCCTCGCCTTCCACTAGCTCTTCCAGCTCAGCGGGCACCACTTGAACATCGACCTCTTTGAAGGAGGATTCCTTCGCTTAACTGAGCTCTTCGAGGAGTGCTTCTCTGTCTTCTGGAACGAAGGCTGCAATGATGGCATGTATCGCTTCATGACCTCACGAGCATTCCCTGATATAGTGGCCCACCTGACCACACTTGTAACAAGCGTGTGTACAACACACCTGGCTCATCATCACATCCATCGGTTGGCCCAGACCTCTATATGTTATTCCTGTCACATCACGACAATCTTGGGGAGGTGGTGCATAAGGGCAAGTCACTTGTTGGGGCAGCATGGGACGTCTCATTAGTGGTGCCGGAGCTGGCTTTGTTGCTGTCGAGCCAATTGTCTTCCTCCGACGTTTGGCCATCAGGTCCCTGATTTGGCGTTCGACCCTGTCGACCTTGACGGCAGCCTTCTTGAACTCTTCGTATGACATCAGTTCATTGGGCAATCTCATGACACCTTCGATGACCTTTGGGTTTAGCGCCCTCTTCAGATGACTCATCAACCATTCATCATGTGCCTCTGTTGCTAGGCCAGCGTCCACTTGGCAAATGTCAAACTTGTTGAAGAACTCGTCAGCATTGAGGTCTCCTTGGTACATCATGTCTAGTTGTTCAAAGGCTTTCTGGGATCTGGCAGGGTCATCAAATGATATATCCAGCTTCTTCAAGAAGGCATCCCAGCCATCTGTGAATGTCAGGTTGCCATCTTCGTCGACTGCTTCACTGGTATAACTTTCCACCCAGCGAGCTGCAGCACCACTCTTCATGTATGATAGGGCGAACATAATCTTACTCTTGTTCGTCCTGAACTCTGATTCAGATGCATAGATGTAGAGATGCAGCTCTCGCTTGAAGTCCACATAATTGTGTTCGCCATCGAAGTCTCTTGGTTTGGCGATGTGGACCTTCTTTGACACCTTTGAGCCTTGGTTCACTCCTTCGCCTGCTGCTTGGAGCACTAGCGCAACCGCTGTCGCAAGATCGGTCATTGCTTTCTTTGACAATGACATCTCATATTCTTTCTCCTCTTCTTCTTCTTCTTCTTCTTCTTCTTCTTCTTCTTCTTCTTCGCTCGGTATGATCAGAGCTGGTTCCTGTAGTTTGCTGAATGATGATGAAGTTGTGATAGGGGGGGGCAATGCTGGGGTAATTGATGTTGATAGCCCTGGTAAGGGAGTTATTAGTTGTGTCAGGGTAGGGGGCGTGGGTTCGTCTACGTCGCCTTCTCGCTTCGCTCTCCAGTAGAGAGATTTCTCGTCTCTGTTGCTGTACCACTTCTTCACTGGTTTGTCCCACCAAGCATTGAAGACTTGATTCCCTGCTTTGACAATGTAGTGTCCTCGCAATGCGCTCCACCTAGAGTTTGCCAGAAGAGCTGCTCGTTGGTTGTCAGTTAGCTTCACCTTGATAGGCTGGGGGTGGAATGGGGATCGGGATGTTGTTCGGATGGGACCGGCTTTGGATAATTGGCTCATCTTTGAAATTGATGACTAGACGAAAGGCTCCGAGGTAGATAATGAATAAGATACTAGTCGACGACTGAACTCTATGCATCACCCATGAGAAGGTTTGATGGGAGTTCCAAAGAAGCATGATTCAGAGCACCACGATGGTGTGATTGGATGGTACTTCGGATACTATCAGAATACGTCGGAGTCAATCAGACTTCGACGGGCAAGATAGGGGTTTGTTGTCTACTTGGTAGGAACCGGGTTTTGTTCGATGTCGTCCTTCGAAGATATACTTCAGGGGACACGTCACAGGCGAGCACTCGACGACAACGGAATTAGGCATGATCCAAGGGTGGGTCTTTCTATTATGTTAGGCGGACAGCTCAAGGATTGAGTTGAGGTAGGCCAACATAACAACAAACAAGCATGGATGAGATAATCCCAAACACGTTGCTCAGGTCAAGACAGCTAAGATGAGGCTTAAGTCCAGACCGTTGAACACTATGTTAAAGTGATAGTAAGTAGAATTCAATAAACTATTAATACAAGAGTAGATACCTATGTCAAAGTGATGGTAAGTAGAATAGAAAGACAAGGAAATGAAAGAGTCAAGCTATCTACTTATATAGACTTTGAGTGTGGGAAAGGTCTACTCTAATGGGGAGTCACATGATGAAGAAATGGGGTGATTAGTGAGCGTAGTAGAATGTTGTGGAATGTTCCAGCGAATGGATGAGTAAGCGCATAAGAAAAGAGAAGTAAAATAAAATAAAAGAAAAAGAAAAGGAAAAGAATATTAAAATAAATGATGACATAAGAAAAGAAAAGGAAAATGTTCGAGTCCTTACAGCTAATCCATGAGGGTATTGTTATCATTTACCTCGATGATATCCTTATCTTCTCAAATGACCTGGAAGAACATCGGAAGCGGACCAAGCGAGTTTTTGAGATCCTATGTCAAAATGTCAAAACGGCCTTTTCCTAAAGCCGCAGAAGTGCAAGTTCGAAGTAGATACAGTCAAATACCTCGGACACATCATTGGCAATAGTGAGGTTCGAATGGATCCCAAGAAAACAGCAGCGGTACAGGACTGGCCGGTTCCAAAGAACATCTACAAACTGCAACAATTTCTGGGACTAGGAAATTGGTTGCAGTGTTTCATTAAGAATTACAGTTTGGTCGTCAAACCATTGACTACACTGATGGGTAAGGTGGAATGGAAGTGGGGCAAAGAGGAGCAAGCCACGTTCGAAGAGTTGAAGTGACGTTTGAGCAGTCCTCCTGTATTGACAATACCCAACAATGAGGACCCTTTCTGCATGAAAGCTGATGCATCAGATTTTGCGACTAGTGGAGTACTCCTCCAGAAACAAGATGGCAAGTGGAAGGTAATCACTTATCGGTCATCGACCTTCTTGGAGGTGGAGTGTAACTATGAGATCTATGACAAGGAGATGCTCGCTATTGTTCAAGCCCTCAAGGAATGGCAACAATACCTCCAGGGAGCCAACAAACCTTTTGAAGTATGGACGGACCATGCAAACCTAACATACTTCCAATCACCACAAAAATTAAATCATCGACAGGCTCATTGGCGACTCAACTTAGCTGAATTCGATTTCACACTAGTCTACAAACCTGGAAGGATGTTGGGTAAGGCCAATCTGTTATCACAATGGGCAGATTACGACAAGGGCAAGTGTGACAATGAGAATGTGACATTTGTCAAGAAGGAGTGGTTGGTCAGAGGAACATTTCAGATGCCCAGAGACATTCTTATCGACAAGGTTAAGGAAGCACAGGGACAGGAAGACAGAGAGGAGCGACCAAAGGTGGTTGAATGGAGAGAAGAGGCATGGAAGATGGGTAGGCAGCTATATGTGCCCACAAGCGTTAGAGAGATCATCATGAAGGAGCACCATAACTTGACCCTGGCAGGACATCCAGGAGCGATGAAGGTGATCCAGTTGATAGCACGAAGGTACTGGTGGCTGAGGATGAGTGCAGATGTACAGGTGTATGTGCAGGGGTGTGATCATTGTCAGCGGACGAAGGCTCTAAGGACAACAAGGGCAAAGGTTTTGCACCCTAACAAGGTGCTGGAGGCACCATGGCAAATTGTCACAGTCGACCTGATTAGAGAGTTGCCAGAGTCGAATGGGTTTAATGCAATTTGCATTGTAGTTGATCACTTTAGCAAACAAATCCATGTGATTCCGATGACGACAAAGTTAACAGCTGAAGGCATGGCAAGGATCTACAGGGATCACATCTTCCGATTACATGGACTATCTCGAAAGATCATTCACAACTGAGGAGTGCAATTTGATGTGAAGATGATGAAAGAGTTATACAAACTCCTTCATATTGAAGGCAACCCATCGACAGCGTATCACCCACAAACTGATGGACAGATGAAAAGAGTTAACTAAGAACTCGAGCAATACCTTTGGCTGTACGTCAACTATTGGCAGTCAGACTAGGCGGACTGGCTAGCTCTTGCAGAGTTTGCATACAACAACTGTGAACACTTGGCAACAAAGTTATCCCCCTTCTTTGTCAATACGGGAATACACCCCTTAGACTTTATGGGGATTGAGACAGCATCGTCAAATCTGTCAGCAGAAGAATTTGCCAAGCATGTCAAAGACATACATAAACTCGCCCAGAGTAACTTAACCAAAGCGAACGAAGACATGAAGCGCTTCTACAACTGTCATACTGGAAAGTCCATTAGTTACGAGGCAGGGCAGAAAGTCTTCTTGGACGGACAGAACATCAAGACAATCCAACCAACGAAGAAGATGGATGACAAGTGGTTTAGTCCTTTCAAGGTAGTGGAAAAGGTTGGTGCAAGTGCATACAGACTCAAGTTATTGAAGACGTGGAAAAAGGTTCATCCAGTCTTCAATGAGATCTTGCTCAAACTGGCCATCCAACTGTCCTTCGAGTCACAAAAGAAGCCACCTCCACTGCCACCAATGATCATTGACAAACAGAAAGAGTATGAGGTTGAAGAGATACTCAACTCGCATCTACATTGAGGCAGGCTCCAATTCTTGGTCAAGTGGGTTGGATATGAGGAAGCGACATGGCAGCTGGAGGCTGACGTCAAGGATAATGCGCAGGAATCGATTTAAGAATTCTATCGCAAATATCCTGGAGCTCTGAGGAAGTTAACGATACCTCGACAAAGTCTGTGAGCGCTGTACAAATTCATGATGTCAGAAGGTCTATGTGGTTAGTTGGGACGCCCAACCTTGAGGGGGGGGGGGTGTGATATAAGGACTCGAACATTTTCCTTTTATTTTCTTATGTCATCTTCTATTTTAATTTTCCTTTTTCTTTTCTTTTATTTTCTTATTAATGATTACTCATCTATTTACCGGAACCTTCTGTCAGTTTCCACAATGCTCACTAATCACTCCACTCCTTTGACATGTGACTTCTTATTAGAGTAGACCTTTCATGCACTCGAAGTCTATATAAGTAGATAGTTTGACTCTTTCATTTCCTTGTCTTTCTATTCTACTTACCTTCACTTCGACATAGGTATCTACTCTTGTATTAATAGTTTATTGTATTCTACTTACCTTCACTTTGACATAGTGTTTGATGGTCTGGACTTAAGCCCTGTCTTAGCTGTCTTGACCTGAGCAACGTTTTCAAGTTTAACTCGATTATGCTTATTTGTTGTTGTGTAAGCTTACCTCGACTCAGCCTCTGAGCTGTCTGCCTAACATTAAGGCCCTCAGGGTGAGCATGGTGCATAACATTCAGATGCATTTTTTGCTAATGCTGCCTTACTCCTAGTACAAGGGAAGCCATCAGGCTGTCACTGTCTGCAGGGACCTTGATAATATTTGCTCTGCTATCACACACGGATTCATGCAGCTTATGCCTGATCGCTTCATGTGTAACAGACTTCTCGATTGTAATGATCCACTTTACTATTTAGTGATATAGTGGAAGTTTACTGACAGTCTTTTTGAAGAGTGGAAGTCATTTTACCAGTCTGAACTGGGTGGCATGAGTCAGATAGATTACGCCCTCAAGTGTATGCCCCACCCTGCAGATCAGAAATATATAGATTTTATTGGCTATACAATCCTAGACCAGCTCAGACCCATGATAGCTTGTGATGAGGGACGTCGTATGCTGCATAAAAGTGGGGAATATATACTTGTGAGACAATTGAAGTTCTTCATGCCAGTATTTATATGGGCCTACATGGAGGCAAAGAAGACTATGATCCAAGATAGCAAGTAGGTGTGATACCATGAGGAGCAAGACAACTACTATCAACATTGGTTCGAAGCCCTGCAGAACCCCAAAATGACTTTTGCCCAGGTGCTCAATCACTTCAAAAATGTGACTGTGCCCAAGGAGCAGAGGGATGAAGGTGGCATTCAAGACAAACTTGTTCTTGGAACGGTGCTACAGTTATGACAGAGCTCTTCTTAGTATGTATGGTTAGACAATTTGAAATCTTCATAGGAGAAGCAGTTGGGAGATGGAGGACAAGCACAAAAGTGAAAGGCAGATGATGATGGTGATGCATATAGAGGTCCATGACCTTGAATCAACCTCAACATGTTTATCTCAATCCATAGTTATACTGCCGAAGGGCTCAAGAGAGCTCATTTGATTTATCTGGATGCAGGCCCACCCTCTCAAAATACTGGTAAGCCCTCCACCCCCTTTCTCATGAGCAGATTCTAACCTCCAGTAATAAACATTCCACCTATCACGCTTCTTCAAAAAAGCTGGAGGAAAATTTGGAGGCAAAGAAAGTTACTATCAAGAGACTCGACAAATCCAAGAAAGAATTCAAAATGTACTGAAAGTGTCTTCATATACTCCTTTCCAACACCAAATTTCATCTTGCAGCAACCGACCCATTGGCATTGAGAAGTGCGTTAAACCATCTAGTACATGCCAGGTGCCCATATGATAAGGATTACGAGGAGAGCTTACAAGACATCGTGCAGTTGTTTAAGATGGCTCAGCAGGGCCTCATTGTAAGGACTTGAACATTTTCCTTTTAATTTTTCTTATGTCATCTTCTATTTTAATTTTCTTTTCCTTTTCTTTTATTTTCTTACTAATGATTACTCATTCATTTATCAGAACCTTCCATCATTTTCCACAATGCTCACTAATCACTCCACTCCTTTGTCATGTGACTCCCTAATAGAGTAGACCTTTCCTATGAAGCGCTATGTATATAAGTAGCTAGTTGACTTCCTAATCTCCCATCTTACTATTCTACTTACCATCACGACAACTTAGTGTTTGATAGTCTGGTCTTAAGTCTCATCTTAGCTGTTTTGATCTGAATGACATATTCAAGATTATCTTATTTACACTTATTTGTTATTATATTGGCCGGTCTCGACTCAGCCTCTGAGCCGTCCGCCTAATACTCATTGCTGATACTTCGCTGTTGAAGGGATTCTCTAACTTACTGGAAGATGAAAAAGAAACCCAACATACCGAGGAACTCCAAGAGGCATATATGCTTCTTATAAAGGACAATTACTTAGATAAGGACAGCATGTCACTGGAGAAAGCAATTGATTTGTTCATCAAAGCAGAGTTGGAGGTTGGAAAAGGAATGACATATATGGATAGTGCTATTCTGTTAAAATGGTTGGATTCAGTTAAGCCTGTTCAGATGAATCAGGAGCCAGAAATGATGGGTTCAAAGGCGAAGGTGGCATGAGTTGGGCCAGGGTCCATCCAGCCTTGCTTTATAGTCAGAGGCTGAAAGTACTATGGACTATGGACTGGACAATTGCTTGCCCTCCATGGGCGGAATTATTGTAAGGACTCGAACATTTTCCTTTTCTTTTCTTATGTCATCACTCATTTTAATATTCTTTTTCCTTTTCTTTTATTTTTTCTTATGCGCTTATTCATCCAATTGCCGGAACATTCCACAACGTTCTATCACGCTCACTAATCATCTCATTCCTTGTCATGTGACTTCCTAATAGAGTAGACCTTTCCCGCGCTCAAAGTCTATATAAGTAGATAGTTTGACTCTTTCGTTCCTTGTCTTTCTATTCTACTTACCTTCACTGCGACATAAGTATCTACTCTTGTATTATTAGTTTGCTGAAATCTACTTACCTTCACTGCGACATAGCGTGCGTATAGCCCGGCAACTCGCGTTTAGCCAGTTGTTTGTTGTTTGTGTTGGCCGCCTCGAGATCGACGCCCGTTAGTCTCGCCGCCTAACATAATAGAAAGACCTACTCTCAAACCCGTGGTTTAACCACTCGTTTGTCGCTACTCCACGCAGGAGACACATCGACGGTCAACGACCGCGCCCATCCCGGATTTATCCGAGCAACCCCTATCTTGCCCGTCAAGGTCCGACTGACTTTGACGTGTCCCGATAGTTCCCGAAAACAATCAATCAACCCTCCAATCGTGGCGCTCCGAATCACTCTTCTGTGGAACTCGCATCAGACGTTCTCGTGGGTGACTCATAGAGTCCAATCATCATCAAGCATCTCGTTCATCATCTACCTCGGTGCCTTCCGACTAGTCATCAATTTCAAAGACGAGCCGGTCATCCGAAGTCGGTCCCGTCCGAACACCGTACCGATCCCCGTTCCACCCCCGGCCTATCAAGGTGGATCTAACTGACGACCAGCGGGCGGCTCTCCCGACAAACTGTAGGTGGAGCGCGTCACGAGGACATCACATTGTCAAGTCAGGTGATCAAATCTTTACTGCCTGGTGGGACGAGAACGCGAAGAAGTGGTACTCTGACAGAGAAGGAAAGTCGCTTTATTGGCGAGCGAAGCGAGAGGGAGACATAGACGATCCTGCACCCCCTACCCCCACGCGATCAACGGCTCCTTTACCAGGGCCATCAACATCGACAGGCCAGACGTCAGCTCCACCTATAGCACCTTCGTTGTCTTTCACTGAACCACGAGAACCTGCTCCGCTCGTGCCAACAGACGAAGAAGAGGAGGACGAAGAAGAAGAGCAAGAGATGTCGTTGTCGAAAGAGTCAATAACGGACCTTGCTACGGCGATCGCGCTAGCGCTCCAGGCAGCAGGAGAAGGCACAGGCCAAGGATCAAAGTCAAACAAGGTTCATATCGCCAAGCCCCGAGATTTCGATGGCGAGCACGGATATGTCGACTTCAAACGAGAGCTGCGCCTGTATGTCTATGCATCGGAGTCGGAGTTTAGGACAAGCAAAGCAAAGATCATGTTCGCTCTGTCGTATATGAAGAGCGGTGCTGCGGCGAGCTGGGCGGAAAGCTACACGAGTGGTGCAATTGACGAACATGGTAGGATAGCATTCAAGGACACTTGGGACGCTTTCCTAAAGAAGCTCGATACCTCGTTCGATGACCCGGCCCGGTCTCAAAAAGCATTTGAACGACTCGACGCGATGTATCAGGGCGATCTCAATGCAGATGAATTCTTCAACAAGTTTGACATTTGCCGAGTGGATGCTGGACTGGCCACGGAGGCTCACGACGAATGGCTGATGAGTCGCCTCAAGAGGGCTCTGAACCCGAAGGTGGTCGAAGGTATCATGCGTTTACCCAATGAGCCAACGACGTACGAAGAATTCAAGAAGGCGGCGGTCAAGGTTGACAGGGTTGAGCGCCAGATCAGAGATCTGATGGCTGAACGCCGGAGGAAGACGATCAGCTCGACGATGATGAAACCAGCGCCACAACCATTGAAACGTCCGGCACCACCTCAACAAGCAGCTCGCCCCTTTGCTCCACCCGTCCAAGATCGTCGTGATGCCACTGGAGTAACATATGGAGGCTTAGGCCAGCCGATGGACGTGATGATGAACCAGGCGCGCCGTACACGCGCTTGCTATAAGTGTGGTCAGGTAGGCCACTACATCCGGGAATGCCCTCGAGGCCGTGAAGCAATACGTGCAATCATTGCGGCCTTCGTTCCAGCAGACAGAAAGGCGCTCTTCGAGGAACTCGGCCAAGCCAAGGAATCCTCCTTCGAAGAGGTCGACGACGTCGATGTACGAGCGGTACCCGCTGATTTGGAAGAACTCGTAGAAGGCGAGGGTTTTCCGGAAGACCAGACGTAGACGTCGGAACGACTGGTCGATCGCCTAAAGGATTCTTTTCGTCGGACTCGTTAAAATATAATCGTCCTGTTGTACAATACCAAGATGCGAATATCAGTGACATTTTCACCCTTCGAAAACTCCTTACCGACGTAATACCTGATGAACCTGAAGCGGACGACGATGACTTCGACGTCTACACAGATTTGTTGGTTAGAAAAGTGAATGCGCAAGCAGGCAATTCGAACGCGCTTAGTGTGGAAGAGCGGAATCAAACCGCTATAAAAAATGAGGTTGAGGCGGAAGCGCCTTACCGCGAGAACGTTGTTGCTCAGGCGAACGATACTGAAGCAGTATGGGATGTGGTTGGCAGACGCGCGGCTGAGGTATGGCGCGAGGGCATAGTGAACGCAGATCAATTCATCCGGAGGGCGGGAGGAAAGGAGTTGGACGCTTTCGTTAGCATCGTACATCCAAAGATAGCGGGCAATGATGAAGTAGATTTGTCAAACCCGCTACTCGAAGAGGAAAACTTCATCGATGCTCATGCGCTAATTGACTCGGGATGCACGGGTTCATGTATCGATGAGGGCTTTGTCAAACGATACGGTTTCCCCACCCAAAGGTACATTCGGCCTAGACCAGTCTTCAATGCTGACGGAACAAGCAATGAGGCGGGATTGATCAAGGAATATGTAGTCGTACGAATGTTCTTTGGGAAACACGAAGAGGAGATACGACTGGCGGTGACATCCTTAGCATCGAGCAACATCTTCCTCGGACATGACTGGTTGACAAAGCACAATCCTGAGATCGACTGGAGGTCAGGAACAGTCAAGTTCACGCGTTGCCCTGACGAATGTGAGTCGTCACTACCGAGTGAGGAGATAGACGAAGAATTTGTGAGGAATGTGCAGATGAAGGAAGCGGCGAAGTGGCCACCTTATCTGGAAGAATACGCAGACGTCTTTAGTGAAGAATCGTTTGAACGCCTACCAAACCATCGAACGTGGGACCATGCTATCGACTTGAAGCCAGATTTTAAGCCTAGCGATTGCAAGGTTTACCCATTGTCGCCGAAAGAACAAGAGGCAATGAAGGAGTTCATCAAAGAGAACCTAGCATCAGGGCGCATCCGACAGTCGAAATCCCCGATGGCATCTCCGTTCTTCTTTATTAAGAAGGAAGATGGGAGCCTACGAGCAATCCAAGACTATCGAAAGCTTAACGAAGGAATGGTTAAGAACAAATACCCGTTGCCATTGATAAATGAGCTCATCGATAAGGTCAAGGATGCGAAATACATCACGAAGCTCGACGTTCGCTGGGGATATTACAACATTCGGATTCGCGAGGGCGATGAGTGGAAGGCGGCGTTTAGGACGAATTTAGGCTTATTCGAACCAACGGTCATGTTTTTCGGATTATGCAATGCGCCGGCGACATTCCAAGGTTTCATGAACGATATCTTTCGAGAAATGATCCATGAGGGTATCGTCATCATTTACCTCGACGACATCCTCATTTTCTCGAACGATTTGGAAGAACATCGCCAACGCACCAAACGAGTCTTTGAGATCCTGCGTAAAAATGGACTTTTCCTGAAGCCACAGAAATGTGAGTTCGAGGTTGATACAGTTAAATATCTCGGACACATCATCGGTAATGGCGAGGTTCGAATGGACCCGAAAAAGACAACAGCGGTTCAGGAGTGGCCAATCCCGCGAAACGTTCACGAACTGCAACAATTCCTGGGACTAGGGAATTGGTTGCGACGATTCGTAAAGGACTATAGCTCTGTCGTTAAACCCCTGACGACGCTGACGGGTAAGGTGGAATGGAAGTGGGGAGAGGAGGAACAACGAGCTTTCGAAGAGTTGAAGGGTCGGTTGAGTAGTCCCCCGGTTCTAGCCATCCCGAACGAGGAGGGTCCTTTCCGGGTCGAAGCAGATGCGTCGGACTTTGCGTCTGGAGGAGTACTCCTTCAGAAACAAGACGACAAGTGGAAAGTGATAGCCTATCGATCTTCGACCTTCTTAGAGGCTGAACGGAATTACGAGATCTATGACAAAGAGATGCTCGCAATCGTACAAGCCCTCAAGGAATGGCGACAGTACCTTCAAGGAGCCAAGAAACCCTTTGAAGTGTGGACTGATCACGCGAACCTGACATACTTCCGATCTCCTCAGAAGCTGAATCGTCGACAAGCTCGTTGGCGGCTCGATTTAGCCGAGTTTGACTTCACGCTGGTGCACAAGCCAGGGAAGACGCTAGGCAAGGCAGACATATTGTCGCGACGAGCAGACTACAACAAGGGCGAACGGGATAATGAAGGCGTCACGTTCATTAGAGATGAATGGCTGGTCAGAGGAACGGTGGAGAGAGTCAAGGGATGTGCTGATTGAAAAGATTCGAAAGGCACAAGCAGAGGTGAACGAGGAAGAGAGACCGACGAACTTAGTGCTCGTAGATGGGTTGTGGAAAAAGGAGGTGACGGTTAAGCTCTCGATGACGAAGACGAAGAAGTTTCAAAACATTTTCATACCGACGAGTGTGAGGGAGGAAGTGATGAGGGAGTGTCACGACTCGACATTGGCAGGCCACCCAGGAGCGAACAAAACCGTTGCGCTAGCGAACAGGAGTTTCTGGTGGCCTAACATGTACGTCGACGTCAGAAAATATGTGCGAGGATGCGATCGTTGTCAGCGAACGAAGGCCCTCAGAATGACAAGGGCAAAGGTTTTGCACCCTAACGAGGTACCGGAGGCGCCCTGGCAAGTTGTCACGGTCGACCTGATCGGAGAGTTGCCGGAGTCAAATGGATTCAATGCGATTTGTGTGGTAGTCGATCGCTTTAGCAAACAAATCCATGCGATACCAACGACGACAAAATTGACGGCAGAAGGAATGGCCAGAATTTACAGGGACCATGTCTTCCGGTTGCACGGCTTACCTCGAAAGATCATCCACGACCGAGGAGTACAGTTCGATGCGAAGATGATGAGGGAGTTGTACAAACTCCTTCACATCGAAGGCAATCCGTCAACGGCGTACCACCCTCAAACGGACGGACAGACAGAACGAGTTAATCAAGAACTCGAACAGTACCTTCGACTATACGTCAATCATCGACAATCAGACTGGGCAGACTGGCTAGCTCTCGCAGAGTTTGCGCACAACAATCGTGAACATTCGGCGACCAAACTATCACCCTTCTTCGTCAACACGGGACAACACCCTTCAGGCTTCACGGGCGTTGGAACGACTTCGTCCAATCTATCGGCAGAAGAGTTTGCCAAACATGTCAAGGGAATACACGAACTCGCTCAGGCCAATCTGACCCAGGCCAATGAAGACATGAAGCGCTTTTACGATCGTCACGCCGGGAAATCGATAGTCTATGAGATGGGACAAAAGGTCTTCTTAGATGGTCGAAACATAAAGACGATCCGACCAACGAAGAAGATGGATGACAAATGGTTTGGCCCATTCGAGGTTATGGAAAGGGTGGGCGCGAGCGCATATAAGCTAAAGATCCCGAAGACATGGAAACACGTTCACCCCGTCTTTAACGAGATCCTGCTCAAACCGGCCGTTCAACCGTCTTTCGAATCACAAAAGAAGCCGCCTCCACCCCCACCAGTGATCATTGACGAACAAGAAGAGTACGAGGTTGAAGAAATACTCGACTCACGTCTACATCGAGGAAGGCTCCAGTTCTTGGTCAAGTGGGTTGGATATGAGGAAGCGACATGGCAGCCGGAATCCGACGTCAAGGATAATGCACAGGAATCAATTCAAGAATTCTATCGCAAACATCCTGGAGCTCCACGAAAGTTAACAATACCTCGACAAAGCATGCGAGCACTGTATAGGTTCACGTCGCCAGAAGGATTATGTGGTTGGTCGGGACGCCCAACCTTGAGAGGGGGTGATGTAAGGACTCGAACATTTTCCTTTTCTTTTCTTATGTCATCACTCATTTTAATATTCTTTTTCCTTTTCTTTTATTTTTTCTTATGCGCTTATTCATCCAATTGCCGGAACATTCCACAACGTTCTATCACGCTCACTAATCATCTCATTCCTTGTCATGTGACTTCCTAATAGAGTAGACCTTTCCCGCGCTCAAAGTCTATATAAGTAGATAGTTTGACTCTTTCGTTCCTTGTCTTTCTATTCTACTTACCTTCACTGCGACATAGGTATCTACTCTTGTATTATTAGTTTGCTGAAATCTACTTACCTTCACTGCGACATAGCGTGCGTATAGCCCGGCAACTCGCGTTTAGCCAGTTGTTTGTTGTTTGTGTTGGCCGCCTCGAGATCGACGCCCGTTAGTCTCGCCGCCTAACAATTATGCCCTCTTCACCTCTTCTTTGTTTTTTGGAGGCTGTTATTTGAAAGGATCTTCTCCCATATTTATATTTAACTCAGTCTTCTTATGCAGGTATGTTGACCCCATTTGTGGCTATTTGTATATAAAGAGCTTGCTGTGTTAGGTCACTACATAATAGCTCCATTTTCCTTACCTTGTAATACATGTACAGTAGGAGTCACTGTGTCATGCTCCTCTCGTCTCCTATCATAAGTATTCTGTTCTTCTATATGAAATCTGCCTCTGTATTTTTCCTGTATGTTAGCACATGTATAGATCAGATTGTATTCTTTGGTAGTGATGATGCATAGTAGTGATGGTTCAAGTTCTGCCTGCTTTCATTTGATCAAGAGTTTGCTGTAAGTCAAAATTGTTTTTTTGTAGATAGTGGGCTTGTCTGTGTGAGCTGTGTACTGAGTGATAATGAACAGAACAAATTATAACTAACTGATCTGTTGCTGAGGCTTCTTGGTCTGCTCTGGCTCAAGATACAAAGATGAATTTAAAGACATTGATGGACTTGATTTCAAAGGCTGCTGTATATTCTCTTCAGTGTCGATTGGATGGGATAGGTAGTGAAGGGTGGGTACTGACCTGTTGGTAATTGAAACTTGCACAGACTCTAATATTCCCATCAAAAAATGATTGTAGCAGAAATGGTCAGGTTTTTCTGTCGAAGTACATGAGTTATGATGGGTAAAAGGGTAAGAGGGAGAGAAATCTGTATGTAGGCATGCTGGAGGACTGCCTTTCTCTATGAAGGACACCTCATTTAGCCACAAAACTCATACATAGATACCACCCATCCTTGCATGAATTTATCTGCTTGAATCATATTTTTATGAGCAGTATGTTGTGAGCTACGATTTTTTCACTGTCTGAGGGAGGGGGTTGAGGTACTGACTTGATGAGGTTGTCTTTCTTGTATTGCCACTTACACACCACATTGTTTGGAAAATTTTACACCTGTAGAAGTGCATTTTCGAGTGCTTTTTTTACGTTATAATAGTATGTCTTAATATGCAATATTGAGTGAGCAATTGGCCGTTTTGTTCATTTTTGCTTTTTGAGGGCATGACACTAGTGAAAAATCATGTGATTTTGGCTTTTCTCATTACTTTTGCAAACAGCTGTAAGTCCTTCTCCTTGTTTTCTGGTCTGTCCGTGCGTCCCCAGTAAGCCTATAAATCACGTGCCGAAGATCAGATCTATCTCAGGGTGGATCTCGGCGATTTCCCTTTGACCAGTAAGCTATATAGCTAGTTCTTTCGTTCTAGCTCGGCAGTACGAGTTTCAAACTGTGACAGTCCGTTCACCAACAACCCTGATATGTCGAACATCGATATCTATTGGGAGGCGCTTGCCGGCACCCATTTTCCTCCCAAGCCAAGCTTTAATGACGAAACCTGTCAACACCCAGTGGTCTGAGCATTCCGTCTACTTGGAGATTGGATTTGATCTGATTTATGCTTTCGTAGGCAAACCCAGACATAATTGGTCTTGGCGTGCGCATATCGTTCTACGCACAAACACTAATTTGTGGTCAGTCAAAAATCAAGCGCGGTTTCATGTACTAATGGCGAAATGATGTGGGCAGCCCTGCATACTCAGCAGAGATCAAGCGTACACGTCTCTCTGGACGCTCGTTTTGTCCACGATTGTGTACACTGGGATAGCTCTTCTCCTAGGATTCAAAGTCCATCCACAATTGAGCCTTAATGACGCTGTCGTCATTATGTACCTTTTATCGTTGTCCTGGACAACTGTATATCTTACAACACCAAGGTTTTGGCATCTCAGGAGGCGAATGCTGCTCTTTGAGACCGTCTTTTTCGGCCACACTATTCTCCTTTGCGGATGTGAACTGGCGATACTTGCGCATGCAAGATCCTTTGGTTCGCTGCCGGCCTGTAACTCGAGTGCAATTATGGTTCTCTTCAAGGAATTCCGGGTAGTACATACCGGGCAGGTAGTCGGGATCATTCTCCTCACCGTGCAATTGGTACTTTTTCTCTTGATTACGTTTTATGACTATGGAATGTTCGAACGCCGAAATGGAATTATCGGGCTCATATCTCGCATGTTCAAGCGAGAGAGAGGAGAAGGAGAAGGCATTGAGATGGTAACCCGTGATATGACTCAGTTTGCTGATAGGCCTGTCGTAATCCGACGAGGAAGTCGCCACGCTCCGGAGACTGAGTCACAAGCCGCAAGACCAGAACAAGTCGCGAATATTGTCACTATGATCGTCGTTTGGTTGGTTCTAGTCATAAATACCGAGTTCACCATCCTCAAAAACCATTTCACGAATATGGGACAGTTCGCTTGGGGAGTAGGGCAGATCTTGGCCATGGCTCTTCTCATTGTCCCAGTATACAATCTAACAAAAACCCTTGCAGAAAGGTACCGGATCAGCCATTCGCATCCTTCTCTGGTCGGGGTAATGCCTGGCTCGTTGCGTCCTGACTTGAACGGAACAGATGATCGGCAAGAGCAGCACTTGGGGGCTGACCAACAGGAGCAAGGCTTTGGGGATGATCGACTGGAGCAACAATTGCCTGGAGGTGGTCGACAGGAGCCACAATCTCCTGGGAGATGATCAAGCAAATTCTCCGTCATCGGCTTCCCACGAAGGGGTAGCGCTAGACCCATGTCAGCCCTGTACTACAGAGCCTGTCGAACCCGTCGAATCACCTCATCTAACACCGCTTCCTGGATTGCAAATACTAGATGGACAATCACCACGCACTTGCGGTACGGTTGAGGCTCTTGATCAAGGTACGACGGAAGTTACAGCCTATGGCCGGTCAGAGGAGATTGCTGCACATCACAAAATGCAGGAGCCCTGCTTATTAGCAACGGACGACCAAACCGAAAGTAAACGGTTTAACTGGCCACGCAAAGCAGCTCAGGACGTGATTCGAGATTCCGCATCGGACGAGAACGTGACAGACAGATTTCCTGGACGGGCGTCGAATCGTCTGCCCACTGAGCCTTGTCGCTCTGGTCCTTCCCGATGTACACCCGACTCGTCATTACTTGTTCCTTTCGAGGAGAGGGCTCCAAATGTGGCAGGCGACGGTGTGGAAGAGGACCAAATGAAGTCGGAAGAACAGGTTCCCCGGCGTGACAACGAAGGGGACGCACGGTCTATTCGGGATACACAGGATGAAGATACGAGGGATGATCCGCCCAGACCAATCATTGATCCTTCGAATACACCGGCCAATCAAACACATTGCCCCCCGAGACTAATCGAACCAACTGATTGGCTGCCGCGCGAACTGGAGGAACACCAAGCTCCAATTAGTCAAGAGACATTGGCCCACTCGGAGGTGAATGAAACGGTGCAGCAAATAAGACTGATGCCTTCTTCACCCTGTTCCGATACATGTTCGCCAAGGTCGTCCACGACTACCTTCTTCACTGCACCTGAAGAATGATAAGTATGTCCACGGACCTAACCGCTTGAAGTAAAAATATCAGAGGAGACTGAAGACACCGATACTGAGTAGGAGAGCACACTGCTTGGAATGCGACGGGCCGTTCTTTATAACTAAGGATCGGCTGAAATATAATTTTGATGGGAGTACAAAAGCGAGGAAGACCAGACGGCGGTCCCGGTACTCAGGTTTCCGTACCGGTCGTTGACCAGCCAGTTGGAGGATCCGGAATCACTTGCGCGGCCCGGGGTAGAAGACGTTGTGGACGCCTGCGGGAGCGTGCCCAAACGAGCCGATCGTCTGGGTGATACCATGGATGGCTTGGTGTGGAGAACAACCAAAAGCCACGACGGTCAACCATTTTTGACGATGGTCTCCGGCGCGATTCCTCTGATTATTACGAAGAAAGTCAGACACGTAGCAGGCTAAGGTGGCATCGAGACGAAACTACAGCTTAAGCTGTTTGTTTGAAACATTGATATTGGCAGCAATGGTAGCGTCATTACATAATTTGAAAATCTGAGAGTGGATCGGGTTAGGGTTTATGAATGCACGTGTCTCAAGTTTCGTGCTTCTCTCGACGACGGAAAAGAAGCTCGTCAACGTACTGAACCACTGGATATCTGGATACCATTCTCTATCAGTTCTGGACTGTACATTTCTCCAAAGACATAAAGCTCGCCGTATTTGAAACGAAACAACATAGATGTATTTGCTATTAGAATCAGAGTGTCGGTCGCCAGAGGTATGAGCACATCCACTTCCACCCCGGATAAATGATTTTGGTCTGATCTATGCTTCCCCAGGCAAATCGCGACATCGTTGGTCTCGGTGTGCGCATCTCGTTCTACACGCAAACGTTCATCTACGGTCAGTAAAGAAACAAGTGCGATTTTAAACATTTTATGACTGTGTCCTGGGCAGCTCTTTTAGTGATGTTCGGGCCGACGTTCGAAAACATCATCTCAGCACTCTGGACTTGCCTGCTGTACGGCATCTCTTATGCCCTAATTGCGCTTATCCTGGGCTTCAAGGGCCATCCGGAACTGACGTTGAATGACGCGGTTGTAATCATGTACCTTCTGTCACTGTCCTGGACAACTGCCTACCTTGCAACCCCGTGGTTTTGGCATCTCGGGAGGCGAATGCCTCTTTTTGAGATCGTCTTCTTCGGCCACACTATTCTCCTCTTATTATGTCGCCTAGCAATACTCATTTCCGCGAAATCCTTTGGTTCACTGCCGGAGTGCAACTCGAGTGCAGTAATGGTCCTCTTCAAGGAATTCCACGTATTACGTACGGGTCAGGTAGTCGGGATCATCCTTCTCATCATGCAGCTGGTGGCATTTCTCTCGATCACGTTGTATGACTATGGAATCTGCGAGCGCCGGAATCGAATTTTTGGGTCCGCATCTCAGATGTTTAGGCGAGCGAGGAGGAGAGAGGATGGTAATATGGGAATGCGTGATACAGCTCAGCAGAGACTCGCAGACAGGCCTCTCGTAATCCGACAAAGAGGCAGGAACGCTCCGCACGCTGGAGGGCAAGCCAGTAGATCCGAGTGGATCGCGAATATTTCCGCTGTAGTCATCGTTTGGTCGATTCTCGTCATGAATACTGAGCTAACTATTACACGGAACTATTCCGTGGGTATGCGACAGTTCGTTTGGGGCCCAGGACAGATCTCGGCGATGGCCCTTCTGGTTGTTCCTGTAACTAGTCTTGCTAAAGTCATTGCCGTGAGATACCGAGTCGACTGGTTGCGCTATCTTCTGGTGGTAGAGGAAATACCTCATCCATTGCGTCCTCACGCGAATGGCATGGATGATCGCCAGGAGCAGGGCTTGGTGTCCCATACTACGGAGCAAGAATCATTTGAAGGCGACAAAGCAAATATTCAGT
Source organism: Phlebopus portentosus (assembly GCA_037892935.1). Lineage (NCBI taxonomy): Eukaryota > Fungi > Basidiomycota > Agaricomycetes > Boletales > Boletinellaceae > Phlebopus > Phlebopus portentosus. The sequence goes on from JAYXKI010000007.1 coordinate 154,979, forward strand.
CATCAGCTTTTCACTCGGACGCAATGACTGGCCAACAGGCGGAGCGTGATGGAACAGAGGTGCTTGAGAGAATGGAAGTAACACTTCCTTTATCGTCTTCCGACACGAATGGAATGATACGCGAACCTGCATGTCAACACTCTACGAAAGAGCCTGTCAAAGCAGTTGGATTACATCATCTGACAGCGCCTTCTGGATCGCAGAGACTCCATGAACAGGAGATGCAACAACCGTCGTATTCTTAGGCTGTGTTCGGTACTAGCCGCAGTCTCTTAGTCACGAACCTGCAAAAAAAGATGGTTTTGGCCAAGTCGTAGCTCTTGGCTGTCACTTTCCTGCCATCTTTACCTGCATGACTGCCTGTTACCAGGGCCAAGAGCCGCGTGGACTCCAAGGCCGCGACTAGCACCGAACGCAGCCTTAGGTTACGGCTGAGACATGATCAACGTGGAAATTCCAACCCGTGGCTAGTAGGAAGAAGTTGCTGCACATCATATGCGGAATCCCTCTTTGGCACCAGATTACCGAACTGAAAGCAAGGGGTTGCACTCGTCACGCAGAGGATCTCGGAATAAGTTACAAGAGTCCTCGAGATCAGCTAAAAGCAGAAAAGGGAAATGGCAGACGAATTCTGTGGACAGGAATGGCTCGCCATACTGTCGAGATGTGTGTAACTGCCGCTGCAGCTGCCATCCTAGATGCACCTGCCTCGTCATTACTTGCTGCCCTACCTGCGAGCGGGGGCGAATACGGCAGGCGATAGTGTGGAAGAGGAGCCGAAAGGACCGGCTGGACCGGCTTTCTTATGGAATTATCTACAAATAGTACGTCCAGACCTGCTGGATGGGTCTTGCAACGAATTCGCTGGCTGGAGTTCGGAGGGGGCTGAGTTCAGGACACGTGACATATACCCGCGAACTATATATACATGTATAGATAGAATGGATTAGCCTGAATGGGAGTGTCGGCGACAAAGTTGGAAAGTTTAGGTCACGTGGTAAGCGCCAAACCTCAGGATGGAACCACGGTTGCTTTTGGGTCTCAGTCTCGCCGAACATGTGGACGGCATGATTGACGGCTTTCCTTCCCCTGAGCGCCGAACGGGGATGATGGAAGCACGGAACCATGGAAAATGCTTCTTGGACGTTGAACACCGATCGTGAATGTGAGTGAAGGTGGAAAGAACTAGGTCACGTGACTGACGCCAAGTCTCTCGGGACCGGGAGTTAGATGGGCTCGAATGTTTACATCTAACTGGTCGATCGACGTGATATATGTTGCTCGGCAAGTGACCATATATGTTCTGATCGACGTTGCGAGCTGAACGAGGTTTTCTAATAGACTTCATTCATTTCTACGTTGAGCTTGCTTGATCTACTGCACCCTACTATCGTTCTTTGCATCCTCATTATACCGTCAATCATCCTAAATTTGCTTCACATTTCCGGACCGACAACTCCAAGGTGAGATACATGCATCTTTTCGATAGCTGCACCTGACACGAGACTTAGTACTGCTTAGCATTATCCAGTCCATACACGAGTCCTTTGCATTTTTCTACGTCTCTACGTCGTATTGACAACTACTCGCGCCTGTTATCTCTCAGATGGATGACGAAGCCAGCTTCTACGGCTACGGCCGTTTCTGCAGCATGTTCTTTGAAGCCATTGGCCATACAATGGCCTGGTTTTTTCATATCTTCGACAGATCTTCTGCTCGGCGTCAAGAAAGCACGGAGATGGTATGAAGGGATGCTTTAAAGGTGATATTTTTCCTGGATTTGCCGTCCGATTCTGACACAAAAGCTTTCAGGCGATGTGATTCTGTATACGGACATGCTATAGACATGACAATTGCTTAGTATCAAATATTACTGAAGACCTAGCTTGTATCGATTTTCTGTGCTTTTAACCACCTTTCCTTATTGCTGCACGTGACTCCAGAGATTAATCTTGCCTATTCTTATCTCGAATAGAAGTACTACATAGTCCTAAATCCTTCTACCACATTTGATGCGCCTTGATTTATGCAATAGCAATGCACAACTACCAATTCTCGATCGAAATGTTCCGTTTTTGGAAGGTGATCGGCGCGTGCTTCAACCTACTCACACACGCGCTTCTGCTATGCATTACACCTGGGGCAAAACCCTTTTTCCGAGCCTCAAAAACTTGATCCGGAACTGGAATCCAGCCAATCAGAGGCGAGCTTTCCAATTCTGTTTCCTATTTAAGCGGCTCAGAAACAGAATTCTGCCCGCTGTGTTAATGTCTGTTGGCTTTTAATATTCTGAAGAATCAATGGGGAATTTTAGGAATTTCGTGGCCTTTTCTTCTTATGATTTGCGTTGAAGAATAAGGCAGAATAAATTTATGATAAGGATAAGCAAAACGTTACTGGCGTACATCTAAGAGTGCCGTTCTTCCTCAAGAGACTCGTCGAGATTATCAATCTATGGGCCTTTGTCGTGTATTCCCCTTTCCGGAGAGTTCTACTTGAAGTCAACAATGTCCTTCTCCTTGCGTAGGTAGGACAGCACACACCGCATCTCCGTCATAGGGCCACCCGACGCCGACACGTTCGCTTTGAATCCGCTGCTTGACGTACGCGAGAGGCCTGTGAGCTGACGGACTCCGGGCGCTGGTGAGGTGGGCCATTATGTGCCGCGAGGTCCTTGCAACATGACTCTTGCTCAAGGAAGGTACGAGGAGGAGCGTAGAACGACAGTGCTTACCGAGCTCTGAGATCCACGATCTCCTTGTAGAAGACTTCTCGCTGCTGGTTCCAATTATTTTCCGATGCAGTCGACTTGGCCTGAGCAGTCGCAGCCTGGATCATCTTCTCATGTAACGAGACCCACACCTTTCTGAGCTCCTTGAGACAGTCCACGACCTTGAGCGACCCGGTATGAGCGACGGTTTTGCGAGAATACTCCTCTTCGGCAGTCTTATATAGTGGGTAAGTCCAGCCCTACCCCTGAAATCTTAGGAAGACCTGCCTTGGCCCGTTCCGTCTGTTCCGGCACCTTGTTCTCAGGAGACGCCCGATCACTGAGAGAGCTCCTCTCGGCATTGGCGATACCAACAAATGTCTTCCAGCATCTTCTTGTCCTGAGTGCATGATCACATACTCTTCGAGCGGCCGTTGAAGCTCACCGCTCTTCTCGGCAAGTCGAGCGATATCATCCTGCAGAGAAGACATTTTTCTCCTCAAGCCCCTTCCGTTCACCTTAAAAATAATGAATATACATATATGATGCAGAGGGCAAATGAGCTTCCCGTACCTCAACTTTAGTGATCTGGGCCTCGACCGATACCCTATACCCGTCATGCGCGGCGGGCAGTGCTTGAAAAGCAGTTTCACTGGCTTGACTAATTTCCTGGAATTGCTGCACATGGCGAGATCACCTCCGGCAGACTTGGGTGCAGCTCTGCGTCATGCCGTGGAAGACAGTGATCAGCGAACACTAATAAATACGGTCAAGCTCACCGAGGCTCGGCAAGTTCAGCCTTGAAGTCCTGCTCCGAGCCGTCTTCGTCAGTTGATTGTGATATGGCACCAGTCGTGATAGTGTTCGAGGACGTACCTCGCTCATAAACGGTAATCTTTCTCGATTCATTTGTGCCTACTTGACAAGCTCATCGGCCCGTTCTCGTAAGTGAGTGCGTTCGACTTATATCGGCCTTCATGAGAGGTTATCGGGCCTTCGACGAATACTCCGCGTGCCATGATGGATAGTAACGTAGAAGACATCTTCAGAACGCTGTGATTGTTTCGTGCACCTCGCGGATAACCTATTCTGATCGTCCTCCATTCGTGCCTTGTACTTCTGTTCAGAATTTTCCATTCTTGCCGAAATCTCGCGGACCTAACCCAATAGAGCCATGTTCGTTTACTGTCAACTAATCTGTAAACCTTCATCTGAAGGCAGCGGCGCGTCCTGTAATCGATCCAGTTCCTTGAGGAGACCTTTGATTTGCGAGTATCGTCAAGCTGCCAGCTCTATAGAACGTTCTCTCGCTTCAGGTTCTCTTCGTCATTCTTCGCGTTTTGAAGCTTTACCAGAGAAACGCCGCTGTTTGTGAGTGCTCGAGAGACCTGAGTCGCAAACTGGACTTGCTGTAGGTCGCTCGATCTCTTGCTTCCCGATAACTGGGACCCAAATTGAAATTAATGCCAGTGATCAATGTAAAAAGGGAGTCAACATACTTCTTCTTCAAATGCAGCAATAACTCCAGCAAGAGTACGAATACCATTTCTTGACCAATTCGCATTGCATCCTAACGTATTCAGAGTAAACCTCGGTGAACTTCTCCTGCATGCTGCTGATCGTTGAAATGATTATACATATTAGAACTGAACAAGCTAGGCAAATCTCCAGGACCGATGCATAGTCATAGAGCCAATACAATGCATGAATCCCATTTACTTATCATAGTGAAAGATCAAGTCAACGGGGTAGCTACAAGGTAAAATGAATCCAACGAGAGACCATAGTAGAATCAGAGAAAGCGGAAAGACGTTATTTCGCCCCCCACCGATCATACTTCCTGCCATCGGAAAACGTAGAAGGGATGGTCAGAAGAGATCGAGTATTGCACGTCTGCAACGAACCTTCCACAAACTAATCAGGAATCGCGTGGGGATTTTTCATGAGCTTGTACGCAAAATGTAGTGCCAATTGTGCAGTCGCCGGATTGTCAACTCGGGGCAGATTGTCCACTTGGTCAATAGCCGCTATCCAGTCGTGATCCTCGCCTCTGTCGACCTCCAGGGGAAACGCGATGTTATGGACCGCTTCGTTTCCAAGTTCTCGCAGTTGATCGACGTCAATACAGACAGCTTGGAAATATTTGCCGTTTGAGAGAAGCACTCTGGCAAAAACCACACGGTCGAGCACCCATTTCTTTCTTTCTCGCGTGAAACCCTTGGCGTGTTTGTTATAGACCCTCCTCGCAAAATTGACCCATTCTACGGAGAACCGCTCCCGAGTTTTCTTCCTCTCCGCCTCCTCCTCCTCCTCCCTCTTCTCCCTCTCCCTCTTCTCCTTCTCCCTCTCCTCCTTGTCCCTCTCCTCCTTGCCCTTCTTCTTATGGAAAGGAAGCTTCGCCAGCCTCGACGCCGCCGACGTCGACGTCAGCGTCGGTGTCTGTGACCGCGTCGGATGCCCATACAAATCCTCCTTGAGAAGATCCATAAATTGCCACATTGCTAGCCGCCAATAATCGAACTGATCCGGTTGGAACGTGCGTTTACTTTTTCTGTCCCTAGGCTTGTCCTTACCCTTCTGGCGGTTGTTAGACTCTGCCGCGACGCTCGTAGCTATCATGTCCACACCATACCGAGCAAGCTTATTATCCCAAAATTCCGTCCATTCCTCGGGTCCTATTCTGCCATGCCTATTGAAGTGTCGAAAGTACCGAGCATGATGCTGCTCCGTAGGCACAACCCGCGACTCAGCGTCCGGCATGGTTGAGCCTTCTGAGACGACGAGCGACCTGGCAGGCTTGGAAAAGCCTATGGGCGCGTTTTTAGCAATAGCTGAACCAGGGAGGTGCTTGCTCTTAGAACTAGCGGAACCGGAGGGAGACGTAACATCTGAGATGGCGGATGCGGATGAGACACTCGCCCGCGCAACATGCGCATAACTGCCGGAGGGTGACTTCGGTGGCGCAGGCTTGGGCACCTCCTTGGGAGGATCGGCCTTTATTGGGGAAAGCCATAGCTTAGACAAGGTCCAGTTCTTGATGCCGCTCACGTCTGGTTCTGGTTCTGGTTCAAGGAAGAACCGAATAAACTCGTTAAGGAAAAGGTACGCGCCCCATGTGAATGTCAGTCGGATTCCGTCAATCAGCTGCCTCCGTAGCATGTGGAAATAGACCCCCTTCCTCTAAAAAGCTTTGTAAATGTAAATCCTCTCCTCCGAAAATAAATCACATACGCCGTACACGATATATTCCTCCACGTCCTGTGAGACGCATGAGTATTCCACCAATCTGTTCTCTACGATCTCCAACTTGGCCCTGAGATCCTGACGGTCCTCAGCCATTTGCGACCCTTGCGCCTCTTGGTCCTTCCGCACGATTGCGAGTTCCGCCCGCACGCTGGCGAGTTGCGCGAGCACGCTGGCGAGTTGCGCGTCCGTACCTGTGAGTCTCTCCGAGAGTTTAGCGTTATCCGCTTTCAGCTCCTTCCGAACCTTCGCCAAATCAAACAGTGCAATCGCAGCACCTGTCGACGCATCATCGTCCGGGCAGCTTTCAGCTCTTGCCATGGCCTTTTCGACGGATATTTGAGCGTTTCGTCCTATTTCGCCTAAAACAATTGACATGACTGGGCATCCCGACATGCATCGAGAGCAACTTACTGTCGCTATGCAGAGCTTCCACGTCGTACTGTTTGCCTTGGACTGTATATGTGGCTGTGGTTGTGGCCATGCCTTGGAGAGTGGTGTTATGGGACTAGTGATGGGGGTGGGTATACGGAGTAGGCCAGCCTAGGGTACTTATCTTGCGGCTGGATGCGGTGGGAAGCCTGAGATGACATCTGAGGTGGCACAGATGGTGCGTTCCGACCCGATCGTATCGACAGGTATCATGTGGACACGGCAAAATTAGCGCCGAGAAGTTCTCCCGGTCGCCAGATAGGCAGCAAGACTTTGGCAGGGAGGGAGGAGGAGAGTGAGCGGTCACCGATGAGCACAAGAGACGCTTTATATACCAGATGTCCTCCATGACTCGTGCATGACTGCCGTAACATCGCGTTTTTTGCAAGCGAGATTTTTTTTTCAAATTGGCCCACGTTTATTCCCAGGCCTCAATTTTGTCGTTCTCCCACCAACACAGGACCCCCGACAATCCCGATAGAGGTATGAGGTAAATCCGGATAAGACGGACTTGATTTGGAGGGTGGAGGCCTGAGGAAATCCGGATAAAATTGCTCCAAACTTGGCAAAAGGCATGAGGTAAGAATCTGGATAAAACAAACCGACCGGAAGGAGGCCTGAGGTAATCCGGATAACACGAGGTAATATAATTCAACTAGTAGTCATGTGGTAGTGTAACTTATAAGGCACGTGACTGCGAGGCGATGTACTCCATAAAGTAATAAATCAGGTCTCAGATGTGCAATTGAGTTTTTGAAGGGTCTTGTTAGTTCTAAAGGATACACAGGACTGTTTCGGAAAGCGAGCGTAAGCGATCTGTAAATTAGGCACAAAAAATTTACTTTATTTCACTCTAATCATCTTTATTTCATCCACTAGATTGTAATACATGTGTCTGCTACCTACAGAACAAGTTTCTTCCTTTAAAAAGGCCTTTTTTTCGTGGACCTGAGGCCGATCCGGACAATTTCACCGGCTCAGGAGGCCTGAGGCCAGAATCCGGATAATTTGAACCCTAAATTCGGAGGCCTGATGCAAATCCGGACAAAAATGCCCGCGAGCACCCGAAAAAATCCGGATAAAAGGCTCTCTCCACGGCATCAGGCCTCTATCAGGATTGTCGGGGGTCCTGGACTACCTCAGACTCTGTAGCACAGCATATACATAACTACATTACTACTGTAAAAGTACTTTCGATGGAGCCACAAGCACCGCCACTTTGTTCCGTTTTGTTTGATGACCGCCCAGTCACGTCACTCATCATCGTGACCACCTTGGTTGCACTCGCGTGCATGTACGTGTAAGCCTCCATCCGAATACAACGACCACCGTCAGGTCTTCACCGGTTCTTCAATACATCAACACGTTGTCAGGGACACGCCTCACACGTCGGATGCACACCCATCGTCGTCCCGCCAGAAGCAATCCTCACATCTTCACCGTCTGAAATGAGCGTTAAAGGTCCACTGGGCACCACATCCGTCCCTTTTAAGCCCTTCACGCGACTCACCTTTCCCGAACCTCGTGCTCTATCTGTTGCAGTCGAGGACAGAGGTGTGAAGAAGCAACGACAAATGTAGGGAACGACACGTACACTAATAAACAACGCGACCACCGGAATGGCCCAGGAACTCAGCGTACACTTGTATCTCATTGGTGTGGCATATCGTACAGCGTTGGAAGATGACCCGAGAAGGACTACGGAAGGAGACAGTGGAAAGTGTCTGAACATGAAGTACGGGGCGGGACACTTCCAGCTACCACTACTATCGTCGTAACGGGTCAACGGATCTGTCGAGCCAACTGGTATAGAGAGAGAGCTTGAGGAGATCCGAACTACCTTCGAGGCATACCGAAAGGAAATGGACGTCGATGCTGTCAAGCTTCGCAAAGAGGTTCTTCAGTACCATCATGAATCCAGCCAGTCGAGTGTGGCGCTCGAAGGCTAACGCGAGGATTGAGTGAGTTTATTCTCTTTTTGTTCTCATCGGGTCAAGCTCACCATTTGGGTCAGAGCGGCATCGCATGGCTCGGGAATATCCTGCAGGAGCGAGAAGCTCAAAATCTTCGGAAACGGAACCAACAATCGCACGATCAGTACACACGTCTGGATATCGTATGCAACTATGCTGCCGAGGGTTTAGCCTCTGCTGATACCCAGATCGAGCGATTGCAGAACGAATGCGCCAATTTTTGTGCGAAAAGAAGATCCGGGAGGTGCGTATCCGTTAGTTAGCTCGTCTTGTGATTCATATTAACTGGAGATATAGAATGTGCAGACTCGACTAATTGATGAGAACAAGGTTCTGTCTCTAGAGCGGTCTGGCATGACGGACTTGATTGTCAAGGTTCAGAAAACGGACAGTGACATTGACAAGGCGAACGGAAGTGATGAGAAGATTTGGAAGATTTGAGTCCCAATTCCATGACCTGGAGAGCCAAAGCGTAAGTGCTCCTCTATATAGCGTTTGCTTTGGCGTAGTAGCACTCAATTTTGAATGCTCTAGTCAGGATCTTCGAACTCAGCTTTCCCGCGAGCGTGACACAGCTCGACAAATTTAATTGCAGAAGGATATCGAAGCTCAGGAACTGCGAACTAAGATTGATCACTCCGTAAGTCAGATTCTTCTGAAAATGTCTTCTATGTCACTGAATACTATGGTAGGTGGAGAACTTGCCAAGGGCCAGAGAGTCTCTTGTTGAGGCTGAGACAAGTCGGAAACACCTACGAGAACCGGTGGATGAGCTTGTTAAGCAGGTGCAGATGAATGAAGAAAGGATTGCCATTCATGAGCGACGTACTGACACTTCACGTCCACCCGCCGGCGAGGACGGCTCAGAGCAGGAACTCAAGGTTGAAGTTGCCGTACTCCGGTAAGTTTGACCGTATTTTTGTATTCACTGGTCATTGACTTTCTTGGTACCTCTTAGGGCTGCAATGAATGTCGCCGAAGCTGATCTTGCCTCTGCACGCGGTCATGTGTAGCAGTTCCAGGCTAGTGAAGCTGCTCTGCAATGACTGTCTGCCACGCATGATGAGTATGAGGCGTCGACCGAAGCTCAGATTGCTGATCTTCATCATATCTAGGCCGAACGGAGGTGCTTGAGGAGAAACTATCATCTGTGCAGGATGAAATCACTCGACTAAGTACGCAGAACGGCGATTTCCTGCAAAGACTCGAAAAGGAACATGAAGTGTTCGCTCAGGACAGAAAGATGCTGGAGGTCACGGTTATTGATATCACCAACGCTGAGATGGGATCACGCACCGGTCAATCATCTCATGAGAACGAGATACGAGAGCAGATGCAACATGCCAAGGCGGGTCCATTATGATGTCAAGAGCATCAATGAACCTAATCTCTGTATAAAGGCTGCTGAAGAGAAATATTCTCGCGAATTGTCGCTCATACCGAGTCGATCGAGGTCGTAGACGCTTTCAAGAAGGAGCTCAGTGAGGCGCGGGCTTCTTACGTGAGAAGACGATTCAAGCTGAGACTGCTCAGGCGAACTTGGAACCAACAGCAAGAAGTTCTTTATAAGGAGATTGCAGATCTCACAGCTTGGTAAACACAGCTCTTCGTTCACATCTTCATAGATCTCTAAGCGAGAATACAGTCGCAAAGACCTTGTGGCACGAATAGTCTGCTTCACCAGCACCTGGAGTCCGTCAGCTCACAACTTCTCGTATACGTCAAGCTGCGTATTCAAACATGAACGTGCCAGAGTCGGGTGGCGGTGATGATGTGGATGGACGTATGGCGGAGAGGAAATTGTTGATCTTCAACTGGAGCTCTTTAAGCAGGAGAACGCACGGCAAAAGACATAGGTTGACCATCTCAGCCAGGTTCTTGAAGAAACACGGACGGCACTGTCATGTAAGTCTGTACCGTTCTGCTTATCCTTGCCATGCATTGTAATTCATCCAGCAGGAGCGTGAAGAAGCGGCGAAGCTATCAGTAATTCTGCTGAGCATGCCGAACTGCTGGATAGGATTGACCAGCTCAACATTCTCCGTGAAAGCAACGCGACGCTTCGTGCAGAGTGTGAAGCACAGGTTCGCAAAGCACGCCAGCTTGAGACGACGCTCAATCGCCCCCAATCGGAATTGAAGACGCAAAGAAGACGCAAAGACTATCCGTGTTGAGCTTGATGCCAAGAATGCTCAGATTCAACGGCTTGAAACCGAGGGCCGTCAATGGAAGGAACGGAATGCTCAGCTTCTTATGAAGGCAAGTGAACTGATCCGTATTTAAAGTATTTATACTTGAAGGCTTATTGATAACGATTAGTACGATCGTATTGGCCCGAACGACGTCCAAGCTCTCAAAGACGAGATCGAAGACTTACAGATTGATCTCTGTAAGGCCGAAGAAGAGAAGGCTGCTTATACTACCGAGAAGGATGCACGGACTAAACTTGTATGTTTGGCACACTCTCTGAACAGACGCATCGCTGCCCAATTGATCTTACAGTTTGAGGACACGCAGGTTATACACTCGCCGACTTCCGAACGAAATACTCGTCTCTAGGGCAGGAACCTCGCGACCGATCCGGGCAACTGAATCATTATATTTTCAAGTTGAAAGAGACTGTCGCTGAGCTGCGAAGGCAAGTCAAGGGCCTGTCCGACGAAAAGGAACGCCTCGCCAATCAGGTAGCCGCAGCGGCGACACCATCGGATTCAAATGTCGAGGTGGAGTCGTTGAGAACACAACTGGCGGTTGCCGTCCAGGAGAAAGAGACATCGGCGGAGTTACTAGCCGAATTGAGCAAAGTGGCGAAGAGTGCCTGCGATTACGAGGCTGCTTTGGTGAGTGTACTAAATTTTGATTGTCAGCGACATTTGTCCAGTCTGCTCTCCGTGAGGAAAGGGCCAAGTTATTCGCGGAGAAAGCTTCTGGACAAACCGACGTTGCAGCGGTTGAAAGCACCGATGTCGCCCAAGTTCGACAGCAGCTTGAATCTGAGAAGGTGGAGCTTACAAAGGCTCGAGACGACGCCCTCGCACGTGCGAAGAACGCGGAAGAGTGCGCTCTCAAGGCATTGCATGGAGTCAGGAATTTCCGTCTGCAGAATGTAAGTTGTTGCCTTGGTTCTTATCTTGAAATTCTCTCATCACTGAATTAATTAGAAGTTCCAGGCGCGCATTGCTTAGAATGAAAAGCGCAAGATCGCTGATGCAGAGAAGCTTGCTATCTCGTTGATATCATTGAACTCGTTCTAGCCCTCGTCAAGCGAGTCCGTACCTCTGTACAAAGGCTCGGATTTAGACAATGTTCTACCTAGCATGGGAAGCGAGACACTCATACCGGGACGATATTTGCGCGCCTTACGTACCTTAGTCGACAGTCCAGCAGTCACCCGCGTGCCTCATCCAGTCGGACGGCCGATTTCAACCTTGATGCGTGATGAATCCAGTATCCGATGTAGTAGTCTGTCTGTGCTAGCGAAGGTTCAGCATGGCAATTGGTTGATGGATCATTTGGCAGTACACAATTATATCAATTGCTTTCTACTGAGGTGGGCGGCGGTCTCTCGAAGCTCAGGCACGAGATTTGCATGCGACGTGGCGGTAACGGGCTACTCCGCAAGTGTTTGAAGTGTTGTATTCTGAAAAATTTTGCGTGTTTCCGTGAGCAGGAGGGGGGTAGTTATGTTAAAATTGTAGTCGGGGAAACTTTTTCCTGACTCCGGAGTCCAGCGTCATAGAAAAAAAAAACCCAAGGTGTGTGCTCGAACCGGGCGTGCGCTTCCGACGACAGTCGAGAATGCAAGACGCATCTCTGGGGAGGACGTTCAGGTAGAAAGCTAAGCGTATCTCATGATTAGTTGGCGGATACACTGCAAGTACTGCGTCTACCAGACCTATCGGGATAAACAAGTATTAGTATTAGTAGTAGTATGTAGAAATTAAGTGCGACATTATGATCGACAGTATTTACCAAAAGCGCACAAGCGGCGAGTTTCAGACTCCGCCGAAATAAAAAACCTGTTGCCAGTTGCCATGCCAGTCACCAGTATCAGTCGCGTGACGATTACGTAGCAGTCGTGTGGCAGTTACGTAGCGGTCACGTTGCAGTTACGTAGTGGTCACGTTGCAGTTACGTGACAGCTTCGCACCAGTAGTGTGACTAGCACTACACGTTACAGCTGCTGAATTCAAAATTTTGAAGGTCCTTCCTATATTTAAAATTTTTGTAAGAATTTCTTCTGCTTGAAAACAATAAAGAGAATTACAAATTTAGACTTCTCCCTTTTCTTAAATTTTTGAATATATTCCTGAACTTCCGCTATTTTTAATATTATATCCTACAAAATGTTATTAGTTGTATAAAATATTAATATATGTTCTTAAGCCACATAAATTTGTAAAACTCGATAGATTATGCAAGGCACAAAAATTTGAAAAAAAGTAATCCTCAGAAACTTCTAATTCTTGATGTTTGAAAAATGAGAATCAAAAAATAATCTTTAGAATCCTATTCCCACATTTCAAATACTTCAAATTTCTTATAATTAAAAATGTGTTCCAAAAGATATTATTCTGCTTTCTTATTCTGGATCAAATTTCTTAAGCTACAAAATAGGGATCTGCCCCCTGTGCTCCACTCTCCCAGTTCGTTTGCGTTTGGCATTTGCTCCCAGTTGCACCAAATTGCTGTAAGAATCTGTATTCATAGGCAAGACACGTCATGTCAAGCTATCGAAGCCACTCGGGAGCAACGGCAATACCTTTGTCTTTCAACATGACTTTACGGGATTAGCATTGTCCAGCCCCTAATCTCTATTGGACAACCAGTTCCTGGTCATGATACCTGAGGAATGCAGGTCTCTCAAGTAAGTGCTCTGCATTTCACGATTCACTGATTTACTCACCCCTGTCGATTCAGTTTTGCTTCCGGTATGTCGGTCTTTCAGGCTATTATGGTGCTCACGCGATCGATAACCTCCGGCTGTTCGGAGCCAAATGGAATGTCCTTGTCTTCAACGCGATATTCCTCGCTAGGACATGTTCGCCCCAAGTGACTTGAACTCATCGTGACAATGCTGTTGAAGTCTCATCATTTTGAAGATCCTTGGTATTTTTTTCAGGCTACTCTCTGGTCTCCTCCACGAGACGGAAATCCTGTCATTCTCGTTTTTATATACCTCATCCTCGGATTAGGAGCATGTGTTAATGCTTCAACATCAGGTCCGACTTCATTTCCGACCCGGACTATCAGCCTGATATTGTACCAACTCTTCGATAACATTACTGTGCTGTTATCGCACTTTTGGTTCACTCAATTCGTAAACCAACGAAACTACGGCGCCCCTTGGTTGGAATGAACATATTCTGAGATCCGTTCATATCAGATTTAGGCAGTGGATGCAATGATCTCGGGTGCTAACTCCGGATTTATCGCAAAAATAGACTATAGGCTTGAACAGCGCTCGGGCTCAGTCCCATGATCATTGATCAAATGTGGTTTTAGTGGCACTCCGAAATCACCGAATGCTATTGCACGGTATGTGGCAGTTCTAAATGGTTTCGTTCTCGATCGTGCTAAATCAACCCGTGGTAGAATGTAATTACGGGTCGGTTGCCCGAGTCGCGGAGCGTACGACATTGCATGACTACTGTATCCCTCCGTGCCCACTCAGCTCCATGATTGCGAGAAGAGGAAAAGATACGGCGCAGATTCTGGAATAATGAACAAGCTCCTCTACCTCTCCAGGGTGTATGCAATCTTGATTCGCAATCCTGTGCGAAGGTGGTTCACTGCATATGTCACTATTCTAGACGCAGAGGATAGAGGCGGGCTGATATTCTACTTCGCTGCTAGAGTTTTCATTTCAAGCATTCCTTCTCTTCCATTCCGCACTTTCGGGCTTTCTTGGCCAAATAAGCAAGCAAGAAGATGCCGCAAAGCACATGAACGAAGAAATGTACGTTGTTATTGGGCGAAGTTGGCTCGTCAAGGTTTAGAGATTGGGGGTAAGCCTCATTCATGAAATTCCAGTGCACCATGGGATACCCCATTTCTCATGACACTGATAGAGTTCAATGTCCTCGACACTGAGAAGGCTGAAGTATAAGCACCGTCGAGTTCTGCCTCGTTTAATGAAATGATATCATGTCCTATGATCTCACATTTCATGCTGACTGTTATCTTCAGCTCTCAGGTCAATATTGGAAGGAATTTCTGTGCCTCGGGCTTTATTTGAAGAGACAGTACCAAGTTCTGCTGATTTATTACCGCAAATACAAGGGCAGATTCCTTGCTAATAAATTCGGTGCTTTTAACATGGATTCGAAGCATACTGGACATAGCACATTATTCCCATGTGCCAAACGAGTCAGACTGCCTATCGAGTGACGCATAGAGGATCATGGAATTACAGAATTCATAGAAGCAAGATCGCCTCGGGATTGCTGGGTGCTCTCCTGCTCTATGCGGACACCATAGCCATATGCACGCCCGGATGCTGGTGCGCCTCTTCCGCTCTTGTGCCGGCACGAGTGACACGGGACCTCAGAGATAGCAGGTAGTACCCGTACGGGGGATGCGATGAGCCTCGTCCGCGTGACCCCATAACCTTGACTGACCTGACGAGAGAACCAGGTTGTGCTTCGCGCTCATACCATACGGAGCGATGCTGACCCGACCGTCCGCCGCACCGTATGTCCGACTTTGATAAGTCCGTGTTCAAGTTTCCGTAGTCGGGTAACACTACCTTTAGAGCGGGAGGAGCAAGACCAAGAATTTCAACGCCAGAAATATGGAATCGTAAGTTTTTGAACGATTCGTCTTATGAATAGTATTGTTTATTTCCTTTCTCCAGAGCTTCTCTTGCACCGTGTATGCCATGCGCCCGAAGTGTTCTCAGGTGGTATTACACGTGCTATAAAATGTGGGAACCCGTATTTCCTAATTTGGAAGAGCATGATGTGAATCCCTGAGGTAGAACGCCAAGGTCACCCCACCGTTCAGTCACATTCCGCCGTTGCTCATACTTTTTCGACTTCCAAGACTCCAATTCTGCGCATGTAGCCGATTATCATGGAACAAAACTGGGTTCTTTTGCTTCGACATCTTATAATGCCCTTTGCCCAGAAATCTAATGGTTCTAGCGCGGGTTTTCGCGGTGTTCATTTGAAGAAAGAAAAGGAACCCAAACATGGTGCAATATCTTTATGTCACGAGGAGGCGGAGATAAGACGTACGTACATGCAGACACGTGGTATTTGCCGTGAGTAATTGATGCGCTCGAGTGCTGCGGAAGTAAAATCTCACCTCACTTTTTCTTGCGCCCTTTGGCCGTCGGCGCCACTCGGTCTACCTTTTCATCCATCCCATTCGCTGTCCAGGCTGCCGGGTCTTGAAGCCAGCGTATAGATGTCGAGATACCGAATATCCCATCAGTACCGTGTCGAATGGAATCATCTTTTGAATCCAGACCAGATACTTTCTAAATTCCCGTAGAGCTTGGAACAACGCCGTGTGGTCTCACGATGCTCCGCTTGCCATGTATTGAGAGTGTCCTGCCAAGTTCTTGAGAAAGGTACCGCTCTGCAGAACCACCACTCCGATCATTGGGTATTCGCACTCGAGGTCCGGAATGGGTAATGTCAAAGAGCTCTAACTTGACTTAAAGGCGCTTCCAGCTAACTTTGGGTACCGTTCAGCTTTTCTGGGGTTGAACATTCAGAGACTCCAGAGCCTCGAGTTGAATCCGAAGCTTGCGAGTTTTGAGCTCGATTGCGAAGAATGCGTTACCTTAGTCCATGACAGTTCACGTTAGGACCGGCTTCAACGGGCCTCGTTGACGGACCTGCTGTCTACACCGTTCGAACAATAGTCAGTTTTCTAGTTCCGATGGGCGCAAAGTGTGGCTTATCCCGTCATCCGCACTTTTCGGCGTTAATGGGTTATACGGCGATCATAACTTTCTCTTATCGACCCGAGCTCATCTCATCGTTTCCCGCGGTGCAATCTCTATTTTCGTTTACCACGAAATATCTCTTCAAAGCTTTCGCACTTCATGCTAGAAAATACATTTAATCAAACTTTACCTAGAACGTAGCGATGTGGCTGCCGTAAAAACTCCGAGGATTATTACACAAATTCCCAACCAAAGGCGGATCCGCGCAATTTCCGTTCACAGCACCTACTTTGCTCTACACTCTTGTCTTTGCCAAACTTGGTAGCTTGAAAGGAGGAGGAGGAGCCCGACGCAGACGATGCGAACCCAATCTTCTGCTTCTTGGGAGCGTGGCTTTCATTTAGAAATTTACTATTGGAATTGGATTTACGTCTGAGTAAAGCGCGGTTTTTTCTTGAATTTTCTTTTTATGAGTATGAATATTCTCTCTTTTGATTATAAGTAGCTGCGGAACATCGCAAATACCTCGAGGCTCGCGAACGACGATCCGTGCATGCTGTGGCGTTCAGAAAATGGAACAGAATAATGACCACGCTCATTCCAATTATTTCGTATTCTTCTTTGGCTTTAGGTTTAAGATGCTCGGAATCATAAATCACACCAGCAGTTCCAGCATCTAGAAAAAGTTGAGTTTCGTTTTGGGACCTCGAGGCTCGAAAAATATGTAAAGCCAGAATAACACGTTGAGCCAACCGATGAATAAAACACACGCGTCATTTCTTCTTTTGCCCGAAATATCCGGTGTTGCCTGAACATGCTCACCAAAAAGGTGGTGAACCTTTCTGTTTGCCACTCTTCAAGGAGACACGCTGGAGAACAATAGCGAAAAAAAAGGCACTGGAACAAGATGGCATAGCAACGACAAGCAGGTCAATTGACTTATACTCGACACGCCCTTAAGGTACGAGAGAGGGGTCTATCGATAATCCAGAGCGTGTACATACAATGGATTTCGCGCGAAGAATAAAAACGTCGTACGGCAAGCTGGCGAGTCAGCATCGGAGTGAGTTAAAGTTCTATTTCTGGGCACTCTTCCCGTTCGTTCCTCGATTACCTTGCATACGGCGGGAATCACGGGTCAGTGTAAACGAAATTCCCTCGTGTACCTAACAAAGAAACGTTGCCAGAACTCCATTTAGCATTTCTGCCAATGCTCGGAGTCACACCAACACGAGCCTAATCTTCCCGTAGATCTATACCGACGAAGTCATTCGTCGGAGCCAAGACACTGACAGAGAAGGGGGAAGAAAA
The DNA here is from genome assembly GCA_037892935.1 of Phlebopus portentosus. Lineage (NCBI taxonomy): Eukaryota > Fungi > Basidiomycota > Agaricomycetes > Boletales > Boletinellaceae > Phlebopus > Phlebopus portentosus. Next base: position 172,545 of record JAYXKI010000007.1, read on the forward strand.
CATGCGAAGCGCGATCACGGACTCGGCGCGCGCTCCTTCCTTCAATCCCACGACGCGACGAGTCACAGAGGCTAAATAAAGCTATTAGTGCGAAGGAACGCGCGGAAGAAGACGCGTCGACGAGCATGGATGTCAAAAAGTGCACGAGGAACGCAATAGACGAGATTGCACACATGGAGTTGTGGAATGCACGCCTCTTTGAAAGTACCAGAATGGTCTTCAAACGCGCTGTGCGATACAGCCACAATTACCGGTAGAAGCTCCTATTGTGAAGCATAAAACGCAAGCTAATCTGGTCCTCTAACCGAGGCAAAGTTTCAACACATGTACCCAGCTAGTCAGCAAGTGTTTTTCAGGCAACGTGAACAATGTGAAGAGCGTACGCTAAAGTTTTTCTTATCCAGACAACAGCAAATACACCATACGGCATCTGCAGCCCGAGTCAACCGCTATACAGCCGGAATAAAAGTCGGTGCAGTAGGTTGTTTGAGAGACACGAGGCTCGCTGAGCGATCGGTAAGAGCAAGGGCTATCAGGATTTTATATTAGATTCTATACCATAGCCGACAGAAGGATGAAAAAACGTGCCTAAAAAAAGTTGTGGCTTGAGCGTGGAGCAGTGGCCGAGTCAAAGTGACACGAAGACAAAGCGCGACTTGCCCGAAAAGAAAAGTGGTTTGCGCGTCAATAAGCGCCGATCGCGATCGGCAATGTACAGCCACATCGGTGATTTTAGCCTTCTTCGGACAAAGGGTAGGGAACGTTTCGTCGAGTCCGTGACTCCGAGTTTCTTCTTTCTTCTGTTCTCACTGTCCCGGAATTGAATGCGGCGTTTCGGTTTGCAGTCAACTATAAGGGGCAGAGTCTTATTTGAACGATTGTGTGGAATAAGGAATAACTTCATCCATCTGTAAGAGTCCGTGATGATGAGAATTTGCGGTACGGAGGTTGGAATCTTCCTACAGTCGGACAATGGGAGAGTTCGCGAAAACTGAATTGTTTCAGGTCAGAACTCTGGTTGACAGCCTACTGTTGGAACTCATCCGAGGCAATATTGAATCCACCAGGCCAAACACGCTCCAATCATTTGACTTTCCTTCCCTGGCATATGAATCCATTGTCCCATTTCCCTTTCTTTACTTTGCATTTCGCACCTGACCTAGCACCGATTGACGAAGATCAATATGTGCGGGCATGCGCCCAGAGCAAGCGGAAGAAATACTAGCTAGTGATGTGTGTGAAGGTCAAGAAATATTAATATCTTTCTCTGCATACCATTGTGCATTCCGGGTCGGCTATGCACCTGCAACTCGGATGCGCCGACTTCAATCCGCAATATCCGCACCTCCGCTCTCGGACACCCGGTAACTATACACCCGAACACTCCGGGTCCACAGCATTGTTTGATTTGTTGATCGAACACACGTGGCAGTACCATTGTGGCTGTTTGTCCGTCAATGCGCGTTTAGTGTACGTACATGAGCGTCTATACAGCGTCTGTTTAAAGACGCGAGTTCTCTACGTCATCTTGCTCTATTACTGGCGCTTAACCGAGTGATCCGCTGCGGTGCAATTCGAAATTGATCGGCAAGTGAGGGTAGCAATGTAAATGCATGCTGATTTCGACGCCGGTCGAGGACTGTCATTTCTGCTGAACTACCAATCGCAGTATGCAATATGGATGTCTTGTGTAATGTGCAATAACGACGTCTGTCTCGGAGACAATGTGAACCCGGCAAAAGAACATTAGAAAGCTACAGTATCGCGAAAAAAAAATGAACATGGACAGACCACTAATACTGCGGATCTGTGTCGAGATATCAATAATAGACCATCGCATTAGTGAGACTCGAATACTTGAAGACACTTACGGAAGTCTGAAAGAAACAATTTGCATAACGAGAGACTGTGCAGACCACGGCGCAGCTCTGTGCAAGGAGAAATTTGCATCGCAGCACCAGAAGAATCACATTCATACTAACGTAGAGACTAACATTAGACCCTAAGCGAGCGAAGAAGCTTAAGGATGGAAAAACCTTTCAGTTCCGCACATAGGAAATGTTGATTAGCAGATCCGAATTGCTGACGCGCACAGAGCAGAGCGCCAAACACAGCTGGACTAAAGATCGAGATTCCGGAGAGAAGCTTAAGGCAGTTCGGAGCCAGAACCAGAAAGTATGATAGCCCAAGAGCTGAAGATCGACTATCTCATCAGTCAGACGGGCAGCTCGGAGTCGAACGCGGCGTCGAGCTGAATAAGTACACGCAGCGATACTTAAAGTATCTGCGCGAAGTTTGATGTGCACAGGTCGGACCCGGCTGGACTAGACTAACAATGGGATGGAGATGTATTGGGGGTAGATATCATGATCAGCTAGAAGAAGTCCGGAGTACAGTACATAAGTTGCACTGCTATGTCGTGATCGGCCAGAGAGAAGCTGATGTGCTGATGGGATGTAGTAAGCACACAACGATGAATCCGAGGCAGGCGCCGCTTGAAAAATCCTTCAATGTTAAGATGGACCCAAAGCAAGGATGCCGGTGAAGCTTAAAGCACAGGAGATGAGATATGAGTGAGGCACGTTGTTAATGATGGAAGGTAACTCTTTTGATCGCCGACCACGCTGGCACAATTCACATGATAATTTATGTATCGATGAGGAAATCAGTCAGCGCAGCTTTGGTTAATCTTAGCACTTGCGGCGACTGCTTTCTCGGTCAAGTTTCTCGTTCAGTCGAATTTTGAGCTAACAAATCCACAAAAGCCACACAGCGTCAGGGAGGACGGTCCACTCGTGAGTCCCGACGAGTCCCTCCGGTCGGATGCGCTCGGAGGGCACCGGGCACGCGGCGGATCAACCATCAATTGGACCAATCACCGCAAGAACTCTTTGGCCGGCGATGCTTCCGGTCAGGACGGCTCGGCTAGATAACAGCCCTCCTCCTATATCCCAAATCGGGAAGTTTCGAAATGGAAAAAATCGAAAAATCGAGCACGGAAATGATAATCAGAGGATCTCGTGAGCTACCCTAGTGCTATCCTCCTTCATCCGTCAGAAATTGCTTGAAGAGGGGCTAAGTAACGAGAACCGAAGAATGCAATATGTCGCTGCGTCTAAAACATCGTATTGGCATTGATATAGCCTAAGCTAGCTGGAGTTCCGTTCGCCTAACAATCCAGTGGAGCAAAAGAGCATGGGCAACGGACCAGAGAAAAACCCAAGACATGAAATGAAATCGATAAAGACGGAAGAAAATGCACATATGGTTAAGTGAGCTGATTTCTCTCACCACGGACGGATCACGGATCGCTCAAGTATTCTGTACTTACATACATATGAGTATCCGCGAGCCGCTGATGACGCGATATCATACGATCAGGCTGAGGAAGGCAGAAAACATATATTGATGTATGACGATATGCGAGTCTTCATTCCATTATGAGATGTGTTTCGTATTTCGTTGCCGAGCGAACTTCAGATACATGCAACACGTACAAGGAGCTTTTGAGCGTAAGCGATATCGATACTGATCAAGAATTCAGTAAAATCCATGGGTATTGGGCATGAGGGAGGCGGGATCGGAGACAAAGAACGGGATATTGAAATGCGGTGCGATAATCCTGGACACGCGCGGGCAAAGCGAAGCAATGTGAAGTGAGCAATGAGCCTCGAGGCGACGGGAGTCGGAGAGTTCGGAGCTTTGTGCCGAACGAACGTCGTGCGTCCATTCGTGCTGGGGATGGATGATGATGCGCCAGAGCCTTGAGCTTACCTGAGCGGGCGAACGAACGAATGTACACGGAATCAAAGTGCGCGGGACCTTGCAATGGAAGAATGGAAATTGTATACGGAGCTTGTCGCGAGCGAGTGCAGTGTACCATAAAATTAAGGCATAATCATGATGATTTTTCAGTTGTCCTGAAATGCAATCAGGCAGGGATATGAATGAAGGAGTTGGTCGATCGTTCGTCGGCGGCGGCGGTAAGCAGTCAGTTCTGGGTCTGAGTGAGACAGGGTCAGGCCGGTAACGCAGCGGTAGCCTCGGGACATCGCAACATGTGATGTGATACCAGCCAGGTGCCGTACTCATACCCGCACTCCCGATCGAAATGAATGAATTATTTCACTCAGGATTGAGGTTTGCACATAGGGCAAGTTCAAGTCAAGTCGACGTCGAGCATTGTTGGCTGGATAAGCACGTTGCTCACCCACGGTCAGCACACTCACGCACACTCACACTCACTCGACTCAAGGCTGCTCACACATTAATTGCTAGAAGAGGAAGGGGCATCCGAAGGGGAGCCGGAGACCAAGTATGGGCCATGAACTGAAAATGGACAGACAATAAGAGGGGGAGGGAAGGATTCTTTGGAATGCAGAGATGCCGGATATGGGAGGCTGTACGGATGGATTATCCTTTCCCACTTTATTTTTTTCCCTCGCGGCGCACTCCTAGGGCGTAAACCTGATATGCTTTGAGCTTCCGCGCGATCCGGCATTGCGGCGCATAAACTGAGCTCACAGGGTCCACTGAACAAGAAGAGAAGGTCAAGGAAAATTAGATGATTAGATAGAATTACTGGCCCAAATAAATGTGCGATTAAATCAGGGCAAGTCCATCTAAGCCGTAGGTGCATGAGCCCCCATATAATCCCCGATTCCTCGCTTTTGTTCTCCAGCCCTGCCCGTTCTGTCTCGTCTCTCCATCACTCAGTCCACTCCTCCTCGAGCTCAAGACAATAGACAATAACGACGGCACTGAGTTTGCGTTTGCGTTGCGATGCCCGCCGTAGCCGTGCTGCACCACCACCAGACTGCTACCGGCCCACCAGCCTTCAACAACTCAAAGCGTAAGCATGCCCAGTCCCATTCATAATTATAACAATAGACACTCACCCACTCACTCACTCACTTCTCCTCCTCAATCTTGTCTCGCTTGCTCTCTCTTTTTTCTTTCCTCTCTCCCCATCTCGCTATCGTCGCTTGCGATTCCGGCGCGCTCATTGTTGTTCTTCCCTTCGTCTTCTTCCACCCTCTCTTTTTCTTCGGCGATCCTTTGGCGATCCGCTCGTATCAATTTCATATCTTCCTTTCGATCTCCGGGCATTGTTGACCAATGCAATTCCAACGCTCTGCAGCGCAAACGCAGCACGAACTGGACGAGCACGCGCTCGCTATGTATGATCCTTCCCAAGGCACAACAATCCTCTCCCCGACTCCACGCGCTCTTAGCTTCCCTACACATTCGATGTTCGACATCACACTTGACGGCCCGACCCCGCGAGCGTTCACTTTCCCTTCAACCGTGCATGACTCGCTCTCGAATGGCAATCACGGTCCACCACTGACGCCTCCTGAGCCGAGCCCGTCGACGCCCTCTACTTCTCCTTCGCCTTTCGAGCCCGAGAGACCTCAGAATGCGAGTCAGCCTCAACTGCAACAGCAACCGGGTCTACCGCAGTTCACAGCGCCGCATATAGCCAGACGCAGCCAGAGCGTGCAGAGGGTGCGAGCAGATACGGCCTCACCTGCTGCTCAAATCAGCTCTTTCAACGCTCCCGACGCTCACCCGGGCGCACCTCTGACGCTCGCCGCGCGCCGAAGAGGCTCTTCTATCTCTTCTCTCGCTCTGCCCGCGCACTCGCATACACTCAACTTTAGCCAGCCGCCCGCGCCCCAGCCTGCGCCTCAAGCTCAGCAAGTACCTCCACCGCTTCCTCCAAACCCGCATGCGCATACTCTCCAGCTCGCTGGTACGGAGCGACGGCCAAAGCGCGGAGACGAGGACTATATCAAACGGCCCGAGAATGCGTTCATCCTGTTCCGTCGCGAGTGCTGCTTGCGAAAGAACGAGGCGGAGGTGGCGGCAGCGCAGGAGGGCGACCCGGTAACGCGCCGACAGCGCCAAGCGGATCTTTCAAAGACGATCTCGCAACAATGGCGTTCGTTATCTGCGGAAGAGCGCAAATACTGGGATGACTTGGCGAAGCAAAGAAAGAAGGAGCACGAGGAGAGGTACCCGTGGTATGTCTATCAACCTAGCCGCTCCGATAAGAAAAAGAAGAAGGACGAGTCGACAGCGGGTGGGAAGGCGAGGAAGGAGAAGGAGGGCAAGAAGGAGAAGCGAGACCGTACGAAGTCGACGAGTCGCGTTCGCGGTACCGGTGCGCGAGCACGGAACAGCTCTGCGTGTTCGACAAATAGCACGGTTAGCACGACGAGCATGTCTTCGTCTGCGTCGACCGTGGACTCGGAGGACTTCAGCGAGCTCGATTCGATGTCCGGCGATGGATCGCTTTACGGCGCCTACGGGTATGCGAACGGGGCTTGCGGAAGTGTGCCCGAAGTGGAGGTTGCGGATCTTACGGACTTCGATATGAGCGAATCCGAAGGGCCTCAATCGCAAGGTCAGGCGCAGCCGCTTTCTCTTCCGCTGAGCTTCTCCATGTCTGGTTCAGGCGGGGGTCTCGCAATCGACACCCGAAATGCGCTCGCGAGCTTTTCGCTGGAATCGGGTCCCATCTCGTCATCCTATTCGCACCATGGAGGACATGGGCACGGTCATGGTCATTCACTGTCTGCGCAAATTTCAGCTCAGACTGTGCAGAGCATTGTTCCGGGACCTCTTAGCTTCGTGCTCCCTCAGAGCCGTCGCTCAACAAGCGCTCCGGGAGCTTCAGCTCAGCAAACGGACCTCTACCCACCAGCACCTCCTGCGATCAAGCTTCCGCAGCTCTTGGAGACAAACGTGGGCTCGAATAACAACTCCGCGGGATCACCCGCGATGGAGAATGCTAGCGCAGCGGGTGAACAGCAGGCGCAAGTGAACGGACAGGTTGCAGCGCAGCAAAGAGAGGGCGAATATAACTCGATGAACACGTTCCAGTTTCCGAGTTCACATCCACAACCGCAGCAACCGATGGCCTTTGGTATGCAAGGGCAGGTACCCGATTTCTCGACTGCTAGCGGCGAGATGCAGGTGTGTAAATTTTGCGTTCGAACTTCCGCCATTCGTCGTCGCTGACTTTCCAATCCTAAGCAGAATTCTATGTTCCACGTCTACGAAGAGCCGCCGACTGCACGTCCTCGACCTCGCGCCCTCACGCAGCTGTCAATCCCAAGTGAACCGCCCATCAACTCTGGGCCATTATCCGCTCCCGCGCCTCCTACTGATTCATCCTCACGTCTCTTCCTTCCCGACCAGTTCCCCACTTCTTCCATGCAACCACCCTCTAGCCAGCTGCAAGTGCCGCAGCGTGCTATTCCTCAGGGATTGCCGGAGTCACCTGAGCCGCCGATGGGCGGCGATTGGGACGACTTCGGGTTACCTTCTTGGGCGATGTCGACGTTGTGTGATGTAGACGAAGCTGCTCTGCAACAGCAACAGCAGCAACAACAACAAGTGGCGCAGCAACAACAGCATCCTCAGGAAGGTCAAGAGATGCAGACACAGAACATGTTTGGCGAGATAGACATTACGATGGATATGGGGCTACCGCCGTGGATGGGCTTCAGCACCATGGACTCTATGAATCCGATGGGTGGTATGGGTGGTATGGGGTGTGGTATGGACGCGATGGCGACTGATAACGGGGAACGCGTCGACCCGTACGCGATGCATTTCCAATACGATGACCTGCTCGACCCGTCGCAATTATAACGACACGACTAACGACGAGGTCGTCCTTCCTCTTCCTCTTCTCTTTCCTTCACGGTTCTCGTTTTGCTTTTATTTATGACTTCGACGCGTCTGCTACGATTTTTTTGAACGATTTTTTTTTTTCACATCAGCATTGGACGAAAGGAATGACGAGGATGATTTCACGTTCACGTACCCCGGCGCTGTTGTGTTGCGTTGTGCTTTCTACTGTGTATCTATTACCTTGCTTGCCCCCCACGCATTTCCTTCCCTCCCTCTCCTCTTTCTACATCGCGCCAGTCTTGATGACTATAGAGCAAGGATTCTTTGTCAGCATATCTCCGAAATTTCGTCTGTGCATAGTTCGTTGGTTGGCTTCACCTACCCCCCTACCTGGGCCTGTTCCTCGCCTCCTGTTTCTTTATTCTTAACGGAATGCCTTCTCTTGCTTTCACCACCTGTCCTTTACGATTCTCATCCTGTTGCACTAAACACATTCAATTTCATTCATTTTTTCTTTCTCGATGATGGTTTATATCTATCTGACTGACTGTACTTGCCTTATTATCTTCCCGTTTGTCTTCCATGTTTGCTCTTCAATATGCAAACGACGATGCCAGAAAAATTACAAGAAATTGCATTCATTGTCGGCTTATACGACGCTGAGAGAGATGGGGGTTGAGGGTGAAAGGAGAAAATGACTCGTTGTAAAGGTGCAGCTAAGTACATAGGGCATACGTGCGTGCTACTGTGCTCGGTGTGAAAAGTTGCCATGGTCATCGTTGCAGCCTCCGTCACAGACACGACGACAACGTCAGGCACTTTGGCATCATCCATCACTGAGCGGATTTGTCACCGGATTCTCTCGTAATCACTTATCCCCTCAAGAATAATTCGATTTTCTCTCTCATTTTCTCATGACCACTTCCTCCATGCATCATCATTGCGGGCCCTACACAGATACCATCTCATGTTCAGTGTCCCGTCGCTATGCTGCCAGCCTAGCAACATGCACTTTATTGTCCATGTCTTGATCGGCACATTCTTATCGCACCAAAGTCCCACTGTCGACACCATGACCGTTCTCAGTCTAGTTCTAGTTCTCGTCTTATCCAGAGTCATCATCATCATCTGCCTCCGACGTCCGTTCGCACTCAAAGGAACCTTAAATTTCACGTATCATTTTTTTCATTTAGTTAAAAATTCCCTGACTAGCCGACCTGACCGAGAAACGGAGTTTACGTCCAATGCGCGTCGAGCAAAGTAAATATAAAGAATTACAAATCAGCCCATATTTCCGGGTATGCCATAGATTCATCTCCGGCCCCAGAGGGGGGATTAGCGGAAGAATTCATTCAAAGAAGGAAGGAACAGAATGCAAGTGCTACTTTCTCTGGGAGATAGAGTTTAGAATCAGGTGTACCACGCGCACGAGGTCTATACCGTTTTGGGCGTCTAACAATAAGAGACGGATTCTGAGCTGCTAATTCAATTCGCGAGCTATGGGTTTCTTTCTGGGTATCTTGAGAATCCGCCGAAGGATGGCGAGAAAAATCCAGGCTTGGTCAAGATCGTTCTGGGGTCGATGGATTCAATTTATGCGTGATGTTCTGGGCGTAATAGCGACCTGAGGGAGAGCGAGGAAACATAGGACTCGAAGAAAAATCACAGTTCACTCGATTATACTTAGACATGGAAGATACATACGAAGCTACAAAAGCGGACGCTGATAGAGGGTGTGTGAACTTTCGGAGGCGGAGGATTGCAGGCACGGGCTTGGCTGGAGAACGACAGGTGGTACGGTACGGATGGCGGTTCCGGTGCGCGGAATGGATCGTCAAGTTCAAGAGACTGTATTATTATTGTGTGTAGGTCCTTGACGACGACGATGGCTGTCCGCACAAAAGACTGGTGCTGAAGCACGAGATTTTCTCGTGTCGCACGTTGCGAAGGCAAATACGAGACATACGGACGGTATAGGCGAGATCAATGCTGGAACTCAGGCCGGGATGTGCGTCATTGCACAGTCCTTGCATTGCATGACAAATTGAGTATTTGACCGAGTAATCATGAAGATCGGAATGGTGACGACGCTCTATGTACAGCAGGCTGATGATATGATATTGGTCAGATTTGCGCACTATCCAATAAAATGAGGTGAAAATAGTTCACTACTCGCCTCGAAGCAGCGAAAGTCGCTTTTGGTAGCTGAAACGCTGAGTCGGTCCCTAAAGCACCGAGGCACAGTGCCTACCCATTGATGCATGAAGACCGAGAAGTGCCGTTGCTAGGGCTCGCGCAACCCACGCCAGACATCGAACAATACAATAGTGCAACGGCAAAAAACGATGCCCCGATAGCTAGTAGATGCTCCAGAGCTCCGACGAGCACCTAGAAGCTCAGGTCGGCAGGCCAGCTAGAACACTCGCTCGCCGTGATCCCGGGGGTATCATGTAAGAAGGAAAGACGAAGCTCTCTTGCTTCAGGGTCCTACTCAATCCGCGACCCACTCGCACCTCCGACAAAAAGGGCAAAGTTCATGAAAACAAAGTTCTCAAGAATCCGCGATCAGGATTAGCCCGCACCTCGCTTGTCGCCGTCTGGCCGAGTCAGTCTCTCCACTTCGGGATTAAGCGTTAAGCTCATCCTTGTCCGAGTCAGGTTCCCCCTCTGTTAGGGTTTGCTTCCGCCTCTGGTAGTCCGATGAGGGATAACAATAAGAGATGCGTGGACCGGATCGGGAGACTGGGATCGCCTATGGGGCCTCTGATTGCCTCTGATCATCATAAAAATATACTCTGAGAGCCTCGAGGCGGGTTAAGGTTTTCTTCCTTTGGGAAGAGAAAAGAAGTGTACTTGTGGTGTCCTGGTAGTAATGGTCTAGGGCTTTGTCGCCTGAACTGCGTCACATACAGGACCAAAACAGCGAGCTTGATGGTTCCGACGTCGGTCACAGCAAAAGGTGCAGCAGTATTGACCTAGAATAGAGATTTCGGGATTGATCAGCATCAGGATATAAAGTAAAGTAGTAAGGAGTAACGGACGTACCCGCATCGCAGAGTAATTCGGCGACAGAAATGCCATGATGGTGAGAGCAGAATGTGAAATACCTGTCCAGTAATTATAAGCCAGCATCAAACCGCTTCGGGACACCTTTACACGGCGGGCAGTCAGACTTCGGGAAGAGATATCACGCTAGCGGAGCATAGTCGAGTGCAGGCGAATAAGATACGATTGCAACAGTTTCGTCGTTTAGATATTTACAAGCCGACGCTTCAATCGATCAATCGAGCGTAATGCGTGGAAGGACTCTCGGGTCAGTTGCTCTGCACATGAGAAAGAAATACCGTGAAGACCAGCACCATACCTGTCACACGTTACATTAAATATCAGGAGCAGAGCCTCGGAGCCATGATGAAGTCAGCTAAGCTAGTTCCTGTCTCGTAATATTCACTAGAGAAAGAAGTCGGACAGACATGACAACAACGCAGAGGAAAAAACGCAAGCGTCGATCTCATCCTTTAGAAAATTATTACAGCTCCGCTTCAATGATGGGGAGATTTCCGTGTGTATATTTCGTCCTGAAATTTGAACTTCTACCATCTGCAATTCCACTTCATCGATCATGTTGCGCCTCCAAATCCTTATGTCGCTGTCTTCGAAATATCTCTGCTTGAGAAGTTTTGCTATTGAGTTGAAGCTTCTGATTTCTGAACACGTTTCACTCGTGATGAGCCAGTGAGCCGGGTCTAGTTGCTGTTGCTCAACTCGCTCCTGATCCTATAATCCTGTAAGGTTTTTCAGTGCCTTGACGGCTTTGTTCAAGCGACTGAGAATCTCTATCATGACTTTTATTGTGCATCTGTCCTGCTCAAGGATGTAGTGGATATTTTTGAAAAACCTGTCCGCATTAGTATCTCTTATCTCTTGAACATAGGAGCTACCCGTGCCAAAACCTCTGTCCTTCTGTCTGGCGAATTCCATATTTGCTCTTTGTATTTCATTTAAGGCTAGTTTATGTGACTGCTTCCGATGTACTCTGTCTTGCACAATTCTGAAGGCATCAGATGCTCTGGTTCCCGAGCTGAGGGTTTCAGGAGCCTCATAGCTATCCTCCAATGCCTTTTAAGAGACTAAATACTTGATCACGAAGCTGATAAAAGAGAAGATATTTTGCATGGAATTTGATCGCCGATATGTTGAGTTCTCCTAAAATTCACACATTGTCACCTGAAGCACAGGAGCTCTGCAGGATCTCCGAATGACTGTGCGTGGAGTGCCCGTGAGTAGCAGCGGATCTGGGACGACTTGGAAGGGATCTCACACTGGCTGCTTAGGGATGATTGCCAGTCCGAGGTTGTCGGCGCCCAGGCATAGTCTGTGTTTCCTTGTCCACGGTTCCAAAGATCAAAGACTATCGCACACGTTTGCTGGCTATGTGAAATCGTGATCAGCTAAAGGTCGACTTGAGCCGGAAGACGCTTTATAGAACACGTTTTTCGGTGATAAAGTACTTTGTAAATACGTATACTTTGCTTTTCTCTCGGCCAAGTTTGCTCCGATATTTTTGCCGTACTAAGGAAAGATTGGAAAGTGGTGGGTTGCAAAGTGGTGGGTTGCAAAGTGGTGGGTTGCAAAGTGGTGGGTTGCAAAGTGGTGGGTTGCAAAGTGGTGGGTTGCAAAGTGGTGGGTTGCAAAGTGGTGGGTTGCAAAGTCTAGCCAACCAGCCATGCAGGTGTACAGTTCTGAAGAACCAATCTACTCATCAAGGTGGGAGCCAAGTGAACAAAACAATACTATCTTGAGATCGCCTATTAGGCAGTGCATCTTTGGGCTGTAGAGGTCTGCCTCTGTCCTGTACTAAAGGCGTTTTCTGCTCCATGATCCTGCAGAAACGCTGGCTGTAAGAGAGCTGCCTGCTGCATAAACGTCGTACAGTTTGCCATGCAAGCGACTTACTCCAGCTGAATAGTCCATGGAGATACGTACGTACAAAGTGCCCTACCGTTAGTTGAGAGTGTGTAAAATAACTGTGGTTGAGGTGGTCCAGACGAAAATTGTAATTGGTGAAAATTTTTCACTTACTCCTAAAAAGAAAGAAAGGCGGTGGAACAATAGTCTGATATATAGCATTCCACTTCGTTAGAATCAATTGCTTGATTATAAACATGTTCGAAGGAATGGCAGCGATTGAATGCAATGACCGGCGCGTTCCCAGGTCCGAATATGTTCTCAGATTCGCGTGCGAAATCAATCGATCGGTAGCTCATGAGTCAGTGCGCATCCGTGTTGCAAAAGTCGGTTTCGGTCTGGAATCGAGTGCGTGACAAATTCCATGGCTTCGCAGTAACGCCATTCCTAGCTGAGCCGTCGAAGGGCTGAATATCGTGCGAGACACCACCCCAGTAAATCTGTTCCAACTGATCCAATCGATGCTGATAGACGAGATTTCCTAAGGGCAACTCTAGACGTTCAAAATTATGATCGTACAAGCAGCAGTGAAGACCGCGAGATAGTGCAAGAAAGCTGCGATTACATAGTCTCGATGGCACAATCTCGACCATCATGTCCAATGGCCCTTCCAACCGAAATGCACTGCTTCTTCCCAACGAAGGCGCATTCACACTCAACATGCGAAGTGCTTTTAACTTATCTCTTTCTGTAAGCCGAGGAAAGCCGACTCATAGAGCCTGGAGATTGTCTAACAGACAAATGGCTTCGATCAAAACTCTAGGCCAGCTATCGTACTCTTTCAGTGGCTGCTCGCCATGCATGTATATTATGTCATCTGTACTTAGGACAGAACGCGCGAGCGAGAATTCGAAACGTTGGAGATTCTTGTGAAGTTGTAGGAATGAGAAATGTGTTCTCGTAAGTTTTTGCATATCTGCCTTCCGTTGGCTTGTGCAGTAAGCAGCAATCGTCCCCAGCTTAAAATCCTTGAGTCTAGGAAGAGTATCCCTGGCGCATGGTAAGAATTCCAGGGAAACAACATCAAGGAGAGTGAACGACTCGAGCGCAGTCGATTTCTGAAGGAATTCGCTGAAGCCCAGCATACCAGATGTGCCGCAGATAACTAGATGGACAATATGATAAGGGAGTCGCGAAAACAATCCCGTGGTTTCTGGCGTATCTGCGAGCAAACATGATCCGTATATCGCCAGCTCCCTGAGAGATGTACAGTTTCGAGGAAAGCATTACCTACGAAGCTAGGTGTAGATGAATGAATACAGGATCATCGGCACTCCCTGGAAAACAATTCGTAAGGACTCTAAAGATACACATGAAATGGCAATTGTGGCAGCAACGTCTTCTCCAAAGTTGCAACCCGTCCATGAAACCCTACAAAGTCCAACAAATTGCCGTAAAGCACGTAAAAGAAGCCCATTTCAAACCGTGAGTGATGGAAGGTAACAAAGGTGATGACACACACGTCTCTCCTTTTCCTTGAAGACAGAGCCGCATACGACTTCCAGGCCTTGGAGTAGGTTATTCAGACTACACTGTCCGATAACCAAATTCCTGGACTTGGCCAATTGTCGAAGAATTGGAATCGTATTCTTCGCGAGTTCAGCATGCCTGTGTTCATTGGTATCCTTGTGTTCATTATATCCAATTCGAACGTGAAGGTCGGAAAAGAGCTTAGGAACTGAGACTGAGCGCGTGGAGTGAGATGTGCTTGAAAATGTTATGAGGTCAATTTTGTGAAGGAAAGACATGATCCTGTGCCAGAGTTCAATCGGTAATTGGTGGCAAATCGAGAGCTCCTGTAGAGGTTTTTGGTTTCTCCCTGGACGAGCTAGTGTTGGGACAAGAAACGATTTTCAAAATCTCGAAAAGCATCCTTGTAGCGTCAACAATCGAGAAAGATCTGCCCGTGATGATGGACAATCCGAACCGTGACGCGACACGCGATACGCCACGATTGAACCAGGATGCCGAAAATGGTAAGCTTATAAGGTGAGATAAGCTAAACAAACGCTTCACCGCCATCTTATCTGGTACCTGCATCCTTGAACATGGTCATGCACAGTTCCATTGACAAGAGACAGGAATGGTGGCGCGTAGCCTATGGGCATCCGGTGTGGTATGCAGGAAGCACTATAGCTACCGCCGAATTCTAGCGTAACTGCGAAGTAGGAATACGGGTCTGCGTTACTGACGGACGATGTGAACGAGTTACGGCTTCCTGTGCGTGCTGAGGTGATAATTCTGTACTCGGTTGTTATTTCTTCGCTCGGGCTCACTTTCTCGTGTAGGCTTAGGCTTACACCCAGACTCTTCACTGCGACGTCGAACCCTTCTTATCAACCGTGCAGTATACTCGCATCACAGTTTTCGTAGGCACGATAAAGCAGGCCTGCTGTGCTAGCTCACGCAGCATATAACATCTCTCCCTTCTTTGTTGCAAAGTCCTTCGGCCATTTTATGCCATGAAATTTTGGCAACAGTAGCAGAAGCAGGGCCATCGGCTCACTGACAATAGCGTTGCGCAGTGAACGGAGTATCGTTGTCTAGGGTTGGCCCGTTGCTCGTCAATTTTCCCTATGTATGGATCTCTGCAGTTGCAGATGAATCTGTTCGTACCAGTCCGCCGTCTGGCCCAGCTCCCAACCCCGAGGGGGAGTGCAATGGTATCAGAGTCTAACGACTTGCCATGACGACCATGAAGCTGAGACTCAGTGCGAGTGCTGCGAATTCCGTGCTTAGGTCCCGCCGCAAAGGGATACTTGCGGGCGATACCAGATATAAATATGAGCAAGAACGAGCGCATACTGCGTCGGATTCGGAGTAGCCTCCGGAAGTCAATAACGCTCTGCTCTTGCTTGCGATTCTAACTAAGCACTAGTATGGATCGCATGTCTTCAGTGCTGTCGTCGGCGTCATCGCACCGCACTCGTGCAAGTTCGTATGCTCCTAGCGTCAACAGTGGTGTGAACAGCGCTACAAGGCGCGGCCTCAGGAGCGGTGACGGAAGCGTCTTCAGCAGCCGAAGCAGCGTTACGTCCAGCAGCAGCTTCAGTAGCAGTAACAGCATCAGCAGCTCAAGAAGCGATAGGACTGTTGTTGTTCCGCGTGCACCAGCCCCGTCCTTGGCGTCGTCATTTCTGTCTTCATCGAACGTTAGTCGTAGCGGTTCGCGTGCCCCAAGCAACGGAGCCGTCGTAGTCGCCCCGTGCACGTCGTTCCATCGCAGCTACACAGGCTCGCATGTGTCGGGGAATAGTTCGCCGGTGATCCCTCGCCTGCCCTCGGTCTCGTCAATACCTTCCTCTCGTAGCTATGCAGGTTCACATGTGTCGAGGCATCCCACTACAATGATTCATCCTTGTCCGCCTTCGGTTTCATCGATACCATCTCGTCACTCTCATTCACGCTCGCATGTGTCGAGGAATTTTGCTCCGGTGATCCCCCTCGCCCGCCTTCGGCTTCATCGATGCCACCCTATGGCAGCTATGCCTCCGTGTCTGAAGGTAATACTCCAGTGATCCCGTCGCCCCCGTCTTTCTATTCTAGCTATGCGTATGGACCTCCGGTCATTCCGCCTCGTCCGTCTTCGATCTCTCCGCCCCCTTCGTATCGCACTTATGCGGATGAAACCCCGTTTATCCCTCCACGTCCGCCATCGGCATCGTTTCCTGGTTACGTAGGCTATTATATACCTCAATGGTGTCCTCCCGCGCTGTGGCCTACCTATGCTGACGATACAGAAGACTACTCTGACTCATATGACAGCGATGGGGAAAGTCCGGAACGGTTTATCGGGACGTTCCAGGACTTTGATATAAACACTTCTGGACCCTTCCCGGAACCAGCGCCTTCTGACATTGTGGATGAATGGATGTCCGCTTATAGACGAAGCTTCGAAGTGCCGCCGTCGATCGATTCCTCTGCGAGAACGCATTCATCTAGAAGGCCGGAGAGCCGTTATTCGTCTACCTATTATGGCTCTCAGAGTCGTAGTGGACGCTCTTCTAGACGTACGCGGGGACTTGGATCATCAAGTTCTTTATATTCAAGCTCTCGTACGCCATACGTAACTAACCATATAGATTCCTGTCACTAATTTTACTAAACATAGGGGTTTCCACATCTACTATTCCCTCGAGAGCTAGTCACACAGCGACCGACCCGTTCGTTCATAAGGTGCTCTTTTTCTGGCCTGACCGTCGTACTCCTAAACTTCACTGGGACCTGTCACGGTCACTTCCGCCTCTGTACAAGAGACGAGACCTTACTGCTGAAGAGCTGTCTACCTCGGCCTTCACGCCACCGCTTTCAAGTGTGCGAATCATACTTGATCCGCATGCGGATTGGAAATTTGACGTATCGGTTGCGACGGGCGAGAACTTCACAGTGTCGAGCTTCCTTCGGAGCGTCGCCAGCCTCATGCGTGAGCCTGGTAAGGTCCCGCATGTCTTCTGGGCGCGTGCCAGTTCGAGTAAGAAGGAGGCCATCGTTAAGGCTATGTTAAAACGCGCCGGTCGTTCTCTTCGTGTTCAGTCACCAGACGCTCCTCCGATGTCACGCGTCCAGACACTCGAGGAAGAGGTCCTGAAGGGAGCGAGGAATGGGTCTACAAACTTGCTTGTTATTGATCTGTTGTGTAAGGACGTGATGTTTGCCGGATTAGAGTTGTACAAGAGTCCTGATGAGTGGGTGTTACATACAATTAAGCGCCATACGTAGACGAACATATACATATGGTATGTTTCCTTTTCATTGCGTTGCGTGGAGATTGCTGATATTTCAAAGAAAGAATGCACTTGAATCTTGGGTATTGCGGGATTTGATATGTACACTTCTGTTCCTGGACTTTAGTAGTGTTTGATAATTGATGTTGATTGTTCATTGAATTACTGTTTGTGATCTCTAGTATCCTGATCGTTCCCGCCTGCATAGGTAAATCAAAGGACGTTCTCAGGTGTGCATTGGTGAGTGTGATACCATCACTCAAGGATAGGCACCATTTGACCTCGTCATCTCGGACAGGCGACAATTAATTCATTTTTTTGACCGTTTCCCCGGGACTCATTCTCAAACGTTTGCTTTCCGTAAGCGTTTGATTGGTCACATTGGCTGCGAGTGTGTTGCGAGCCATTTGTTTACAATCCACATTTCATTTATCCTGAAACGTTCAATGTACATCGACCGTTGACGACCTCCGTTGAAGCGGCGAACTACATTATAGGCCACATTGTTCGGGTACTCAACATGCCAGTCCACTTTTCGCGCGCTGAGGAAGAGGAGGAGGCATTGGGGCATACCACCGGATCTGAGCGTCCATGAAAATAACTCATTCTTGGAGAAAAAACTACCTGAGGAGCTTGTTCTTTCGTTTTATCCTTTTCAAGTTCTTCAACACGCAAACACGTAGCATCTTCTGAGGTACGTCAATGCCTAATCCTGGTAGTAGAAAACAGCTCGTGAAACTTGACCAAACCGTACAATATATTTCGTATGTATGTATCATAAAGAATTCATGTCGACGCAATACAAAAGACTCAAGGGAAGGAAATGATAAGCACTTCGTGAGAATTATGCCAGAAGACGATCGTATAAGAAATGCTGAGAAGTTGTTGCTGGAAAGAGTGTGGAATTAGAGCTTCGGAAACATAAGCAAGATGACCTGTGGACGTAAAGGCTGCAATTTTAGGAGAACAAGCAGAAAAATGACAGAGAAAAAGCAAAGCTAGTGGCGATACGATCGATGAGTTAGTCGTCATCAACCACAATCAACCTTCGTCGTCGATGAGGACCTTCCACGTCTTCCACTTGCGGCTCTGGCTCGCTTTCCTCTTCATCATCGGGAAGCGGGATGTTCTGAGCGAGCGGTGAGCGGCGTCTGCGCGGCCGTTGTCCTTGCTCCTCCTCCTCATCTGTGAGGGTAGTAACATCTGGGGCAGGCATCGAGCGCCTTCGGTCATAGCTTGACTCCTCGGCTCGGAGTGATGGGCCTGTGCCGGATATCGGCGCAGACATACGTAGACCAGGACGACGTTGGGCCTGTGGTTGAGTCTGGGCTGACGTAGGCGAGCGCGATCCTGCGTGCGCAGCTTTAAGCGCACGCATAGATGG
Organism: Phlebopus portentosus; assembly: GCA_037892935.1. Classification (NCBI taxonomy): domain Eukaryota; kingdom Fungi; phylum Basidiomycota; class Agaricomycetes; order Boletales; family Boletinellaceae; genus Phlebopus; species Phlebopus portentosus. The sequence goes on from JAYXKI010000007.1 coordinate 191,265, forward strand.
ATTGAAAGCGCCGCATTTCGGGCAGACGAATTCTAGAATGCATCAGAAGTATCCGAAACATCACATATACAACGAAACAATGTGAAAGAGAACGTACGAGTATCTTCCCATAATTCTTCCTTCACAAGTCCATTATGCGCGAAGCATTTCTGGCAGATAAGGGCATAGCGGTTCTTTGCGCCATCTGCACCAAGTTCGTCATCGCCTAGAAGCGCGTCCGCCAGTCTGTCGAACCATTGCTTCTTAGGTGGCACAAGAGCCGCCTGAGGTGCTACAGTAGATAATAGTATGCATCAGCCTTCCTGTGCTCCTATCACAGGGTGAGAAGCGGTAAGAAGCGCTTACTCTGTTGGTCTGGAACGGGCATATTTGAGGGTTGTCCCCTATTCGACTGCGGATAACCATTTGGTTGTCCCAGGGGCCCTCGCTGAGGCGTTGTAGGTTGCTGCTGTACGCCTCGCTGTGCCTGATTAGGAGGCGCGTCAGGACGCGGCCGAGCAGGGGAGCCTGCGAAGCCGGATGGAGGATCATATCGCTCGATGAGGTGCTTTGTCGAATAATAGTTGGTCTTCTTTTTAATTTCTTCAACCTTAGTTCGCTGCTGAGACAGTAGCTCTTTGAGCGTTTTCTCTATATACGCAGAGAAGATGCATATAAGTTTGGAGAACGTAAAGATGGACATATGTATAACGTGGGGCACGCACCTTCGGCATTTTCTATCCTCGCATACCACATTTGCGAAATGCGACGCGAAAACTGAGCTCTGATCAATGTAGCATGTCAAGTGACCATTCATGTAGCAAACGATTTCGTCACGTACATGATGGGTCCAATGAATATCGGGAAAGCCTTCAGTGGTCTCCAACCCACATACCATGAGGCGACGTAAGCAGCCCAGATTGTGAGAGCGTATATAGTAATCCACAGAGTAGTACGGCGTTCGCGTAATTTGATTTCTGATAATCGAGCCTGTCTCTTTTGAATGTCAAGAGCGAGTGACTCAAGGACCTGCTCGTAATCCTCTGGTTCTTTCTGCGAATGAAATGTTCGCTAACGTGGCTTCCAAGTTGAACAGTGCATTTCTTACCTTTTTGAACCAGTCAAAGATGGACATGATTTTATATTAGAAAGAACAAGATAAGATGGTGGAATGAGAGGAAGAGATGCTGGGAAGTGCGTTATTGAATTTAAGGAGAGATGAGTTGTTCACAAAGCGTTCCGGTTGGCGGCACCGATCGACGCGTGACTCACGTGCACGTGCACTATCATATCACATGATTCGCGTCATCACTTTCTTCCACTGCGACCCCAAAAGATGATGCTCGATTTGACGTTGCGAAACAACATGGATAATATCAATTTCTCTCCCTTATACTACCACCATGGACTTCAGCATAGAGTCATTGCGGAAAATACAGACTGCATATGCCACGGCTTCTGCGGGGATGCATCCGTCTCATACTCTTCCCGCCAAACTCAAGGCTGTCGCGGAAGCTGGCTTCAAATGGACGGAAATCGCATTCCCTGACCTCGAGAAGTATGCATCTTCCAAATTTGAAGGATATAGAAAAATAGATATCTCAGGCGTTGGAGATGTTGACAAGCTCCTGGAGTCAGCGAAGGATATCTACTTACTCTGTAGGCAGTTAGGTCTGTGTGTACTGACTGTAATGCCGTACGTTCACCGTCTTGTTCTCATAATACGGAATGCCGTCTAAGTGCTTATCCAAAATTTATAGCTTCTCTCAATTTGAGGGCTATGACGATGCTACGAAGATCGAGCAAGGCTTGAAGCGCGCGAGAACTTGGTTTAAAGTGCTAAAGGTATTGGCACTCATTAGATAAGTAACCAATGGATCTCAGACTCATCTTCTTCAGGCCCTTAGTTGTCAAATGCTACAAGTTGGATCATCCAATAACCCTTCAATTAACAACAGTTTCGATCTTATGTCAAAGAATCTGCAAAATTTGGCTGATGAAGCCGCTGCTCAAGAACCGCCTATCCGTATGTGAGTTGTGCATCAACGTTGTTAAATATGATACGACTTGATTGTGTATCCGCTTCCAGCGCGTATGAAATGTGGTGCTGGGCGACGCATGTGTAAGTGCTTAGATATGACCTATTATTGCGAAGCACAAGCCAAAGTTTGTTTCAAGGAACACTTGGGAACATACGTTCGACATCTGTCGGCACGTCAACCGCCCTAACTTTGGCCTCTGTCTTGATACTTTTCAGATATCCGGTATGCGATTCCTACAGTTCATGGACCTTTCGTCCCTAACACATTGTCAGCGATCCTTCTGGCCCGACAGATTTGCCTTCCAGGTGCTCTGACACCATCCAACGTGCCACTTCCTCCATCTTCGTTTTCTGAATCTCTTGTGGAACTCACACGCACGTTTGCTCCATATACCGATCGCATATTTTACCTGCAAATCAGTGACGGCTCTCGTATTGAACCTCACGCGCTTGCAGCAGAAGCGAATGAGCAAGGCATACATCCCTTATACGCTTATTCCAATGCATATCGCCCTCTTCCATTCCAGAAAGTCTCTCATCCCGGATTCCTTCCCGTCTTGGACGTCATTCGCGCCGTTCTCGCAACTGGCTGGCGCGGTCCGTGGTCTTATGAAGTACGTTTAAGCTCTTTGTTTTCCACCATCACTGGTGTGCGGTTTGCTTACTGTGCCTGCTAACACCATACAGGTCTTCTACGCCGATGATCAAAAGCAGGATGATCCCGAGGTTCCGAGTCGTTGGACTCGCGAAGCTATGTCTAGTCACGCTCGTATTCTTGCGGAGTTGGATGTGAGTCAAAAGTAGATGGTCATCAGAAGTATTCTTGAAGCATCACTTGTGCTGGGTCCGGTGAGTACTTTAATGTCTTTAGGGCGTTGATTTGTTGTACGAGCGCTGATTAAATAGTAAAAAGTGCTAAAACTAGACACCTTCGTACAATGACACTGTTTCTTATGTCGTCTGTACATTTCGAGCAGAATCGATTGCTGATTTGTGTAAATGCATCTAGCCGACAGCTCATCTTTTCCTTTTCGCGAGTAGACACCACGGGCAAATGGCAACAATGCTAGAGAACGACAGCATACGGCTTCGTCTTCCTGATAGTTCTCCGACGTCGATCTCGGCTTGCACACCTCCCCAAGCGTGCTCTATGGAGAGCGAATCAGTGGACGATCATACTCAATCAATTACTTTGACACCATTTATACGAAGATCGCCAATGAACTGGATGTGCTCTCGAGTGGGTCAGAGTACGATTTGATCAGCTTCAAGGCGGATTCCATTTATTTCCCCTAGCCCTTTGGGAGCGGGATGTCTTGTATATAACAAAGGATTCATGCGACAAAGGTTGATTTACTACCTCTCTCTCGAACCTACTTCATCCACTCCACAGACGACTGGACTCTCAGGTATCTTGGGCTTGACAATAGATGCTGAGCAGTATCTGTCAGAAGTCGTCGTTACGTAAAGCCTTGCAAAAAAGACGGTCTTACCTTTCTCAAAGTGCATCTTGCCATCGCTATTCCTAAGAGCGCCCATGACCGAAGAATGGAGAAAGGATGGACTTGGGTTGCGCAGCAGTACGCATCCCTTCAGGTTTCTTTCGTTCAAGCACGCCAACCGTAGTGCTTTTCTCGGCAGAGGGGAACGTGATGGTTCCCTCGAAAGATATTCAAGCGCCAGGCGACGTAATCATCTGATAAAAATTCGAATCTGCTGAACGTGTTACGGCGTTCACCCGTATGACGGAAGCAGCGAAGCGGCTTGATTCAATGCAACTCAACCACCCGGGGAGACAAATCGCAAGTTATGTCAATCCTCAGACTGTCTCTGCAAGTGATATGCTGTATTCGGTCGAACTCTTACGAAGCTGAGCCATTGATCAAGGGCATCATTGATCAGGTACGTTTCTTTTCTCCTTTCACCTGCCGTACTCTAGTTATTGACCAATAGATACTTGCATCCGCTTACGTCGCAGAAAATTTGCTCGCAGCAGAACGGGGTTGACAGAGTGCAACTGCACTTCGCGCACGGATATCTCCTTACTCGTTCCCTTCAGGCACCACGAATCTGCGAACCGATGAATACGGCGGGTTCCTCCAAGCTCGTGCACATAAATCCATCGCATCATTGAAGAATCGAGCTGTCTGCAGGAAGTGAGCACAATTGTTGTTAGCGGGCGTTTCCGCACGAGCGAAGACATGGTGCGCGCTGTTCGTTCACGGTCTACTGACCTCATCGGAATCGGACGACCTGCCCGCGAAGAGCCCTATTCCCCAGCGTTGGGGAAGATAACCAGCGCCCGAAACCCACTCTTTCCAGAGAACGAAGACGTGCTTTTGATTCTCGCAACAGGGACTTAGGATGTGGAGAAACACCGTTCAACTCGGCTCTTCCAGACGATGCCGAAAGGTTCAAAGTAGCGATGGGGATGTATATGCAAAAGGTACAGGAGGTAGCGAAACAGTGTTGTTCTCGCTGGTTTTGGAAATGCCTGGTACTTCTTCTTGGATCTTGCGCTATTACAGATCTGATGTATAACATCATCCTGAAAGTGCACTGCCTGCTCCTTCACTACATCAGATCGCGCTAAATTTCCGGTTTCCGACCTAACTTCTTCTGGTATTTTCCAGCAACACTTAAATGCCATTTTGCAAAGTTGAACAGCGACAGAAGGGCGTCAAAGTTCGTCCTATACGATATTGTATCGTAAGTTCCGATAGGTTACTGTTTCCCCGGGCGGGCGGAGGAAACAATTGGAATGCCCACCTTTCCGATGCGGTGTGACGCAGAAATAGACCTTCATGACCTGCACATAAAATCCCCTTCTGACTGGTTGCTCAGTTTTCCCGACTTCGCAAATGACTCCAAGACCTAGGTTAATTGTGAGGTTCAGCTCAACCTCGACGCTTGTTAGCAAGTATCGGATACGCCTGCCTACTCTTCGCAAGCTCTACATAGACCAGAAAATCAGATCGTATCTTGACAGAATTGCTCTTACGTGAGTATTAGTTCTTTGTATGTCAGCTGTATTAAGGCTTTTGTCTTTGCTTGTTCTTGAAGTGATCATGACATCACAAAACTTCCCGTTGATGCGATCGTTAATCCCGCAAGGCACTGATTTACTGCGTTAGTCAATCTCACACAGACATTTTCCACTAATGCTTCATACCAGGTTTTCTTTGCCAGCCGACTCGAAAGGAACCGGTGCGTATTTGTCCCCCTACATACGTTCGTATTCATTGCTCAGGTAAAGCACAGTGAATCATGAGATTCACGAAGCTGCGGGACCCATGTTATTGGAGGAGTGTGAGCAATCATTTTTAACGACACTTCCAGCAGGCTTGACCGATCTGACACACATTTCTAAAGGCAAAAGACTGGATGGCTGCAATGTAGGAGATGTCCAAATAACGGATGCATGCAAACTACATTTGTGAGTAGCGACTGCTTTTCGAATGTCTTTTCTTAGCATGAAATTGACTTCGGGATTATCAGTAAATGTGTAATCCATACAGTAGGACCGATATACAAGACTTCCCATGCGACAGAGAAGATGGACCTCTTAGCAGCATGCTATCGCAGAAGTCTGAGATTAGCCGCAGCTCATAAACTCAGAAAAATCGTGAGCACCAAGACTACATACTCAGACCGTACCAACATTGATTCTTGCCTGCAGGCCTTTCCGTTAATCTCTGTCGGCCAAAAAGAATTTCTTTTGGACGATGAAATAAGAATTGCACTTGGAACTGTTCGCAGATTTTTTTCAATTCCCGAAAGCGAAGAGGTACGTACATTAGCTATTCACCGCGGATTTCGTGCTTCGATCAAAGCGACTCTCTTTCGATTGAAGATTGAACTTGTCGTCTTCGTCGTCCACGGGGATGATCAAATGACTGCATTCAAGAAGGTCTCAGATCTGCTTAGCGAGGCAAACACCTAACGCATCCCGGAAACTGTATTTCCAGACGCATCATTCCTTTCTATTTCCTGGATGCTGCGTAGACTAGATACCATGGATTATAGCTTTCGTTCAAGAGAATACATTTTCGGCGTTAATGCGTGAAATCCCTATGTCCGTATGGCCTTCTCATAGAAGCAGTTTCTCAATCTGAGCGTTGTTGGTCGGGAGGGACGGCAGTCCATAAGCCGACCATGATGGCAAGTATGGTTACGATCCTGACGGAATAGTTCTATAATAAGATATGTTGGAGTTGAAAGAAGACATCTGAGACATACAGAGGCTGTAGACTCATGACACCAAACTTAGACGCCATCGCACCCGTTACGAAAGGAACAACCGCAGTTCCTGCTTGGCCAAAACCCGCAATCCAGCCGATTGCCCCGGACATCAGCCAGTGAGGGATGAGGCGTCCCGTTATGCTCATCACTATTGGATAAATCGGGCCTAGGAAGACGCCGATAAACGAGACAGCGACAGCGTTTGCGACGAGGGATGGAACAAACCAGATCGTGATTTCAAGTCTAGGACACATTGAACATGCGCATCAGTACACTATTTATCCTTGGATCGAGATCTGAAACGGTACCCGATAGAGAGAAGGATGTAGAGCCATATAACGCGCCTCTCTCCTACCTACGGGTGCATACATTCAGAAGTGTTGCTGTCAAGGAATCGGACTCGTTGACTTACCAGCCTGTTGAGCCATAGAAGGCAAAGACGCCCGACAGTCACGCCGCCGAAGAAGCCAGACGTTAAGTATCCGGAAGAAGATCCTCCGCCTCTCTCATCGATGACAAAAGTTACAATCCAACCTGAGTCCACTAGTCAGTAAACAAACGTAGCACTCCTCCAATTGGAAACATACCCGCGAGCGCCACTTCAACACCGACATAGGCGAATATGAAGAATGCAAGGAAATGTACAACTCTGAGCCTGAGGAGCTGTGCATAACGATTGTCTTGGGATGCAGATGCCGGACGAATAGTCTGGCCAGCCTTCTCAAGAACATCTAAGGAAAACTTAATGGATCTGAATGAGCATCAATGAGAATATATACGAACCATTCAGAGGCTTGAATCTGAAGACGATTGATAACGACGTCGTATTGATTATCGCACATCCCAGTGAGACCAAAAAGTGGAACGACCAACGATTGGACATGGCTGCAAACTGCGTTGCTACGAGTGGAGAACAGAGTGCTCCCATCCCGTAAGAAGCTTGTAATATGGCCATCTTCAGGTCGGCGTTCTTGTTCAGACTGACGGCGAAGTCCATAATCTGGGCAAGCTGAATTCATGCTTCAGGTTGATGCACCCATCAGTAGCTTTAGCGTAGCGTAGATTATTCACCTGAAGAGAAACCCCGACCCCAGATGAGACGTACGCGAGCGCAAAGACAGGGAATGGGGGTGCGGAACATTGCACGGCGTATGCAGCGAGCTGAGCCAATGAACCTATGACTAAAGTCTGGAGTACGGTTAATCAGAGAGGTATTCAAGGAGTCGATGGCGATCAGTGGTTACCTTTCCGAATCCGACTTTCTGCGCAACGGAAACATTTGCGATGGAAGCGGATACAAACCCCTGGAGTCATAGTGCGACTCAGAGAATGCTCGGTTTGAGAAGACATCAAAGCTACATACGACACCATTGGCGACAAATACTAGAGAAACAACGGCAAACCCGATCTACACAAATCACAAAATATTCACCATCAAAAAAACAGTATATATGAGTTGTATGAGAAATCAACTTACATGGTAGTTCCTCTGGAGCGCAGGCAATAACGGCCCTGATGACATGAGATCGGTACCTCTTCCCAGCCGAGAGAAATAATACTTTACCAGCTGTACCATCATTCCAGCCCATCAGAAACATCCCCCACATTAGCGCAGCAATCGAAACGTGCTCTACGCGTTTCAGCTTGCTTGCTTCGATCTGTTCAACAGTCCGAGTCTGAGTTCGAGTCCTCATTGACCGTGGCCAGATTGAACGGCTTGGACCAGGGAGGTACGTCAGAGTAGGCAACTCGATGACATCAAGCTCGGCCCTCCTTTCCATCGTCTTGCTTGGTCGTGTATCAAAGATTGGGAGGATATGAGACCACCGGAAGCCCTCAGCTTCGTCAGACTCTTATTTGAAGATTACATATGAAGAATCAAGTGATCGGAGTTTTATCGGAAACGGAAAAAAAGAACCTATCCTTAGCGCGGGGTTTCTGATAGAATTAATAATGCTACCATGCGAAATTTGAGAACTTTATCGCGCCATTGAAGGATCTAGTCCTTTACTATTAATCTGAGTGAGCTGATGACATGGGGGGAACGTGGTATGGACTGGTCGTGAGGTCGTTCAAGAGTCAGTCTGAGTCTGGCAATCACCGGCCAATCAATTTTTTCGACCTTTTATTACCAGTCATCGGAGGCACTTGATTCAAATCCACGAGAACCTGCGTTGCAATGCATGAGCGATGGCGTACGTCCTACCTATGTCTCGTGCGGTCTTGGACCGATTCTCTTAGCACTAGAACGAAGAAAGGAATTTTCCCATACAAGAATTTATTAGACCACACACTCGTATATGTACTTAAATACCGTAAAGGCACCAGTGATAGTCATTTCATCAAATAACAAGAACAAACAGGACAGACGGGTAACAAAAGAGAAAGCGTAGGGAAGGGTGATCCGAGGAATAAAAAGAAAACCGTGGGTCGTTCACAATGCTCAAGAGGCTATAGCTACATCTGGGATTAGACGGGGACAACAAAGAGGAAAGAAAATAAACAAAGCAAATCCAGCAATGGCAAGGGTAACAGACCAAGAACGCCGAAGCGACCTTGGAAGAGGACAAGACAGGATAGCCAGTAGTAATGATACAGTTGAGATGACAGATGGGACAATAGACAGGCTTGGTCGTCCGTATGTGAGAGAATAGGGACTCGATGGGGAAGTTAATGCAACGATAGCACAAAGGAGCAAGGAACAGTAGGGTGGGGTTTCAAGAAGGATTTAAGAGGCCGTAAGATAGTGAGCAAGACGACGAAGCTCGGTGAAATGTAGATGGACGTGTCTAATAAGAAAGCTATCGTAGATTGAAGAATTTTTGAGTCTCGCACGTTCAATTTGCGACTGGAGCGGAGGCGGCGAACGGCGAGCCATGCACGAAATCGCTGAACGAGAAGCGAGGTTCTGCATTCTGGTTGTGTGAGCCATTGTTCGTGCCATCTTGCGTCTGCCTGACGTGTCCATCACGCACATAGCCGTATGCACCCATGTCTTCTCCGGGCCCCGAGTGCATCGGATACATGTTTTGCGCCTCAAGCGGAGTCATTCCGTTATAATCGTACCCGTAGTTGAGGGTGTTTACGTCCGGAGCGCAGGTACCTTCAGCAGTTACTTGAACTTGCTGCTGAATACCAGTATTAGCAGAAGACATGGCGTTTACGTCGACGGGACCGTCGAGCAGCTCGTGGCCGGAAACGATACCGACCTCAGAATGCTGTTGCTCGAGTTGAGTATGATGGACTTGGTGTTGGTGATGGTACGATGCCATCGGAATGACTTCGCTCGCAGGGCTCGCATCGGCACTGCTACCAGAACTTGCACTGGAGCTCTGCTGGCTGGTGATATACTGCGCATGTTCATGAGCGCCCGAAGACTGATCCTGGTAGTAAGCATGAGCCTGCTGCGGGACATTTTGTTCTTGATAGCTACTGGTATCTGCGTATGCCTGTTCATGATAGACCGACGCAGTAGTCTGAGTCTCCGGTACACAAGCCAGGCCAACCTTGCGAACTGGAACAGGCTGCGCAATCGAATAACCTTGCGCACTCGGATGAACGGAGTCCGGTGGGATACCTTCAAAGCCTTGCCGTTCCTGCGGCCGCATCCGGCTTTGGTCCTGAGCCTGACCGTGGTTCTGCGCAGGGAGCTGTTGAAGGAAGGCATTGAAAGCGCTAAAGTCAAAGGAATCGCGCATGCCGGTGCCTGGAGCAGAGTTTGAGCTATGCGCTGGTGCAGACAAGGGTCCAAAGCGCGCTTGCACTGCAGTCTGCGGCGCAGACGTCGATCCTGATGGGGATGACGTGGCCTCCATGTGAGAATCAGTGCCGGATGGGCCAGAGTTGTCTTGTGAGGCTGCACCAAAGTTGAATGAAGGATTCAAAAGCTCGGTATCTACCGGTGGGAGGCTCGGTGCAACTGCCGACGACTCAGCGTACTGAGCCCTTGACTGAGCCTGAACCGGAGTCATGGGATCGACGGAATCCTCATACCACATCGCATTCGGTGCAAGGGGAGCAGGGTAAGAATTTGCGGATGCAGGCGCTGAGTTCGGGTTCACCGCATCGCCCGACTCATTTGAACTGCCCGCGGGAGCAGAAGAAGCGAAAGGGTTTGTGAATCCTTCGGCGACGGCGCCAACAAAGCCATCGAATGCACCTTGCTGTTGATTTTGGTCCAATCCAAAATCGAATGGAGTGGATGTGCCCTGAGCGAAGGGCTGTCCTGGATGTTGACCGAACGGTGCAGAATGTGGGAAGGCACTTTGTGGTCCATAGTGGAAGTTGTTGAAAGCACCCGAGGCAAGCTGATGTTGTAAGATAGGCTGCGTTGAGCTGGCACGACGACCCAGTTGACCAAGATGCCACTGGCGAGAAGCACGAGGTCCCATACCCATGACACCCATTCCAGCGCCAATGCCCATAGAGCTCATCCCACTAAACTCGCCGAAACCGAAACCAATGGAACCCATCCCCGCTCCGTTCATCGGAACACGCGGAGAAGCGGTACGGGAAAGCGTTATTGAGCGTGGTCGAGGAGCATGCAGTTGCGGGGGTAGCGACAAGCTCTCGCCGGTTTGCTCAGAGCTGGCTAACCCAGCTGAACCAGCCAGGTCCGAAGTACCCGCATTGTTCGGCGGATACCAAGGGTTCGTAAGCCCTCCCATGGTCGAAGGAAGTGAAGGAATTGCGATTCCATTCGATGAAGTGGTATTTGGAAACGGGGGTGCTTGCGCAAGCGCAGGATTCGCAAAGTTGAACGGATCAGCATTTGGCGGACCTTGGGAGTAAAAACCGCCGACATTGTTGTAAGGGAATCCGGGATAGGTTTCTGATGGAAGAGGAACAGAGCTCGACCGACGATGTCCAAGATGGTTGTGCATCGCGCGGACTTGCTCCCGACGTGTGGCCATCGCACGTTCTTTCTCTTGCTCAGGTTGCTGTAACTGCAGCTTTTCCGGAAGCGAGTCCTCGGGGACAGACTGACTAGCTCCGGTCATCTGTGTGTGTTCACGCATGAGACGTTCACGCTCAGCTCTCTCCACTGCTGCGCGTGCTGCTTGGCGTTTACGCTTCTTTTCTGGGTCGTGCTTTGGCTGGAAGCGATAATGCGGATACTGGATCTTATGCTCTTCCTTCTTTTTCTCCGCTAGCGCTTCCCAAACTTTCTTCTCCTTGCTGGGAAGTGCCTTCCAGCAGTTTCCTATCAATCAAACATGTCAGTAAAAGCCAGCGTTTACGATGACTTCAATACTGTGGCTTGACACATAATATGCAGTCGTGGGAAATTCAGGGATCAACACGGAGAGATTGACGTACCGACGATCTTGCTGAGTGAGTTATGGCTCGTCTCAATCGAGCCGGGGACGTGTCGCTGATGGACGAAGTTCTGACGGAAGAGCATGAATGCATTGGGAGGGCGCGGGATATGATCTATGCTATCTTTGCGTCCGCCGCGCCGGCGCGGGCGTGAAGGTCCAGCAGCTGATGTAGTGGTGGCTGCGATGCCTGCGAATTCATCAGATTCCTTGATATCAGCATCAGTGCCATCCGGTTGAGGGCTTGAGCTGGACCGTCCGTTGGAGGTGGGAGACGCCGGGTCGGATGGATACGTGATGGGTGTCACGTTAGGCGCAAAGGTATAATTCTTGGGGGCGAACGAGCGTCGGCGCGTCACTGGGGTATCATTGTCAGAAATTTGAAGCCGCAAAAATCCTAATGAACAAGATAACATACGAAGGGAAAGCGACGAACGCCTCCTTGTAGGACAAAGCTTTGGCGAAGCTCTCAGCGGGGCCATGTCTGAGGTGAGTTGTATACGACTTGTATACGAGTATAACGACGTGTTGTGTGTCGGCAGATAACGAGCGACGTGCACGCTGTTGTATGTCTTTGTAAAAAGATTTATTCGTCGACGACACTGGAAGTTATGAGACGTGAGCAGGAGGAGGAAAAAGAGAGAGAAGATGGAGGACGGAATGAGAGAACAAGCGCTGCCTTGACGGACTTGAAGTACAAATACCACGCGCCTTCTTTTCAGTCAGACCTGTTTTCCCACGCTTTCCCGTGGTTCAGTTTCACTTCACCGTAGTGTTCGTTCTGCTCTCCTCCATCCACCGTACAGGCTCCTATATTCCTCGTATATTCCTCCTTTATTCCCAGCTGGACAGGACGATCTCTAGGTCTACTTCCCCTTAATTTCTCAGTTAATTCTCCTTTAATATGGATAGCGTGCAAGTAGCTCAAAGTCACGTGCATCATGAGAAGCTCAAATCGGGTTGAAAGGACAAACTGGTTTGGGTCGTCTTTTATTTTTTGCTCTCCCTCGACATCCAAATTCAGCTCAAGAACACTCTCTAATTTGTTTCTTGTATTTTTCGATTTAGGAGTATTCTAGCACCGGATGATCATTAGGCGGGCGACGATCAGAAACTTGAACGTGGCAAAACATCAGTTAGAGTAGTTCGAGCTTGACCGACATCTCCGCCATGGACCGCATTTTTCATCGTCGAGAGTGTTCTCGAGCACACTTATGGAAAATAAGGCAAAAGGATTGGATATTATGGATATTACGCTGTGTCAGGCTGAATCGTCCATTTCCGATGGATGCTCGATTCCGCACGACTATTACTTCGTTCACCGATCAGTATCCAGCACTACAGGTCATCAGCAACTAACATCGCCTTGACCGGTCTTTATTTTCCTCGTCAAGTGCACTAGTACCCGTTGCTTCGCTTTGCATTGGAATAGTTGACTAGATCAAGTTGTCTCCTTGCCTATGGCGAGTCTGAGATGATCATTTACTGTACATATGCCCCCTACGCTCAGACCCCCCGAAACGCTCACTCTTTCTTTTTCTCCGTCAATTCTTGCCCAAACCGCACCAAAATTTGCACATGAATAGCGTAGCATGTGAAGTACAATAGTCTAAAAAATGAGCTGAAATTACTCAGTACACGGTGATATATGAAGCATACATTCTGGGCATTTCAGCATTTTGAGCGCTTTGAGTGAATCAAATTGTTCCCACGGTTTGTAAAATTCATCCTGCCTCTTAGTCTCATCTGTTTGGCGGGAAATTCAACTTGGGGCTTTTTGATGGTGTTATTGATAAGTGTGTAAAGTTTCAGGTCCTTGGGTGAAGCTAAAGGTATGTTTCGGTGGTCGGTATCATGATGTCATTTTGAGGGTACAATTGTGCCAATACTAGAAACAGCTTACTTTGCAAATTTTTCCTGGAACTCACTGCAAGTCAATCCCCAATGTTTTTACATATTCTAATATATATGTATATGGGCATGCTGTGTGCAAAATCTGACCTCTACTGAGAGCACTAAAAAATTGTTATTGATGTTACAACTATATGAGTGAAAACGTGATAGTTTGCATGATCTTCTCCGAGTTTTTAGGCTTTTCATGGCTCAATATCTGGTGTTAATAGCTTATTGACTTTCTGATGCTATGGCATTGTCATGGAGATGAAAAATACGATGTAAAGAAGTGGGACTGACCTGACTTCTGCTTCTTTTTTGTCGTATTCCTGCTTCTCTTTCCCAGACCTCCATGCTTCTTATGCCCTCTGCTTCTACTTCTTATCCTGCCAATTCTGGCAGCCCAGATCCTTTGAATGAGGAAGCTAGGGTGCAGGAGGCAGTGTCTGCGATGCTGGCCTCAGGTCTTAATACCAAAAATCAACATTACCATCTTTCAATAAGCCAGGCTGCCATTCGGTTCGGAGTTTCTCGCTTCATCATTGCCCGACGTCTTAAGGGCATCTCAGACTGATGCACTGCCCACCAGCACCAGCAAAACTTATCACCTTCCCAGGAGACAGTCCTTGTTGAATGGGCAAAGTCTCTTGGTCAACGTTCAATTCCATTGACCCGCATTACACTTTGAGAGAAGGCGGAGATGATTACTGGGCATGCTCTAGGAGATACATGGTTTCGAAAGTTCTTGGGCCGGAACCCTGATGTCAAGCTACTCTGGACCACCCCGTTGGAATCCTGTCGAGCACAGGCATTGAATCAGTCTACTGTTGCTGGATACTTCAATCTTCTCTCTCGTATCGTTCGGCAGTACGGTATCTCTTCATCTAATATCTACAACATGAATGAGAAGGGACTTCAACTCGGAATAGGTGCACGCGTACGAGTCTTAGTTGACAGAAATCAGAAGTCAGTACAGAAGGTGGAGGATGGGAGCAAGGAGCTTGTTACCGTGATCGAATGTATCTGCGCAGATGGTACTGCTCTTAAGCCATTGTTTATAATGAAGGGAAAGCGTACCAGCCCTTCATGGTCTGCAGATAATCTAATTCATGCAAGGTAAGCACTTCAAAATGCGACTGTTTCAATGCTAATAGTTTTCGCACCTTAGCATTGCATCATCCACCAACGGGTGGACTGATGCGGAGCTGGGTGCTTTGTGGCTTAAGAAACTTTTTCAACCCGAGACCAGCATACGAGTTGTCACTGCAAACGACATCAGATTGCTTATCCTGGATGGACATAACTCGCACTGCAGTCTTCTATTTCTTGGATTAGCAGAGAAATTCAAAATATTCATTTTGTGCCTTCCTCCGCACACTACTCACGCTTTACAACCATGTGATGTCGGTGTCTTTGGTCCTCTCAGTACGCATTATAAGAAGGAGGTGTCTGCAGTGTCGAAGCAGCACATTTGCATTACAAAACAAAATGTAGTGGCCATCTATAGTCGTGCACGTCAGAGGGCCTTCTCCGAAGAGACAATTCGGGCAGCCTTTCGTAAATGCGGCATCCACCCATTCAACCCAGATGCTATTCCAGATAGTGCCTTCGAGCCTGCATTAGCTACGACTACTCAGCCTGCTCAGCCCATTCCTACAGCACCACCGAGATTCATCGATGCTATACTTACACCTCTTGGTATGTGTTGAAACTATGTAGTACGTCACAGCTAACACTTGCTCACAAGGCCCTGACCTAAACGATGCGAATCATGTTCTTAATGAAGTCACGGCATCAGAACAACCTCGCAAGTTCATGCTGCTCTTACCAGATATTCCACGTCCTCTTCCTCCAACTTCTTCAAGAGACAAATTATTCAAGCGAATTCAATTACTTGAACGACTTCTGCATCATGCTTCTGATCAGATTGCGGCGGACTACGCACTGAAGATCCTGATGGATGACGAAAATGGTCAGTTATGCAAACAGCTTTTTCAGAAGAAAGACAAGGATAGTACACGGGCACTCACCGTGAGTGCCCGTCTACTTACCCATGAAGACTCGGATCTGTGGAATCAGATTAGCAAGCACGCACAAAAGTACGAGGAGCTGTACAAGGAGCTGGGAGTCAGAACTGCGGAATTTAGAAGGAGGCAGGACGAGAGGGAAAGGGAGAAGGAGAAGGAGGAGAAGGATGCGAAGAAGAGATTGGAAAAGGAAGCGAAGGCCGCCCAGAGAGCAGCAGATGCAGAGGAGAGGCAGGCAAGGAAGGAGGTTGAAGTAGCAGAGAAGGCTACAAAGAAGAAGGCCGAGGCGGAGAAGAGGGCTGCAAAAAAGGCTGTTGAGATAGCGCGGAAGGCTGTAGAAAGAGAGGAAAAAGCTGCAGCAAACGCTGCAAAGAAGGCTGCAAAGGAGGCTGCACAGGCCATGAAGGCTGCAGAAAGAGAGGCCAAAAGAAAGGGTACAGGGATGCGGAACGATGCAAACAAGGAGAATGCAAACATACCAGTGGACAATACTACATCTCCGACTTTAGCTGCCCATACCCGTCCTCGCCCACGACCTGCATACCGTAGACTATTGGGAGCCTCTCAAAGTGACAATCAGACATGTCCAGCGTCCACGCCCCTTATCGACCTGCAGCTCTTGAATGCTACACAGAAACGATGTCGTTCGATTACCGAAGAAGGTCCTGAGCAGGATGATCATATTACGAAACGCAGTCGGATGGATACCACACCTAATCAAGGATGATCTGGCAGGCAACCCATTTTACTGGTAAGTGTCTTCATGAAGATTTGCATACCGCCACGCAGATAACTCACTAAATCAGTAGATTCCCTTGGATCTTGTTCTTCACTGTCTTTCCGGCCGGATAATGATTTGCGTGATTCAATACAGAATTATTGATAACATCGCCTCCGTAAATACAGAGGCTTCATCGGATGGTGCACAGATGTTGAAAGTGGGCATATAAGGACCATGGGTGATGCGAGGATGAGGGAAAGAGATAAGGAGTCGACGACGTGAGAGTGCCAGCAAGACGCGTCAGGTGCCGTTCCCACGGTATGAGCGTTTCGGGCACTCGCGCGCGAGGACCCATCTCTCGACTCTCACCCATTATAAATTCAATAAAATATTTGACACTCATTTTTTTCGCACTAAAATTTACGGAAACATTCACCAGATACTACATTCCCATAATGTTAGCATTTTGTGGTATATAATGCGGATATGAAATTTATGTGAAGGAAACATTCTTCGACTGAGCGTTTCGGGCATAAATACAGTATCGGCCACCGTGATCATCATGTAGAAGCTTGATGGAGACTATGCAGTCCTTTTGTAACCATAAAACCAAGACTAACGGTGACCAGTGAATTGAGTTGTCCTTCTCTACCGCGAGATTTGCGTACCACAAGCGCTCTTCGGGCTTTCCAATCAATCTCCGTAGAAATCAAGTCGAATATTACTGTAATTACCGTGGGTATGGAATCGTCCCACAAAATTTTCTTTCTTATAAAATATGCCGGGCTCAATCCACGCCGTGGACGTGTCTTCCAGTTCGTACATATGCATGTTCATACCACACAATTGAAGAGAGAAGGACATGCGTGCTGTACGACAGAAATAACGTAGCGGAGGATGAAAGACGAAACATCCTTTGCTGAATACATCGAGAAGAATGTGTCAAATAATAAGCATTATGCAGCAGCCCTAGACAAATTCGAATCGCATCAATGTCGAAACTTAAAAAACATATAAAGTAAGAACGTACTTCTTGTGTGATGCCTTGATAGCGGCGGCCTTTTCCTTGCGTTCGGCGAGATGCTTCGCAAGAAGGGTCCTAAATAGATAAACGTCACAAACAATACATCGAAAATAGTACCTGTGTACGTACTCGTATTCAGTTTTTTGTTCCTTCTGGCGCTCGATGCGGCGGCGCTTGAGGGAACGGAGGTGACGGCGTCGCTGGAGGCGCTCGGGAGTGACAAGACGTTGAATCTTGGGACTAAACAGCGGGAACTCTCAGTCACACTACAAAATATCCAAACAATCGAGCACTACGCACGCTTTCGTGTACTTCTTCTCTGGGTTCTTCTTGCTCGTTACCTCACGGCGAACGACGAACTTCGTAACGTCGTCCTCTTTGGTGAGATTGAAGAAGCGGCGGATCTTAGTCGCGCGCTTCGGTCCCAGGCGCTTCGGAAGCACGTTGTCAGTGAGACCAGGGATCTCAGACTCGCCTTGCTTTACAATGACAAGAGCGAGGACAGCAATATCCGGACCGACGATGCACCCGCGTACTGACTTGCGCTTGCGCTCACCGGTGCGACGGGGGCGATAACACGAGTGACCAGCGGAAAGGAGAAGACGGACACGGTGTGGGACAAGGATACCCTGCTTCATCGGGAACCCTTGCTTGTCGTTACCGCCCGCGATACGGAAGATGTACCCCTTGAACTCATCACCAAGCGAGTCTCCCGAGACCTCCTGCGACATGCGCTTATCATAGAAAACACGTATACGGCGCTCATCGTCAAGCTCGATGGTCTTCTGCTGACCAGTGCTTGGGTTTGATATGTTGAACTAAGCGTGCCAACCAGAAGGACAACAAACAGGTAGACAATTGGTATGTTTTGTCCGAAGAGACCATCTATCAGTCAGTATTGTGCTTAAGTCGACAGCGTGCTGAGTGAGCTGACCTTCATGATTACGCCCGAACCAACCTAGTGAGTTTGAGGACGACGAGTTCGCCGGGGGCGTGTCAGTTGGTTACACTCAGTGCTGAGGGCGCGTCCACAGACTATTTGTGATTAGCTAACAGCTGCCAGATCCGGCAGTATGTGCTATATAGTTACATTCTCACGGTGCTCACAATCTCTGTCCATCTTTACTCTTGTCCATTGCAAAGCTGTCCATCGTCGTTGTAAACGTACTGCAAAAACACTACCAGCCATGGGTCGCATGCACGCACCGGGAAAGGGCATTTGTGAGTATCATCTGCGCCGAATGAACTATTGCTTTCTGACTCTTCGCCAGCGTCCTCTGCCCTCCCTTACCGCCGTTCTCCGCCTTCATGGCTCAAGACCGCCCCCGAGGAAGTAGTAGAGCACATCTGCAAACTCGCCCGCAAGGGTGTCACCCCCTCCCAAATCGGTGTCCTACTTCGCGACTCACATGGTATCCCGCAAGTTCGCTTCGTCACCGGTAACAAGATCCTTCGTATCCTGAAATCAAACGGTGCGTCTCTGGACTATATTGCGTCCTTCTCGTGATTGAACACTAGGATGTTTTCTGTTCTTTTTTTGCGGTGCATTTTATGCACTTTGCTGTATGCCTTTTGTTTGGGGATAGGCCTGGCACCAGCCATCCCAGAGGACCTTTGGCACCTCATCAAAAAGGCGGTCGCCGTCCGCAAGCACCTCGAGACCAACCGCAAGGACAAGGACTCCAAATTCCGCTTGATTCTTATCGAGTCGCGAATCCACCGTCTTGCGCGTTATTACAAGACGAGGCAGCAGATCGCACCTACGTTTAAGTATGACGCTGCTACCGCATCAACACTCATTGCTTAGGGAAGGCGGTGTATGTCTATCTGCATGTTTGTATGATCCGTTCTTTATGTGAAATGCACTGCTATGTTCTGCACTCTCAGATGAGTTTGTTCAATAAGTTTTATTTCGAGTTGTTCGATTCGGATTTGGGCTCGCCTATCCCCGAGGATCATCATTGTTATTGTCATTATGGAAGTACCCTTCGACGTCGTCGACCAGAGTTTTGCAAACGATTGATTTCCTCGCTGCGTTATCACACTAGGTCACAAATCGCGTGGCAATACTCAATATTTGAGAACATTATCCTAAGCGGCTCTTAACCACAATGAAGCCACTACATGATTGCCGTATAGCAACGCCAATCGTTCCCGGCGGCGCAGACGAGTACGGCTTTCTTGTCAGTCTGCATCGGGTCGCCTGGGGCAGAAGGGACTTGAAATCAATTTTCCATGATCAGGACGTCCAACGGAACTCACAGGATCCTCAGCAAACACTCAGAGCACTTCGCTGACACAGAACATTGACGAACTTACAGGCCTATTTGCGCTTTTCAATATCTCCTCGATCCTAGTGAGGAATGAATATTTGAGTATATTGCTAGACATTCTTCGAGATGTATTGGCCGAACCTTCCGGCGATGACCGTGATGTCGAGCTCAGTAATATAAGTACTTCATGACCATCTCTCCCGACCTCCAAAAAGAAATGCTGTGATTGTGATTGGTTCCGCAGAACCATTCACAGGAACTGGTGCGCTCATGTAGTCTTCGGCGTCCGCCTGTGCTTACTGTTCGCACAGGAAAGAGCTTATTCTTTTTTTTTTGTCCTTGGGCTGCGTGTTCTCGCCGGCCTTCCGACCATCTTTCAGCTGGAGAAGGAACATTTCTGCGCCATTACTCATGAAGGGGTCTTTCGCATTAATTATCCCATCAATTTTGAACCTTTGCAAGATCACATACCTGAAAGAACATGGTCCCTCGTTGACTCTGGCGAGGTACCTGAAGTACCTTATCAGCTTGTCAAAGTTTCCGCCCTATTTTCAGGTTTCATACTTCAAGCGGCGTCACCCCGCAAAGATCGCCTTGAGTTGTCGAAGAAGACGTCTCAGGCCGTAAAACGATATTATGTGGGACCTTGGACTCCTGAAGAACTCATTGATCCGTACGTGTCCCCTGTTCTGCCTTTTGCACAGCAATTTTATAAACGTTTCGTAGACGAGACCTTCAAGTTTGCTCGGAACAAGCTCTGAGCAACTTCCGTGCAATGTTCGGCTGCTCTTCTCGACATGTACATGGAAACGCTGCGGAATCGGCTGACTACAAGACACTGGTTTCCGAAGAAATTGCTGCTTTGACCATGAAGATTCGGATCGCGCTATGCGGGCGTGATTTTTTGGTTTCTGACAAGGAGATCTTTGAGTTAATAATCACGGCTGCACCGATAGATTCTCTTCCGATTGATATCCCGGACAATTTAACGCTCAGGATCCATATCGTCTTCCAATATTCCATCTCGTCGCTAAATAATTTCACAAAGAAAACGAAACCTAATGATGGTAAATCAAGCAAGAAGTTCTGGCCGGTGATTGCCGGACTTCTTCTTACTAAGGTAGGGAAAGTATAAAACCGACCAACCGTGGCGCGACGCGCTTACCGCATTTGGTCATCCACCCTCCCACAACATTTCAACAGAAATACACACAACACAACACCTCAAATGAAAATTCTGACTGCATACATTTGTAGGGGGTATCCATACCTACATTTTGCTGGTCTTATTTCCTAAAAATATGGCTATTTGAGCTTCCTATTTAAGGAAGAACCCTGACCTTATAAATTTACTCAGAATGCCATTTCTGCATGTTTTGGCACAACTTGAAAATTTTCGACTTAGATTTTTGCCGCTAACATGTGCAAAATTATTATGTAAAACATGCATTTGTCATACATTTGTCATACATTTGTAATAGCTTTGTCATATTCAAATCGAGTAGTTTTACTTGAAAGACCAGAAAAGTATAGAGTAGCCAACCAAAGGCTTCAAACCAGCTCTAGGAAGCTAATCTACATTTGCAGAGCTTAAAACTCATGAGTCTCAAGGGAAATAAAACAAAAGTCCTGGGTTGGGTCAACCAGACCTCAGATTTTTGCCACAGGGTCCTTCCAAATCGGGTTAAATCAGGGTCTGTCAGGGTCATCAGTCACATGTGACAGGTTGGTCGAGTTTATACTTTCCCTACCTTACTTGCCAGTACTTGCCTTCCATTATACATTCCTCCTCTCCCAGTCATCAATTCATTCAGACCAAATTGTTGGAAGGACAACGTCTTCTTTCATCATTGAGATGTTTACGAATTTCGCACTGCCACGGACCTCATCATGGTCATGATAGGTTCTTTTATCCGATAAAATTCCGATCACTTGACTCTTCCTTCTGACATTCAAACGGGAGTATGAGGAAGCTCAATGCTTCCAAGGAGGTCTTTCATCCTTTTATCTTTAACACACGACCAAGCTAGACGATGGAAAGCAGAGATGAGCTTGAAGTCATTGAGTTGCCTACTCTGTCGTACTTTCCTGGCCCAAGTCGCGCCATCTGGCCACGGCCAGTGAGGACTCAGACCCGGACTGCCGACTCGGTCGAAGCAAGCAAACCGAAACGCGTGGAGTACATTTCGATTGCTGCGCTAATGTGGGCGATGTTCCTGATGGGCTGGAACGACGGCACAGCCGGTAAAAAAATATTTCTCTCAGCTGGGTAGAAGTACTAATTTCATTTTATCAGGTCCGTTGCTGCCTGCGCTTCAGAAAAACTACCATGTGGGCTGACTTCTCATTCACCTTACATATTCTGTGTTTTGGTGGTGAATATTCAGTGGTTTGTATAGGTCGGGTTTGCTGTTGTTTCTCTAGTATTCGTCGCCAATGGTGTCGTACGTAGCCCTGATATCTTCTCGAATCGAGCATTTTCTGAGTCGTACTATAAATCCAGGGCTTTGTATCTGCTTCCATCGCAAATGTTTCCGTCGCGCAGAAGGTCGGATTCGGGAAGGTAGCCAGTAGTCTACAACAACCGTTGAATATCTCTCTGATTAATCATACTCCAGACTCTAGTTATAGGTTCATTGGCACAACTCGCAGCATATGCCGTGCAATGTTCCGCACCTCCGTTCCCTGTCTTTGTACTTGCGTATGTCTCATCTGGGGTTGGGGTTTCTCTTCAGGTGAATGATCTGCGCGACGCTAAAGCTACTGATGGGTGTATCAACTTGAAGCATGAATTTAGCTTGCCCAGATTATGGACTTCGCTGTCAGTCTGAACAAGAACGCAGCCTTGAAGATGGCCATGTTCCATGCTTCTTTCGGGATCGGAGCACTCTGTTCTTCACTTGGAGCGACACAGTTCGCGGCCATGCCTGATCGATGGTCGTTCCACTTTTTGGTCTCACTGGGATGTGCAATAATCAATACGACGTCGTTATCAATCGTCTTCAGATTCAAGCCTTTGAATGGTGCGTATATATTCTCATTGATGCTCATTCAGATCCATTAAGTTTTCATTAGATGTTCTTGAGAAGGCTGGCCAGACTATTCGTCCGGCATCTGCATCCCAAGACAATCGTTATGCACAGCTTCTCAAACTCAAGGTTGTACATTTCCTTGCATTCTTCATATTCGCCTATGTCGGCGTTGAAGTGGCGCTTGCGGGTATGTCTCTATTTGGAGGAGTGCTATGTTTGTTTACTTACTAATGGTCTCAGGTTGGATTGTAACTTTTGTCATGGACGAAAGAGGCGGAGGGTCCTCTTCCGGATATTTAACGTCTGGGTTCTTCGGCGGCGTGACTGTCGGGCGTCTTTGCCTTCTGTGGCTCAACAGACTGGTAAGTCAATGAGTCCGACTCCTTGACAGCAACACTTCTGAATGTGTGCTCTCTTAGGTAGGAGAGAGGCGCGTTATATGGCTCTACATTCTTCTCTCTATCGGGTGCCGTTCCAGATCTCAATTGAAGAAGTTTTTTCCGGACTAATGGTTTAACCTGTGTCAGACTTGAAATTACGATCTGGCTTGTTCCATCCCTCATTGCGAACGCTGTCGCTGTCTCGTTGATCGGTCTCTTCCTAGGTCCGATTTATCCAATAGTGATGACCATAACGGGACGCCTCATCCCTCATTGGCTCATGTCGGGTGCTATCGGCTGGATTGCGGGTTTTGGTCAAGCAGGAACCGCAGTTGTTCCTTTCGTAACGGGTGCAATGGCGTCTAAGTTTGGTGTCATGAGTCTACAGCCTTTGTATGTCTCAGATTTCTCATTTCCAATCCGACTTAATTTCTGATAGATTATTCTACCAGAATTGTGACTGTCCTTGCGATCATGGTCGGGTTATGGGCTGTGGTCCCTCCGGAACAGCAACGCTCAGATTGAGGCATCGGTTTTAGGAGGGGGCGATACGAGTACAGGAATTTACACACAGCGAAGGCCGAAATGTATTCTCTTGGATGAACTAAAACTATAATTCATGGTATTTGGCATCCGGAAAATAGAAAGGAACGAGGCTTTCGGAAGCGCAATTTCCGAGATGCATCAAGTGTTTACCTCGCTAAACACATTTGACCTACAACTTTGTGCACCAATGAATCCTTGCGTGGAAAGAAACGTATCTAATCCTGCTGTCGTGCAAAAGGAAGGCCCGTCGCGGGTACCTCCAGCTGGCACTCAGGCGCAGGCGCAATTCATAATTTACCCTGCTCTTGGGGGCTACGACGATTGACCAGGTCGTGGTCATTGATCCAGACGATACAATGAAGGCCTACGTCGCCAATTCGCACCGCCATAACTTCCAGCATGTCTACCATTTGCCAGTGGTACTGTGTGGTTGTCGGTGAAGACGGAAAAGCTATGCAAGATGGAACGATGCTGTAGGTATTTTTCAGCCACTTCGCTATGACACAAAGCCGGCTTCTTGTGATCGGTAGTGGCTCCTGTCCGTTGCTTTAGGATACGAATAGCAGCCACAAGCACTGAGTCCACGTAAAAGGTAATGATGTTGGTTATTACTGACATGGTAGCATTATCATTTTGGGTTGGGACTTTATCAAGCAAAACAGAGAAAGCAGAGAAAGCAATCCGATATAACGTAGGGGTTCACAACTCGAAGCAGTTAAGTAACGATCTGCAAGTAATACGGAGGGTATAGAGCAGGTAGACATACAGAAAGAAGTCGTATGAACATCAATCCACAATATACAATTGAGTAGTGAACCCCAGAACATCAAAATACGGATATCAAGAATAACGACAACCACGTCACACCCATGGCGCCGGCACCATGAGCTGCAAAAAAGGTAGAACTCAAAGACGTGGCGGAGCTATCGGCATCGATTAGAGGAGCAGCCGCGCCAATTGTCTGATTGACGCAGTCAAGCATCCCCGTGTTCAACCAGCTCGGAAGGGGAGTGTCCGTCTCATTTACAGTCGCAGACTGGTTGAGAGCAACGGTGTCATTGTATCCATCAAGACTCAACACGATGCTGCTCGCTCTGTAGTACTGCACAGCCTGTTCTGGCTTTGGCATCGAATTATTTGTTGGATCGAATGCGAGGATGGTTTGATTAGCGGCGTTTGAAGTGAGGAAGGATGTGCAGTTAGACACGACTGATGATAGCAAAGACGTGGTAGTGGCATTATCTGCAATGATATGCAACGTGGTGTTTCCTGAGGAGGGAAGTAAGGGAACCGCGGTGAGCGAACCACCAGGTCGAGAACTATTGTTTGCGTCCCCATACTAAAAGACTGTCAGCGATGATTCATATAATTCACTGTACTCGTACCTCAGAGTTATGCAAGTAGGCGGCCCCGCCGCCAGCTGCACCGCCCCAGACGACAGGCCAGAAATAAAATGGAAAGCCGAGGCCCGCAACTCCTCTGGATGCAGTTCCAGGATACCCACTCCCGTAAGTCCTAGTAAAGCGAAGATTGGATAGTAAATAGACATGAAGAAAGTGGAAGTTACCTAGTTCCATAAATGTCGTTCCTTGTTCCTCCGCCCTGGGTTCTGCCCGCGAATAACTGTCCGGCTGGGATCGTCGTTACACTTCCTCCGCCATTCCCATATGGTCTCGCAGACGTGCGCCCGCCAGTGGTTGAGCCGGAGCCAATAGACACAGGTGAGCGTCCACTGCTTGACGAACTGCCGGACGACCCGCCGCGACTACCACCGGAGCTACTACCGCCTCCGCCTCTCCCGCCTCCACCACCGCCTTTCCTTCGATATCGATATCGAGCCCTCTTACTAGAAGCTTTGGATATGAACGGAATAAACATGGTTGACCTTTACGTGAAGTATAGGTGATCACTGAGCTGAACAAAGGCCTGGGAAGTTATCCTTTATGTGTCTCCCCGTACCGGAGCGGTTTTATATGCTTCTGATGATCTCGGCGCAATATGCGGACCGGAAAGACTGGAAGATGATGCTCTGCATTCACAAGCGCCACGGGCATACGACAAAGTGATGCACGGCAAAGGCACTGGTATCTGGAAAAGTTCGTATAATGAACGCCCAGGAGCTTGAGGATTGGGAGCTTTGGGGCTGTACTCGGACCCTTTCCAGACAGAAATCGCTTTCGGTAGACGGTCGCGGTCAAAAAAGTTGAGAAGCTCTCTTCAGCTTCGGGCTGCGCTGGGCAAGACAAGGATGATGGGAGTTGATGGCCAACCGACGAGCGTGGAATAGGTACCTGCTCCAAGCCTGTCATTTCTCTACCGCGTACGTGAGCGTGTCGGTCGAGGCGGTGCAATTTACAATTGGGTCCGACAAACTTACCAAAACAAAAAATAGTGATGCATCACGTGAACGTGGTGCCCTCAAGCTGAATATGAATGGGAATGAATGAGTTCTCTTGTTTTGTTTTGACCACAATCATTCTGTCTTTCCTTCAAGTACAAGTCATCAGTCCTCTACTTACAATCTGTAGACCATAGAACAATATGTCTCCTGGAGAGGTTGCACCACAGAGTACGCTTCCGTATCCACCTTTGCATCAGGACAAAAAATTTGTCGTACTCTCAGACTGGTAAGTTCGGTTTGTCATAGATCGGTGTCATCGAACGCTTGAAAAATAGTTGACTTTTTGGCGTTTGAAGGGATGGAACGATTACAACTTACGATAGCAATGACTGCGAGTACCATCTCCTCGGATGATGCTCGATGTGACAAAACTTGGGCTTACACTGTTGCGTTTCACGCTCTGCGTCGTGCGCTCCGCTCAACAGACATGACGGATAACTTGGGCTTCGGGAAAGAGAAGCGCCGGCAAGGTAACCTTGAGATACTGCGCGGAAGAGTCACATTCAGGCAAGTTTTTTTTTTCGATGCATATTTGATCAGTAAGAGGGAAACTGATTTCCCGAACACGTAAATGAATAGGGACGCCTTCAAAGAGATGCTGGACAGTGTTGCAGAGAAGCACTCCTTCGAGGAATGTAAAGAAATCTTGAGGAACAGTTGCGTTTGTTCGCGTTGCGATACGAGTTATGATTGACGACGTAATAGACATTTACCTTGACCCTGGATTTAACGATTTCTACAAGTTTTGCAAGGGAAACGATATTCCAGTTGTGATCGTTTCCAGGTATATGTCTTGCGTTGAATTTCAATTTAAGCACACTGACGCCGTCTCGTAAGTGGTATGGAACCAAACATCCGTGCAGTCTTGTCAAAGTTCATTGGTGAGGAGGAGGCGGCGATGATTGATATCGTGTCGAACCACGTCAAGTCCTTGCCAAATGGAAAATGGGAGATCCAGTACCGCCACCCTACTAGGTAGGTTTGTACATTCTCACCGGTTCCAGGACTGAAAGCCGACGTCCTCGGTAAGTGGCTTTGGTCATGACAAGTCACAAGCCATTCTGCCTTACCGTAACCTGCCCAACCCTCCAACCTTATTCTTCTTTGGTGATGGCGTATCAGGCAAGTCGGTCGGCCTTTGCCCCTCATGGATTATGTTTACGTGTTTCTATTCCCCGTGACCTTTGATTAGACATGTCCGCCGCCCGCCACGCTGATGTTCTGTTCGTGAAGCTCAAGCCGGACAATGAGAATGACTTGCACGAGTATTGCAAGCGAGAGGGTATTCCTCACGTATTGTTCTCGGACTTCTCGCATGCCTTAAACGTCGTCAAAGCAATCGTGACAGGAGAGAGAACGAAGGAAGACGTCCTGAAGGAAGGTACTGCGATGGCTGTCTAGATGAGTGCCGTCATACCGAGAAAATAGATACCACTTGATGTTCTTAGTGGCGTGCAATGGGAATGTAGACCATCCCTTGTGCACTGTAGAAATGTAGAGCTTCCGTCAGCACAAACGCTTCTTCTGCTTGAACTTCACCCGACATGGCCGGTCAAATGATAAATGATGGACTGTCTTGCTGCTCCAGCAGCACTTTCTTCGGATCTTAGCGTTGTCTTCGCCACAGAAATGACTGGAGGACATGGCCGTATCTTTGAGAGTATCTTGACCATCTCGCTTATGGCTTCGATTGCTCCAACCAAGTCATTGATGGCGTCACGATCCTGAGAGGGTACGTCTAGCAATGCCTCGTTCTCTGCGTTACTGAATTTCTTCATGCTATCTTGGCTATCGACGCCTTCCGAATATCTAGAATGAAGTCTGCTGCCAATAGTCTTGCGGCCACTTATTGGCTGTGCGTGCTCTTGGTATGAAAAGCATGTTGTATACCTGCCACTTATTACTGGTTCAGCCACGTACCAGCCGGAATGGCTCTTATATTTGGCCTGCATTTGTTTTTTCTTGTAGATATCCTATTGTCCTTGAACTGCTTAAAACTGATGATGCAAGCTCGAAATTCGGTCCCAATTCACAAGAGTGCCTTCAGACATCCGCAACACGCGGGCATGCCCGACTCGACAATGGGACCGGTGGCGCTTCTGCAAAAATCCCGAGCGAGGATCAACAGATGGCGATTCAAGAGACTTCCTCGGATAAACCCTAGTATGCTCTCAGGACTCACTATTTATCTCGGCGACTCGTGTCACCTTTACCAGGGAGACATTACAACCTACCCTTTATGCCATATCCCAGGTATCTCGTGCTTTGAATGGCATGGCTTCATGGCGATTGTATAGAGAAATTTACCTGTCATCCTCGATCGCCTTGGACATTCTGCTTAAAACCTTGGAGGAGCACGAGGAACTCCGTTGTCTAGTCAGAAGCTTTCATTTTTATGGCAAGATGTTTTTCTTTGAGGTACAACAGCAATTTGCTTATACCTCGGGAGACTACTTGAATGAAGACCACATCCACGAACTCTGTCCAAACATTTCCCACAGCCGCCTACATTGGACCAAATTGATGACCGAAGGTCAAGAGCCTTCCTTATGGGTCCCGGGCATGGAACGCCTAACTCTGCTTAGATTATGGGTGCCAGGCGGCGAATTCTTTGCGGGCAGAATTATGTCCTCATCTGTTGAGCTTCCTGCGCTCCAATCGCTGTTTTTGTCATGCTACGGGCAGGACCAACCCGACCAGTTTGCTCCCAATTGGTTTTGCATGCCACAACTGCGCCGCCTGACACTGGAAAACTTCTCGTTTGGTAAAATTCACGCAATCCTATTCCCAAAAGACTCGCCGCTCATCAGTATCATCGAAATATTGGGCGGAGATTGCATAGTGATTGATCTCTTTGATCCTCTGACGAGCCCGCTTCTTCCATATGTGAAGAGTCTTGAATCCTTGACAATTACTGCCAAGAATATGTATGACAACCAGAGCATGTCCCACTTTCGCAACCTATCCCTGGGGTTTCTTGAACGTCTTACAGAGCTATGCGTTCCATACCGTAGCTTCATGTGGGCAAATACTACACAGAGTTACCCGCCTCGCCTTACCGAGCTGGTGTTCCTTGAACGTTTAGGAGACGAGTTGGCCAGAATTTCTAGGTTCTACTTCTTAGAGAGACTTCGGAAGGACAGAGAAGAACAAATGAATCAATGCCAGATACAACGGGTACGAGTATTGCTGTTGGATGCTGAAGAATATTCGATGGCTACATTATATGAGGAGTCGGAATCTGAGCTTAGAGTCTTGAAGAAAAGGGGATACGAACATTGCTATACGTATACGAAGAGTGAGTCGAGATCATCTCGTGATCAAGGAAGCTTACTACTGACCCTAGAGCATCTCAAAAATGACACATGGAAGAACAGGGCGAGAAGGCTTAAAATCAAGCTAGGCCTCCGGGACATTTTTTTGAAATATCTCACATAGTTTATCATGCTTTCGGAATTAGTAGTGCCGGTCGAATAATAGTCCTGACAGTGGCACAGCACACTAATCTGCTTGAAGGAAGAGATAATAGACAGTCGACTGCCACATGAGCTGAGATAACAACTCGTTTGCTCGATTCTTATTTTTTCATCTTCGGTTTTCTTGATAATTCTTGTCGGTTGTGATCACGGGCTGGCGAACACAGAGGTTCTAGTCCAAATGACGGAATATCCACCTAAACTCCAGTGGCCGTTTCATGAAGGTGCCGAATAGCAAAGAGCCGACACTCAGCTCGGCGCTCGAATTCCGAGCAACAACTGATCTGAGAAATACCAATGTCGAGATTAGAAATCAGTAACATCGAGAACACTTTATACAAGGACATATAATCATCTACGTTTGAAGATGAGAGGGACACGAACGGGTCTATGTCGATGTAGTATTCTCATGAGTATACAGCACGAATGAAGGATCACGAACGGGATACTCACGTAGACGTTATCCCAGCCTTCACTTTCAATAAGCGCTCTCTCCTCTGGTCAAACGTCTCACCAGCAAACTGCGGTTCCTCCTTCGTCTCAACTCGGTAACGTGCCATCAGGACAGCGAGGATCGCAAGCGACTCAGTTTCGGAGAACCTGATGAGTATATGAGGACAGTCACGTTGACATGGCGGAAGGTTTATTTTATTTTATTTTATTTTTGAAGGGGGAGAGAGCGTACCGCCGACCTATGCAAGAACGTGCTCCTCCGCTGAACGGAAGGAAGGCATCCCGTGGCCAGTCCTCCATAAAGCGCTGAGGCCTGAATTCATATGGATCCTTCCAGTATCGGGCTATAGACGATTAATGAGTACTTGTTTGATGATGTTCAAAACTTCAAGGGAGGAGGACTAACGATTATAATGCAATCCAGGCGTGTGCAATGTAACACTCGCGCCCTTAGGAACGGGGACAATGATCTTCTCTCCTGCGTTGTTTGTCGTAACGAGAGTAGTGTCTTCCGCGCTCTTCTTGGGAATCGTTGCTACCTAGAGTAAGATTATGAGAACAAGGCGGCAGGCATTTTACAACAAAATCAAGAAAAGTATTGACCGGCGGAAAGAGTCGAAGAGTTTCATAAAAGACACTGAACGTATGGAAGTGAGTAATCCACGGGTGCCTACTACAGAGTCAAAGTACTTACGCGAGAACGTATGATAAGGAACTCATATCTTCATACGTCTACATTATAACTCTGATCAGTCGCAACGACTCCTCGATGACCAAAAAATCACGCACAGGTAACCGTTTGTCTGGTAGAATTGACACGATATGTTGGTAAAGAATTTCCTGTTGATCCTGATACAATGCAAGAAGTCCCAATGTGAAGCATAGGGTGTGCGCAGTAGTCTGAAATCATCCACAATCATAGGTTCAGAAACTCCGTCCCGGGCCATCAAAGAGACGTTACATACCTCGTGTCCTGCAAGAAGGAATATAAAAATATTTCCTTTAGTCGAGCAACCAGTCAGGTTCAGAAGTCTATAACGCTGATCAGCAAGCTCGTACCAATGAGTTCACTGTCTTCTAGACGTGACTCGTTGCCCTCGGCTTCTGCCATGTTTGCATCAAGCAAACTGCTAAACAAATCGTGCCGCTCGGGTTTCTTCTCCGCGTTCCTACGCTCGTCAATCATTTCCTGCATATATTTCTGGGCCAGTAGAATGAGTGATATTTTCCATTGACAAAGAATATATACATACAGACAGATCCGCCATCGCGGTGCGCACATTCCGCAGGCGCTGTGTCAGATTCAAAGACCAGGCTGGAAGGACAGTGGGCAAGATCATGTCGGTTGAGACAATGTGTAAAGCGTCTTTGAATGACATGTTGTGCCCTGGAGGAATCTTCAAGTCTTCTGCGAAGGAAATTTTACGACCAAACCCTGTGAATAAGTATAAGTCTCATAACAATCTCCGATTGATATCGAGATTTTACCTGCAGAGCCGATAATAAGTAGTGCGATCTGTAGAGATCCATGAGATGAGGTTCGACCTTAAACATTGGAAAAGACAGACCTGAAGCGTAATGTCTACGGCATGGTCGACCTCCACGACCTCCCTATTCTCCCAAACATTGTCAATCATGTCCGTAGTTATACGAACCGCTTCATCCCAAACCAGCTTGTTGTTCGGCTTTGAATAAGAATAAAAATGAGAATCAATTATTTCGCATAAATAGGAAAGGATTGTAGTTGACCTCTGAGAACGCCGGGTTCGCAAGCTTCCTGTGTTTCTTCCATTCATCACCCTCGGTGGCAACGATATTCCGACCAAATTGTAGGACGAGCGTATATTGCTCAACGGGCTTCGGCCACTTTGAACGGGCGGACGTTATTTCCTATATGACTCTGTTAAGCATAGTCCACAAGGCGAACAATTGGACTGCCGCACACACCTTGATTGCGCCGGCGTCGGCAACATTGAGCATTACCCTAGCACGCGGCCATATTGAGACCTGATTTCAATTCGGCAACTTAACATTCATTTACCGGAGACGGCCAGCGCTATACACGTACGGCTGTGTGAATATCCGCTCCAAAATACTCAAACTCTGGGGTGAATGAGCATGATACTCCTGAGTCCAGTAAAGAAAAGAAATCGTGACATACCTTTGTGTTTACCGCGCCATGCATGGTTTCTTCCGGAGGCAAACCCGGGTATGTAAACCGGAATGACATTTGAAAGAATGCTCGTCTGAGCAAGGATAAGGCGATATCCTGGGAGATTTCTAATCCAGCATGACCAAGGCGACTCGCTCAACAATACATGGAAGAAGAAAAAAGACTAAGAACATACCCAACTGCCTTCAGCGCTTTCCTATAATCAAAGATAAGCTGCAGAAGATACAGGGATACCGAAGAGCCAATAAGTATCCATAACGTCGATGATTCAATCATGTCGTTCTCCCCAGGCCACCTCGCTCAGTACTTAGAGGTGAAGGAAAGGAAAGAAGTGGACAATGTCTGAGGAAGTCCTGAGTGCCATTAACAAGTGCTGATATCAGCGCCTGATCATGCCTCGAGCTTCTGAATGTGCCCACGGTGCCCATATTCGCTTTATTCTCATAGGTGGAGATTTTGAGTTGTGATGTGGCCGGAGGTCTCGGATCGTGCGACGATGCGACCGATTCACACGTGTTTGTTCCGCATCCAGTGCCGAACTCGGTTCACTGGCAGCTTCGTCCTTCCACATCAATCAATGATAGTCTTTGTCCCGCAAAATAAGCACCTCTGACATAATTTTCTGACCATTTATTCGAACAACTCGTAACCCAAATCGACGAAACTATACATAAAAGGCAACCGCAGGCCCTTGAACGAAAACAAAAAATGTCGCCAAAGTAGACCCACAATCCAATCCGTAGCTAGTAAATTGAAATCTTTGTATTCCCAACCGTAACAATGAAGTTACCATGCACTACTGGTCCTCTCGAATGGACGAGCTCAGAGACCCAAGATGCCCAAGATGCCGAGGAGGCCGCCCAATCCACCGCCGCCACTGAGAAGACCGAGGACGGTGGGCAAGCTACGAGAAGAATTACGATCACCAGACCTATGAACAAAGGAGGTCCAAACTTACAGAGTGCCGAGCAAGCCTGTGACGATGCCCAGGACACCAGGCAACAACGAGTCCAGACCACTCAACAGTCCAGATGAAGACGAGTCAAGAAGGGAAAGACGGTTGCCGAAGCTCGGAATGCTGCTGGCTGCGGCGCCATTGACCACACCACCGACGGTTGTTGAAACGTCCTGTCAAGTAAAGTGTTATTTGGTCAAGACATCATTGTATAACTTTCCATAACCTACCCCCATAATGTCGGAAATGAGCTGGGCGACATTGAACACGCTCTGGCGTTTCTCAAGGTTTCCTGGAACAGAGCGAGCAGACAATCCAACAAGCGAGGTAGTCGCATTGCTGAATGCCGAAATGAGCTGGTCCATGAGCGGAATAATAGTCTCTTCAGTTGCCTGGTTGTTTGCTGTCAAGTTGCCTAGTAACAACCGTGGCGGTTAGCCATTCGTCCATGTAAATGACTGTAATGTCGCGATAAAAACGTACTAATCTGCGGAAGAATCGTATCGACGGTAGACTTGAGGTCTGTGACCACTGCTTGGACAGAGGCCTCGTCGCGTTTTTCAACTACAGGCTTGGCAAGAGCAACACCGCCAAGAGTTGCAGTGAACGCGAAGAAAGAGACGATGCGGGAGAATAGCATGTTGAAAGATGAGATGAGCACTTGAAAGTCTACCTAAGAGAACAAGAGTGAAGTCGTCTGTTGACTGGTTTATAGACAGCCAGCTCCACCGAGGTTTTATACACTTTCTGAGCCCTCTAGTTTTTGTTTTTTTTTGCATCTGATTAGAGACAATCCAAACCCGAATGACAGTCATCGGACTTATTCTGTCAAAAATGGGAAGTTGCAACGGCGTGGCAGAGGTGTCATCAATAATGTTCTGGCAAGAGTACACGCGCAAATCGCACGCGACGCCGAAAATTGACTGTTCTGAGAGCATGGATATAGATGTGAGAAGAGAATAATAACGCAAGTTTGTGCAAAAGCAGCGCAACTTGGGAAAAACTTTGCAGAAACGAGCCTCAAACCTCTACTCTGATCAGGTAGAAGGTATTCAGACGATCACGGTCATTTCATTTGCGGCACTGTACCTGGCAGGACCTTTGAAAACATCGCTGCAGAAGCATGCGAAGCACCTGAAAGCTCCACTGAGAATCATCAGAAATTGTCGAGGGCACCACATGGCGTCTAAAGGAGCTATCCAAGTGTTATTTTGAGAAAGGATAGAGGCCACAGCGCCCTTTGAACAAGGCACAGTGTCCATTTACCCGGCTATGATGTTTTGACGTGGTCCAAGCTTTGAACTCCGACAGGATCCAGGGGGTTACAAAAGAAGGACAACTTTTCCGTATTAACGACGCTCGAGAGCTTCGATAGGATCCGAGACAGCCCATGGAAATTGCAGTACATAGCACGAGGGGGATCGCGCACATTCGTCCGTTCAGGCATTATATCCCGAATTGGGAAGAAGTTCCTTGTCATATGAGTCCGAGATTGAGTCTTTCGGATTATCAGAAGCATTTGAAGCAACTTACTTAGAAAGCTGGCACCACTAGATTTGATTCTGGAAGAAATTGGTATTAGAATTACCGGACCACCATCAGTCTCGACTCCGTAGTAAATTTAGCACCACCGGTAATCCCAACCGGTTAAACAAAGCCGAGTACTATTCTCCCTCCCTGGCCGGTGTGGCAATAGCCTATAATTTGACATGGTACAGGATTCTTAAAGAGTTCCCTAGACGATCCGGGTCTACTAATGAAAATTGACAGATCGATATAATGAAGACCTTCACGTCTAACTACCCTTCCGTTTTGATGTGCATCCTGCACTTTAATCTATAAGGTTATCAGTTTATCAGCTGTCTGCGAGCCATGCCGGGCGCAAGGCATTCCGGAGCGCCAGAAATCCCGAGTTGAGATCCAAAGGCTAGCGTCAAAGTAGCATTGTGTTCTAATAGGAGGGCCAAATGGCATCGCGCAACTGGCGAGTTCGAGAGGTAGAGGACCACCAGTAGAACCAAAAGGAATTGGAAGCAGGCTCTTGAAGATGCCCCAGACTACCACACTCATCGTGCCATGAGTAAACCAGGTGAGTGGCTCAGAAGCCGAGCACTGGGAGATGGAGGCACACCGAAGAAGACTTGAAGGGAAGTGGAAAGGTGCCTGAAGTGAAGTTCGACTTTTTACCAAACAAGGGTAAACATTCTGTTCTCACGCCTCAAGTACACCTTACGGCGGATAAACCTGAAGTAAACATTAAATTCACAGCGGGCAGAATTCTGTTTCTGAGCCGCTTAAATAGGAAACAGAATTGGAAAGCTCGCCTCTGATTGGCTGGATTCCAGTTCCGGATCAGGTTTTTGAGGCTCGGAAAAAGGGTTTTGCCCCAGGTGTAAAGATACAATGACTAATCTTCTAGCGAGACAGAAGTAACTAACATTAGATATAGCAGTAAGCTCTACGTATGAACTAGCGCGACGACAGCAACTTAATAATGATAACTTTATCGGGGTGATTAAAGATGAAACGTCCCAACGTCTAGACAGGACGGAAACGTTTTTGGATCTATCGGTATTAAAAGAGTATATAAGGCAGTCCTCTGATATCTTCATCGAGCATTACCAATCTATTTCTTCGGGGAAGAATTTTGAAATCAAGCCCTGGTAATACGGGCGTAGCTTCTCGGCATCGCACGGCTCGTCGCTCTTGCTATATAGGTCGTATGGGTTGAACGCACGAACAGCTTCGAGCGTCTTCTGATCCTTTTCGTTCATCAAATGAGCGTAAGCATTTTCCCGGTGCCATCTATACAGGAGAACAAGAGGCTAGTGAGTGATGAAAGTCCAAGAACGGAAGGTGGAGCAAGCGGAGGAAGGGAGGACGTACGGGTAAAAGCTGTGATATCGGATCATCGCGAGGCCTTCTTCGGGAAGACTGCTTTGGTCCTTTAGAACATGATACAAATACTACGGTTCACAGGATCCCGCATAAGCATGGAGAAGATTGGCAGGAAGCCCGACCAAACGACGCACCTCATCATGACCCCATGAAAGCATAACATTCTCCATCCCACAGTTTGGCGTATAGATCCCATATTTCGTGGAGTACACGGGATCATTGTAGTCCGGGTTGTTCTCAAACGTACCCGGATAGATGATCTTGTCTGAGTATGCACAGCCTACAACGAACGTGTCCTGTATGACCAAGACACGGAAGTTCATTCAGTATAAGGTTCTGTTATTAAACGAGGCGTGTTAATAGAGATTGACTCACCCCGACAACATCCCATTGGCCATCCGAACCGAAGAAGAAGAGCAGTTTTCCCAAATCGTGGACTAGACCAGTAACCTGCACATATTATTAATCTAGTTGTTTCCAATGCCGAACGGAGTTGAGAACTCACCTGCATCCACTCCGGCTTCCCATCTCTTCGGATTGCCTCTGCGGTCTGCAGAAGATGTTCGATTTGCGAAAGGCTCGTCTGTATGACCAAACACGATCAGTATGGGTGAAAGATAGACACGCGGCCAATGTTAGATACGAACATCAGGATCCGATTCGTCGACAAGTGTGTTGAGTAGCTCTATCGCCTGCCAAACACCCATCCGGGCACGCTTCATCTTCTTGAAGTCTTCGCGAGCCTTCAAGTTAAATGCAACCGTTTGCTTCTCTATACAGTTCATCGCGGAGAAACAACTCATCCGTTAATAAGACCTCCTTATAGGATTGAAGCAGTCTGAGGCATACCATGTTGCTCCTTGTAGAAGGCCTTCACGCGGTCACACGCACTCTCGTACTGGCGGAACGCATTCTTGTCTTTTTCAGAATCGAAGTTTGATTCTGAATTCCATTCCGAGGCTGAAGATTTCTTTAGGACCCCGACTTTCAGCACATTCACTTTTGGTGGAGCCGAAGCTCGTCAGTCAATATACACACGCTGAGTATGACGAGGCAGGAGGACGCACCTTCATCGATAGCATCTGATGTATCGTCGAGGACACGGCCACTTCGTGCAAGACCAGGCATTGTGGTGTTGTTCCGAGCTGTCAAGGGCGAAGGAAAGAAGTCGATGGAGAAGAGAAGCTGCGAGAGCGTGGAAGATCTAGAAAGAAGGGGGGAAAAAAAGACTACCCGGGTAGGAGATGGCGATGGTGGTGAAAGGTAAAGCAGAGAGAGGGCTCTGACTCAGGCTTTGTGTCGACGAGCTTTTTCTCCGTATATATATCTGCCAAAAACTGAGAGCGGACGCCGATGCTGTGAAGATGCTCTGATCGCGGTGGCAAAGGGCACCTTTACATTACGCCCGTTACCAAATGTTTCCACGTTATGGAGCAAAATTAATTACTCGTTTCAGTGGTCTGAAAATACGGGATGCTGTGACTGCTGCAAATACCATCGTTGGCAGTAAGGAACATGACGCGAATCAACTCCGGCCTGAAAATATGTAGATCCACAGTTTTCTTCAGATCGTCTTTACCTGATTTGGATTCGACGATTCCGCCAAGAGGCTCGTCTTTCGCCTGCCCTGCAAAATCTCTTTCAACCTCCTCGCTTGAAACAAACTCGGAAGCAGTCAGGATGGGAAAGGTTTAGAGTGAAACGTATAGATGGATGCTGTCTGTCACAGCGTATTTCCTATAAGTAACATAAAGATAGTTCAGTATCAATTGTCCGTCCGGCATGGGTGTCCTGGGTTCAAGCTCGCTCATGTCGAGCTTCGAAAAAGTCGTAAACCATTTTTGTTCAGGACACCTCCTTGGCCATCACAATTTCTACACGCCCAGATTAATCCGATAACTTTATCGCTGATTCATTTCGCGCAAACCTACACATACTTGTATCATCGATTTGTCTTCCCCTGGTGATCGGCCTTCGTGCGCACGCAAAGCTCTGAACATATTTGTCAGCGCACTAACAGTGCCCCATGCAGACACGAGTTTCCGAGACAACAATCGAAACAAGTACTACTACCAGCTTAGGCTAGCTCTCGCAGGTAAGCAGCGTTCTTGCCTAAATAAATTCAAAAGCCTAACTTAAGAAGGCCACGTCAGTCTAGATTTCTTCTGCATCAATCCGATCGCCGATAAGTACAAGAAGATTTCTTTAATGATCTCAAGGCTGTGAAGGTACTTAAATGCGGTTCGCCGAATTGCAAATGAAGGGACGGAGATGAGACTGCAGCTTTCCCGCAAGCTGCCAATCTATTGCCCGCAAGATTTGTCGGCGCCTCTTGTTATTCATCCTGTGCTGGACATGAAAAGTTCCGTCGCCCCCGAAAAACTCCACACTCATTCATTTCGGAAGTGTAATCGTCGAGAATCTTAAGGTGCGGGAAACTCTGCAACGCTGCAATCCGACTGCACGCATTGTTCTGCGACGATCGGACTGCTTGAACGCACTCACCATTCATTGGTCGAGGACTCGTAAAGTCCTTTCAATTCCCATGATTCAATAAATTTAAATGGCTCTCACGTCTATAACAGAGAGCGCTGCCGCGCGACATTGACGAACTACCCGCACAACTCGGAAAACACCACCTAAGGGAGTCTTTCTCCCATGCCAACCATGTGGGCCGCACAGGTTCAAGGACTCGGAGACGGAAGATCAATACCGTGAATTATCAAAATTCCGTATTGACTTGATATGAATAGAAAGCGCAGATGGTTATCTTTTTAGGTGAATGCTCTTTTCATTCATGTTGCGCCGCACAAGAACCGATAAATGGGGACTTCAGCAGAAATCCGAGTCAAAGGTAGCTTGATAGTTACTGCATGAATAGGTGAAACCCCAGAAATGTTCTCGACGCCATATACCCTAAGTGCGCACATCGAATCTTCATGGCCAGTTATCAAATCCAAGATCAATCACTTCGTATTTCAGTCAGGACATACAATTCTTTGAGAGCAAGCACGAATAAAGCAACTCACCCCAAGGCGGTGCCACGAACCGTTTTTGTTTCCCTGCAGCAGCAACTCCATCCAGTTTTTCCACATCCTCCGCCGTGAGCTTAGGTACAGCAGCGAGGGTGCCAGTAAGATTTGAGGCGATACGCGCAGGTGTGACAGACTTTACTAGCACGACAATATCTTTCTTCACTGCTCATATCGATACAATCAGGGCCATCATTAAATCAGATAATGAAGGAAACCGAAGCTAGGTGAAGCGACGTACCGAGGTACGCAAGAAGAATGTGCGCAGGTTGAGCATTATATTTCTTCGACAACTCTTGAACGAGTTCATCTGATTGCAGAGGAGAACCAGTAGAACCGAGAGGCGAGTAAGCCTGGAGTTGAATGCCTTTAGATCTCAGATAATGGAGAAGCTTGTGTTGCGGGTTGTACAAGTGTATCTCGAGCTGAAGGATTCATTCATCAGCCCGCTAAGCGTCACAATTGACCAAATTCTTCGCAGAATACCTGATCGACCGCAGGAACAATGGTAGCCGTTGGCAGGATTTCCTCGAGCTTCTTTTGTGAGAAGTTTGACACGCCGATTGATTTGGTTTTGCCTTGATAAGGCCTCAGTAAGCAAAAGATCATACCGCTCTGCAAGTGGGAAATATACCTTTCTTGACCATCTCTTCCATCTGCTTCCAAGTTTCCGCGATAGACCATGAGTAGTCGACATCGCGTGTACCGTCAGGAAGCGTTGGAAATTGCGGATGGTTGCCCTTCGGATTGAGAGGAACTGGCCAGTGGACAAGGTAAACTTCATGCAATTACGTCAATGAGCAGAAACGCGGAATTGGTAAAGAAAAGGAGATTCACGGTCAAGATAGTCAACCCCGAGGTCGGATAGCGACTTGTCCAGAGCTTCTTCCACACGAGAGTGGTAGGTGCTCCACAGCTTACTCGTTATCTAAACCATGTCCAACTCAGAGGACTTCGTGAGAATATATGGATGACTCACGAAAATCTCGGACCTAGGTACTCCAGACCTCCGAATGCCCTCTCCGACTTCCTTCTCGTTTCCATAACCTCTGTAGAAGGCATCTATTATCCAGATTCACAAGACGAACTTGATGATGCACATACGCGGCACAATCGATATGTCTATATCCTCCTTCCGCGAGCGCATACCTAACGGCCTCGATAACCTCCTCAGGTTGTGATTTCCATGTTCCTGAAAGCGGTCAATCATCAGTAAGCATAGAGTCGGGGCGGGTTGACCGTCCTCACCAAGCCCTATAATGGGGATCTCAGTGCCACTATTGAGCTTCACTTCGGGTACGTCGACAGTAGGAGACATGTTGGAAGCGAAGTGATTTCGGCTTTCGAAAGCCCCAGGTTAAATACGAGTTGAGGTCTTGCGCAATCATGACACATGCGAAACTTGGTTCGTTCCGGTCGGGCCGGGACGACTACCTAGCAACATTGGCAAGATAGCTTCCATGGATAACACGGATGACGGTAAACGACGGTAGTGAGATGGTACAGTAGGTATCACGCCAGTACTAGATGGTCTGAGTCGTCGTCCAAAAAGATGGAGACTCGGATGATTTTCCCATGTTAGGCTTCGTCGATCGCTCGTCGATCACAGCTAACTCCGGATCCTCTAATCTCGACCGTCGACTTCAGAGTAACGAATATGTACAACAGCTATCTCGGCTCTTTTGCTCTATTCATAACTGTGCTTCAGCCCGGGGTGCGCTCTGATTGCCTCGACATAAAAGAAGGGTGTCATCGGCCAAGCTCTGTAACTGTATCGTCGTCGTCGTCGTCGTCGTCGTCATTGCACGAACAAATAATCTCAACATGTAGCAAACGGCAACCGTGCTGAAGCCTCAGCTTGTTTCTCCGGGCGGAGAATCTTGTATGTATACGTTATTGGCCACTTACGCTTGCTCTGAGGCGCGAATTTTGTTTTGAAGAGATTGATGAAATACCCTCGCCATTCAATTCTCGAACGCGCATTCGACTCGATGCCTTGAGGGCCTGACCGACGCATTATGTATTTATGATACATAATAAACATCTCTCATACTCTAGGCAGTTCCCCTGATGGCGTAATCTTATTTGGTATGTTTCGCAGTAAATTATGCTGGACTGACATAAGGGAGAAACGCAAGCAGAGAAATGGCGCCACGGAAGACGATGGAACACCATCATTAGACAATTTTGGGACATATGGTCTTGAGTGTTTAGCCTTAGAGTGAATCTATGACGATACGTCTTCGGGATTCGTCCACCCTTCATGCAATTTTTTCCTATAGCGTTGAAAAACCTGAAGGGGCATGACCAGTCCGTTGATGTATATTCCATCCTCGTTGCTCTCGTAGCCTCGCTCGGGTGCTTCCTCTTCGGAATGATACGGGACTAATCTCAGGCAAGTGCGTCGTTGTCTGTAACTTCATGCAATTTACGGACAAGTCCTCCAGACATTCTCCTTATGACCGATTTCAAGATACAATTTACTCAGTGAGAAATGAAAGGATGCTCATTCAGTGATGTTCGAAGCGGTCTTATCGTCGGTCTATTCAGCATAGGCTCGTTTATAGGTGCTTTCTCATGGGTACTCCGTGAGTATATCTAGCAATCCAAAGGATGTTTACTCACGACACTCGTAGTGTCGCTGACTACTTCGGCCGACGTGATGCAATGATTATTGAATGTTGAGCAGTTACTATCGGCATAATCATCCAGATCACATCATTTCCCGCTTCGTACCAGTTTGCTATAGGATGTCTCGTCACTGGCTTTGGTAAAGGTGCATTATTTTTTTAATCCGCAATTATACCTACGTACCAAGCAGAGCTAGCTCCTGGTTGCATTCGCGGTTTGCTCTCGGGTACGTACCAACTATTCATTACTTTTGGCATTCTCGTTGCATACTGCATCGCGATCGGTACATGTTCTATAGAGTCATCCGGATCGTGGCGCACGGTCGTCGGCATTGGAATTTCCTTCGCGTTCCTCCTTGATATTGGAATACGTTTCATGTCCGAGTCGCCGCATTGGACTACTCGTCATGGTCGTATAGGGGAAGTGCGTGAAGCCATCGCGGAGGTCCACGGACTCACCCTATCATCGATACAGAACTGGAGGACATTCTCCAAAGTATTGAATATGAAAAGGCGTTAACAAGGATCGCATCATCCAAGGCGATGTAAAATGCGAAGGCCATCGATTCGCATTGGACAAACGGCTGGTTCGAGTGCTTCAAGGGTTATCGTCGTAAAACAGGCTCGTCTCGGTTTTCGAATGCTTCTCGATATGACTCCCGCGAGCTTACAACAAATCACTGGTGCATGCTTCTTGCGTTTTTCTCCTATTCTCTCCTTCATCACTCGTGCTGACTTTTACATAGTATTTTTTTTTCTACTAGGCGAAGCAATCTTCCAATCCGTCAGTATATCAGATCCATTCGTCACTCGAATCATCCTCGGTGCGGTGAACTTTTTCTGCGCATTTCTTGGACTATACGTCATGGAGCACTTCGGGCGCCGCATTACGCTCATTCTCAGCGGGTTATGGCAGAGCCTCTGGTTGTGGCTGCTGGTACTGCCAGGCCTCCGATGCGGGCATCGGGAAACTGATGATCGTCTACGCATGCATGTTTACCCTTGGTCATGCTTCAACCTGGTAGTTTTGTAAGCATAATGATGCTACGATGCATTCTGGCTGGAATCTAAACTATCGCCGGTGAGACTTTCCCGACGCACACATGTGCGAAACAAGCAGCACCTTTAACTGCCTCGAAGCGGCTATGAGTATGTGAGCTTCTTTATCATCTAGCTCAAAGATCACTTCCACAGAACCTCCTCATTACTTTCTTTACTCCATTCCCTATCCCGGTACTCGACGCCAAACCCGGTTTCATCTTTGCTTTCTGCAACCTCTTTCAATAATCGTTTTCTTGTTCCTATACAAGTCAGATCATTTGATCTTTGATCATGCGGACCTGGTAAATGCGGTTTCTCATTCTGCTATTTCAAAGCCCTCAACTGTCTATATCTCGTAGATGTACAGCAATAGAAACCTGACATCCTGGATATCTTACAACCGGGATACAGCTCTCGCGAGCAAGCCGGAGCTGAAGGGAAGCAAACTAAGCTTGTATCTATGTCGGGCACAGCGATCCTAGTCCTGGCATCCGCCATCAGGCCTGAGCTTGATGACCACGTGGGAAACGACAGGCACTTCACTGGCGGTGTCGGATCATCCGCTTTGTCGCTATTTTCAATGAAGAATATCTTTGAGAACGAAATAGAAATAGAAAAGGTAGGTTAAATGAAGTCCCTCGATCTTATCGATGTACAATATATGTATTCTGTGCATACAATTACCCTGTTTTATGATTCTTTCCACATCGGCTTTTTCCATTTTAATAAAACAAACTAATAGATACCGACGACAGAATCCATAATCAACGAAAGTTATACAAAAATATATGTAAACCTTGAGAAACGATCCGCTCCTAGGCTTAGCGCAATTATTCCGCCTTCACCGATAATTCAAACCTATGCGGATCGTCGTCTCTTATCTTCCTCAGACCACCGAACCAGTGCTTCTTGCCGAGCACGTCAACCCTGCGCGCACCCTGAACTCTTTCAAATTCAATATTACGGATGCGAAGTGTGTACGCTTTCCCAATTTCATACATCTCTTCGTCGGAGAATCTCGCGGATTCCGCATGTGTCATTTTCTTGTATATCGAGCTGTGAATAGCGTGCAGCACATCTCCAACTGTGACAGTACGGCCTGGGTTAATTCTAATTGCCCAGGAATCGGCGAACGGTCCGAACGCGTTGCAGATTATCTTGATCTCGTGCGTTACAGGATATGTAGCAGGTTGCGAAAGGTAGTCTCGATGGATGGCGGAGTACTTGCGACGGGGCCAGTTGCTAGTCAACATTTGAGGCGAGTACGAATGGGAGGACAGATCCAATCGAGTCCCAGACGAGTCTCTGAGTAGCGGGTGAACGTTAGTGCGTGGCGGATATTGCGGATTTTGATAATATGTCCCAGCTTTAGGAAGAGGTGAGAAATTTTCGGATGGGCGATGATAATATGTCATACCTTGTGGGAAATAGTAACGGTCATATAAATAGGTGTATCGAGGGTGTGGATGGGCTGGATAGGCCCCTAGCATGCCCCCGGGACTGACTGGGGTTAATGGAACAGGTCCAAGCCTTGGGCTAACGTTCGGGCTTGGAGGTAGCGGAACGAAGGTCGCAGCAAGCATAGACGGGCTCGGGGGCAGAGGCATGAATCCTGCGGGTATCATTGGCACACCAACGACACCCGTTCCTGGTTGAACATAATTGTAGTATTCATCAAGATACATTGGTGAGAGATTGGGAGATGCTTGGGGGGAAGGCGTAGGACTATGGCGAGGCGTTGGTACGACTGGGCGAAGGTAATAGTCGTCGTCTTCAGAGTTTGTCGGGACGTAGGTCGGGTAACCAGCTGCATTAAAGTCGAAAGGCATCGTCTTAAAAGGGTATGGAATCGGCGGGTATCAATACTAGGAAGTGGTAGACGTCAGAGGCGGAAAGAAAGAGGATACGATGAAGAGCGCCAAAGCAAATCTTTTTATGATGCTCGACAAGCGCCCATCTCGGCCCGACAAGGACCTGTCTAGAACGCTTTTGACAAGGAGTCAAGTCTAAAGCAGTGCACCGACTCCTTGCGATGAGGTGCCTCGCAAAGCAGGCGACGCTTAAGCAGTTTGCAGGGCACTTGAGTGAGCGCCTGTGCGGAGGATTTTCGCCTTGAATGCCGCCATATTGTTGATGGCGGTGCAGATAGTCGTAACTGCCTCCAGATCTT
Organism: Phlebopus portentosus; assembly: GCA_037892935.1. Classification (NCBI taxonomy): domain Eukaryota; kingdom Fungi; phylum Basidiomycota; class Agaricomycetes; order Boletales; family Boletinellaceae; genus Phlebopus; species Phlebopus portentosus. The sequence continues at coordinate 235,970 of JAYXKI010000007.1, forward strand.
CTCGCGCCAATTTCAATCAAGGATCAAAACTGATCAAGATTGGCGCATCCGGTGCTCACGTGCCGTATCTTGGTCTTTACGGGTTTCAGCAGACCACGCAGGTCGAGTCCCCACTTGACATAAGTACAACCGGGAGCCATGTTCACGATGACTAGCTACGACCATAGAAGTATATATGCAAGAAATTTCATTACAGAGAGAAGATCTTACCTATAGGAATATGTTCAAACGGCGTACAACTGAATATTTTGATCTCTTACTGGAAGTCCTAAGAAAGCATCTCATTAGTCACAACAACGGCGTACAAATAATCTTACGGGTGACAAGGCTTTGTTCTGACAGCTTTACAAGCCCCACTGCGGACAAAGTCACAACTTCCGAGGTGAAGAATGAAACACTGAGGCACTCTCAATTTCGCGTCCGTAGGGAGAGACAAGTCGATCATCCCATCGCCTGGCTTAAGATTCGATTCTTACTCATCCTATCCGTGCCATAGACGCCATCCGACGAGACCGTACACTTCGGAACGCTCGAGATAACCGTACGGAAGAAGACAAACTGAACAGTCCTAGTAAGCTATATTCCAGGTGACTGCGGATGCTTAAGTACCATGCCGAGCGGAACGTGGAAGAACGAGAGTGGCCCCGCTGAACCAGTGGATGCCCCGAATATGCGTATTCTTCGGACAAACATAGCGCCTATCAGTCCTAGGCAGTCCGGCGAGAGGTATGAACCGGCTTGAAATCATAGATAGAACTCTCAATAGGAGGTACATGACTAGGAAGTCGACAAAAATAACCACTGACTGGGCTATCTCAAAGCCAGTGCATCAGGTTGATAGCCAAAAGGGGCCGACGAACTTCATTTTCAACTTCGGCGGCGATGCACTTTGCTACGAGGCGGTCCTTGGGCAAGGAAAAAAATGTGCCTGGGATCTCAAGTGAATTACATCATACTTACCAGTTTTGCTTTACTTATGTAATAACCTACGATCTTTTGCGTTACGTAAGTATCCATAGCTTGCCCATAGCTTGCCCCATCGCGAAGTCTCCTCCCTCTGTCGTGCTCACGATGAACAATTATCGATTCGGATTACCTAGGAAACATTTTTGACTCTCAATTGGCCCCACTGTACTTATTGCTGCTGTAGCCTGGTCGGCCAAATTCCATTCATCGAACTGACAGTTGTCGTCTGGTGCGTGACGTTCTCAGGCTATCGGTGAGGACTCGATCCATTAACAATGCCATGTACAAGATTGGATGGATTCAGCCAATTACTTTGTACGAAGGCGAAACCAGTTGTAACACATTGCCGATTTCGGAAAATGTAATCGTGTTCTGGCCATCGTAATGATGCAACCTGCGCAAGAAACCATGGATTTTCTAGACCAGACTTCTACACTGACCATGTACTATGCGCAAGTCTCCAACAGACCTCTCTTCTAGACAGAACGTTCTTGGCCACCTGTTTTGACATCTTTCGCCCCTTACAAACTGTAAATAACGGCCAGAGGCGACAAAAGCCTACTTGCATTCCGATCGGGGTACTAATGAGAGCTCTTAAACGCGTCCTTCATTTGGGAGAGCTCCTCGGGTCTCGCCATGTTCCTCACATTCTTCTTCTTAGTCGCTAGCGTGACAGAATCCATGGTCCCAAGAGCTCTTGATCCATGTTTCGAACACAGTGCACTACGCGCTTCCTTTGAATCCTTCCCAGCCTACGAGTCGATCAAGACCAACGTACGATTACTCTGGACAACTTCACAACTTGCTAATAATATTATATAGATTCTTTATACTGCTGGGAAGTCACTCGCATTCCACGCGTCTGCCAAGTATCGAATTCAAGCACGGGAGCCCTACGCGAAACATAGCACACAACTGAACGACGACTTATCCATCCGAATTTCAGATGCACCTCGATCTGTAATAGTCGATGAAGCGCCTTATATACGGTCATTGCATGTATTATGATTACTGTTATGATGGCCTGCTTGAACCGTCCTTACCTACACCCTTGGTTCTCCTCATCGATGAGCAGGGGGTGAACAGGCCGTGCATATTGCTATCTATCGCCGAGTTTGCAGATCAAATCTCTGTATGGCAAGATGCTCTTCCGGATCATCTGAAAGGTCGCCCGGAGTCCGTAAGTGTCTATACTGGATGTGTCATGACGTTCAATTCCGTTTACTCATTCTTTTTTTAGCTTCCCGCAGCTAAAGTACTTGCAATCGACGGCGAAGATCCGTTCGTTGCAATTCTCGCGAGTGCTGCTATCACGGGACGGTATCAGAGCCCGGGTTGGAGTCAGAACGGGTGAGCCTTACCTTAAGGTTAATCAGTATCATTGCTTATCACACATTCTCATACTCATTTCCTGATTGACCATGGCATGTTAGTTTTTTCTCAAGGTATCAGCGTGGCGATCGGGGTGGACCTACATTCTCGGAGAATTTGCGCATATGATCCTACCCTTGGTAATTTCCACGCAGACGACAGTACAGCGCTTCGTTTTTGGCATCTCGAGGATTTGGAGTCTACCCAGAGCCTCCATTAACTTCAGGGGATCCTATGAATCATCTGATCTTGGCGATGCTGAGTGACAAGTCAGCGAGGGACGTTACTCTTCCGGAGTATCTTCAGCCTCCAGCGCCAGTCGATGGAAGAGGTAATGCGCAATTCTACATGCTTGACGGTGGTAAGGCGGGGGGCTCCTAGCACTTGGACTCCTACCACCCGGTTTTGTTGAAGATTCAAACGTACTGGTCAGCGGTCTTCAGACACATGTGGAGAAAGGGGCGATTCAGCCGATTATTGATGTGGTGAGTTGAGTGTTACGGTTCTACGTCCCGGGCGTCGGATAAAGCTAAAAGATGTTCATTAGACCGATAAAGATGCCCGAGGGTACGTAATCGCCGCGATTCTTCGGCCTCGCATTATGGTCATAAACCTCGTTTGACTTTTCGTGTAAAACCTGATTGACACAGACTATGGCAAGGTCGGACCCCCAGACGCGACGCGCCCGTTTGCTTTGGAAACGCACGTCTCGTTCGTTTTCTCTTCCTTATAAGTCTCATTAAATTCGCTTACTGTGAATAACGTAAGTATGGTTCTTACTGGCGCACGATCAGAGTGAACAATCCAATCGCTCTTTGGAGCGCGATCATTGCGAACCACCTCTAAATACGAGAATTGAGTCTCCTTGGCCAACCACGGTATATTCACGAACTCTTCACGAAGGTTTCATGGCATTTGTTGCCCGTCATCCCAACGGTGAAGGAGATCGAGGATGATTGCGGTAATGATGCCAAAATAAATGATACTTGCAAAGAATCAATCAATAATTCGTCGACATTCACACTGATACTGAACTTTACTTTACAAAGCAAGTTCAAGAGCATTCATATATATCGTATCTCTTCTGTCCGAGCCGACTCGAGATCACGCAGCTGTACACTCCATGCAGTCTCTCAGCTCTGCATCCGGCTCTCTCTAGTCAATCTCAATCCCATCATCGATATGGGGTACGTATGTATATTATTTCCTCACTGCATCTCATTCGTAAAAAGTGAAATTGCACTCGGGAACTACCAACTGAAGCACTCGCCACCACCTGGGCCCCATGCATCGTGACACCGGCAAGTTCCGCATCATAGCACTTCAGCCTGCCCAGTTCAGAACGTCTCTCTCTTTCAATTCTTTACTTCTATTTGAACGGATCGTCAAGCACACTCATACTTACATATCTATACTGTAAGTCCGATCCGTCTATACAAATATTAATAGAGGATATCGAAGGAGATGCGTTGATGGTGGTGTTGGTTATTGATTGTGATTTAAGTCCATATCTTCTCCTTTTGCCGGCCGGAAGCACGTAAGTGAACCTGCAGGCACGAGAGTGCTGCCCGAGGCCGTCCATATCAAGCAATCGCCTGCGCTTCCTCATCCATCCATCCATCCATCCATCCATCCATCCATCCATCCATCCATCCAATTGGCAGGGAGTTATTGTACTGTACGATGGAAAGATACATATGCGTGCACGAGGTCTATACGTTCACTGCCATACACGTCCGTAATGAGTAAAAGCCGAGCCGTGAATACTGACGATATTTGATCAACTTCAACTTGTGTCATGGCTTTATAAGTACAGTACAGTACAGTACACAAAACGTATCCATTTATTTCTTTCGAGTCTATTCGGGCTCGGCTATACATACATACGTCCTCGCGCCAACTACTTCCTGCGATATCAATCAATCCCTCTGCTTCTGGCGTTCCCAAATCAACCGCAAGCGACCTCAATCCGCGAGGCGCAACCGCAGCCACAATATGATACAATACCATACCATACCATATCATACCATACACATCCCATCTATCTATCACGATCAGATCACATCCCCTTCCCTTCCCAAAACTTTTGCCAACCCAACCCAACCCAAGCGGGAGCACGTAAAGACTGCACACTCACCAATAGCAGCAATCGCCTGCACCTGCACCTGCACCTGCGCCTACCTACAATCTAAACTAACTAAACTAACTAAAACTAAACTAACTAACTAACTAACTTAACTTACAAACAAAATCGAATCGAATCGAATCGAATCGAATCGACAAGCGCGGCGCCCCCCAAGATGCCACACCAAGCCCCAAGCCTCGTGTACGGTGTACCCAGCAGGCCTGGGCCTCATGTCCACCTCGTTTCCCCTTTCTATAAGTACACAAGTGCAAAGCTCCCTTCCATCATTTCCTTCGCTTCGTGGTTCCTAGTAGTAATGGTAATGGCGCGACTCGACTCGACTTGACTACGCCTGACTCCCCTGACTCCCCCTCGCACCCAGGCGCCGAACGCTCCTATAAAGTGCTCTTATAAGATGAGGGGCAGGGTTAATCCCGTCTCCTTCCCTCCCTCCCTCCCTTTTTCCCCCTTCCTGTTTGTTTGACTTGGAGTGAACAGATGTGCTGACTACGGTATATGCGCTCGTCCTTGACCTCACGCCTACTCGAATATGCCCCAGAGGCCCACCCGCTCGCAGCTCTTCATACTCCCAACAGCGTCTCAAGCTCACGCAGACATGCATATTATGGTTGTTGATAACGTACAACACGGGTAACGTCCATTCCTTCATATTACACTCATAACATAACATAGCAATACGAGAACAGTCCAGTCCCTACCACCAAAAAAAAGCCAAAGGAATACGAGGCGAGAACGAATAGCAAAAGGATAAGATAAACATCTGAAGGTACAGTATGAAGGTATGAAAAGGGAGGGCTAGCGTAGGGTAGAATAACGATAACGATAACGAAAAAGCCGATACTTATACAATAAACTACAATATTTAATTTCGTTTTATTCTGTGGATGTCCGGGCTTGTGATTGTGATCTTTTTAGTATGCGAGTGTCGTTAGGATAGGGCAGGATAGGGCAGGAGGGAGGAGGAATGGGGTATATACGTTCAAGTGAGTTCTTTCTTCTTTTCGTTTTTGGTGGCGATTTCGTTTTTTTTGGGGGGGATCTATGGGGGGTATCGATGCAAGTCGAAGAGGCCGTGAGGCCGAGGGGTGGAGATCGTGATTACGAAGCTGGAGAGAATGATGTCAAGAGGAAGTGGTGAAGTCGAAGTTGCGGAGGGCTGAAAAGTCGGACAGCGGAAGAAGGTCGAAGCGGGAAGTGAGATGACGCGGTACGGTACGTGTTGCCCTTCACGACCTATGCACAGGCCCAAGCGCATGCGCGTGCGCAACCGGCGATGCAGGCGCAGGCGCGGACAAGATAACCTGCCACACCTCACCCGCACCCGCACTCCCATTCGCAGCCGCAGCTGGCGCAGGCACGAACGCCACGAACTGCGTATACCCCGCGAGCGCATCCACGCGCCGAATCCCGCTCTTCTTAATCCTCTCCGCCTCCTCCGTCCTCCCCGCGCTGAGCACCGCATCATGCCTCTGCCAATACGCGCGCGCGATGACCTTCTGGAGCGCCTCGGGCAGCGTCTTGTACTCCTTCCCCGTGATGGGCTGCTGGAGGTACCGGTGGATCGCGTCGAGGACCTCGCCGACCGAGAACGGCTTCAAGCTGCTGTTTGCTGAAGTTGAATGGGAAGGAGGAGTGGGCGACGAGGTTCGACGCAGCTGGATCGGCTTCCAGAACGGCGGGAGCTGCGGAATGTGGATGTCAAGGCTCGTCAAGCCAGGGTTCGTCGCGGGTAGCGAACGGTCGGAGGGTCCCAATTTGTTGTTGCCACTCCTTCTATCATGAGTATGCGCGCGTGCACTAACATTGGCGTTGCTAGCGGTGTTGCCAGCCTCTTTGTTCTTGCCCATGCCCTTAATGAATCCCTTAAGCGATGCTGCGCGTCCAGAAGACGACGACGACGACGACGGAGATGAGGATGAGGACGGAGCGAGATACGCGTGCTCCGCGGGCAGGGTCGTCACGTCCCACACGAGCTGGGACGCCTGTATATGCGCGTCGTACAGTATAGGACTCGCGTGGACGACGGCGGGCGATTTCTTCGGCGAGCCCTTTGGCGAGGGCAGCACGAGACCGTCATAGCCAGCATTGGCACCCGCGACGGCGGGGAGCGCGCGGTGCGGGAAGCTCGACGTCGAGGGTGGCGTGTTCGGACCGGCGTCGGAGTCGTCATCGTCATCATGCAGGGATGAGTCGGACCAGACGGGCGAGGGTGTGCGCGGTGTTGCGGGCGGGGTGAAAGTGTAGACGAGCGGCTCGGCTTCTGAGAAGCGGACGTGCTTCGGGAGGGCCATTGCGTTTAGAGTGGTGTTGGTGGTGGTAGTAGAAGAAGAAGAAGAAGCAGTGGAGGGAGGATAGGATAGGATAGGATATGAGGCGTGGAGTGACTCCGTACGCGTTGTGGCGTTAGAGCAGTAGGTATATGCTAGTCGAGTCGAGTGCTGAACGCAGAGGCGACCTTATAGCACTTGTCTGTCTCAGAGAGTACAAAAGGGCAGGTATAACCAATTCGCGGTGTCAAGTGCTATGGCCTAGCACGAGCAGCAGCAGCAGCAGCAGCAGTAGCAGTAGTAGTGGCGACGAGGAAAAGTTGGCTTTGGCAAAGGGCGACTTATATGGGGACAGTAAGTACCAGTTGCTAGTAATAGCGTGGCTCCGAGAGCAACGAAGGAAGGACCCCTGATGGCGGGACCGGAGACGATACCATATTGTAGAGGCGGTGTGACTCTACCTGTATGGCTATGGCTATGGCTATGCTAGACTGAGCGCTACAGTAGTTCGCTTGATGGGTACATACTACATGTACCTGGGGCTGGGGTGCAGAGATGCCATCGCCGTTGCGTTGCCGTCTCGTCTTTTCGCTGTGTATGTACAGCTTCGGCTACCTCTCCTCCTGCCTTTTGCGGTAGACATTTTCCACAGATCGTCGCGTCACAATAGAACTTGTCCCTCTTTTGTCTCCGTCACTTTGTTCTCTCCTCGCTTACCTTGTCCATCCACACGACAACGCATTCTCATATTGTAATGACAATGGGCCATAGCTTTGCTCTTGCTCTTGTACATACATTCTCCCCATCTTCTCGGGGTATCGTCCAATGCATCGCTTTGGGCGTCTACTAACCGTCGCGTGATAAGCATACTAATACTATTTCAAAATACACACATACAATTTACACTTAGACCTCACCGCCTCGAGGTCCCTATCTCTATTACATCCCAGTCCCCTCTACTCGTTCGTATTGGCCGCACAGCGTCAGGTCGAAGGAACGCTTCAAATAACTCCCGTCTCCGCGTCACTCCCGGCCATATGATGCCGTACTCAGCGGACAAATCTAATCATAATCAAACGAAAAGAAGTTCTTCCTTGGAATATCGCTGGAGCATGTGCTCCTAGCTTGGGGTCGACAAGAAGAGTCAACTTTTTTCAAAACAAGGTCCAAAGCTAAAATCCAAGTGACTCATACTTCTACTTACTTACTTACACTTGATTCGACTGGGCTCTTCTGATCGACCCTGCCGCGACTGCCTAATGCATCTCGCAGCAGACCTACCCATCTTTCCCAGTGACTGGACACTTTAGGCAAGTATGCTCATATATGGCATTCTTCGTGTCCCGTGCTGATGTGCGCTTTATGAATCTGAGTCAATCGGATTAATTTAGTTGATAGGGGGGTTACTCGGTGAACTAGACTTCTACCTACCTGTACATAACAAGTTTTCTGTTCTGGATCTTGGAGGGGTCTACGACTATTACTGACTCTACCTCTTCGGTCCGAGCTCGACACTGTGCTCCACCTCTAAGCGCCTGTCATTGCAGAGCATTCATTCATTCATTCATTCAATTATTGCTCTACCTTTACACCAATCCAATACGTTGTATCTACGTGGTGTTCTCTATACTTATCCCATTTACCCCCGCAGCATCTATGTACTGTACTGCGTAATGCGTATTCACCGGGGTACACTCATCCGTGCGCTCTACGCGGAGCGCCCGTCCCGCTCTCTCCTCTCTCTCCTCCTCTCTATTCGCCCAGCCACCTATCACGCGTCACCTGGCGGCTCCAACTCCAACTCCAACTCCAGCTTCGAATCAGACCGGATCTCTGTCTGTCTGTCTGTCTTCGGAGGCTTCGCTCTTACTATGAGCGTCTGCTCTTCATTACACTCACACTCAAGTTCAGGCTGTGTATCGATATATCCTGTGCGTCCTCCTTGCTTCTTTTGTAAGAGGTGAAGTGCAATCTTTCTGTTGGCGCACGAAGGAAGGAAGGAAGTCTATGTTCATAGATACTACTTGCTCCTGTTTGGTCTTCGGCCGGATGGCTTATACACTCCAGTTCCCAAAGTAAATACGATAAATACGATATGCGGGAACACGTATCTTCTCCGAGCGAGCCTTGCCTCGGTTTCGTTCTCCACAGCTTTCGGTGCTTCCATGGCCCTAGTACACCCTCTCTCGAGCAGCTTCGATCGTTCTCCGGGAGTCCGACACGAGTCTCAGTTTCCCAAGCTCCGCTCCTTCTGAGTGTATGAATATCCTGTGTACCTATGTATGTATGTGCTCCTCCAACCGTGAATTGTGTGGAAGCAAAGTGCGATCTCTTGATTTTTGATGCAGGCGCACGGGGGTTCGAGGTTTGAGGTTCGCGGTTCTCTAGATGTCCGAGTCTGGGCATTTACTCCTGTCTGGCTGACATTCTACGTTATAGCATGTACATCCCCCTCAAAAACTCCCTCCTTGATTAATCCGTATTATCTTCGGGAGGGAAACTTCCGAACAGCCAAGCTGGTTTCGTCTCTTTGGTTCCTACAGTACAGTACTTCGACGCATCCGAAGCGCTGCGCATTGATACTGTATCCTGACTTGACATATACATACCAAGGCCAAGGAAAGGCTCTCAACTCCCCGGAGCAAGCGTCCCCAGAAGCAGGTCCTAGGACCTTAATCCGCAACAGTCTGTTTGCCCTTCTTTCTGCCCAGTGTATGTAGTCAGGGCCTGTGCTCGGCTCGGCGTTGCCCGTTCTCTCTCTCTCTCTCTCTCTCTCTCTCTCTCTCTGATACTCGGACTTCTATTCCCTAGAACCCCTATTTGCGATACTGATGACTACTTCGTCCTTCGGTGCCTTGGTTCTTTTTTTTGCCGCTCCTTCTAGGATGTGGAGTTACTTCGCTCGAAGCTGGGGAAGCTCTTTGGCGCTACGCTGACACGAAGCCAGCCGAAGCGTTTAACATACGCTTCGACTTCGACTTGTACCTCCGACTCGGAGCTGGGCGTTCAACGGCAAAGATAACCTGACGTATATCACAGAAGCACAGCAGACATCCGGAAAAGAAAAGAAAAGGAAAGGAAAGGAAAGGTTCTTCTAGCCTCATACACGGAGCGCCCGATATCGTCTCGTCACCTCTTCAACTTCTTCTGCAGAACCTCCTAAAGCGCCTGCGACTTTACTGCAGTGCATAGAGTCATCGTCCTTATATGGCTTCAAAGGAGCCTCCTAGGTACATGTACAGTACATACACGCGGCACTTCGGCGCCTACTATTCTAGGTGAGTCGGTCGGCTCTCTGATCTCCGTCCTCCCGCCCCTAGTCCTCTTTCAAATTCGATGATGAGCTATGTGACTGATATCTAGCCGCTCAATATCGTCTAAAGGAAGACACGACTAGTCCTCACGAAGCTGTGTTGCTTATGCTCCCAGGCTTCTTCTTCTTAAGCTTTTTTTTTTTTTTTTTCAATCTTCACTTCCCTTCTATGGATAAGAAGACATGAACAATTACGACTCTTCTTATTCTAAATATATATTTTGCATTTCTTCGCTCGTTTCTAGTCGCGCGCTTCCTGGGGCGTTACAGGAGCTGGCGCTCTGGATCTCAAGTTATATCACACCGCTAGAACTAAGAATCATTCGTGGGATGCTGGACTGGATGATGGTATATGCTAACGCTGACACTTGGTGCACTTTTCTATCCTAAATGTCATGGGTCCAAGGGATTTACACGTACACGGACCCAAGGTTTTCTCGGCCTGTCTCAACAGTCTTTTTCTAACCCGACTGCGATCTTTAATATAAGCGCCATACCAACCTAGCGCCGCTTCTGGACAGCTGCAGCCATCCGCCGTGGTACGATTTAAGATTCCACAGAGCTACGCGCCCTAAGACACGCAGCGAATGATCAGAATCATGTACATACATAGCGCCCATCAAGGTTCAAGAGCAAGAGAGTGCGACTTTGATCATTCGCGCATATGCTGTATGTTCAGTGCTACTACTGCGGATGGCAGTAGCCGCACGAAACTGCAGGGCCACTGTGTTCAAAAAGCTCTCAACAAGAATCCCCAACGGCCGCCCGGAAACGGGGAGGATATCAGCCAGTACATTGTACTGATGCGATCAAAAGCCCGAGGGAAAGCGCCAAGCCCGGGTCACATACGGTTGCCTGCCCTGCGCACGGAGAGACACGTCGGAAAATGCGTATCTGGGGTAAGTCGGACTCGACTACAGTCACTAGGAAGTAAGTGCTGAGCATTGATGTGATCTGGTTATGGCAGCTCCAGATTCACGTGTAGATTGATTCCGAGTCTGGGAGACGGCGCGCTGTAACTGACCATTTTGAAACGTGTCCCTCTTGTATCGCAGTCTCGGCGTTCCGAGAAGACAACCAATTACCGTAAGTATCTGTGCATGGATGTGACTGAAACCGAGTTGAGTTGCTGCGGACCAAATTAGTGTTGTCAGTGTTATGATGTACGAAGAGCCACGAAGCAAAACGACTTGAATGATGAATGATCTGATCAGTCCTTTACTTACATCATTTCACATTACGATACCTCAGAATCACGTGTAGATCCCGCGGACGAGACGGTGCAGGATGATGCATCGTTAGTAGCTACGAAACCTGTTTGATTCATGGGATCGTCTTGGATTAGTTGCGAAGATCGAAATTGTCACTTGCCGCCGCAGCATCATCGGTTCATCGGGAGCAAGATGTACTTTCGTCTGACACAGACACATCCGACATTGACATCAGAGTAGCGGTGAAGGAACAGCGTCAATTTTGCCTTAGACCATTTTCGGAACGGGTCGAAGTTGGTTGGACCACAGCCCACGCGAGTCTGCGAAACCTTGTTATTTTTAGCTCCGGAAGGGTTCCTTCTCTATGGAGCGTGGTTAAGCGCGTAGAGCAACTTGTGCCTAGCACTTTCCGTGAGGTAAATAGACACATTTTCCACCGCTGTCTCCAGGAATCAATGCTTAGGGTCAAAGATCACGAGCTCAAATGCGGGGTTACAAGATCCGTTCGCTCTCACCTCTCTTGATCAATACATCCGCTCGTTGCTCGTTACCAAATCAGAAGAGCTGTGCTACACGACACTGGGAATAGAAGATCGCACCTATAAAGGTGGTCAGGTACTTTGATACACTAAAGTATCTCGGAAGAGGTCTTCACCAGATCAGAAAGACAGTAGTCGGGATGTCAGCCTTCACCGCTTCATAGCTTTCTGTCTCTCAAGTTCAACTGACGTGCTGTGCCACTTCGTGGGTTGGTGAGTACTTAAGTTTGATAGCCTATTTGAAGACAGGGACCAGACTCGAAGTGCTAGGCTGTGCTCAAGAGAACTTTGCACTTACCTTGTGTGGAACGTCGCTTCAATGGATCCGGCCACAAAATTGAAAGCGCTACATTTGAGTTCACAGAATAAGTTTGGCTCCTAGCGAAGTTGATCCTCTGTATACGCTTGTGGGTCATCAGAACGAGAACAAAGTACATTAAGCTGCGCCAGAACTGAATAGACACCACACTTCGGTCGGAACTTTGCACAGCAGAATGGTCAGGCTCGTTTCGATAGGTCTAAATGTAAAGGCTTGCTTGAGGATAATCGGAAGCGTCAAAACCCAGAGGAATTTGCAATACAGGCTCTTTCCTGTCAGCGGACGACTAAGCGTTGCGTCGAGGCTTCTTCCTAAAGAACAATCAAGGCGATACCACTTTAGAATATCTTTAAGGCAACAACTGTATGTTCGCTTTGACCGTCATCACGCCGTGGTGTATGATTGAGGGCGAGAATAGTATCCCAAATCGCTAAGTCGGCCTTCTTCGCGTTCATCCTTACCTGCTGAACTCGTCTGAGAGATAATCAAGTGTCGACAAAACGAAATGCTCGATTATCTCGACTGAGCTACAAGAACAGACAGAATAGGTCGTAAAGAGAGTTTTCTGCGGCAATACATGAATTCCGTTAGCAGATTGACAGTGGAAGATAGAAGAAAGCGACTCGGACGCATCAGTCATAGGACTGTCACGGTGACGACGTCATACCAGATCTGCTTTATCAGCCGCATATATTGCTGCGTGAGTTATCATCACGCGTATTTACTTATGGATAGGATATAAATGCCGTAATTGTCTCGCATCTGTGAACATTCACCTCTTATCAACTCACCATGACCAGCATTCCTTCAGAGCAATTCGGCGTTCTCTCGACCAAGACAACTGAAACTCTCCAGACATTTCCAGTTCCATCTCCTGGACCTGGAGAGGTCCTCATTAAGAATGTCGCTGTAGCGTCAAACCCAAAAGACTGGAAGATGCCAGTTTTCACTCCCAATTATAGCGCCATCGAGGGAAACGATGTCGCAGGAATCATTGCGAAAGTGGGTGAAGGGGTAACGGAGTACAAGGGCGGAGAGCGTGTTGCGGCATTTAGCATCATGGCTTCAGGAGATAATAAGGCAAGTGGCAACTGACTATCGTAAATGAATCCTTGCCTTACCGAATGATTCGTGTGTGCACAGTATGGAGCGTATGCCCAGTATACGGTCGCTCCTGCAGCGACTACTTTCCCGATCCCGGAATCGACCTCGTTCGAAGAGGCTGCGACGCTGCCCCTCGCAGTCGGCACTGCATTCATCGGCCTGTTCAAGCGGCTTGGAATTCCAGAACAATCATCTGGTGAGTCCATTTCTCTCGCAAATTATGTCGTTGCTAGAGTACTAATCTGGTTGCGCAAAAAGGTGAACAGAAAGGTATTATCATAAACGGAGCCTCATCCTCTGTCGGAGCGTACACAGTGCAGCTATCCAAGCGCGCTGGATTATTCGTTATTGGCATCGCAGGCTCATCCAAAGATTACGCTAAAAGCCTGGGTGCTGATGTGATCGTCGATTATCGAGAACATTCCGGCGATGCATTGGTACTCCCAGCTCTTCTCTCGAAATAGGATACAAACTCATGTGTGAATTCATGCAAATTAGGAGAAAGCCTTGATCGAAGCTGCCGCAGGCAAGAATGTCCAGTGGGCTTACGACGCCATAGCGGAGAAAGGATCCACGGTTATTCTCTCACGCGTATTGACGAAGGTTTCTCCCACCGGAAAGGGAAAAGTCACTTTCCTGCTTCCCGTAAGCGACGACGATCTCAAGAAAATCCCCGAAGGCATCGAGTACGAACGCACTTTTGTGGGCACGGCTTACGGCAAAGATAAAGATCGTAAGTTGAAACCATTGTTATCTGGTGAATGTACGAAAAACCGATTGACCCGGTGTTGCAGTTTCCGCTAGATTCTATCGTCAGATTGGACAATGGCTAGCTGCGTCTCCACCGTTCCAGCCAAATCGCGTGAAGGTCCTGCCTGATGGCCTCGCAAGCGTTCCTAAAGGGCTCGAGCTTCTGAAGACTGGAAAAGTTCACGGAGAGAAACTTGTTTACAGGATCGCGGATACACCTGAACTTAAATAGCTGAAAGGATAACAAATTCTGCTGAAAAGAAGTTGTACAAAATATAGTGTTTAGAGCATTTGTGCAGTATGTCTGCTCTGCGATTATTCAAGAACGTGGGTTTGTGCTACGAGATCCAAAAAAAGTGGTATGCCGTGTCTATATGAACTTTACACTTACCTCGTGCGAAACGTCGCTTCGGTGGATATAGCCACAAAGTTGAAAGACTTACATTTTAGTCCACTGTATGAGTTCGGCTCCTAGTGAAACTGCGCGCTTACGAGTCCTCAGCACAAAACAAACTATATATATATGTTAAATTGAATAGGGCCTACACTTCAGTTGTGGTTCTGCACAGCAGAACGAACGGCAGATTCGCCTTAAGGGGACTGGGTGTAGGGCTCCGCGTGTATCGTATACGATACGCACGTATAATTATAGGCTTATACGCATACGCTCGTACTTTATGCGAGCGCGTATACGCGTATATGGGGCCAAGCCTACTAATATAATATATTACAGTAATCGTTATGCTTCACGTTCGAGCCCCAAAAATACTTACCGGACACTCCTTGACTCAAAACAGCTGGCACAGATTTCAACTTGATCATCATAGACGACGAGATTCTGTCAGGCAAGTTTGTGTTCTCACGGTATAAGCAAGACAGCCCTTGATTCCAATGTCAAACCCGGTACTCAGGTCTTGAGAAAATATCCAATGCTATGATTTCGGTGAGTAACAACTAATTTTGATATAAAACGGGCAACTTTTTTCGTTCAAGTCCGAGTTTCTCACAGATTGCAAGCCCTGAAAATATACGCATACGACCGTATAAATACGCGCGTATATTTGTTTTTCGAGCCGATACGCTGCGGAGCCCTAACTGAGTGTAAGTGCTCGTTCGAAAAGTGAAAGTATACGAGTTGCATTCAAAGGTCATATCGAAATCTGCGAATAAGCTCTTAGCGCTTTAGGTAAGTGGTGTCAAGCGTTGTCAGTTTTCATGTAAAATCAAGCTTTCTGCCTTGAAAACGGTTACAGTAAGTCGGTGCAGTGAGTCTTAAAAGAAGCATCTGTACGTCCCAGACTTACCCCCCCTTTTCGTAACGTCGCAGCGAGATAACGCGAATACGAGAAAGTTTCCAGGCCGATCATGGCGTCTTCGTTCACCTTTCGTTCACCTTGTTGAACTCAATCGAGCGATGATCGACTCTCGACGAAGTGAGATGCTCGATCGCCTCGATCGGACCGCCTATTCTTCTAAAAGAGCTTGAAGAGAATGTTTTGCTAACTTACAACAATGCATGGCCCCAGTCAGGAAGCAACCAGATAAAACCACTCGAATAACCGCGGGGTCTCGTTCTTTTTCTCTATGTTCGTTCACTCGCTAGAGCCCCTAATCGGACTGTGCTGATGTCATGCTGAATCTGCTTCTATTGCTTGGTGAGATAACAGCACGACATATTTGCGTGGGATATGTATCCCACGGAACGACTTCCTTTGTGTAGTCCAACTGGAAAAACCTCTCAGCGGCTTCGCAAACCGGATGCTACGTTTATAGTCAGTAAGCGGACCTGGGTAAGCGGGCCTAGGACATAAAAATAGTATATAAGTGCCATTGATGTAGTCTTTATCTCTGTGGTCGTTCAACTTTCAATTCACCATGGCCAGTATTCCTTCTGAACAACTCGGTGTTCTCTCAACCAAAGCATCCGAAACTCTCCAGACATTCCCAGTTCCATCTCCGGGACCGGGAGAAGTGCTCATCCAGAATATCACCGTAGCGTCAAACCCAAAAGACTGGAAGATGCCAATTTTCATTCCTAATTATACCGCCATCGAGGGAAACGATGTCGCGGGTATAATCGTGAAAGTTGGCGAAGGCGTAACGGAATACAAGGGCGGAGAGCGCGTTGCGGCATTTAGCATCATGTGCTCAGGAAATAACAAGGCAAGCAGCAAGAATATAACTATTGCAAATGTATCCTCACCGAACGAATTGTATATACGCAGTATGGAGCGTACGCCCAATACACGGTTGCTCCCGCCGCGACTACTTTTCCCATTCCGGAATCAACCTCTTTTGAAGAGGCAGCAACGCTACCACTCGCAGTTGGCACTGCGTTCATCGGGTTATTTAAACGACTTAGTATACCGGAGAAGCCATCTGGTACGTCTACTTCTCTCCGAATTTCTTTATTTGCTGGAGTGCTAATCTGGTTGCGCAAAAAGGTGAACAGAAAGGTATTATCATAAACGGAGCCTCATCCTCTGTCGGATCGTACGCAGTGCAGTTAGCCAAGCGCGCTGGATTATTCGTTATTGGCATCGCAGGCTCATCCAAAGATTACGCTAAAAGCCTGGGTGCTGATGTGATCGTCGATTATCGAGAACATTCCGGCGATGCATTGGTACACCCAGCTCTTCTCTCGAAATAGGATACAAACTCATGTCTGAATTTATGCAAATTAGGAGAAAGCCCTGATCGAAGCTGCCACAGGCAAGAATGTCCAGTGGGTGTACGACGCCATAGCGGAGAAAGGATCCACGGTTATTCTCTCACGCGTCTTGGCGCAGGTTTCTCCCACCGGAAAGGGCAAAGTCACTTTCCTGCTTCCCGTAAGCGACGACGATCTCAAGCAAGTCCCCGAAGGCATCGAGTATGAGCGCACTCTCGTGGGCACGGCTTACGAGGAAGATAAAGATTGTAAGCTGAAACCATTGTTATCTGATGACTCTACGAAAACTAATTGACCCGATGTTGCAGTTTCCGCTAAATTCTATCGTCAGATTGGACAATGGCTAGCCGCGTCTCCGCCGTTCCAGCCAAATCGCGTGAAGGTCCTGCCTGATGGCCTCGCAAGTGTTCCTAAGGGACTCGAACTCCTGAAGACTGGAAAAGTTCACGGAGAGAAGCTTGTCTACAGGATTGCGGATACACCCGGACTAAAATAGCTGAAAGGATAACAAATTCTGTTGAAAAGACGTTGTACAAAATATAGTGTTTGGAGCATTTGTGCAGTATATGTCTGCAGTTATTCAAGATTGTGGTTTTGTGCTATGAAATGAGAAGTGGTAGGTTGTATCTATGTGAACTTTGCATATGCCTTATGAAACGTCGCTTCAACGAATCTGGCCACAAAGCTGAAAGACTAACACTTTAATCTACTGCATGAGTTCGGTTCCTAGCGAAATTTATCCTTTGTGTACGCTTGTGAGTCCTTAGCACAGAAATAAACTACATACATTTAACTGTGTCATATTGAACAGGAATAGGCGGGTTCGTCTCAATATCAATATCATTGAGTGAAAGGCCTGGCTCGAAACTTGAATATATACGAGTTGCGATTAAAGGTCAGGGAGAAATCTGCGAATAAGTTCTGCGACCAGCGGACAAATGTTTTTTTTTTTACTAGGTGGCGTAGAGCGTTGCCAGTTGCATGTAAGATTGAGCTTTTTTCCCGAGAAATGGTCAGATCAGTGCAGCGAATCTTAGCTTAGAGGAATAGAATTCCCGGTCGACCGCGGCTTTTTCATTTGTTGATCTCAGTCGAGAGGAAATCGAGTCTTGACGAAGTGAGATGCCCGATTGTCTCGACTGGGCTTTCTATGCTGCCAGAATAGCTTGACAAGAATGTTTTTCTAAAACTATTCATGGATCTAGCTAGGAGGTCGATGATGGAAGAAGATGGAGAAGGTTAAAACAATGCTAGAGAGGACTGTGATGACGCCATATCGAATCTGCTTTGTCAGGCGCGTATTGCTTAGTGCAATACCAGTACGACATATTCGCGTATGATATATTTTCTAGATTCTTCAGTAAGCGGACCTAGGTAAGCGGGCCTAGGACATAAAAAAAGTATATAAGTGACATTGATATAGTTT
Organism: Phlebopus portentosus; assembly: GCA_037892935.1. NCBI lineage: Eukaryota > Fungi > Basidiomycota > Agaricomycetes > Boletales > Boletinellaceae > Phlebopus > Phlebopus portentosus. The sequence goes on from JAYXKI010000007.1 coordinate 254,053, forward strand.
TTATCTCTGTGGCCACTCGCCTTTCACTTCCACCATGGCCAGTATTCCTTCTGAACAACTCGGTGTTCTCTCGACCAAGACATCTGAAACTCTGCAGACATTCCCTGTGCCATCTCCGGGACCAGGAGAGGTTCTTATTCAGAATGTTGCTGTAGCGTCAAACCCAAAAGACTGGAAGGTCCATCTCTTTATTGAGAACTACGGCGCCATCGAGGGAAACGATGTCGCAGGGATCATCGTGAAAGTTGGTGAAGGCGTAACGGAATATAAGGGCGGAGAGCGCGTTGCGGCATTTAGCATCATGTACTCAGGAAATAACAAGGCAAGCAGCAGTTATGTAGCTTTTGCAAATGTATCCTCACCGAACGATTTGTATGTATGCAGTATGGGCGTACGCCCAGTACACAGTTGCTCCCGCCGAGACTACTTTTCCCATTCCAGAATCAACCTCGTTCGACGAAGCAGCAACACTACCCCTAGCAGTTGGCACTGCATTCATTGGGCTATTCAAAAGACTCGTTATACCGGAGAAGCCGTCTGGTACGTCTACTTCTCTCCGAATTTCTTTATTTGCTGGAGTACTCATCTGGTTGCGCAAAAAGGTGAACAGAAAGGTATTATCATAAACGGAGCCTCATCCTCTGTCGGATCGTACGCAGTGCAGTTAGCCAAGCGCGCCGGATTGTTCGTCATCGGAATTGCGGGTTCATCCAAAGATTACGCTAAAAGTCTGGGTGCTGATCTAATTATTGATTATCGAGAGCATACCGGTGATGCCTTGGTACGTCTTTGACTCGTGTTCGATAGAGTGAATATTTATTTTAAAATTTACTTTGATTAGGAGAAAGCCCTGATCGAAGCTGCCGGAGGCAGAAATGTCCAGTGGGTATACGACGCCATAACAGAGAAAGGATCGACTATTATCCTTTCCCACGCCCTAGCGAAGGTGTCTCCCACCGGAAAGGGCAAAGTCACTTTCGTGCTCCCTGTAAGCGACGACGAACTCAAACGGATACCCGAAGGCATTGAATACGAGCTTACCCGTGTAGGCACGGCTTATGGGGAAGATAAAGATTGTAAGTTAAACCGTTGTTATTAGATGAACGCTCGGAAGACCAATTGAGCCCGTGTTGCAGATTCCGCTAGATTCTATCGTCAGATTGGACAATGGCTAGCCGCGTCCCCGCCGTTCCAGCCAAATCGCGTGAAGGTCCTGCCTGACGGACTTGCAAGTGTTCCGAAGGGACTCGAGCTCCTGAAGACCGGAAAAGTGCACGGAGAGAAGCTTGTCTACAGGATTGCGGAAACACCTGGACTGAAATAACTGAACTTGAAGGCTCTGTGGGGAAAAAAGCATGTACAATATATAATAATGTTCCTTTGAAATATCTGCGAGTCAGAATGTGGGTTCTTGTGATCCGAGTTTCGATGACATCATATCCGTATTTTGCTTGGTCAGATGATGCATAATTGCGGCATACAGTACAGTGTAACGCATTTTATTTTTTGAATGAATGATGCTCACTTCATAGCACAGTTCATATTAGCTCGAGCATTCCATATAATCTCGAGCTTCTCCAGGTTCAGTATCCTTACTTGAAAGCAATGGCGACTGAGAATATTCCTTCTACTCAAATCGGAGTCCTCTCTACCAGGACCTCTCAAACTCTGCAGACATTCCCTGTCCCATCCCCTGGTCCAGGAGAGGTTCTTATTCAGAATGTTGCTGTAGCATCGAACCCAAAAGACTGGAAGGTCCCTCTTCTTATCGAGAACTATAGCGCGATTGAAGGGAATGATGTCGCAGGGTACATCGCAAAGGTCGGTGAAGGTGTTACTGAGTATAAGGGTGGCGAGCGTGTTGCGGCATTCAGCAGGACGCGCACTCTGGACAGCAAAGTATATTATCTCAATGCCAACACTATGAAAGTATATCATTCTCATAATTATACGTAGTATGGAGCGTACGCGCAGTACACAGTAGCTGCAGCAGCAACCACATTCCCCATCCCTCAGTCAACTTCATTCGAAGAGGCAGCTACGCTGCCACTTGCAGTAGCTACTGCATTCATTGGTCTTCACAAAGGACTCGGTATTCCGGAGAACTCATCAGGTAGTTTTACGCCTTTTTTCTTCGGAATTCTCAATCCTAATCCTACTTTGCATTATAGGTGAACAGAAAGGCATAATTATAAACGGTGCTACGACTTCCGTTGGATCGTACGCTGTCCAATTGGCCAAACGAGCAGGGCTTTTCGTTATCGGGACCGCAGGTTCTTCGAAGGATTACGCGAAAGCGCTCGGCACTGACGTGATTGTTGACTATCGCGAGTACAAGGGTGAAGCTCTCGTACATAGTCACAATCCCTCTTTTAAACCAGCTTCTCATACATATCATGCTCGTGCATTTAGGAGTCTGCACTGATCGAAGCTACTAAAGGCAAAAACGTTCAGTATGTCTATGATGTAGTGTCCGAAGATGGTTCAATCGTCCTCCTCTCCCGTGTTTTATCGAAAGTATCTCCGAACGGGAAGGGCAAAGTCACGTACGTACTCACTCTGACCGAGGACGAACAAAAGCAAATTCCGCAAGGTATTGAAACTGGGCGGGCTGGAGCCGGAACGGCTTACGGAGAGGATCAAGAGTGTAGGCAGTTATTTTTTTCACTAAACAATATACCGAACTCTAATGGCCGTATCCTTCAGTTGCCGCGAGATTCTACCGTCAGATTGGCCAATGGCTAGCTGCATCTCCTCCCTTCAAGCCAAACCGTGCCAAGGTCCTGCCTGAGGGACTCGCCAGTGTACCGAAGGGCCTCGAGCTTCTGAGGACTGGACAGGTACACGGAGAGAAACTGGTATACCGTATTGCTGACACTCCTGGTCTCAAGTAAATGAACAGATGCAAAAAGTTTAGTTTGGAAAGAAGGGTCTAATATTGCGGTGTCTTTATTGTGAATATGAAACGTATCAGGTGCAAATACGCCGACGCCACACAAATAGTGTGTAAAGGTGTGTATTAGTTTGTACGATATAAGAGAAACTCAGAGCTATTCGTAATTGAGTACATTGCAAGGCGTGCTTGGAGTCGTGAGGATACATCGTTACAACATTACAGTAATAGCCATACGTAGCTTACTGTGGACAGTGATTGAAATATTAACAAAAAAAGCCAAAAACAAGGTGCAATTTAGGATCCCTGCTCTAAGGAAACCATGAAACATAAAATGTCAGTAGTTGGCCGGTCGACATCGAGGCACGAAGTTCATAAAAAGGAACCAAGTCCCGTCTAAATTTCTCGGCATATAGGTACCCCAATAGACAGTGTTCCCTGCCATGAAGTCAACGCGCCTCATGCCCTGGGACTTCGTCCAATCATACAAAGCACCTGAAGTCCGGCATCGAAGGTCGAAGGCGTCCCATACACGCTTTGCCCAGTCTTCGCCATACGTTTTCTCCAGGGCCTTCCAATCTTCTGCTTTGATTTGAGTATGCAGATAGTCCCACACCTTTTTGAAAACATCTCCGATAGTTATCGGCGTGTTCTGCTTGATAATGGCAGGACCCCAGCTGTTCCTCATATACGGTAAGCTCACCATAAGCGACTTGACCCCTGGCACGGTTGCTGTTCTCTTAAAGAACTCTGTGTTTCCAAAGTCTACGATGTTGCCACGACTCGTTACACGTTGCATGCAGTAAGGTGGTTGTACCGCCGCATCCCACAGGAGCTGGGGAGCATACCAGCTACGAGGATTCGGGACCATGAATGCATCTAAGCTAATGCCGTAGGATGGTGGGGAGTGTGGAGGGACCCATCGAGTTGGGGACCAGAAAGGATCCATACCGGGAAGAGGATGTCCACCTGTAACAGTTTCCGCGGTCTCTGGGTCCGTCCCATGATAAGGCTGCTTTGCACCTGAGGTATTTGGGTGCGAAAATGGATGCGGAACCCAGGGATGTGGCGTCCAGTGCAAATTTCCGCCCTGGACATTGCACCAGGTGATATTATCCGGAGCTCGCTCGGGCAAACCATCGACGTGGGGCCAAAATCCTCCTGGAGTCGAGTGAGGTGTAGACTGTGACCGTCGGCGCTTGGGACGCGGAGGTATTACAGGTGGCTCAACGGGTAAATCATTTCCCGCGCGGTAGGGCGAATATCGACCATCTTGAGGAGGATACGTGCCAGGGTGCCTGCGAAGCCATCTATCGAACGCCTGCTCGTCCGTATACGAGTGACGTACCGGTTCTGGTGATGGTGATGGCCGCGGCGGAATAAAAGGAGACGGACTACCAGAGGATGAAGACGGACGCGGTGGAATGAAAGGAGACGGACAATCTGAACATTCCGAAGGTCCTGACGATTCTGATTCTGACGGTACAGGAGATGGCGGAACTCGACCAAGACGGGCGTGACGCCGGTCAGCAGGATTCCAGGGATACCGGTCAGGACGAAGATCGGCATCCCAAGGTGTCCTCTGGTGTCTATGAGCTGGACTCCGGGCCGCCCTCTGATGTCGGCTTCGAGGTGCCCTCGGGCGCAGATCAGCATCCCAGGGTGTCCGTTGATTATACGGAAAAGCGTAGGTAGCTGGTGTAGGCATCGCGGGATACCGATAATGATATGGGCTGGGCATTTCGCAAACGTCGTGAGGAAATCCTGCCTTCTTGCAGAACGGTGTAAGACACGTTGCTGGTCTTGCAGTACCCTGCGGAAATGGGTCAGGTTCTTCCTTCTTAAACTGCCTTGGCCGTAAAATCGAGGCTCCGGTGACAGGATCTGTCACCCTCACCCAATCTACGGGTCTATCGCGACGCGGAATATAGGACCTGAAGGAAGATTGAGCGACGTACTTTGCGAAACAGGTCTCTCAAAACGCACATATCCCTCGAGGAATGTAACACCGCCTATGAGAGACCCGCGTTCGACCCTCGACAAGAACGATGAGAACCTTTTATCGATAATATCTATGCTGCACAGCAGCTCAGATGAATTAGGCAGTCGGCACGATATTCGGAAGCTATGAAGAGCCCCTATTATCACGAGGTCCAGCTCGTCATGAAGGCAGAAGTCTAAGAATCGAGAAAGACGAAGACAGGAGAAGCTCGTTACCTTTCTGTCGGCGAGCGGTTTTAAGTGCTGTGTGAGATATGCCGAGCCGAGACTTAGTGCCTCTTAAGAACAAAAACTTAAGATGCTAAACGCTGGTAATGATCAGGCCAAAACGGGCCTTAGAGAGAACAAGCACGGCAGGGCGGTCGCCTCGGGAGAGACAAGAGCATATCGCTGAAGCTTGCGTGGGTCCAAGTTTGGCTGTCTTTACGAGATTCTATACTTTTCCCGAGTTCTTGTTTCGCACAAGGCCCATCCATGATTCAGTGATCTAATCAAACCGCCACGTAAAAAGGGCAACATACATTGAGAGCCGCGTGCTCAGCGATGACGAGGAGAGTCAGAAGATATGAAATGCTATGCAAGAAACTCGGGAGCATTGGGTCTACTTTGCACTTTTCGTCGTTGGTGGGGTGCGTGAGCTTCATGAGGTCTCCGCGTGCACGTGACCATGATTTTCTCTCAGGAACGAAAAAACCCATGTTCTCATATTTCTTTTCCTGTGTCGCACCGCCAGGTCATGCCGTTCTGAATGCGCTATCGATGGCAGCGGTGGAGAGCTTCGCCCAGGCCTTCTCATGGCTTCTAACGAGCAGTTATTGTTAATGATTTGCAAACGTTAATCCATTATTCTTCTCAGGCTCCACAGGGATAAAGGGAAAAGGAAGAAAAGACACCGCAACTTGAACTTATTCCAGACCAGGAAAATAGTTCTTCATGCTCGTCAATGAGGGACGCTCCTTTATGGGTTCCGAATGAGCTTTTCACCTGCTATAAAGTTCTCGGAGGCTTTCTCAAGATCCTACCATACCGTTCTTGGTTTGCTGCCAGTGCTTGCTCGTCTCAACACACCGCTTTAGGCAAGTTGTCTATTTATTCATTCCTCCTGTCGATTTTCGAGAACGTCTAACAGCTTGATAGGAGTCAATGTACCAAAGTCTGGACTTGTGCGTTGCTACGCGGCGCCTCACCTTCTCCGCATCTTACATGTCCGAGCTCCTTGACGTAGCCGTTTTTGGACCACACAACTAGCCCACTGAAGTAGCACACATATATACTTGCACAGCTTATTCATAAGCTAGAAGCGCTTATGAGTAGTGCATGTGATCGACAGTACAAAAAGCAAGACGCCGCTCCTGTCATACGCTCTCCTGCAACGATCACCATCCATGGATCCTGAATCGTCTTTGGACCGTACCGCGCGCTGGGTGCAACAGCACACTCAACACAGCTTCCGACACCAAAGCGCAGCATCTAGGAGCCATTTAAAGCATCCGCAGCAGGAGGGGACGTCGTCTCAACAATCCTCGAGGACGGACTTGGGTGGACAGAATACTGGAGTGGGCTCTGGCGGACGTGCATATGCCCGGCAGTCAACAACGGCATATGCTCAACATGGTTCTTCCCGTTCCAGCAGACAACCCCCTATGGCAGACGAGCCCCTGTCTTCATCACATCATCGGCGGTCGCGTTCTCACTCAACCACAGTCCCGCAAGACTACCGGACGCCTCCTCGAATACATATACCTAGCGAGGTTTACCGGCATCCCAACCTGCCGGCATTCGTTCAAGGTCCTCCCGGGTCCGGTTATCCAATGTCTATGTCTGCGCCGCGGCGACCTCCGCCGCCCCCTCGAGCTGCAGTTCCCGCTCCTCCGAGTCCGCCTTTACAAGTTCCAAACCCACTGAATCCGAAGGTATGTTACACGAGCTTCCTTCACGCCCCGCTTCATAAATCAATGCTTAATTTTCCATCATAGAAATCACGACCGACTGTTCATAAGCGACGTCCTTCACTATCTGGTGAAACGTTTGAACCCCCTCCGCATCCTCCAATCTACCCGTACCGCGTCGTAGACGGCAGAGAGCCTCGTGTACAGGGCCAAGGGGATATACTGCGCGGGCGTGGACGCTCAGCAAGCGAGTCACGTAGGCGATGACTGGACTGATGCAAGCACGCGCTGTGCCTCGTTGCAAAGAGCAGGTTCTAGCGTGCTATGGAGCTTTTCCTTACTCCTATTTATTTCCTATCTCGTTAGTCTATTATTCTTTCGCTATTCCATTTAAAAAAAAGCCCAGTCTTTTATGCGATTCGGATGGATCACTCATGTGCTGATATAAAGTGCCTTTTTTCGCTCACACTGCCTTTCTCGTCTTGTTTTCACGATGACCAGGTCCTTATCTTTTCTGTATATCACCACCCTGTAATTTTCTAGACATTAATGAGATTTCCGGTGCCACGATGTTCGCTAATTTGTTTTGACAAATGTTATGCATTCTGTTTGAACGTATCGTTATATAGTGATCTGGAAACAGAAAGGCCGGTCGTCCCTGCACGAAACGCTGACACATCGCAACGCCCAGTTTCCTTCATCTTTGAAAACAGTCATAGGTAGACAATGTAAACGAGTCGTCACATTCTACTTCCAATACTTAAAACAGCATGAGCTCTGAGAGAGCAGGAATTCAGGCTAAAAATAATTATGAACATATGAACGCGAACTTTAAACATGAAAACATCCGCAGATGAAGATAGAGAATGAGAGTCATGAAGAATATATACATCTTATGGATGATCTCAGCCTAACATCTCATGAACTAAGTGGCGGCCATCTACGCAGACCAGGACATAGTGGTGAGGCCAACCGGGAAAGTGTACATTGCCTATGAATTTACATGTTGTTTTCATTAAACCACGCTGGCAACATGCATCTACTGAGAAACATACCGTCTTTCCTCGGAACTTTATGGATGTCTTCAAATAATCATCCCCTCTATCAGAATTGTCAGAATAGAGGTAGGCATAGTGCTATGGATGAAACTCACGAATTCAGCACGACCAAGCTGAAACACGAACCATTCGAGTAGGCTCCACCCAGCAATGCGTCTCCATTGACGTTGACCTTGATTCGCTTCGTAGGTTGGTTACCGTAGAGGATGGCCTTCGCCGCATGACCCATGGCATAATCTAATAGTAGATTCAGATTAAGAGCACGACTTCGAGGGGAAACGCTTGAAGGGAAAAGTGCGCACACTCTTGATTCAATTGCACCTTTCCGTCAGACTCGATCTGAACGACACCGCGGCAGCCGTTTCCGCAGCTTGATGCACCAGGTAGCTTCGGGTTTCCTTCTGGATCTACAACGAGGTTCCACATAAGTCCAGTCTGTGCCCAGTGCTTCAGCCCGCCGATAAAGCTGTGCACAATACAGTTTAGTCACCGGAATCTCATAAAACCTGATCCTTACATATTGTTCATGGTCCACTACGAAGAAAGAATGTTAAGTGTTGCATTGATGCAAACGGTTCTTTAGCCTACCTTGATATCATTCCAAAAGTCTGAACCGACAGTGCCCGTACACTCGGTGAAGTAGAGTTCCTTATCTGGGAACGAGTTATGCCAGTCATCTTGCTGTTCAACATTTCCAGCGTAGCAGTGGAACGCGACTCCAGAAAAGGCATCCGAAGCACCGTCTTCTCTCATCTGTGGACCGTTAAAGGATAACGAATCGGACGGAAGGATATCCCTCACCAGCTCTGAAGCATACGCCGTGGCATTGTCCCAGTTATGTTCGTATCCGATTACCTTGACGTCGTTCATTCCGTTCGAGTTGAGTAGTTTTCGAAGACTGACCGCAACCCCAGCTTGCGCCTTCGTCGTGTATAAACATGACGGAAGCGTTGGATTCTGACTCTCCGGCTCGTTCTAAGAAGCCTCTAAGATTCTAATTTAGAAAGCCCGATTGCCGACACTTACCTGGATAGATATTGCATACGGCCTAAAACCTTTCGACTCGAAGCCTTGTGCACTCTTCAGGAGATAGTGCGCCACTATTGACGCAGAGATAAAGTTTGTCGAATCGCGGAGACGCACAAATAACGTACTGGTGTCTGTATACTCCTCCACGAAATTACCAGCATTCATTGATCCGCTATCCTTCATCCATCCCGGCTGAATTCGATTTTAGAAATTTGTTCATTGTCATAAATAAGCACGCACCGGTGACCAGGGAACAAGATGGATTCTGATATTCTTGTTCACAACTTTGATATCCTCAAGCGTAGAGTATAAGTAAGACGGCGCAACGTCAACGCTAAAGCTTGACAAGTTTGGGTCCTTCTCATCAATGAAGCTGTAGTCTGTAATTTGACGACGGTCAGAAAGTAGGAAAGGGCTCAAGGAGCTAAACACAAATTTGACCTTTTGGAGAGAAATCAGAAGCACCAATCGCAACGCGGACATAATTGATTGAGGCAGAATGTGCGCCTGGAGTAGCTGCATGAAAAAAGATTCAATATTTATCACGAAGGATGCAGCGAAGGTATATACCAACCATCAAACATGGACTTCAGCAGCGCAGCATATGCGCCTGCATCCTTCCCCTAAAATCGTGCTTCAGAAAACTGGATTCCGGAGTACAGGATCTGTTTACCTTGAGCTTATTCAAAATATACGCAGATGCGTCCGCTGTACCCAAAAAAGGGAGTCAATATAGCAGTCACAAACAATAGAAGATGCTATGCACTCAAAGTTGCGCCGAACCCGAAAATCGTTTGGTACACAGTACCATCGTCAACGTCGATTTCTCCATCTCCGCTGCCAACATTAGAGCCAAAGGTAAAATTCGTCGAAGTGACGGATTTTAAAAGAGATTTTTGGTCCGCCGTGGTCTCCCACTAAGTTCGCAAAAGTAGAGCCTCTGCATAAGTGATGGTGAGAGCGATATCGGAGGATGACATACAATCTCATTTATCGTCTGTGCCAATGAGTCCCAGGCCAATAGGATGAGGGACGATAGAGCTAATGACTTCATGATCCCTTGTGCCACGGAAAGGACAGATTCAGAGCCGCAATTTAATATATCCTTATGAAGAGAATATCCACGCTTTATACAATGAAAGTGTTTCAGTAGGATGCAAAGACGAACCAGATGAAACGTGGAGTTTCGCGAACGCAAAGAGTATGCGAGATCTGCTGAGGGAGGGTAGCAAAGTAAACACCAACGCGTAGAGAATCACTGATTCTGGATGTTCTACTCTGGGCGAAAGGAGCAAAAGCAACACTGGATACTTCAAGGAAAGGTGAGAGATTCAAGTACCCCAAGATAAATACCACATCCTTTCCAATTGAAATGCGTAAAGGTCGTCTCAGGACAGGCGATTCTCCGCTGGATTTACCAACGCGTGGCGACTGCAGTAAGTCTTTTCAAATCGCAAATTTGCATTCATGACCATTTCAGCATGAAAGAGCTCCGTCTTAAATATATGAGGATGGTTATCTGCAGATGACCCAGGCATTCCCGAAGGATGCAAGACGGAGTTATACTAATACATGGCCGAAAGCATCTCCAGTAGATTCCGTATTGGTACCCGCCACAGAGGGCGATCTTTTCCAGAAGCATCCACATCGTCTAGTGACCTAGAAACCATCAGTGGCGTCAGAAACATGAACTCCGTGGCAGTCAACGTGATGAATGTCTCACGAGACTCGCTGATATCCAAGATCTCCTACTATGAGGCTATATTAGCACTCGACTATAGTCTCGCTTGGGGAGAGGCGCCCACTTGAGGTAAACGCTTCGACATCCACGAGATACATTCATTGAAAAATTTCTCTTTCATCCCATCAATTTCGTTGTGGAGCTCATGATAGCATCCCTGACAAACCGAGTATTGAACTGTAAGTCGATCGGACCAGGTGATATCAATGGATGCACAAACCGTATATGAAGAGTACTCTTTGTCCTTCGCAGAAAGTGCCTCATAAAAGCGTAGACTTGCTCGGGGTGAAGTTACCTAGTTATATCACGTAAACCAATAGCTAATGCAGGAAACCTGGGTATTCGGCCAACCTTGTCTTCGGTTCCATGGACAATAAGGAGCTACCAGACTGTCAAGGTCACTAATCCGGTAGTTACAATCATTGGGCTCACAGGCAACTCAGTAGGCCATTCCGCGAAACGCTTCTCTAACAGTTCCTCTCCCTGGATTACAGTATCTTAATCTCCCGGATTGAGAAAGAAAAGAGACACGCACCCTGTTGAGAATATCACTGATGCATTTCAAGGACGCCTTCTGTTTGACGAGCGGATCTTTCAGATATTCCTCGACCACTTTTTTGTCCCGCGACAGATCCTATGGAAATAAAAGGAAATAATTAGGTGAGAATTTTGACCGGGAAAAAGCGGAAATCAGTAATACAGGCGATACTGACGTTTGCATTCACAGAGGCCGGAACGTTTGTGTAAGGTGTCAAAACACTGATCTTTCCGCCAACGTAACGCGCTATCTTGGGTGCGGCTTTTGCCTGCAGAATCAGCGGAGCTGAGGCGATGATTCCACCAATAGAGTGCTTAGTTCGAGTGGCAAAGTCAAGCACTATTCCGCCTCCCTGGGATCGTCAGATGCGAGAATCGCACCAAATACTAGGACATACCATAGAATGTCCCATAACAAACACGCGCAATCCTTCGCCAAGTCGAGATTTCGCCTCTCCTACTGCCCACTCCACATCCTCAAGCTGGTGTTCTCCCGAAGTCTTCCCATAAGAACTATCTGTGCTGCGGTGTTCAACATCTTCCGCAGTCCTTCCGAATCCACGCTGATCGTACGCAAAGACGCTCACACCGTGTTCTTGCCAGCAAGGGAAAACATGTGCAAAGCGTCCAACGTGTTCGATGAACCCATGAAGAAAGACGAGTATAGCTCTGGGCTTCTCAGCCTGATATAATCGACAGTAAAATGATGTCGACTGGGGACCTCTCAGCCAATGCTCTTCGTAGGTGGTTGTCATTGTCATGGGAGTTATCCAAGCTGTTCAGGCATGATTTACTTGAATGTTTCTTGGTCACAAGTAAGGACTTTGAGTCGCGCATCGTGGCTGTGCCATCTCTTTGTCAGGTTTCCTTTCCGGTAGCAACCTGACTTGGGTTTCAATCACCACCGCTGTTTTTGCTGTCACCACTTTCTGGATACAGTGTTTACATGGCTGCTCTCTCGACACATTACTCCGCGGAGGGCGATTTCTTCCAGCTGTCATCTTGTTCAGGTACACGTCGCTACTGCAGTCCGACTGATACGATTGCAGCCCGCATAATCGGGATCCAAATCTTACTCTGATAAACTAGTGCTATAATAATACCTGGATGAAGGGGTGGAAAACTACGGAAAGTCGAAAAGCTGAAGCGATATCGAAACTATAAACGTATCGAACAGATACCCTTACAGGCTCGTCGATGGCACGATTTTCGGTAGCATCTTCACTTAAAGCTGCCATGCATAAAGTCTGAGCCTTGATAGCGAAGCACTGCCGATTGACGAACGCCTGGGTATGATGGGTTGTGAAATACAAAGCAGGTATAACCAAACGACAATAAAGAGGCTAAAATCTAGACTTCAAAACAGGTTGATGTCGTCAGAATTCAGTGTGAAACTGACCAAGACATTGTCAAAGTCGATGAGGCGAGGAGAATCTTGGATGCAATAAAGGAAGGAGCTGATGCTCCGAAGCCAAACAAGTCTGACATTGCTAGGCTAGAGGGTTGGGTTAGTACAGCAATAAGGCGCATGGAGAAGCTGTGGAAAAAGACCATATTAGAGGCAAACTCGAAAGGATCAAAGGATTAGTGTAGACAACGTGTGCAGGGACCCAACTGATAATTACTACAGTATAAGAAAATGAGTTAGCGCCAGTTATCTCAATGCCCGAACGCCGGTTTCACTCTTTGCGAGTTTCGCGAAAGCAATGCAATGTGCGTTCATCTCTATATCACCTGACCATATCAGCTTTGCAAGCCGCCCATCGTAGTCGGGCGTTATGCAAAAGAAACCACCTTTGAACAGATTCAGTGTGATCCTAGTGAATACTTGCGACCAAGAGATTACTTGCCTATCTCATATATCATGTCTGCCCCGCGGAAACAGAGGGGCAACGAACGGAACAGTGATAAAACAGATGCGAAGAGACAGGAAGAAGCCTACAGGAAGGCGTTGCAAAAATACTATGACCGCCACGGCACGTTGATGAGGCCCTAAAGGGATTGGAGTACGGCTTCGAAAGAGCCAGAGTCACCACTCAAGTGCTCGGGACAACGCATTTCCAGATAAAGCAAGCCGTCAAGGCCATAAAAGGGCGCGAAAAAGCCGCTGAAAATGTTGAAACGAGCAGGACAGATTTAGACAAATTGGACGGAGTGCGCAAGGCTCATCAGAAGACTCACGAAGAGATCTCGAGGAGCGAGATTGAGTGTGTCGAGGACTTGCTCAGTCCTGAAGAAGCATTCGATACAGCCATCAAGAAGTTGAAGAATGCGCCTGAAGTCATAACCAAGTTAATGGAGATGGCCGGAGTAGCGGTGGATGCCAGCATGATCAAGTTTTCCCAAGGTGCTAGAGAGGTATTAGAGGCAAAGGACTACGAGTGTTCTTCAATCGCGTTACACATCTGGAGGGAGGCATGGCAGAATCAGTTAGAGATAAACAATCTATACGACCCAAAAGAGATAAGGGTGTTGAGGAGAAGATTCAAAGATCTGCAAGGAGTACCTAACGCGCAAGACCACTCGTCTCGGCTATCCCCAGCTAATCTCGAGGAGGTAAAAAATGAGTTGAAGTCAATTCAAGCAGGAGTTGAAGATCAGAGACCTAGCAGAGGAAAACTCGAAAAGTTGAAAGGAAATATCAAGAACGCAATGCTGGATATGAGAAAGCTGAAGGACACTGTCAAGAAACCACTGTAGGCAAGCGCGATGTCGATGCCAGTAGAGAATTTGATCATAGATAACTCATACGCACATGTCCTTCGATCGGAGAAACTGTGAGGTGGTTCGCGAAGCGTCGATACTACTTATATGTGCCAATCCCGACTTCTGCTGGCTAATCAATCTACCTCTTTCCACCCTCTCTTCGCTGCTTTCAGGGGCAACGAACTCTTGTAGTACAACTTAACTAGCTGGGTTGCCGAAAGTGCCGATGTTCTGGCCACGTTAGTACAATGAAAGAAGGTGATTTCGACGTCGATCTCAGTGACAATATTTTTCACGCTTTCCTCTTTTCTGTCTGTATGTGCCAAACTTCTTCTGTGACAACTAGCCAAGGTTGCTGCGGGGGTCGCTGCTCTGAGAATTGTTCAAAAAAGGGGGGAGTCTCTCACAGGACGGCTCCTTCGAGATGGCCCTTGAGTCCTTTCCTAAAGACACAGTGTTCAAGTCTGTAATGAGATAGCAAGATAAAATGCAGAACAGGTATGACGGGAAGAGAATAAAAGGGTCAAAATCCAGACTCCTAAAGAAGGCCGGCACTGTTAAGCTTCGGAATTAAACTGAGAAAGACATTGGCAAGTCAGTGACGCGAAGAGAACTCTGGTGAGAATGAAGGATCTAAGAATGTGTACAGATGACTTGTCCAGGCCCTCACCTGGTAGTTACCGTACCTGGTAGCATAAGTATAATTTGCACGAGACTCCACAATGTCCGAACGCCGTTTTGTTCTCCTTGCGAATTGGACGAAAGCAATGCAACGCACATTTTTCCTAGGACATCCAACATACCCAGGTTTGCAAAGTGTTTATCGAAATCGAACATCATGCATAAGAATAGAGTCATTGTAATCCGAGAGCATACCGCCGATCAAAAAAGCTACTTGCCTTGCCAGAAAAAACACATCTCACGCATGACTGACGGAAACAGGAGTCCAAGGCCCGAAGAGACAGGAGAAGCTCGCAGGAAAGGCATTACAGACGTACAATGACCTCTATCGGGACGTTGATGCAGTCCTACAGGAATTGGAGTACAGCTTTGAAAGGGCCAGAGTAGTCATTCAAGTATGGAAACAGCGCATTTCGAGATAGATTAGGCTATTAAAGCTACAAAACGCTGTGAGGAGACCCCCGAGCACATAAAAAGAACGCAGATCAATCTAGACAAGTTAAACAGCGCACACGACTGATAAGAAGACTCGTCAAGATGTGACGAAACGAGGGAACGAGTACCTAGAGCATCTGCTCAAAATTGAAAAATAATTTGATGCCGCTATAGTGGAGTTGAAGAGTATGCCTGGAGTCATAACCGGGTTGATGAAGATGGATGAAGTAGCAGAGGATCCTAGCCTGACCAAGTTCTCCCGGGACGCTAGGAGGGTCCTCGAGGCAAGGAGCTCTGAACACTCTTCAAACGCGTTACCAATCTGGAGAGAGGCTTGGCAGAATCAGCTACGATGTTAGATATGAGAAACCTGAATGTCCCGGCATCGCAAAATTCTGCATGAGTTTGTAACCGCGTATGGCGGGTTTATTTCGCCTTATGAGCTCTCATAATCAGTCATAAGCGATTATAATTGCTTATAAATCACCATACGCGGTTATAAACCGTGCAGAATTTCGCCATGCGCCGCCCGCCCCTGTGCAGCAGCCACTACACAAGTAGGCGGGGGGAACGAGAAAGCCACTAGAGCGATCGGAGAAATGACTATAGGAATATTACCATGTTGATCTCGTACACATATGCGCCTGGCCATCGATTTTGAGTTTGAACAAGAGATTTCGTGTTCATGCTGGTCAAACTCGAAGGAGCTGACACGCCGATCCTACTACTGACACGCGCTGATCCCGACGTCTGCTGACTAATCAATTTACCTAGACGACCTACCAACGCCGGAGTGGCCATCTCCTCCCACCATCGCAAGTTGCTCCCGTCCTCTATCCTCTCCTCTCTTCGCTGCTTTCTTTTCGTCTCTGGTAGACAATCTCTTCCTTCTACTCGCTTTGAAAGCTTGTCTATCTGTCTTTTCTCTGTCGAATTTTTGAAAGAATAATCTCAGTGTGCATCATCATGTTTCGCGCGTTCCTCCTTGCTGTCTGTGCGCTTGCGCTCGCTGGTCGTGGTGAGAGCAATTCAAATGGAAATCAATGCTGTGAAGAATGACT
Source organism: Phlebopus portentosus (assembly GCA_037892935.1). Classification (NCBI taxonomy): domain Eukaryota; kingdom Fungi; phylum Basidiomycota; class Agaricomycetes; order Boletales; family Boletinellaceae; genus Phlebopus; species Phlebopus portentosus. The sequence goes on from JAYXKI010000007.1 coordinate 270,084, forward strand.
GAGAGTCGCTCTTGAAGTCGCTGCTCTGCAAATCGCTCTAGGGGGCATGACAGGGAACCTCACAGCCAGACAGCTCCTTCAAGTCCCTTCAGGTCCTTATCTTGACCAATGCACCTCCAACTGTTCTACGGTTAATTCTACGATCCAGGTAGACCTATCCTATCTATGCATTCTCTTCAAAATCAACTAGTGACTCATCACTGGACCTCAATTTGATAGGCATGTTCAGATACGGACGACAACTGTGTTTGCACAGACGACGTCGCTGCTGGATTAGTCCAATGCGAACAGTGCATGTTCAACTTCCTGGTCGCCCAGAACGAGCGTGCTCCTGACCCGCGTATTGGTTCTAACCCGTCTCTCGTTGGTACGTTATCATATTCATCATTCATCGACAATACGAGACGTAGTTCTCGTCTGACTGCTTTTTGCCTTTATTGTCGTGTAGCGTACTCGGCTGCCTGCAACACCTCCGTCGGCAAACTCTTCCCTCAGGCCGCTCTGACAATTGCACCGACTTGGGACGGTCCGACTGATATCATTCTCAACACGCCCGCGACTGTCGTCGTCGTCGGCTTCGGCTCGGTTCTCGCGGGTGCAGCAATCATGATGCTCTCCAACATTTGAGTCGCTCGCTGTTAAGTCGTAACTGACGTGGTGTGGCGTTCTGATGCTGGGAGGAAAGGGCTTGTAAGTGACCTGTCAATTTGGTAATTTGACGGATTGGAGAGGATGCGTTTTGATGTACTGTTGATGGGTGCTGTGCGCCTATTTCTTGACGTCTACTTTATTGAGAAGAGATGGTTGGAGAATAGGTTTTGCATTGGCGATCTATTTATGCGATATATCCTGTTTCAATACATTGTTATCGAGAAACCTGAGTAAAGCAATAAATAAGAACTGCCCGGGGTATATTCAAGAATGAAAAATCAAGGAAAAATATATTTCAATTTGAATATCCTAAAAATCTAACGTTCCTGGAGATGGTTGCTATATCTTCCCGATGAGCAGGTTTCTCAACATCTCGCGGGCAGTGATGCGCGCTGTGTGATAGAACGTGGGAAGGTCGAGTGTCGACGTGAACACGTCTGCCAGGCCGAATGGTAACATCAACGGGATCCATCCTGAGAATAACAGAGACAATTTATTCAGCATGGTCACGGCCATATCAATAGCAATAAGAACGTCAGCAATAACCTTGAGCAAGCTCCAAAGCGAAACAACCCGTATGCATCTTATACTGCTTCACATTCCCCCTCTTCAAATGATGCACGTCGCCCGGTTTGTACACCTCCATCTCCAGCGCACCGGGTGAGAACGCCCACTGCTCTCCATGCAAAATATGGAAATAATCGTCAGAGGGGTGTAAGCCAGTATGCCCCTCCGTGCCCAACGGTGTGCCGAAGATAATGAGGTACTCCGTGATGCTCGCGTGGATGATGTACATCGCGCCCATCGCCCCGCCGGCATTGCTGAACACCCACTCGCTCGTGTTGGTGTTGAGCGCGATGGATTGGTTGCCATGACGCGTGCTGCGGGCGATGTGCGGCGTTTGAGGGAACTCGGTGCTGAGGTTCGCGACGATGTGCTGGATTATAGCCGGCAGATCCTCCCCGTGGGTCTGCACTGCGTCGCGCGCGACGGCGTGGATGAAGGGCGGGTCGAATACGTAGAATTGGTCCTGGAATACAATAAAAGTGCTTTCAAGATGGGAGAGGATGCGCGACTTACCCGGATAGAATCAAGATATCGCCCGACAACGATGAAAAAAGCGACCAGACCGAGTCGTATGAGCCATTTCTGCCCCAAGGAACAGGAGGAGGAGATTCCCCGCTTTTCCTCATACTAGTACTAGTGGCCTCGGGAACGATCTTGTTCTTCCTTGGTCTGAATCCGGTCATCGCGAACACGAACGCCTTTTATTCTGTTCGTCTTATGTACACGCGTCGGACAGGATCAGACTTCGAATCGTCCGATTTGACGAGCGCGAATGTGGTTCGAGAAGCGGGATCTTATTTGCGGCCAAGACGCGGAAGAGGATCGCCCGGTTCAATGGGAACTGAGGGAAAACAAACACAACGCGAAAGACGCGCCGAGCGACGCCGGCGCCGAGTACAGCACGTGATTTTGGCCCCCGTCACAAATCAGAATCACGGGGATATATACTGGGTGAAAATCGATGATTTTAATTCCACAACATCGTAGGTAGGTAGGTAGGTAGGTAGGTAGGAAGAAATAGAGCGTGCGGAGAGGGTAGAGAGTTTATATGGAGTGCGTGAGATAAAGAAGGTGTGCATAACCAGAAGTCCAGCTGGACGGCGAGATAAAAAGGAACGAAATCGGAAGGAAAAAAGAGATAGAGGACACGTCAAAGTCGTGATCAAAACAATAAATCATCGGCCCTCCATAACGCGCTCGACCAGCGCACCAAGCCACCGCTCGAACCTCTCCTGGTCCATCGTACCCTCCTCATCAAAGAACTCGGTATACGCGCGCTCCTCCGTGGCCTGCCCACGTCCCAAGAGCGATTTCCCGCTGTTCGATGAGCGAACGTAAGCGACAGATACGCGGTAGCGTGGCGACGTGCCGGGTGTCACTGGAGGGAGTGTACGCGAGGCGACGGAGATGTGCTCTGTCTCAACGCGTTTTGCGAGTGTACGTCGTCGCCCGACGAAGACGGTGTCTTTCTCGATGAGGAAGGAGTAGAGGGTTGAGGCGGAGGTTAGGAGAGTGTATCTGGAGTGATGGATTAGCAAGTGCAGTAAGATAAGGTGCAGTTTATGGACGTACAAGATGACACCGATCCAGACGACTGGCTTTGATTGCTCGAAATCGACTTTCCACCCATACGCTGCCGTCCCAACAGCAATGAGTACGCTTGCCCAGCCAAGGAGCAGCTTCACATCAGTATGCGTGTGCTTTTCTTTGAACAAGTTCGGTTGCGAGAGTAACTACATCACAAAAATAACCTGAATCAGTCATCAAGACACTAAGTATATCTAGTAAAGACGACAGCACACCTTCTTCACAGCATCATCACAAGTATTTTTCAGCTCGACAGCATTCATATTATTCACTTTGACAGGCTCTCGTTCTGTAATAGCAGCGCTGGCAGCAAATATGTCCACACGACTTGTCGTATCTCCCGTTGCGTCTGTCGAATCCACAACAGGCTTAGAAGACGTCGTGGCCGACGCGTCCTGGCCAACAGCACCCTTGACCACGCCGCCATTGGCATTGGCAGCCTTTCGTTTCGCCATCTTTCGAGACGATGACGAGAACGGTTACTCGTGATGATAAGAGATGAAAGAGCGACGTCAGGTAAGCGTCAGGAGCTGATGATGAGGGAGTGACTGAGCTGTGCCTTGCCCGTGTCGCGTTTGTCCTTATTTGGTCTTCAATGGTCGCGTGCCGGTCTCTCGCTCCGCCACGTTGTCAACTTCCTCTGCCCTTTTATTTATTCCAGCGTTTTGCTCGCGTGCTTTCGTGTTTCCGACCTTTCACCTCTTCTCGTCTCTCAAGTGCAAAATAATTTATTCCGGATATCCTAGATATTTACTATCACCCCCATGCGGATCCGGCGAAGGCCTGATTCTTCGCTGGTAACTCATCCCGGTGGCTTCAATACAGATATTCAATCATGTCTCGGGAGCCTTTATTGATCCTCTCCACTGCTTGAATGAAGCTCGTCGATTGGAGCCACTTGCCTATCTAGGCGCGCTAAGTTTTGATTCAAATTGTCCAGTTTACTTTACCGTCACACGGCCTGTTTAGCTTTCATGCTAATCGCAATGTCAATGTTGAATTGCGTAAGTTTCATTCCAGATCTCCTTGTCTAATCATTCTTTGGCAAGCTCGTTCTTATGATCTGATCATTGATTTCATCGTTTCGCAACCTATCCTTAAACTCTCTCCATCCGTTCCTGCACAAACTCTCTCGTACCCTCAAGGTCCCAATCATCCCAACACACAGCTAACATCCAAGCATGTATCCCACCAGAACTCTTGCACAGCACCGCCCTTTCCGGGGACACCTGCACAGCTTCTCGCCGCCCTTCAGGCCAGATCCGCTGCCAGCGAATGAGTCCTTCGCGCCTGAATCCCATACGCTCTGCAGCTCCCAGCGAGGCTGCGTTGTCGCCGTGTGCCTGCCACTGGACGCGTCGTAAGCCGAGTCCTGGTCCGTACTTGGACTTGGTGCTATTTGGAAGCTCGAGGCAGTAATGGAGCAATAGACCGACTGCGTTTGTCGTGACGTGCGTCCTCTGGAACTCAGGGAGGACGATGACGAACCTGATCTCGGTGTATTGGTTGACGACGCTCGCCCACAGCAGACCGATTATTCCCGCAAAGCGTGGAGAGCCATCGCTACCTACGCGCCTCGAGGCTTAGCTATGAGCTATCCGTCCTGTTTCTTCTTGGAATTCGATGCTCACCCGTCTTGTCGAAAATCGCGAAAAGGATGTTTTCTCCCTTTGGAATTATTCCTTCCTCGTAAAACGTTTTAGTAAAATGGTTGACATCCTCAAATGGCCCGCAGGGAAAGTACTTGAACAGCTTTGGATGCGCTTTGCTCCGGTCTACGAATTCCCGTGCGTGTATTGAAGGCTGCATGTGAATGGAAGACAGCAAAAGGAACGCAATTTGGAATCGCCATTCGTCAAGAGGTTTTTCCGCTATGATAAAATCTGGAAAAACGTACATCAAAGACCGTAAGTAGAACCCTCTCACTCTCCAGAACTCGAATTGGGAAATCAAAGTCTGCCGTCGAGTCTCTTGTCTTCACCATCCGGTATTCTGTATCCACTATGCACTGAGATGTCTTGGCCGTCTAACTGAGGTCTTCTTGGAATGCAAATCTTGAAGCTGTTTGAACGGAGTCAAATATGACTCGATCGATGACTCATCAGGTTTGATCCTGAGGGAACATAAAGAGTGCACGCGCTCATGGTTTGCGGCCGCCGGCCGTTAACCAAGGAATTCCGCATGCAGTGTTCTTCTTGATTTTAATACTTTTCTAGGTCTAAAAGATATCATTTAATTACAAGAATAAAATTACATCGGATATCGCAGAATGGTGTGATGTGCTGTGTAACATTGTCAGGTACTGTAACTCGTTCAACCTAGGTCATTGTGAGGAATTGATTTCAGACCCGGAGTTCGAAGAAACTGAAGGAAAAATACAAGGGAACGAATCAAGAGAGCTCGAAAGAGCTTTCAAAATCAAACGCAGTGAAGTCGACGAAGACATTACCGAAGGCCGACCTTCGGTATTGAGTGGCGGCGGCGGCGGATCACAAAAATCTGCAAGGTATTATATCAAGTTTGCCGAGTATTGTGTCAGGTTAAAGGGCTAATATTCGGTTATGTGCCAATATAAGCGCCCTACGCGGTTATAACCTCGTGCAAATTTCCGTGATGCCTTGAACTTCCGGGTTTCATGAGTCATCAGTCGAGTCATTTTTAGTTCCGGTTGCTCAAATAAGTGAAGAAATTAGCTGCCAGACACAGCCGACTTGGAGCCAATTCCTTTCAGCATCGAGTCTAGCGCGAGACGAAGCCAGTACATTTCGGTTCACCCATCCAGAGCTTACATCGTAATTCAAGAATACGAATATGTCGGAAGCAGGGAGTCAAAGGGAAGCTTCTTTTTCCCTGTTCGGGATTTGGAGAGTGACAGGGTCAGGCTTACGCTATTCGATGTACGCCATCCATCCATATTATCCTCCAGACGTCTTCTCGATTCACAGCCCGCTTTTAATCTTTTTCTTCAATAAGCCTACCTTGCACGCGCAGAAACACGTAGACCTGAGCAAAACGCATCCAGAACTGTTCAAATATCTTCCTTATGGGCCATTCCAGACTCCCGGCGAGTTCGCCAGTGTTTACGAGAATTCGGTCACTTCAGTACGTGGGAACGTTCTTTTCGCGATTTTGGACAAAACGGGTGAGCATCGAGTTCTCGGAAATGAAGACAGATGTTTGAGCTCGGAGATGCATTTATACGTATATAGGTGGTGATGGCTCTCCGCGCTACGCAGGCGTGGCGGGTCTGCTGAACACGAGCGTAGCCAATCAATGCACCGAGATCGGTTTCATCACCATATTTCCTGAATTCCAGAGGACGCACGTCACGGCAAATGCAGTCGGCCTATTGCTTCATTACTGCCTCGAGCTTCCAAGTAGCATCAATGGCAAGTACGGACCCGGCCTCGGATTACGCCGAGTCCAATGGCAAACGCACGAAGAGAACGCGGCATCAGTCCGAGCAGCAGAACGCATGGGATTCAGGCGCGAAGGACTCATTCGTTGGCAGAGAATCTTGCTTGAGGGGAAATATGGCATGACGGTCCCTCCGGAGAGGGAAGCACTATGTAAGAATCTTGGAAGACATTCTTGGATGTTAGCTGTGTGCTGGGACGATTGGGAGCTTGGGGGTACGAGGGAGTTTGTACAGGAACAGATGGAGAGGAATAAGTAAAAGGCGCACGAGCTATCATGCAATGGATTATGAAAACAGACGCGTAAATACGAATTTGTCGTAGCATAGTTGAGAAGATAGATCTAAATCGACATTACACAAGTAACGGGACTAAACAAATCTCATGTCAGTAAGCCTGAACATCGAGTAGAGCGGCGTATTTAGCCACATAGCGGTATCCAGTGTAATTTTATTCTTTGTGGTTAAAGACCTGGAAATGAAAATTAAAATAAAGGACACAATGTAGAAATTCCTTATCGAGCTGGCGAACGACTGCGAAATGTTGTGCGAAATGTTGAGCCTCAGGGTCGCTCCAAGGTTTCAAGTCATCAGTCGAGCCATATTTAATTCCGTTCAAACAACGAGGATCGTGTATGTAAAGACCCCCAATTGGACGAAGTCAAGTTGATTCCGTCCAGCATCAAGCCGAGGCGATACGATAATAATTCAGTTTTTGAGAGTGAGAAGGTCAGACTTATGGTCTTCGATGTACGTCGCTCCAGTTTCACCGCAGTTAGATGCCATCTTTACCGTATAAGAATTCTAAACCACACTCATTCTGCGGCATTCTTTTATGTTCTCCATACAGCCGGCCTTGCACGCACAGGAATTCGTAAACCGGAGCAAGGCGTACCCAGAGCTGTTCAAGTATCTTCCATTTGGGACACACAATACTGCCGAGGAGTCCGCAAGAACGTTTTACGAGAAGAGAGTAGCAGAAGAGCCAGGAAGTGTTCTCTTCGCGATATTGGACAAGACAAGTGAGCATCGAGTTTCAATCCTCGGAGTCTCAGAAAAGAGAAAACGAGGATAGATAACTTAACTTCGAGATGCATAGGTAGCAATGGTTCTCCCCGCCTTGCGGGAGTGGCCGGCCTGCTGAACACGAGCGTAATCGATCAGTGCGCAGAGATCGGGTTCATTACAATTTTCCCCGAATACCAGCGGACGCACGTCACGACAAACGCAGTCGGCTTATTGCTCCATTACTGCCTTGAGCTACCAAAGAGCACCAAGTCCAAGTATGATCCAGGACTCGGGTTGCGCCGCGTGCAATGGCAGACGCATGGTGACAACGCAGACTCGGTAGGAGCTGCAGAATGCATGGGTTTTAAGCGCGAAGGACTCATCCGCTAGCAGCGTGTCTTACCAGAAGAGAAAGTGCGACGGTCTCGCCGGAAAGAGAAGCGCTGTGCAAGAATCCTGGGAGACATACGTGGATGTTAGCTGTGTGTTGGGACGACTGGAAACTTGAGGGTACGAGAGGGTTTGTGCAGGAACGGATGGAGAGGATTTAAGAAAAGGAGTATGAACTATCATACGATGGATTATGAAAATCAAACGCGTAGATACGAATTTGTCCTGGGATGGTTGAGAAGGCACCTCTGTAAACACAATTCATCCAAATCGACACTACAAGTAGCGAGGCTAAACAGGTCGCGTGTCGGTGAGCTTGAAATGTATGAGACAGTGAGGCTGGGCCACGAGTATAACGGCGCGTTTGGTCACATACACATATGGTATACATATTTCTGTCGAATTTGCGCACTAATGGTGTAGCTTCTAAATAGAAATTAAACTTCTGTTGCAACCACAAGAGAATGCCTTATTGATGCATATAAACCAATGGTCCGTAAACGACAAGGGTGAGATATGCTCTCCATAACTGACCAGGAGCTGAAGACAATAGTATCAGTAGATTGTTCAGAACGCTGCTCAGGAGCAGATACATCTCTCACTTCCAGCTACATTGCATTGTGTCGATAACTACTGTTTTCGTTAAAACGAAGTCTTCTGTGCAGGAGCAATCATGTGGTACTTGACAGCCCGAAATTGTGATGAACTTTGGTGATTTCGACGAACTCTTGATTGAAAACGGTAAAGACTGGAAGTAGCAATGATATAAGAATCAAAATGACGTACATTCGATTACTGAAAGGCAAGCCATTTACTCACTCAGTATACTTATAAGCTCTTTCGCAGTGTCGGACCATACTTGACAAGCGAAGCAGGGTGTACTGGCTGGAATGTCTTCGAGTGCCCATGCTCACCTCCCATAGTCGAGGCAGCGCGGTCGAATCTGTGTTTAAAAAAGACCCAAATATGAATCCTGAAGAATATGGTCAATAGATTTGACATACGACTGTAATGTGCAGGTGATTGAAAAACTCTCACAAGAACGATCGTTTTACTCTATTTTTGTAAAGAAGAAAAGAGATTCATGAAATGCCCAGACCAGGACAATGGAGTACGTGGTGTCGCACCGTATATCTGCATTAGCATAGAAAGGCGTGAACGGAACGGACAGTCCAGAGATCTGCTAACGCATAGTCAGCGAAATGTTTTCGGAGGGCGCCCCCTATCAGAAAGAACCATCATCGCGACGATCCGGTGAAGATGCACCGCTGCCTGTAACAGCAAGAGACCTTCTTGCTGTGCCCATCTTACAGAAAACTGGCTCTGAGAGTTGAAGAAGGAATCCCCAAACCACGTTTAGCACGTCCCTTGGTGGATCAGGGGATACCATGACGATGCCTTTGCGGTGTGACAGGTCTTGCATCTTCAGACGCTAATAAAGGCATGATTTGACTAGAGGTCCTACGCGTCCACGTGATACGTTTTTGATCGATTGCACTCGCTCGTTCAGCGGGTTCTTCCTCATCCTCGGTCATCCTGTCATCGTGTAAGGTCGCTTGGTCGATTCTCATCGATTTTCTTCGTCGTTTAGACGGTCTCGTGTACATTTCTGGACTATATCAATTGGCGTCCATGTTATGGGCGCGTTTAGTTATGTCAAGAAAGCAATGCAGAAATTGTGAAGCGGGAAAGGGTGCTGGGAGCAACTTGCGCTCTTATGGTCCTCGGGCGCTCTTGTCACTGAATAACCATTGAACTTAAGAGCCCCTGGCATATGTACTTGTGCATCGGTTCGCGTCGGCCTGCAGTGTCCGCATCCTGTACCTCGATGTTGGGCTTCGGCATCATCGAGGACACAGCATATCGGAACAGGATCTTTACAAGGCTATAAAGCAAGTCTGCCGTGTGGCCGCCTCAAGGCGCATTTTCCGTTCTTCTGTAGCTCTAATTGCGACTTTCGTTCCACTTCGCCAGAGGTCGACGATGTTCGTCCCGTTCGTATCCAAAGTCTCTTCCAAGAGAGTTCGGTACAAGAGAAAGGGAGGTAGAGGCGGAGGCGGCGGCGGAAGAGGCGGCGGAGGTGGGGGAGGACGAGGCGGAAACAGCGGCAGCAGAGGTGGAAGCACTTCTAGTGGAAGCAGGGGAGGGTCGACCGGTAGTTCATCCAATGGAGCGCATCCTCCTGTTCTATCGGGTCTGGAGCAAGCACCGGCGGCCGAACTTCCGCAAGGCCCTACGGAAACGGCGGAGGAACTGTAAAGACGATTCCGTCTGGTCAGCCATTCGCGGGGAGAACCCAAGGAGGTGCTACGAGAAGCAACATTCATGGGTCTAGGTTAGTTTCATTTATTTTGCACATATTGGTGAGCTTATGGCCCATTTTCCCAGAACATATGGGAGTGGATACCTAGGTGTACAATCCTGAGGAGTCTCAGGCCTTAATTTCTCGTTTTTCTTTTGACCCGTTGTCTGGGGATCAGCAGCTGGAGGAGGAGCTGCATATTTGCATGATTCTGAGGTGAGCCGACATTTAGCTCTAAAAGGGAACTAATAGTCAATTGGCATGCGTTCTTAGTATGGCGAGCCAAATAACGGCTCACGTCCTAGTGGTTCCCTTACAACTGTCCCCTTGCTTCCCTCTTCAGGGAACACAACTCTACATATCATCGCGGACAACGCAACCACCGCGTCTCTCCTATCATCAGTTGCGACCAACTGCTCTTCATATCTCGCTTCAAATACCAGCAATAATACCATCCTCTCATTCGACCCCACAAATAGCTCGATGCCGAAGCCAGAACAGGTTGTTCAGTATTATCGAGCGAGCAGTATTGTTCTGACGATTGACGGATACAATAACACCGTCGCACTGAATCAGTCCGCGACTCTGAATGATACAGATACTCCTCTTCCAAGCTGGGTAAACTCACAGGTGCTCGACTGTGTCAACCAGACTATCGGTGCTGCAGCGCCATTGATCGACGACGAAACGTCAAGCGCTTCCGCTCGACTTGGTACTCACGATGCTAGTGGAATAGGGTTAATGATATTTTTGCCGAAGGCGTTGTTATGATGTATTCATTGATCGTCATCTGCTGCTTTCCCTTTCCTTGCACTTTACGAGCGATACCAGTCCTCCGTTGCTCTTTTCCCCTCCTGTACAAACGTTCTATTTATGATACTTATATGAGCTCCGGCGATCTCTATTCTTTTAGGTTTCGAATATTTAGCTGTAATTACGTGTACCTTAACTCAAGATAATTTGTATATATAATGATAAACGTAATAACTTGCGGCCCGGCGATTCCCCAGGCGTGAGCTCTTAGTTGTTCATATCTCTTGATTTAGCATGCTCACGAATCCCATAAATGCTCAGGAGTACTGGTCTTCATCTCTTATTCTCTGGAGCGTCATCAAGAGTTCTACTAGTGCAACACAGCTTTTGATACCTGACTTCGTCATCGTGAGAACATGTGGAGGTCGGCAGATGATTCATCATCGACTTTCGACTTCGCCGTTTCCCAACTTTGATACCGACTGCCTTATATATCTAACTGCGATGCAGCGTATAAAGGAGACTAGAGGACGGAGTGCTTAAGAAGCTTCCAGGGGCGGCGCCCAGACTGCAGCCGTGTACACTTATTGTATGTGCCGTGTTCATTCCGAGGTCTCCCTGTGAAAGAGGTCATCTATATTCGCTCGGGATTACGGTATTCACTGCATTTTTGTCGGCACAAGTCCCCTATTCACGGAGCTTTCGTGGCCTCTACGAACCGAATTTTTTTTCGCCTGTGGCCTTCAGAGCCTCATGCTACGAGTAGATGAGTCTTTTCTTCGGCTCTCTTGAGTTTATCAAGACCTTGTTCCGAATTTTCTATAAAACAAGGGCGAGTTTCGTCCTATTAACGCCATGCCCTCTTCTCTTTGTCTTTTCCCTTTGTCTTCTCCCTTTGTCTTCTTCCTTTGACTTTAGGCATAGTCACTGTGTTTCGTTGTAGTGACCATGAACCCTTCAAATCGCATCAATCGATTTGTGCGACAGCCCCTGACTTCTTCTGCTAGTCCGCATAACGGTGCAAATCCCAACACCTCGCATCACAACCCTTATCGAAGTGATGCGCAAGCGCAACTTCCTTTTCAGCGCTCACCGCCTGTTCCAATCCCAGACACAAATCGGGAGATGGATAACTTTGATAGCTTGGCAGACAACGAGCAAACAATGGACAATGTCGAAGAACGTTCGCCAACGCCAATATCGCGGCACAATTCTTCAGGAAGCTTGTTTGACATTTCACCATGGGGTAGTTTTGAAGGCCGCCACGGTCTCGTTCAGCCTCCTGGGGAAACTTCTCAGATTCCTTTTCGGTATACACCACCACGGACGGAACGGACCATTCCTCATTCCTGGTACAGAGTTCGTTGCCCCTACTGCAGTCAGAGGATGTGGAGCCATGAAGCTAGCGGTCACAGATGTGAAAGAGGACATACTAGCAGGAACTTAAACGCGCATACCATGGATGCACAAGCAATGAATGATATGCCAGTATCGAACACGAGCTCCGGTGTACGTCTACAACTTCAGGAGCATGGAACTGCACTGAGAGCCCGGACTTCACATGTACGTTCTGCGCAACCTGTTCCAGCGTCCGCAGCGCATATTGGACTTGCAGGTATTCCATCGTCTACGCAACTTCATGCATCGAATATTCCTATAGTTCATGATCGAGGAGCCGGAGCTCAGAGGCGTCGTCGTTTCAGTACAATTCAACTCGGGTCGACTGCTTCCCGGTCTCCTCTGATAGACCATGGTATAATCGACTGCCTTAAAGAAGAGACAAACATTCTTATGCAATAACATTGTTCCGTTATCCCTATTTGTTTTGTATCGCCTTATTTCTGCTTTTATGTTTTTTTTTTCTCCGCATGTTATGTATTTGCTTTGACTGTATGTATAAGGCCTTATCTGATTTTCTGGTGTTGAGTTTCGTTATTCATAAAGGATTTTACGTCGGGTTCGGATTGTTTGGGGTTGAATGGAAAGAGATTACTGAAATAAATGTAGATTCCCGATAAAATTCTTGTATGATCTCCGATCCAGAAAATGGGTTTGTCAGTGTATAAAGATTGTCACATGCCATGCTTCCCGCTTAGCTCAGTGGTAGAGCGCATCACTAGTACTTACTACTATAGTCGGTATGATGAGGTCAGTCGTTCGAGTCGGCTAGTGGGAAATCGGATTATTTACATAATCTTTTTCCTTCGTATTTATGTTGTACTGATGCTTCATAAGGGACCGCAAAACTATCCATTCGATTATTACTTTGTGGATTTTAAATTTGTTGCTTTGATGTGGATGAAGGACGTAAGAGACGTCCGGTCCGGCATAAGCCGAATTAGGTGACCAACGAGGAAATCACAGAACGATCTTTTGGTGTGATTGTCACCTGTGGGCCATGGCTGAGCCAGCAGGCAAACCTTCCACCACAGAAGTTTTACTAAATATTTGCTACTGGACCCAAAATGTATTGTTCTCGGAGATCTCGGAGGCCTTCGGTTCGTCCCTAGCCTTAAAAGCTGACTATCGATGTCTCGTGGGCTCTACAAGACTTGAGGCTCCAATTTTACAGTCTACACGAGGACGCCGCGAACTTCCTGCAGATTCCGCATTCCGCCCACTGATAAGTAGCCTCTCTCGGGCTCAGGGACAAGAAGATAGGCCCTCCTTTTACCCCTCTTCTTCTGTCTGTCTCTCGTTCGGCATATCATGACCACCCGTGTCGAACGCCACCAGCATAGAGCTATGCCTACTCAAAGAAGCCATAGTAATAACAACTATTGGATTCAAAATCCTGGATGGCCTCACGACACAGCAATTAACGAAGGGCAGACCTTCTATGACCCCAGTACAGCGAGGAATTTAGCAGAGATACAAGCTAGTCAATCGGATTTCAGCCACCTAGACTTTAGTGATCCTTACCGATTACCTCCAGCCCCAGAAGGTAATTATTATGAGAAGCTCAAGCATCCTTAGCTAGCTGATTAATTGAGCGGTCTTCCTCATAGGTTGCAAACCTCCGGCCGCTTGGGAGGAATGGGAACGGAATGCATGCTGGCCCTTCCCTGCAAATATGCCAAAAGAGCTTCAACAGATCAGAACAGTGGAGGATGTTCAGAGAGAGGCTGCCGCAAATGCTGTTCAGCAAGAAGAAGTCGAGCGCAACAAGTTCTGGCCATTCCCTAATCCTCTTTGTAGGAGAACTTCCTCACACTCGGACCGCAACCACGACCAATGTCCAGGACGAGAACGAGAGAGCGAACAGAGTCGAATCCTGCTCCGCCAGCTCCGCAGCCTCGGTCTATTCTGAAGAAAAAGTCTGGAGAGCGCACGGCGAGTTATGCAAACCCACTGGCGTCAATGTTAGAACGAGGTCAAGAGAAGGCGTAGAGACAAATGCCGCGTATGAACCAGTTCAAAGGCCCCGGTCCATTCTCAGAACCGGATCTGGAGAGCGCCAGTCATCGGATAATGTACCATTGACGTCACGGGCTCAGACCCTTGCTAGAAGCACGTCTAGAGAGCATGTCGACTTTGATTCATCATACCAGCCGGCGCCGCGACCCCGGACGTTGTCCGGAAGCCAAAGAAGAGAGCGCGGAGCTGCATTGAATGCCCCAAACACTCGACCAGCGCCTTCTAATACTCCGGTAATACCGGAGGGTTCATTCAATTACCGTGCTGAGATGGCGCCCGTGCTCAACTCGTGTATGCATTTCAGGGTGTCTCTACCTTTTACGTCTTCTCACTGACGTGCTCTTTAGGCATGACTATCATTAGTCCACTGCTCGCACAAGATTCTGTCGGACTGATTCATTTTGATCTTCGTCATCCACATACATCAGCCAAGAAACTCGTGCACAATCATCATTGGACTCATCTTAATCGCGAGGACATAAAGCAACCTGCCTGCCTTCCGCGTCGCACACATATGCGGATTTATACTCATATCACAGGATCAGATTGGATTGCCGACGTTCGGCCGAGTTCTCGAGACTATGTCACCGTCGAGGACGTACTCATGGGTATCTACGAAACGTTCAGCGTCCCGATTGACGCCGTACGCTGGGCTCGCGATGGGATCAATCCTACGCTCAAGAGTCGAGTTTACCGTGCTTATAATAGACGTATCGAGAAAGTCAAAAGTGTTCGGGCTAGTGAGTATTCAAAGGCGAAAAAGGCAGGGCTACTGCGCGTCGATTACCTCGGTTCGAAATATCTTTTCGCGGACTCAAGCTTTGCTACGGTGGAGGCGAATCCGAATGGTGGCAGATGCAGGTTACGGCCGAGTGAAAGCGAACTCACTGGTCAGTATAAATGGCAACTTTGTGATAACATTCTAAATTTCTTTCATCTGCGATCTATGCAACTTCGTCGTACATATCTCCCCGAAACGGAACTCTTGAACTTTGATCTTCCTTGTCCGAGCCCTGTAACTGCTCGCTTTGCCATATGCTGTCGAATCTACTTTATCTTGACTGAAACAAACTCGTGTCGATCCCATCGGGTCGGGGGACGAAATTATGATCGCAGCACTGATTTACTTTACTTATTACCCTTGCTGTACGGCGTTAGGAAGCTGTGCTCAGGACAGACTTGGTATACATAGCCACACTAGCCACCGTATAATAGCTGACGAAACTATAAATTTGGGACGGAGCTCAAAATGATCTGCACAGACGCGCTCATGTCATACGCGCTCAAGCCGCTGGTTTGTGAATGCGTTCGACGTAATCTTCAGCTTAATCATTCAACATATCCTTGCTTTTCAGCCTGGATGAAGTAGGACACGTTATGACCCAGCTGATGATGAGCGCGGCGTCCGCATATTCACGATGTTCGACGCGCTATGGGATGCACGCGAAGTCTGCTGCGCTCAGGCTGTACTGTAGGCGATATCACGACGAATCGTTTGGCTACAGGAAGCGACAAGAGATTGCGTTGCCAGATTGTGAGTTTGATCGATATCTAAGTGGGGGTTCACGTTCTAAGTACACGACGAGATACACCTGCCCAGCTTCACAACCGAGCGGTCAACGCACCGTTGCTCCGTTATGTCGACTCGATGAGAACCCATGGACATCGCGCGGCGCGCATCGATCCTCTTGACCTGCTTCAGCGCGAGGAAGTAGCAGCCCTGGATCCGGCGCGCTATGGGCTTACTGACCCGAAGCAGATGTTTCCCGTAGATGGTATCATCTGGACCAACCCTGCCGGCCCAAACATGCCTTCCTCAGAGACTTGGCCTCTCGAACGTATCGTATCGCACCTTCGGGCTGTGTATGTCGGGAAAATTGCGTATGAATTCATGCATTCGCCTTCAAAACAGAACGCCTCTGGTTCTCGCATATCCTCGAGAGCAGCCCAGTCGCACCGCAGAACATTCGCAAACCTGAGGAGAAGAGAAGAATGTGGGAACTCCTGACACGCAGCGAGGTCTTTGATCAATTCTTGCAGATCAAGTTTCCCAATTTGAAGCGTTACGGACTTGAAGGTGGAGAGTCGATGTTGCCTGCTCTTGATACTCTCCTTTCGGTTGCCTCGAAATCTGGCATCGAGCAGATCATTATGGCGATGCCGCATAGGGGGAGGCTTAATCTTATCACGGACCTCTTGCGATTTCCTCCTGCTACCCTTTTTCACAAGATCAAAGGTGGCAGCGAACTCCCGGAAGAATTTGGTTATTCCGGGGACGTTATCAGTCATCTTGGTAGGCCCAGACCTTCCTTCATCTTTACACGTCCTCATCGCATTGTAGTTGCAAGCCCAACCTTGATGTATGGCGACCCAGCTCGTGAGCTCAAGGTATCGCTTCTTCCAAATCCATCACATCTGGGTATATCGTTTTGTTCCTTTATGCCGCTTATACTCACTCACAAATCGTAGAGGCTGTCGACCCTGTCGCACTTGGCAAAACACGAGGAAAGCAGTTTTCGCTTATCAAGGAAGCCGACCCGGAATGTAAGCTTGGTGACAAGGTTATGTGCGTGCAATTACATGGAGATGCCAGCTTCACGGGGCAAGGTGTCGTAATGGAATCTCTCGGATTGAGTGACTATAGCGTCAAATTTCGTAAGATGCTTCATTACTAATATCTGTCCCAAAGGTAATCTTCCTCATTTCACCAGCGGGGGTAGTGTCCATCTTGTGGTGAAGTCAGTTTGTCAATATTCTCTGTGCTATATCTTCTAATCCGCTTTCATCAGCAATAAGTACATTCAGGCACCGAAATAGCCGTGAAGAAGTTCCTTGACCTTTCCCTAGCATCGGATATACGACGCCAGCATCCAGCGCCAGATCTTCACTTTATTGTTCGGATGTCGGAAAGATGATCAACGCGCCAGTTCTGCACGTCAACGGTGACCATCCAGAAGGTAATTTACTCTCGTTTGTAGACGGCGTTGATTCTAATGCTGTTCAATAGATGTTGCGAGAGCGTTGGATACCGCTTTCCAATATCGAAATGCGTTCCGTAAAGTGAGAGTGAGGGTTTATTAGTTTACTTACGCTGAGCATTCTGTCAGGATATTATCATTGATCTTCTAGTTTATCGTCGATGGTACGTTTACAAAGTTTATCCCATCCGAGTTTTGCTCTGAAGGACTTATCTGCTCTCGCAAGGGGTCATAATGAACTTGATGAGCCTGCATTCACTCAGCCGCTTATGTATCAGACTATACGGAGCCGCAAAAGTGTACCAATACTGTACGAGGACAAGCTTCTGGTACAAACCTTTTCCTTTCACTTCTGCAAAAGACTCAAGCCACAGCACCTTCTTTCAGAACGAGGAGATTATCTCTCAAGAAGACATTTCCAAACTACGGAGCTCATATAAGGCTTACTTGGACTCTGAACTTCAGAAGGCAGAGTCCTTCAACCCCGTTTTCACGTCATATAGAGGGAAATGGAAGGATATGATGCTTCCAATTGCTGACGAAGCAGTTCATGACCCCGAAACAGGTGTCGGGTCTGAAGAACTCAAAGACATAGGACGCGCTAGTGTTCAAATTCCTGAGGGCTTTGTAAGTATTAGGTGCTCGATGACAATGACATGGCCATTGGCGTTTACGATCTCTAACGGGTAACATAGGAAATCCATCCGCGCTTGAAGCGTCATGTTAATGCACGCCTGAAAAGCTTGGAATCGGGAACTGGAATCGACTGGGCAACAGCTGAGGTTCGTTGCATTAATCTTACCTTTCTCCATAGCAAGACGGTAAAAATTCTTCTCAGGCGCTGGCCTTTGGATCTCTCCTGTTGGATGGCTATAATGTCCGGATTTCTGGACAGGATGTTGGAAGGGGAACGTTCAGCCAGCGGTGAGCTTCTACGTGTCTACACGGCATTTCAAGTGCTCGAAAACTAAAAGCAACAACTGGTCAATGTCAGGCATGCAATGCTCGTTGATCAGTTGACGGAGAATGTAACAGTGCCTCTTAATTCCGCATTGCAATCCGAAGGTCGTCTGGAACTTGCAAACAGTGAGTGATTACACGTCGTAACATCTAGTCTTATTGACCCGATCTCAACAGGTTCGCTTAGTGAGATGGCAGTACTTGGTGTAAGAAAGCATCATTTTTCCTTTTTGACTGTTTTCCAAGCGTCATGTCTAGTTTGAATATGGAATGAGTTGGGAGACGCCAAAGCTATTACCGATATGGGAAGCGCAGGTAGGGATTGTGCATCAGTGTCTTGTCCTTTCATTGACCGTTGGCACTTAGTTCGGCGATTTCTTTAATGGTGCTCAAGTCATATTTGATACATTCATATCCTCTGCGGAGAGTACGCAGATCCAGTGTTTTGTCTATTACTCGAGCTGATTCACCATTCAGCGAAATGGATGATGCAAAGTGGTATCGTTGTTCTGTTGCCTCATGGACTAGATGGTGCGGGACCGGAACACTCATCAATGCGTATAGAGCGCATGCTTCAGGTGCTAAGAGCCTTGTTCTGAAGGCGAATCTGTTTGCTGACAAAGAAATTATCCTTTCAGCTGACGAACGATTCTTGCGAATTCCACGATGGAGAGGCTGCTCGAGGCGTCAACATGCATGTTGTGTATCCAACGACACCATCCCAATACTTCCATCTGCTCCGGCGGCAAATGAAGCGCAATTACCGGAGGCCTCTTCTAGTTGCTGCCCCAAAGGGGTTATTGCGCCTTCCAGTACGTCATCCATGTAAGATTATTTTTGCACGATCTCATGCAAGCGTTAATAACTTCAAGGCTGCTGCATCATCACTTACTGATTTAGAACCCCATAATCGCTTCCAGGCAGTAATTGATGACAGCGCAGTTAACGATCCAGCTTCCGTGAAGCGCGTCATCATTCTCTCGGGGAAGATCTTCTACGATCTTGTTAAGGAGCGTGCTACGCTTGAATCGCAAGACTCAAGCAAGCTTGCTTTCATTCGGATTGAAGAGCTTAGTCCTTTCCCGTTTAGACTACTTGCGAACGTGCTCCGACGCTATCGGAATGCGCAAGAATGGTGGTTCGTCCAAGAGGAACCGAGAAACCAAGGACCCTGGCCGCACGTGTCCTTCCGGCTTGAAGAGGTGCGGAAGAACATTGGTGCTCATACGAAGGTGATCAGGTATATTGGGAGAAAAGAAGATGCGGTGTCAGCCGTCGGAGTAGGAAAGGTTTTCAAAGACCAACAGACTACTATTGTCCGAGAGGTCTTCACAGGACTATAGCCGGATTTTTTTTCTTTACTTACACCAAGACATATGTGCCGCCTTGTCGACTTTTCGATAGAGCAATAAGAAACTTCAAACACCTCGGCATTACAACAATCGTCCCCTGTTCTCAGGCCTACCTCCGTCTAATGATTGAATACTCATGATTTCTCCATTCTATTAATAGCTCAAGGACTACCGGATCTTTCGAGCGTTGAAGCTCAGAGCAGAAGTTTATCCGCACGACAACAACCAGGCTCATTGTAGCGCTTGGACGATTCATGCAGCCAGGCACCAAGTATTACATGCTCCAACAACTCCAACAAGGACCAAGTATCACTGTTCGGTGAATAATCAGGGTCGAATGACTGGAAAGCCGCCACTTATGAAGTATGGGAATGTGATCGGACACATGCAACGTACCTAGCGACCGAAGAAGAACAGGTAACCTTGTAACGCCCGGAGTACAAGGTGAGCGATCGGTTTCTGGACATATTTGTTTCCATTCTTTGATATATGATCGGGGCTAATGATGAGGCATCGTCAGGCTCAGTATACTTGGATTTCTCGGTAATTTTCCGTCATAGTCTAAATCTCTGTCTTGGATACTGCTTAAGTCCGCCATTCTGGGGATTCAGAACTCTCCTTCTAGTCCATTTGTTTAATCTTCCTTCTTCCTTTATCCGTCGCCTTTTTAGATATTCCATCTTGTGAGTATGCTGGCTACTACTACATAATGTACTCTGAAGAAATTCGTCTTAAGCACTTTCCAACTGCATCAGCTTCTCTCGCATCGCTGGACGAACTTTAATCTTTCACGACCGCGAAACGTCCATGGTTAATAACAGTATTAGTGCCGATCATTTGCGAACCCTCATTACCTTTGGCCATGAGCTCTTCGCACAGAGACTCGCTCGTTTGTCGGCGATGATTGTTGTGATTTATGACACTTGTGAGAAGCGTTTCTCCCGACCTTGTTCAACGTTCCAACGATTCTGCATTTGCCTTAGTACTCACGATGGATAGAGAGGTACGTTAAACTTCCGGATTCTATGTATATTTGATCTCATTGTTTGCTCTGTAGATTGAATTTTTCTGGGTAAGATATGATCGGTCTGATCTGAGGAGAACATACATTTGGTAACGCAGGAGCCTCAGAAACAACGTTGGACATATATTAAAGTTATATACTTCGTAGTAAGTTTGAACGGTGGCATTTGAGTTTATAATCAAGGATGTGCTACAGAATCGTTACGGAGGTCTCCTTATCCTCGTTGTGGATACTTGGGGTAGGCATTTACAATGCATCGTATCGCCGCAGTTCTGACTCTAGGCCTTTTCTTTAGGCTCCGTCACTGCTAACCGTTCGCTCCCTTTGTGAGTAACCTTCCCGTTTTCCAGTCGTGGATATCAGCATTTCTCCTAAACTGATTCGTCACACTATAGTTGTAAGTCTACGCCTGGTTACATCTCTTCGTATTGACAACTGCGTAAGGCCAGGTCCAGTTTTACTTTCAGCAATGGACGGGTGAGTAGAGTCTTTCTCTACGGCATCCTCCTAAACCACAGATCGTAAAACTTGATCAGGCTGGATCGCCGTTCTACTTGTTGAAAGTAAGTCATTAAGATTTACCCCGGACTCCGAGGCTCACTTGTCTGATAGTTATCCTTATTATCCGAGTCAATACACTCTACGAAAGAAGTGCGTCTCTTTCGTTTCTTTGTCTCACACCACGGCGTAGCTTACCTCGTTGTAGGTCGCACGTCAACCCTCGTTTTATCTACTATATTTTTCGCCCAAGCTGCATTAATGGCGACTGTATTGATAAAATGGGATCTGATTTCTATTTGTAAGTCAGAGCTAGAATATCATATGCCCTTCACTAATAGCCATTTCGTCAGTGGTATTCTTCGATGATATTCATGCGTGCGGAAGCCAGCTGGCACCACCCTACTGGATTTCATTTTTCTGGTGAGTAGATCTGACAAGAACTTGACGATCGCTTCCTGAACATCATTTCAGGTTGCCACCGATCATCATGGACTTCATTCTTCTTGTCCTGACGTTACGCAAGTCCTTGGCTCTGCGCAGGATAACACCAGGAAAGAGTTGGTCCGAGCTCCGTCTTCATAGAACTTTGGTACGCGATCAAGCTCTTTACTTTGTTGGGTATGTTCCGCCGTGTAAGAAGGGGAGTATACCAGCTGAATTGATGATATCAGAATCTTCATATGCAGCCTGGCAAACATGGGTTTCTTCACGATTTATCCGAAGATTCTGTGTGCCGCGTTGGGTTTTGCATTGGGATTTCCTTGCGTCATGGGCTCGCGTATTCTCCTTAATTTACGGGAAATCGCACGGGAGGAAATGCGCTGCGGTTTGTCGACGAGTAAGGTCTTCACTTCGATCCAATTTGCCGAACAGACTTTACGGCAACAGGAATCGATCGCATCGGGAAGTGAATTGCGGATAGATCAGGATGCGGATGGACGTAATGAGAATGAGACTGATACTACTGTCTGATCATGGCGTTGAACCTTTCAAGGAAAGTGTATAGGTAGCCGCTAGGACCATGTAGATGCTGGGAAATATACGAAATTGTATTGGCGGATTAATCAATCAGATACTTCCGCTTGAAGTACGATCTAAGATGGAATATCTGCCAGACCCCCAACCCAATCAAAGTAAGAAAAGTGTAGAAGCCGAAATTCTGGACGCGTTTGTTTGTTGATTCTGAGAAGCGAAATGGTCAGCTCTTGGCGAAATCTTGTTGTGGACAAGTACGTACCGTTCGTGCTAGAAAACCTCTGCTCGCGTTTTTTGAGGTAGTCCATCTCGTCAACGATTTCCTTGACGATCCCTTCTAACTTTCGCATCTCTGTCTCGAGTCCTGATAGCGATTCTTGAGCAGCAATGGCACTGGCATAGCAGGTTATGTGAGACGTATTACAGGATAACGGAAACACATACTTATAATCGACAGCATCTGCACCAATGTCAATATCAAGGTCAATGATACGTGATCGAGTCGGTGTATCTTCACTGGGGAGGTCTGCATGTAAAGCATTAATTCCATCCTACAATCCAACCAGACATCTCGAGACACACCTTTATCCAGATAATTCCTAAAGCACACTCCTACCTCTCCCTCAGCATGTGAAGTAACAGCAAGCCTCGTCTCGCCGTTAATATTCCTCTTGCTCAGATACTGATTCTTCTGCGGGCTCGAATCGACGATCTCGATATCCACACGTTGTCTGTCGCCTTTTCCAGCGTTGGCGGTTACGATAACGAGTTGGTTTGGATGCACGGCATTCCATATACATTTCGCTGGTGGAGTTTTGTATGCCGAGAGTTGGAATTTTATGGCTTGTACAGGTTGTGCGAACAGCGTAAAAAGAGTCAGGAGGAGGAAAGGCACTGAAGTTGGAGAGAACATAGAACGGAGAATACATCGAAAGCCATGTTGTCCAGCATGCCGAGCCATTGGTCCTGAGTTGAGTTTAGTATAACATACGTATGGTCTGAGAACGGCGCGTTCAAACTGACGTGTCATGTCACGTGCGGGAACTAAACTTGCAGTTCTTTTCAATTGTTATACAGTCATGGACCAGTCCTTAAAACATTGAGACACCCCTTTTGTAACTCAACCACAAAACATCTCTATGATCTAAGAAGTGTTTTTATGGACTGTAAACCCCATAATTTACTGTCAGAAAAAAAATTGTGTATTTCCATAGTGTAGTTGTGGAGATATAGCTTAGATACTGCTTTTTTGGTAGTGATCTGCACCTTCTTAAAAACATTCTGTCCAATTATTCGAGACGTATCTTATCTGTGGACAAAACGAAAAGTATAGGAGTTATTTATGCTATGAAAAGTACATCTGTGCAAATTTTCATGTAGGAATACTGAGTGGTTATTTACAAATAAATTCAGGATGTCTCAGAAGACAAGTCTTGAGGATGATCTGCGTGATTTGCAAAAGTCACGTGACTGGCATGCCAAGTAAATGTAGACCTTTTGACTTTCAAACACAGACTAGACATTCACAAAGTATGGCATCATATTAGGCTGAGACTCTGAAAAGAGACCAAGGATGAATCATAACTAATTGGCATGCTAAATATCAGATGGAGAGACACAGAACTTGAAATCTACTAAGCATGGGAAAGTTGTGTTTCAAGGAGTGGTGTTAAGAATTTGGACTGAAATGATGAATCAAATATAACAATTTTTCCGCCCAACATTTCTGCTTGAGATTTTGTGTAGACAATCACTGTGGATGCTGTTTTCATGGCAAATTTTATTTGAAACAAAGTTTTGCAAATTCAATACAAAAGCGGAATGAAAATGTACTGTTTCAAGGACCGGTCCATGACTGTATAAAATCTACATTATACACAGGGGGCAAAACCCTATTTCCAAACCTGAAAATTTTGATCCGGAACTGGAATCCAGCCAATCAGAGGCGAGCTTTTTCCAGTTCTGTTATCTATATAAGCGGCCCAGAAACGTAATTCTCCCCCTGCGATTCATTCTACATCTTGTTTCTTTCACCATTCCTGCAAGCAGTTATCCGGACCCCTTGGAGCAGCATTTCTCCATGCTTTCTCGCCCATGTATAGTTTTGAAGTACGTACGACTCGTTCCTCATCAATCTCAATTCCAAGTCCAACACCTGCTGGCTGTAAGCAACCAAAGACCGAGGTGAGAAGACGGATCTCACCTTCAAGCGCCATAATGTACCCTTCTTTGATGTCGAATACCGATGCATCTTTCAGATAAGTGAAGAGATCGGCCCCTTGGTTATAATGAATCTTTGGAGGTGGACCAGTCAGTAGCGTAATACTTAGTCTAAGTCTGAGGGTCCTACCTGCCAGCTCATTTCTTGGATGACGTCTGCACTGATGGTTAGTAAATAATAAAAGTATGGTGATGTTAGGCCTACAATTTGGAGAAGAAATCCCGACTTGTATACACGCGGCAAGTGCAATTGGACCAAGAGGACAATGGGGAGCAAGGGCAACATCGTACGTCTCCGTGAGCGCAGCTAAGCGGCGCAACTCGCTAATTCCTCCGCAATGAGCAACCTACTCGGCAAAAGGTAAGGCTTGAGTAGGTCTCTGCTTTACTTGACGAGACACACATCAGGTTGAGCAATATCAAGAGCTCTGCGTTCGAGGTAGGGCCTATAATCAAGCCGAGTATACAATCTTTCGCCAGCAGCTATCGGACAGGAGGTCATGCGCGCCAAATCTGCCATTTCTTCAGGTTGTGTAGGGAGTAAGGGCTCTATATTTGAAGAAATAAGTCATTTCAAGAAGCCACCGAGATAAATATTCGGTACCTTCGATAAAGAGCGGGTGGAGAGGTTCCAACATCTTTGCAAGCTGTTTCGCCATTGGTTTGTGTAGGCGACCATGAAAGTCGATCCCGACATCCAAACCTAGGGATTTAACTTCAGCTACGCGTTCCACTGCGCGTGTCAACACGCTAGGAGAGTCCAGCCAGGCAAGAGGTTCTGAAGCAATGAGAAACAGACGAGTCAGATTTGGTTAGGAAGTATCAAAGCTCCTCACTAACCTGTCGCATTCATTTTAACAGCAGTAAAGCCCTGCGCTTTTCTGTTCTTTGCTCCTTCGATGACATCACTAGGCTTGTCTCCTCCTATCCAGCCGTACACGCGAACACGATCACGCACTTTTCCTCCAAGGAGTTGCCAGACCGGTACACCAAGTTTCTTGCCTTTAATGTCCCAAAGCGCAATGTCGAGTCCAGACAATGCGGACTAAAAGCCCATAATCGCCGATTTGCACAATTTTGATTTTAATAGCTGCGTATGGTCGAGGCACTCTAAAGAGATGTCGTACCATCAAGACTGGACCTCCCCGGTAGAATCCCATTCGATAACCGTCCTGCCAGATATCCTCGATATTATCGGCGTCGCTCCCGATGAAACGGTCTCTAAACTCCTGAAAGACCCCTTCTACTGCTTCAGTGTGACCTTCAAGTGAACCTTCGCCCCAGCCTACGAACCCATCTGTTGTTTCAACACGAACGAATAGCCATCTTGGAGGTACTCTGAACGTCTATATCCGAGTCGGAGCGAGATAGCTCATCAGCAACCAGATACTCAAGAATGCTACTGTATCGGGAAGGGCGTACTTCAATGGATTTTATGATACTTTGACTGCGATCGCTGGTGTTGCCTCCCATCATTGTATTGTCGGGCAAACCGAGTGGAAAGTGGAAATCTGAAAGTGTGCGAAGAGTAGAGTGCTTCCAGTCAGGTGGTCTAAGACGGTCCGGAGGTCAGAAGGGAAAATGCTATTCCATCATAGCGCAGCAATTATTCTCATGTTCCCCCTTTTCCTCATGCTTGAAGTGGTTCTTACATGCATTTTGCGGCGAGTCACTGCGCATAGCCCGGCAGGTAGTAAACGAGTGAGCAACAGACATGTCAATACTGCGTTATCTATTGTCGTGGGAAGATATGACCCAATGGGTACACAATACCACGATATTTGCACCATTCTGGGTGAAAGCAGAGTTTCACATGAACAAACGGAGTATCACACGTGATGGTCCCGGGCGAAAGCTACTTATTTCCGTATATGCCGTTTCACTGGGAAATATAATGCACATAGAAAACCGAGGCGGAGCGATATGACACTGGCTGAAATAGCTCGTCCGATAATCAACCCCAAAAATGAACAGTGGACAACCATCTGAGCCTTTAGAGACCGGGTGTTCGAGTATTTAATCCGTTGGAAAAAAATACACGACTATGAAAGACAGTAGGGGAAAAGGAAATGAAAATTAGCATGTTACCGACGTTGCGTTCGTCAAGGGCCATCGAACACAGAACGTAGTTCCCTCGCATTAATCGAAGTTACAGTATCTTCTTTTCACTATAGTTTACATCCGTCATTCCAATAATTCTAATCGTAGAAACCGCTCAGAGGCACTGAGAGTAGTACTATTAAAATATTCTCAGTTTCATTTATGCTGGAAAACTATCCGAAGAACTCACGGGATTGAGACTAGTGCATGTGGTACCCGCAACACATGCTGTAGCACCCGAGTAACCAGTACCGCCGCACTGGCCGAATTTCTGAACAGTACCGGCTGCAGCAGTAGAGCTTGCAGCAGCGCTGGAGCTGCTCGCTGACGGCGTCGAGCCTCCTGAAGCACTAGTAGTAGGTGCAGCAGAGGTCGGTGCAGCAGTGTTTGCCGGGGCCGAAGCGGCTCCTGGAGGCGCAGTCGTTGGTACCGTTGAGGGCTGCAATGCAGTGTTCCAGGTGGCGATGGTCGGATACGCTGTGGTTGCAACAGTGGGTGACACCGTTCCGAAAGGCGTAGGACCAGGAACTAGATCGCAAAGCTCAGAAGTCACCCATGTGTGACGAATATATTACGCTTACTTTCGTAGGCCTTAGGAGAGGTGTAAATATCGATCAAGATGCCCTATTAAGCGGATGGGATACAGGTTAGAATCTAACTAACATATTAGTAATGTACTTACAGGGTCGTTAGCGCTGTATACTCCAGGTATCTTCACTGTCGGGGGATTCGCCGTGCCAGAACCGCCAACGTCGAGCTGGAAGCACGACATATAGAATTGAGCTCCACCGACGCTGCTCGCCACATGAAGAGCTAATACACTCGTAAGCTCTGCGTTCAGTATTGAAAGAATGGTACTTGCCAATAACCTCAGCCCGGAGTAGATACTGTCCAGGTGCAATGCTAGGAACGGTAAACGTAAAGTGTCCGCAGTTGTCATTCAGAACTTCTGTTGCCCAGTATTCGGGGTTGTTTGATGGCAAGCCCATTTCAGAGACCTTGAACCAGTTGGCTGACGCGCCGTCTGCTGTAGTCGCATCGTCGACCTTGGCCATGTACACCTGGACAGGTCCCCAGTGGTCCCCACCAATGGCCTCGTTAGCACATGATCGGTCATTCGGCTGCTGATGCATCTCAACAGCAACGGAGTCTCCCGCTGAAAGCTGCTTAAAATGGAGGTCATGAATCGATCAACGAGAACTACTCACGTTCTACATTACAAACTCCGGACGCTGGATGCGGATTAACATTGCAAGCAATATCCTGAAGAACATGAGCTTAAGATGAACTAATTAAGCATAACCCATACCGAGCTGGTCACCGAAGTGACTGGGGAGTTGGATTGGGGAAGTCGAACACACCAGTTGCCCTGGTCAACGCCGTTGACCCACATTTCTTGAAATGTGGCATGAGCAGAAGCAGAAGCAAGAATGGAGGCAAGAAATGCAAGAGAGGACAGCATATTGACGAGAGACGGCGCCAACAGGTCTTGGGCGTACACAAAGCTTGATGTTCAGCATTTTATACCGCCTACTAGAAGTAAACTTGGAGAGAATCCCGTCATAGGTTAGGTGTCAGGGCGGTACTGCTACACCATGACACCAAAGCTGAAGGCGAGAACGAACCAGCGAGGTCAATTCTGTGCGGAACCGCTGTGGTTCAGACATGATAAAAATAGCCAGTGTTGCCCGAATAGAAACGGCAGACTGGCACAGATGACACGAGACACTCATACAACAGTGTTCACACCGAGTATCTCACTCTTTCCTCCGAGATTTACGAACAAGTCCTGAGCCAGCTGGATACAACAGAGTAAAGTCCGGGAATAAGCCGCCATCGAGAGATAAACATGTCGAACACTGGAACGGAGTATCACATGACGTGTATTTCGCCTACGTATCAAACTCGGTATCGTTAGTGAGCAAATTAGGAGCCGAATGGCATGAATATGAGTTACTTTCATCCGAGGATCCGGCTCAAAGGCATCCCTAGAGCGCAACACGCTGAATATGATAAATAAAATCGATCCTGTATTTGCCATCCTGGTATTAGAGACAGTTTTCAGCCTGACGGCTTTTTACATCGATGCATAGCAAGAAATATTAAATACCAAGAGCTTTTTCTGTTAATTTTTATTTTTCTCTTCTCGGTCAAACTTGGAAACCTGCGAAATTTTCGGAACAACAGACAGAAAGGTCGAAAGGTTGCATGTCAGCGTTTGAGAAAGATGTCATAGAACTACCGCTCATCGTAATATTGTTCATCACGGTCCCGGCACGCTAGCTTTCCTGGATCTGACAACTTTGTTACGCAAGGCCTTTTCTTTTAGCTCACTTTCACGCTTCGCCAGGTCAAGCTTTTCATCAGAAACCTGAGAGCTGACAACATGAGAGTAAATCAATGAGTATGTATGAGAACGACGCACCTTATTCTGGGCCATTTCGGCTTGACCCCTAATCTTGAGCTCATGCCCCGGACTTTCGTCAATTTCCATTATTTTTCGTTGCATGGGAGAGCCTTTGGTGCCTGTACTATGTTCTGGGCTTTGCGAGCGGTGTCCGCGATCAAGGCTCATATTCCGGCTATCTCTTCTGTAGTGCTGTCTTCCGCCATTGCGACGGTCGACATTGCGTCTTGCAGGAGATCTTGAACGCGAATACGAAACGTTCCTTTCCCCGCGCCTTGGCGGCGGACTTCGGGAACGACTCGGGCTTCTGCTGCGACTTGAGCCACTACTTGGACGTCGGCGGCGCAGATGTGGCGGAGGAGATCTATCAAAAGCACGTCTACGAGAGCGAGAGCGAGCAGGAGGAGACAGTCGCCGACGCCGAGCAGGTGGACTTCGACTGTCCCGAGCACCATGTCTCGGTGGTGGGCTACGACTAACCCGCACCCTGCGGTGAGGCGACGGACTTCGGCTGTCTCGCGCAATACGTCGCGGGGGTGAGGCTCTGCGCAGGGGAGGAGTGTGTCTACGTGGTGGCGGAGAGTACGATGGAGAACGCACCCGGCGCCGACGAGGAGGCGGACTATACGAACGAGACTTCGAGGACCGGCCCTTTGGAGGCGAATAAGAGCGAGACCGAGAATCTCTACCGCTGCGACCTCCCCCCCTAAACGGTGGAGTGCGAGAGGAAGACCTACCACGAGAAGATGTTGTTGGAGATCGTCCCGGATGGCGGTGTACAGGAGTAATAGAGCGTCTACGACCAGGAGGGGAACGAGATCTAGAACGAGAGTAATAGCGCTGTCGCTAAGATGTAATTTAGTGTTTTCATTCATCGGACTATAGTAAAGGACGTACTCGCCCTCCTCGAGCTCCCCACCCACTGTCCCGAGGTCTGCCCGCTCTTCCTTCGTCTGGACCGCCACCCCTACCCCTTCCACCACGGCCCCTTCCTCGTCCTCTTCCTCCGCCTCGTTCAGCTCTCTCACGTTCCCGAATTTCATCGAGTCGAACTCTTCGGTCCCCTTCATCCAAAGCACGAACGTCCTTTTCACGAGCACGGCGCATTTCCTCTTTCTTTTCCTCTACGAAAGTCTTGGGGATACCTCCCGGAGAAGCCTGAGCCTCAAGAAGTAGCTTCCACAAAGCAATCATGAACTCGGGCGTTTTGGCAGTGAGAAAACCTGTCAGATTGATTTGCATCTTACGAGGGTCCGGCGTCTACATCGATTGATTAGAACTTTCGTCGGATAGAAGGGTTCCTAGACGTTTTCGCGGTGACGCACCGGTTGACTAGGGTCTTCCAACAAGCCCATGGCATACTCCACGACAACTTCGTCCTCAAATCCCACCAGCTCGGTTACCTTATTTGCGATCCACGGACGCATCACTTGCAAGTTGACTTTCCTCATATCAACCTAGCATGCAGAGAAAGGGTCGAGCTTAATATTGAACTCGAATTGACCACGGTACACCCACCTTCTCGGAAAACTCGGGCGGAAATTTGAGCGTCCTGAGCAATTTCATCTCTTTGTCTGAGAAGCGGCTATCCTGTTCCGCTGAGGTGCCCTTGAAAAAGCCTTGTTCCATCATGAGCCTATCAAATCGACAAGCAAAGAACGTGTTCCTCTTTACCAGCGTCTGTCATTCTTTTAAGCCTGGTATTTTACGACACTTCTGACCTGTTCAGGCGACGTTAGACACTTGAAACCAATAGTATAGTAAGACAGAAATTACCAGATATATCCAAAGAAAGACAAGGTGTCCTGCAAATACTTTGGTCGTTGTAGTTGGTCCAAGAAAGCGTTGAGAGCTGTTGGCTCATTGATCGTGTATCCAAATCAGGCATCTATTACGTGAGAAGTGATGTGACGACGTAACTGGTGTGACGACCAGTTTGTGTGTGAGCTTTAAAGAAAAAACAAAGCGCTTCCATTCACTAATGCTATATTCGGCGCCCTGATGAACCAGTAATAACTCAACCGTCTTTCAGTGAATTTAGCTCATTCTCACGATATTACCGGAGATGGTTGTCCTCTTGGCAGTCTTCATGCCTGTGGATGGAAAGAGGCCTCTTTCTTCTCCCACAATCTCCTTGCTCTGTCCGTTCGTTTTCTGCGGCTGGAGCGTGAATACTCTGAATGCCTGAATCAGTAACGGACATAGAGAGTCCGCTGAGCATCATTCATCAAATGTACTGTTTCAGCCTTCTCTGGTCCTATTCCACTTCTCACGTTCATTTTTTTCCCAGAGATATGAACTACTTTCTGAGCCTAGCTGGCATCAGTGAGCTTCTAACTGACTTGCCATTACATAGGCTTCGAGGCTTATAACCTGGAAGTGATTCTTTATTACGATTATGTCTTGACCTTGGACGAAGAAGTTGGCTTCTTCTGGCGAAAACGGACAACTGCGGTCTCAGTTTTGTTCTTCTCAAATAGATATGTATCAATCCTTGGGTCTGCTGCACTTCTTCTGCAAACATTTGGTCGCTGGTCGTCAAAGGTGCATTTTCTCTGTTTCTTGGTTGGAATGTGATGGTTGAAAATCTGATGGCGTCGTCGCCGGTGCTCTAAAGGGGTACGATTTATTCAGACAAACAGAATTATTCTAAAAAGGCTAACCGAAGATCCGATCAAGTTGCGACATCCTCCAAAAATACCATCAATTTCTCTCTATTGTCATACAAATCATTGTTGGGAGTAAGTCACTTGTATCTTAACACCCCGAGTGGAGTATTAACTATTTGTCCCTGGCATAGTCATAATGATTCTTCGAACGTATGCTCTTTATGAATTGAACCGGAAGATCCTTTGGTCCTTGTCATCACTTGCTGGCACCGTCATCGTGATTGGCATCGTAGGATTATAATCTACTTCAATTTCCGAGATCCGAGAAAACTAACGCCCATATGTGCAAAGTGGTCTGTTATTGGAGACTTCCCTTCTGTCATCCTACCTTACAATCTATCATCCATTCCCGGATGTCACACGTTGATTTCGAGAGGATTGTACGTCACTGAAATGGTTTCTGTTGGAAGTGCACTGACTAATGTATTTTCCACAGAGGAATCCGTAAGCCAAATCTAGTTGTGCATCGAAGCCCATATATATAAACTCGCGAAATCGAAGGGCTTGCAGCGGCTTGGGGAAGCCTCTATGCCTTCGACACAGTCGTTATTATTCTGACGCTACGGAAAGCTATTCAAGTCAAGAAGGCGCAGAATCAAAAGCTTTATCATGTCCTAATCCGAGATGGTTTGTTCAATCATTTACGCTATGTTATCTCTTCTGACCAT
Organism: Phlebopus portentosus; assembly: GCA_037892935.1. Taxonomy (NCBI): domain Eukaryota; kingdom Fungi; phylum Basidiomycota; class Agaricomycetes; order Boletales; family Boletinellaceae; genus Phlebopus; species Phlebopus portentosus. The sequence goes on from JAYXKI010000007.1 coordinate 302,028, forward strand.
TTTCTATCTAGGCACTATCTATTACCTGTGCGTTACCTCTTCTGATGCAACTGGACCTTTATTCATTATTATTGGCAGCGTCTTCTCATTGATCAACCTGGCCCAGATTCTACTCTTCGTAGTAAGCATCCTTCCTCAATTCTTCGTGCCAACGAGTTTGACTCGGGTGCTTGCTAAGATCGGAACAGTGAGTGATCCACTGTCGCGTTAATAATACGTATAAAACTTCTTCTGTAGCCTCTCCTGAGAGGAGTGCTCACAACGTTCGCGAACGTGTAACTATATTCAACCTCCAGTGCCGCGGACTTCGCTGACAATAGTTTGACAGGGTCTCAACGACTTTAATATCTCGGCTTATGTTGAACCTGAAAAATCCTCGACTTTTCCAACAATGCCGAAGTGGAGAGACGACCATGTCAACTCTTGGAGCGTTTGTTGCGCCAGCACGCGATATTCACATTGAATTGCAAGCGCTTTATAGCGACGGCACGTATTCATCGGATGACCGAACACACTATACTTCAATGAGCAGAAGTATTAAAGGTAGAGAAGAGTGGACCTAGAAGCAGAGATGAAGTAGAACCACGATCCTTTAAACATTCATGGAAGCGTGGCCTTCTGGCACGATATCGTCGCTAACCATGCGACTCGAACGGATCTGCATCAATCAACTATTCTTGCAGTTGTAATACTAGTCATCGATCCCATACTTTGGCTGATTCTCCTGTCCCAGTTTAAGAAAGGCGTGCTCAACTTTGTCCGAGTCCGAGAAACCATGATACATTTTCAGAAGACACAGTCGAAACGATGTCTTTCCCGACCTCTGCGAGTTCAACGTTGCCATTCCTATTCGAATTCGCAACTTCATGCCTTTCAAGCCTCGAGTGAGATTGCAGGTTAGGCGTGCGGACGTATTGCTGCTTTATGGTCATGTGGATTTCCAGATAGGATCGTGGTTTCGCACATCCATCGAACGAATACCGACTCGAGTAAACGTTTAGATGCTATTATGATATAAAATAATGTAGGAGAGATTCTTAAGAAAGAAATACTAAAACGGATCGCAGAAAATGGAACACGATACAGACTGCAGATGTGGGGAGCAATGAAGGCGGAGGGAGATGGAAAGGAAAGAAACGGCGACGGACTGAAAGGGGAAAAGACAGACAATTAAGAGGGGGGGGAAGCGGGATAGTTGTGGGCTGTGGAGGCAAGAGACAGGAACTGACGGAGAGAGGGACAGATGGGAGAAGAAGAAAAGAAGAAAAGAGTGGGCGGATCATTAGGGGAGGGAGGGGGGATAAGTCTAGTTGAAGGGAACTACAGGATCAGGCCCCCGGTATTCATGCTTCCTGGTGACGATCGCGGGGTGGTCCTTCTAGTGGGATGTTTTGTGACGGAGAGGAAGAAGATCGGCGGATATCTCTTCGGTGGTGAGCGGGGTGCGCCCCGCTCCGGCACTCCATTCATGCAAGCTACATCCGACAACGAGGGCGGCCAACCCCCCGTCATTTTTGTAGCTTGCACCAATGGAGCATCTTCTATTTTACTTTCGGATAAACGTACGTCCCATATCTCGTCCTAGTACGGAATTAAACATCCAGTCATTCGCCACATCAGTCCCACCGCCAACCTCCGTGTCGGACCTTAGCAAAGTAGAAAAACCTATGTCAGAATTCTCATAACTGCCGGATCTCTAAGCTAGAAACATACCAGTCCCTTCAAAGGCCAATGAATCTCGGATATCTCCCAGGAGTGGAAAGCATGCCAGAAGACTGTAGGGAAGAATATTCGATTTTCTCTGCGTGGTCGTGCGAACGGTGGAGGGAATCCTTCGTCTTGCCATTGACTGAAGACAAAACCAGTCAAAATCCGTCTCAGCGCGTGAGCTAACTAGATACTCACCTTCGCTATCAGGATCGTCTACACTTTTTCCTCCGCGCGAAACTTGGAGTGGAGTATGAACGAAGAAATTACATGGGAGATCTGTTGATCTCTTCGGTGTTCCTGGACACAGATGAGGGGCGGACGATACATTCTGCCCCGACTGCAGCACCAGATCAGTCAATACACCGCTAAACATTTGAATCGTTGAGATCACTTACGAAGAATGAAATGTCTGACATTCCCTCTTCTTCGACCTCTTCCTTCCCAACAGATCCGCTAAAATTATCTTCACAGTGAAATGGGAAACGGACATCTGACTGTGCCAAAAACGTCTCAGACTTATTCCAAGATGATATCAGGCTTTGTTTCTTTTCGATGAGTGAATCAGAACTCACGCAGGTAAGTGATGGGAAGTCGAAACTGAAAGGTTCTGGTGCGCTGCCTTCTTCGCTGGAAGCATACGAGACGAGACTGCAACTCGTTCCGATTGGATAGAAGATGGTAATGTCAGCATCATGCTCGACCTAGATGTAGAAACCAGATTACGGCGCTTAGTTCTGCTGCTTAATGCGGTTGACCAGATACTTACGTCGGCTTCGGCATCCAAGATACTCATGGATGATGTCGAGGTGACAGTCAACTTCGGTTCACGCGATGGAGCCCCTGCAATAGATAGTTCCTCTGCCTGGAATGGGTCGTTGTCGACAGGGGTGACAACCAACTCTCCAGGCGTGCTGGTGGATGAGCAGGTGGACGACTCGACCGAGGCATCGGGCTCAGACCAGTCGGAATCGTCACTTGGAAGTGGAACGTCGGGCGGATTGATCTCAAATTCATCCTCGACGGGTTCTGGAAGCGGGACGAGGGAAGGGTCGATACAACGAGACACGGCGGAGACGCCTGGCTGGATATCGTCCGTGATCATTGCAGGTTTGTCCGCGTCGGTCTCCTGCGGAACGGGGTCGGAGCAAACAGATTGAGCGCTGGTTGTCAAACTTTGACTAAATGAACCTGCCGCGAGGTCAAGTGTGTCATCCTTGACTGGCGTGCAGACCGTAGTTGCTTCTATCATGACGGAGAGACAGGAATGCTCATCGAGAGTCGGAAATAAGACATCCTCTGCTCCGAATGAAAAGAGGTCATTATCGTCATCAAGAGGGAGTGGGATCATAGTGGGATCAAGCTCAATAGCGGGTCCGAAGAAATCGACAATGCCTTTTCCTGCAGTATCGCCACCTGCCTCAGCGATGGTCTAAGGCAAGCACACGTTGAAGCAGAGTCAGACTCAAACAATAGGAGCTTGCAATCAAGAAACTGGTCCTACCATTGTACCACCAACAGAGATATACGCAGCCTCATTGACCGAAACGTCCATAATTGCATTCGAAGAAGCCGTCGATACAATACCGGAGACAGACTCGAATAGGGTAGCGAGGAAAAAGTCCATGGAGTCGCTCTGCGAAAACACAAATTCTCTGTCATGTTCGCCTGGGTCCGGTTCTTCGACGCTAGACTCTACCTTTGAAGAAGATTTCAGATGGGCTTCACGAGAGAATATATGTCTTATGACTTACAACGGAAAGCGGAGAGGAAACAGAGTCATCCATGAGTCCGGCAGATGTTGAACCTAAAAGTATATAAGAAGATCCGCATAGATGACTGGTACCGGAATAAGCAGAGAAAAGCTGTTCATGGTTACCTTCAGATCATAATCACCTAATAGAAAGACAAAGCTTACCTTTAACAGCACTAGAGCGATGACGAGTAGTGCCATGAACAAGTTATGACCGTCGACCGTTTCTTCAAATCGTGCAGTCGTAATCAATACACGACCAATAGAGATGGCGGTCGGAGTGCATGCTAAAATTGTCCCTATCACCGTATACCAACGAGACCGTACTGTGCCATCTTCAAGAGCCAGCTTCGCTCGGAGTGCCATTGTGCGAAAAGCACCAAAGGTAGCAAAGCTAAGGACAAGACCGAGGGCTATGTTGATGATGAGGACGACGGTAACGGTGAGGCTGACAGTGGATGGTTCCTGTACCGGGTAGACATCTTCGTGTGCATCCACAGGGACCGAGAGAACGTCTTCGTGTATATAAACAGGTACAGGGCATACGTCTTCGAATATACCCACAGGTACCGGGCACACGCCTTCGTGGGTATCCTCACGTACCAAGTAAGCATCTTTGTAGGTATCCTCACGTATCAGGTCCGCGTCTTCACGGGCAGTCTCGTGTACCAGGTCCGAGTCTTCATGGATAGTCTCGCGTACAGGGTTAACATCTTCGTGTGTATCCTCATAGGCGGATGCCAACGAAGCGTGGGGACTAATTCCAATATCAAGGCCGACTGGAGAGTCTGTCAATAGACACACAGAAGGAATGGGCTGATACAGCAAAAGAAGAGATTCCGAAGTCAGATCAGGCAGGCCGATGTAGTTCCGATATGTTATAGTCGCAGGAGGAAGCGACGCCGTGACCAGCGCAGGTGGCAGTCCAAAAACTTTTTCCATTACGGAGGTATCGGTGGAGGCATCAGGTGACCAGACATTGCGCGGTGTCTCATTGTAGAGCTGGTAGAGTTCTACACAAAATACAGCAATGGAGATACTAGCATCGCCTGGGAGCTGGGCTAGTATGTAATGCCGTACGGCAAGGACAATTGCAGCGACGAAGAAATTCATCGCTGCAAGCGAGTACGAGGGAGAGGAGAGTTGCTAGATCGAGTTCAAGATGAAGTTCAAGTTTAAGTCGAGATGAGGATACGAGCAAATATCATGACCGTTTTATACCTTTTTCCGGTAGCTGAATGAGGCTGACTATTCTGCTAGCCCAGAGTAGTGGCTGGACATTAGGTACCCAAATAAACCAAGGCAGTTGGAAAGCGAATGCCTGCCGCTGCGGAGAGGACTTGATCATTCTTGCGGCCGTCTGACATGCATTGCAGTTGAGCTGTTTCTCGATCCAGTTCAAGAACGAACAGTGCAATGATAGAAGTTGGACGAAGAAGTTTGAAGTTGAAACGAGGTAAGCACAAATTACTAAGAAGAAAGAAAGACTTTGTGCGCTGCCACCTGCGATTGGCGATCAATTGCCAATCGCTTCTCACGCTTTTCCATTTTTTCTCCATCGTTCCGTTCCGTTTACATATCATATAATTGTTATGCCTCGACGAATGCGAACGTATTCACTTAGCGGTAGCAACGATTCCCCTCCAAGCGGCTGACTGTGCCAAGTGGCAATGAGCCGGTGCTTTCTTCACTTTGCCTCCGGACGGATGAGCACATACAAACTGTGTTCTCCGTAAAAAAATAAAGCGCTTATTGTGCCGCAAGTATAGGATTCTAATATTGCGGCAAGTCTGGGACATCCTATCGTGCGTTACACGAGGGGAAAGAGGTGGATGAGACATGAATGCATGATCTATCCGTGGGCTAGTTCCTCCCCGCTTTCACGGCGATCTATGGCTGACGTTGATAGATTCCAGAGGGTTCAGACGACTTGTTCCAATAGAATTCGGAGACAGTGATGTTGAGTTAATGGATGAGGAAAGGAAAGGAGAAGCAACTTCCAATAATTTCGGCGCGCTTTCAAGTCATGCTCCAGAAATTGGGATAGAGTGATTATTGTAATGTTACTGCCTTCTTTACATTCTGTTCTAATGTGATCCAGAACGCTGCCTTTGTAAATCATTGTTTGCAGTTCAGTCCGAAATATCAACGTTTGCTGTTGCCTAACAGGCAACTTTGTGGCGAAGAACGAAGGTTGAACTGTTGAGTCTACCGATCATGCCAAAATGAGTACCAACGTTGGCGGAGGATCGGCATGAACCATGCACTCACAAGAGTGTGAATAGTATGTGAGAGTACGGACGGGCTCCCAAAGTCGTCTTGAATTTCTATATCGTCATTTTATACGGGTATGACGAAGATCGATTCATCTTAGAGCTCGAGTCATAGAGGAAGCATATACCGTTAGACTGCCCTGATTAGTGAGAATACCTATCATCTGTCGTATTTCAACCTACTTCACCCTTGAAACCTTCGTACCCCATGGAAATAACCCATCACCATATCACTTGCATATGTATACAATGTCGGACATATACCTCGTTCGACGTGCAGAAGGCATGAAAATCTTGTCCTAGTGCTTCCCAGTCCGTTTCTGATTAATATTGCGGCTTAGATCCAGATACACCAGAGGACGACTCGAAGTACAAGCCCTGGCTCGTTGGTTGCCCTTGTCATTATTTATTTAATCTTCCGAGGAAAGCGATGGTTAGAAAGACGGATAAATCTGAAGACGAAGGATACTCGGATGAAGAAAAGAGTACGCCTCGCCTGACAGATGTCTACGTTAAGAATATTCTATACGGGCTTGAGAGATGGTCGTGGAAAGAAATGCAGGTGGGCCTTTTATTCTCTTCCTCTGTTGGTTGCTACGATCGTTTTGGTCTGATTTCCTTGACAGCCGCTTTCTCTTGAACGGTCCAAAGTCATTGAACGTTCGCGGTCTTGTTCCAAAAGGCGTCCATTACACAGACAATCGAGTTTGACGACTCCTGGCGATACGGGCAAATTACTTGCTGAGCAGAGGCGGTCGCGTTGTTCGTCCACCGTTCGGAACAGCGATCCTGACGAGCTCCGCGTGTCTATGATTTTAGCAATACCTTCTTGGTCACTGCGAAGTCGTCGGATTGCTACAGCAATAGCCGAGGCAGAAGCGACAGAAAACATTGGCGCACTCAGAGAACTCGGAACTTCTGATGCAGCATTGACGAAGTTCGATTTCATGATCGGCGTTGTACATGTTCCCCAGGTGCAAACAAAGTGATAGAAGGTTCTCATGCAATGTAGCCAAGGAAAAAGATAGCAATGTCGATTTTCCTGAGATTTCAGTAATTGTTTGAACACCTAAAACCACAGAAAGGCTGAACGTCTAGACAACATGAACGGGAGAGAAAAACAAGGATCGGCTAACGAGTCGCCTTTCATTACACGTGCATTCATCATTGAGAAAAAGAAAGATAAAAGCCCTAGCGTGTCATTGCATTGTTGTTGTCATTGCAACTGGAGATGTCCATTCTCCGTGATTACTTGGTTGGTGCACATGAGAGGGTCGAGGATATAAGTGAACATCAAAGCTTCCTTGATGAAGGATTTGAGAGATCAGAAATCTTTTTGATGGCTTGTTCGCTGTTCTATTGAGCCCTCTGCGAGCTTGTTCTTCCCACTGACGGGAGAAAAGAGAGCGATAGTGGTGATGATGATGGTGATGATGATGGATGAAGGTGAGGAAGATTGCTGTTAGATGATGTTACTTAAATAAATAGAGCTGAACATAAAGTATGTACCTGAAAAGGGGATAGGTTCACACGGGGGATTATAGTCTAATTCTTTAGCAGGGCTATTTCGTCCGTTCCTTTTTCCTGCACTTCGCCTTTCTTCTTCTCCCTTCCCTACTCCGTCCCAGCTGGCAGCGACGAGCACACCGTCTTCTTGCGGGCGTCTGCGACGCTAAGGCCGACGCCCTTATTGTGCTTGGCGGAGAGGCTGCCCGCGGCGAGTCCGGACCTCCCGATCCTGCGGGTCGAACTGCCTCGAACGTTCAAGGCGGTCATTCGCCCCTACTTAGCGAGGTTGAAAAGCCCTGTAGTGCAGCTTCCCGCCTTTTCCTGAGGGGCTACGACCGACAAATAAGGAATATTTGGTCGCGCCGCCATCTGAAAATCAAGCTGGAAGTGTAAGTGCTATGATGAACTCATCTCCATTTTTCATCAAGCCTGTTTCCTTCAGTTGCAGGATATGACCACAGCCGCTTCGTCGTCGTCGCAACCAGCTTCTCTGTCTCGACTTGCACGTCTCAAGGTAAATCTCGGTCTCAAGCAATTGTCGCACGCGGGTTCGGCGCGACAGATTACGCGGTACACTGACGAAAACGAAACGGAGTGGTATATCCCGTACAACGGTCCTTACGAGCAGCCAAAGAGAGCGGTAGGGATGGGCAAGGTCAGGGAAAGAAGAGACAGCTGGGCCGATATCGTTGCTAGCGGCGAGCGCGTACATGATCCGTTCGAACGGGACGTTACCGTGTCGGGACACGGTGGCGCGTCCACCTCCGGACACGGACATGATTTTGCGTATAGCTCTTCAGCACACGGACATGTTTCATCGTCACGCGTCATCGAAGAACAGGCGCGGGGTCGTCAAATGTCTCTTGCATCAAAATATTCCGAGTCGCTAGCATCACTCGGCGGTGGAGAAAGACGTTCTCAGGCAGCTGCCTCGCCGATAACGAGCCCCATTTCGTCCCGGAGAAGGCCTTTACCGGCATTTCTTGATCTTGATGCGGTTGGTGTCGGGATAGGCGAGAGTCCCATGCCAATGCAACGGGTCGGCCATTCATCCAATTCTGGACATGGGCATGATCCCCACGAATACTCCCAAGCACACGCGTGGCCTTCTTCAGCTCCAGCACCTGCTGCATCTACCCGCGATTCCACCTCCAGCTTCTGGACGTTTGGTCGATCTTCAAAGAAGATTCCGCCAGCCAATGTTTCTATCACCCGTCCATCCGTCGATAGCAGGCCAAGTACAAGCACCCGTCAAAACATGGCATTAGGTCCAGTCACCGTGCGAGATCGTTCCGCGACAGTTACCGGTCATGTTGGAGAGCTTTCAAATACTCGGCCTTCACGACCTCGGGCAAATACCTCGGTCTCACAAGCGGCAACTGCACCGGGACCTTCTGTAACTCGCGAAGTGTCTGACCAACCGACCTATCATCGGCAATATGTTGATGATCGACCTGAGCCGGATCGTGCAGGCTCTCCTTTGTACCAACGCCATCCTTACGCCACTGCTGTCTCACCTACAGGCCATCGTCTACATTCGCAAATAATGCCATCGGCCGAGAAGAAACAGACTTCAGCGCAACGCCGATCACCAGTCCCTATTATTAACGTTCCATTCCTTTCTACATCGAAAAGCTTTTCAAGCTTGAGGAATACTGCTAAGAACCTCAAAACATCTGTGTCAACACCTAATTTACGCGGTGAAAGACCACGGGGTGGACAAGCGAGTGGAGGATCGAGCGTTAATAGTCCCGGCACGCAGAGTGTAGCGAGCTCGGGTCCAAAATGGTTGAGCCCCGAGACATGGTGTGATGCATTACTCTTCCCTCGTCCGCGTTTTCGCTTGCGTTCCGCGCATGTCATCAGCCCTCCTACGAGTCCCCTTGGCATCACACCGCCATATTCAGCTCCTGCACAAACGCAATCTCAATCACGCACGTTGAAGAGAAGCTTGGTCGGCAGGAAAAGTTCGCCTAATTTGCATGACGGACCACATGCTCCTTCATCTGCTCCTCCGGTCGTTTCTCACCCCAATCCAGAACCGCCACCACAGCCGTCTCGAGCACCAGCGCGGACACTGGCACAGCCTGAAGCTGGTCCTTTCCAGAAGTCTCTTCACCCTCCCCGACCCAAGTCTTTTGCTCAGGATGACTTGGCTCTTCTGTCGCCGGTACCCTCCCTCGCGACGTGAGTTCAGTTCTGTTCCCCTCTGATGCTTTACTAAGGATTCCGTTGATAGTGTCCTTCGGCAAAATGAGGAATTTGAGAAAGAAAGAAGCGAGTGGAAGGCGAAGGCATCGCGGTCTTTCGGAAACAAGCGATCTCGTTCACTGTCCCGTTCGCGGATGAAAGCTAAAGTGAAACTTAACGGCAAGCCTTCGGAATCTGAAAGCGAACTAGCATTCAGCTTTGACCTGATCGCGGCTACGGCATTCCATGGCAGCCAAACTCTGAAGCCGCACGTACATTACGGCCCATCTACGACAGGTTCGGGATCGCGAAATGGGGCAGGTACAAATACGACTAGCACAGGACTTAACACCACATCGACGCATTCTCGGAATACAAGCAACGCGAGTAAGAATGCGACTTCACGAAGTATTGGACATGGCCATAATCGGAAGGAGAGTTGGAGCAAATCAGCAATCCGGACGGCTAAGCATACTGCTCAGGCGACTGGTTTATGCTCCGACAACGATGATCTCTCGCCTGCAGATGAGAAGGTGCTGGCCCCGGATGGAAAGCTGCAGCTGGACCGGACAAGATATGTTCATCTTAATCCTCGCGATGGGAGAACGGGTACGGATGACGATGGTGTTGTGGTCATCACGGCTGAGAGTTCGCAATATCTCAACGCAACTCAGACGAACTTTGTCGGTCCCTCTTTGTCCCCAGTACCATCTGATCGGAGTGGCGGATCAACTGGTGTCGGAATCGCTTTGTCGACGCCGACAGTCCTTGTCGATCATCCGTTCCAGTTTTCCGATCATCCATATGCGTCAGGACCTAATCCGGTTGAGATACCACGCCCGGCTGAGTATGCGGGTCCACATCCTTCAAGGATGGCCGAGTTTGCTTTGACTGAATCGTCGTTGAACGATGTAGCTGCCAGACATCGCCTGCCTTCTGCCGTAGTAGCTTCGCGTTCATATACCGAAACCACGGCGCATCCGTACGCAGCGGCGGAACAGCGCTCCCGACCAACTCTTCGGGTACCTGTGTCTAGCATACCGCCTCCCAAGAAGATGTTCGCCGACGTTGGAACTGGCTCCATTCGTGAGGTCTTGCCGGACGATATTCAGTATTCGCCGTACTCTGCTCAGCATTCTGAAAACTCGAAACATAACAGCGAGGCCCTTGGCGTGGAAGAGGCTCTCAATCTCGCATTCAGTCGGAAAGATTCTGCCACTGATGAAAAGGGAGGGCAGGTGGAAGGTCACACCGGCGACACCGAGGACTTCGGCTCAAGGACAGTTGGCCAAGAACTCATTGCACCAGCTCTCATGAGGTCCGCAGCTGACTACCGTGTTGAGCGAATGCCTCAAATAGACGAAGGCTCCATGCGCGAATCATGGCAGAATTCACAAGATGTTGATGAACACGGCCATTTTCTGGTTCCGACTCCTATGTCAACAATATCGTTCAAGCCGAAGTTCTCTCCGCTCAGACTTCCCTAGATTCCTCGCCTATGACTTCTCCGCGCCAGTTCAAGAAGTTCGATGACACGGAGGATTATAGTGATCTTTTCTATACACCAGGACAGCCAGCGTCTGTTTCCGGAGGCCTCAGAGCCGGCGGGAATAGTAGCGAAAGCTCTGGTGAACCAACGCCTCCCAACGAATCTACTAACCCTCTGAATTTCCGAGAGGAAGAAGGTTTCGCGACTCGGAGACCGTTGCTAGCGAGGAGTAACTCAGCACTGACGAATCTGCGGCGGAAGCTGAGCGAAGAATATAGAACCAGCATAGATGATCGTCATATATTCAGTGAGGATGTCAACTTGAGGAGACATGTTAGCGATGTTCCTGAAGTTGATGAGGATTTCGGTGACCCGAATGATATAATATCGCAAGGATCACCACCAGGCGCTTCTCTGCCGCTGCGACTTGGATTAACGCATTCCGAGAGCCCAGGACCTGTGCATGTGATCCCAGAAGACGTTGAGTCGTCACGCGCGTCGTCGGTTTTGGAGCGTTATGAAACGGAGGAGGGCACCGGTAAGACTTGTCTCTACAACTTGCGCCGGGTATCGCATGTGTCTAACTAAAGCAATAGAAGTGTACTACCGAGTAGGCGAAGTTCCTGCGCTCGCCACACCTAACCCTGTCTCATCAACACACATGTACCGAGCATCTGCTCATGTTTCTTACATCGACAGTACACCTCCGAGCAACCATCGTTCCTTGTCTCCTGACACCCGCGGTCGTACGGATGCTCCATCTCGTCCCAGCCTCCAACCTCAATCCGCAACATCAATGACGCGTGAAAGCTATATGACTTCTACGTCTAGCGCGTCGCGCATATCTCAGCTCTCTGAGTTCCCCGTCCCACCGGGCCAAACGTCACTTACGCCCGGTACGATTATCCAATCGTATTTCGGTAGTACGCTCGAACCTACGGAGCGGCATGACCCCATACAAGAGGACCCAGAATCTGTTGAACGTGAGCAAAAGCGCCATGAACGTCAGAGCCGCCGCACAACTTTCGGGCCAGTATCGGACGATGAAGATGGGTAATTAATGATACGTTCCTGTTTATGTGTACTGTTATCTGTGACACCTTCCTTCCTATCCACTCACCTGCCTCTTTGATTTTCACTTTGCTCACTAGGTCCGTCACTCTGTATTTGCAATACTCGCTCTCTCGATTCCATTCTTCCGCAAATTACTTCCTCTTTAAGCTTCGCTTTGGAGTACCTGTAGCGTACTGTTATTACATATAATCTCGTCTCAACTTCTTTCATCGATGGTCGTTTTAGTGCTAATCATTTCCTTCACCCTTTGCTGTCTTCTCTTCTATTTGCCGTTCGCGCTCGCATTGTGCATAATGCCCACTTTATGCTGCGGAATTCGTACAAGCTACATATTGTTATTACATTTATGATTATGACAGCAAGGGTTGATAGAATAAATAGAGCGCGCGGTGATACAGCAGAGTTCACGGCAATCAGTCATCATATTGTGTGAGCTGAAAGGGAAATTCCTCGTTAATTTTGCGAGTGGTATGATGAAAAGTCACTTACGTCTAACGTTAAGGAGCTAGAGCTATTCACTGCCTGATCACGGTAGATACCTACCAACGAGTTGCCTCGTTCGTACAGGGAATTCTTCAAACTAATGACTATAAACTGAAATTCGCCACACGCCCGAGAACGGATGTAATTAGCGATCTTGGCGACATTCGTATTGTCGAGTGCTGCATCAACCTCATCAAGAACGAAGAAAGGAGCTGGTTGATAACTAGAGCGACGGGTGAAAAGAGTATAAGGAAAACTTCTGTGAGAACAATGAAGAAAAGTATACCTGTGAATAGCGAAAAGCAACGCAAGAGCAGCGACGGTCTTTTCTCCTCCCGAGAGCTGCTCCATATCTCTAAATCGCTTCATCGGAGGCATCGCATGGTATTTGATGCCAGCAGCAAATGGTTCCTGCGTGCAAAGCTTAGCAAATAACTCGTTCTGATACAAAACTTATCGACTAACCTCGTTGTCTTCCAGGCTCAGATACGCGACACCACCCATTGGCGCAGCCTTCCCTTTCGTAAGGTCTTTGTAGATCTGGTCAATGCGCTCCGAAATATGAGTGAAAGCTTTGTTGAAAAGATCGCATCTGCAGAATCAAGTCATCATAAGCAAGATTAAGCTTCGCCACGTCACAATATTTACCTTCGCTTTCTCATTTCGTTAAATTCGTCTCGAGCGCGTTTCGATTCTTTGCGGGCTTTCTCAGCCTCTTTCTCCGTGTCCAGCAGCTTGGTTTGAACATCGTCCAGCCTACATCCGGATGTTAGTGAATGTTCTTAATTAAGAACCAGATCTATCTGACCTCTCCATTGCCTTCATGTTCGGTGCCATGCGCTCAATCTCTGTATTAAGCTTGGTGATGGACGAATCGTACGTTGATCCCATCTCTGCTGATCCATCCTGAACGATTTCCGTCAGTGTCACTGTTCATACACGAAAAGGACTTGACAGTACTGACTTCTCGCTCCTCGTCGTCCAGTAAGTCAAACTCGACCTCAATACCGTAATCAGGGACACGTCGAGGCCTCTGTGTACCGTCTTCGTCGTCAATGTCCATTGCCACCTCTTCTCGAAGATTCTGCATTGAAGTGAGTGACATAAAGCAGTGAGAACTGATTGTACGACGAGAAATCGAGCCAAAGCTCACCTCTTCAATCGGAACGTTCTTTAAGCTGCCTGATCTGAGAGGAAGTTTGATCCCTTCCAACCGACACCTTCGATAGATGGACGATCTTTCCAGAGCAAGTTTTTCAATCTCGTCATTCTATATCCACATGATCAGATGATGTTATAGGAAACGGATGCTTATTCCAACCTTCGAAGCAATTTCCTTTAGGGCATGGTCGAGGACTTTTGACGCTCTAGCCGTGTTCTTCTTGACAGCATCAAGTTCCTTCGTCTTAGTCTCTAAAACCTCGTTGAGTTCCTTGAGCTCCTCTTGAAGCTCGAGGATAGACTCTTGAAGTTGATCAATTTCTTCCTGGACTGCTTCCTTTTCGGCTTCATGCTTCTTAATAGCTGCGCGCTCGGTATTTATAGCGGTGTCAAGCATTGCAAGGCGCTCCTGCAGCGTTGCCAGTTGCTGTTCCTCGAATTGCGATCTGGGGGCGTTGCTCAATGCGTCCGATCTTCACGGCGAACTGTAAAAAAAAGGAACTTACTGATGGGTAAGACGTGCAATTTGTGTCTCGAAACGCCTACGGGCCGCGGCCTCCTCGCTCGCGGCTTTCAGCTGCCGCGATTCGTATTCCCGAATGTTTTCCACGCCGATTTGTGCGCAGAATCGTGCGAATATTCCATCCTCCTCTTCGTTGACGACTGCTGACAGAACTTCTATCCTTTCGACCAGAGCAGCGTGATTCGCTTTGGCCTGTAAATTCTGTTTCAATACCTCCAAAATGGCATTGTGTCACAAGGCGCGAACCTGCCTCAATTCTGGCGTCTTCTTTTTCATTTCGCTCTTGATGTGTCGCAGCTCATCCTGCTTGCCTTTAAGACTTGAGGTTAAAGCAGCCTGTGATATAAATAGTCACTCCTTAGTACCCTGACAAAAGAGCCGACTTAAGCATACCAAGTCATCTTTCGCTAGAGTCAGGGATGATTCTATGCGTGTAATCTCGGCCACTAGATTCTCATCTGCTTTACTTCGTGGCCTTGATTTGTTCAGGTCGCGTAGTTGCGAAAGCAGAGAATCTCGCACACGCGCCAGTCCTGAAAAGAAATGATCAGCGATTCAGAATGGGAAATAAGCAGTGGACTCACCCTGAACATCTTTCTCCTCCCACTTTTTATCGTTCCCGTGAGAGCTTCTGCCGCCAGTGATTAATCCGCTCTTATGAATGACAGTTCCTTCAAGCGTGACAGCTAGCGAAAGTTATCAGAGATTTGGAAGTAGAAAGCTTGATGAACAAGCACATACCTTTGACTTCTTGGCCTTTTTCGTAACAAACATAACGTGCGACATCTAACGAGTCACAAACAAGAGCATTACCGCAGGCATAGTGCATGGCTCGCTCGACCGCTGGCTCGTATTGAATGACATCTGCCGCGAGCCTAGCTCCTCGTGCGAAGCTGCGGTATTTGTCGTTGATCGGTTTCACTTGAATAGTATCAAGAGGAATGAAGGTTGCCTGTCCTGCTCGCTGATTGCGCATGTACTGTGGAAAAGACAGTATGAGACTCATGTTATCAACGTAAAAGCACTAGTGAGCGCACCTCAATACATTCGATAGCAGTCTTTTCTTGGTCTACGACGACAGCGTCGATATTGCGGCCCAAAATGACAGAAACGGCCGTCTCGTATTTGCGTTGTGTCGGCTTGCACAGATCGATGACTCTACCTCGGACACCTTTAAATACGTTTCAACTATAACAATTTTGACGTCCAGATATGAACGCGACGCTTACCTGGAAAGATGCGTTGTAAGTTCGCGAGCGTTTCCTTAAGTCGGGCGTCGCGCTCGGATTCTTTCCTATCCACTCCAGCTTGAAGGAGCTTCTCATGGCATTCAGTCAACTTCTCGTTGAGCTCAGTTTCAAGTTGTCTGGAAAGATGATTGTTGGCGAATGACTACATGCAAAAAATCTGTCCCACTCACGAGATTCGCGCGAATTCGCTTTGTTGCCTATTTAATTCCTGTTTCGCTCGAGAGTAGTCAGATTGCAATGAAGAAAGCCTGTGATCGACCTTTAAACACAAGGAAAGATCAGGGTTTAATATAACATAAAACATGTAGGTCTTACTTCTTCTTTCTTGTCCTCGAGATCTGATATCTCGGACTCTAGCTTAGCCTTGTTCTCCTCCAATCCTGAGAAGGTCTCTTCCAACGCAGCAAGTGCACGAGCGCCGGTCTTCTCGTCTCTCGTAAGAGCCTGAAGCGACTGGCGCTCATCTACAGCCAAATTGTTGGCTTGTGCTTTTAGTCGTCTATACTCTTCAAGATTTTCTTCGCTCAGAGAGAGATTCTTTTGAGAAGCACGCCGAGCTGCCTCTGCATCATAGTCAGTTCATGATTCAACCCGAAAACCTGCAATACTTTTACCTCTAGCAGCATCAGCCGCTTTCTGTTCAGCGGCAAGATCTTTGAGCAAAGCTTTCAGTAGGTCCTCCTTCTTTTTAGCATCTTTCGCCACAGTTTCTCGTGTTGTCTCGTGGTTGCGTAACTTACGCTGAGAATGCAAGATCTTACTCTCCGCAGCGACGAGATCTGGTTTCTAGTGTTGAAGAGTAAGAACAGTCTGAATAAGAGGATCAAGAAATCTCACTTTGGTTTCCAACGCCTTCTCCGCTTTCTTGACCTTTTTCTCAGCAGCAACAACATCAGATCGAGCCTTGGCCTGCTTTGCTCGGACGTCCTCCAGAGACTTATCGTGAGCAGCGTGCTCCTTGCGAAGTCCCACAAGTGTCTTGTTCCTTTGCTTTATCTCACGAGCATTTGCTTCGATTTGCTCCTCGATATGGAACAGTTTCCACAAAAAACGCTTCAGGATGAGTTCATCTCGCTTATGAACGAGGTCCTCAAATCGCTCCGCCTCGGTCATTTGTTCCTTGAAGACCTTTATCTCTCCGGCTATGCTACGTTTCTTGTTGAAACTATCCGTAGCGTTCTCTGCGGCCCGATCCACAGCTTTCCTTGCTCGTTCGTAATCAGCGGCCAATTCGAGCGAGCCGCTGATCTGCTCGACCAGTCGCGTAAGGTCTTTCGGAGATTGGGACGCAATATGCTCGACATCTCCTTGGAAGACGAGGAAGTTTTTGGCCTTAGTCAGGATGTTGTGTTTCGCGAGTGAAGCGGAATATGCTTGAGCGGAGACAACTTGACCATCTAGCTTATATTCGCTCGAACCCGTAGTCGTAATTCTGCATTATGTAAGTACAAGCTACATCCATTGTCTTTCTACTCACGTTCGTTGATAGAGCCACTCTTTCTTGTCGTGGTCTTCGTACACAGCAAGCACCCATGCTTTCCTCGCGCCAACATCATCTCCCTCTTCATCCTCTTCTTCATCGATAGTTTGCGAAGCATCCGCGGCAGATTTCCCTAGTCTTCGTCCACGATAGACAAGGTCTTTTAGTTGACTGCTTCGCAGTTGAGCGCTTTTGACGCCGAGCACGAATGAGATGGCATCCATGAGGTTCGATTTTCCAGCGCCATTTGGACCGATGATTGAGGTGAATGGAGTAAACGGACCGATTACGTGATGGCCTCTGTAGCTTTTGAAGTCTTGCAGCTCAATGCGTATGAGAGGCATGGTGGCTGTTTAATGAGGCTTTGAGACCGCGACGAGTTAGGTGGTGCATGTGTCACGTCACGCAGCCGTTACTGATCGCGTCTGCTATACTCTACTTAGGGTCTGGGTCTGCTAGTAAGCACTACGGCATTTAATGAGGAGAGCTTCGCTTCAGCTAAAGCTCCCATTGATATCTAGTGACCTGATGCTTACGACATGCCCCGCCATGTCTATCTGATAGCATGGTCACTGACTACTCGCATCTGCTTGACGTCGGTGTTACTGAATCCTGTGAGCCTCCGCGTATTGAGGCTATAACCATCGGATTCTTGGATTCGGTGCTCTCAGCATTGCTTCTTAATCGTCAAAGGTCCAGAATTTATCAGCCAGAGACAGCTCGTTTTAATTCGC
This sequence comes from Phlebopus portentosus, assembly GCA_037892935.1. NCBI lineage: Eukaryota > Fungi > Basidiomycota > Agaricomycetes > Boletales > Boletinellaceae > Phlebopus > Phlebopus portentosus. The sequence continues at coordinate 319,654 of JAYXKI010000007.1, forward strand.
GTTTTAAAATCCATCCTTTCCGCCGACTGTTTCGCTTACATTCTGAGAATGTTTCCGATCTGACCGACTCGCGATTGTGCATTCATTTCAGTCTCATCTGCTTCCAGAAGCGGAATGTGGCCCTGAGATGCGGGTGGGAGCGCCCGACATGGCGCCGCCAGTCAGCCGCCCGCACGGCGTATAAATCCCGCCGCATCGATTGGAATTTGGACTAGGTCGTCCTCTCCCTCGTTCCACATTTCTCTTCCGCTTGCTTCGCCATGAGGTCTCTCCTCGTTTTTCAAGGCCTCGCATCCGTTGTCTTTGCACAGTACAGCGTAACTTTTACCCCAGACAACTTACCCGATACATGGCAAGAAGGCCAAACAGGTACCAACAGGTGTGGCACTGGTTCTAACCAAACCTCTATGTGCCAGAATGCCTACCGTAAGTAATCTTTTCAAAATACGGTGGATTTTGCTCACAAATAACATTCCACTAGTCAACTCTGTGGATGACTTCTGCCTGTTTGCTCCACCTGAGCCGGGTGCGAACTCCGTCATCGGTGAAACGGAACGAATCGAAGTAGCATGGTGTTTGCAGGTACGTAAACCCGCTACTTATCTTTCTGAATTTCATATGGACCGTGTTCGTCGGATAGAGCGGCACAGGAGCTCGCCTGATTCCTGATGGCACGTTGCAGGGTGTGCACTTCGTCCAGACCCCAGATTATGTGCAGGTCACTGGAGTCGGCGACCTCACAAACCTAAACATCCCTCGAGGAGACGCGGGAGGGTGAGCGTATAAAATAATTGCTCTCTCCTTATTATTAAAGTGCGATTCGCAGGGAGCTTGATCCTCACGGTGCTGATGGAAATGGTATGTTTGATGAACGAGCCCCAGAATAATCGATTCACTAGCGTTCTTTGTAGGCAATCCGATCGGAGGACTGGTCTTTTCCAGAGCTTTTGCTGGTCAGACAGAACAGCTTCATGAATGGACCGTAAATAGGGTTTCTCCGTTATGGCTTGAGATATAATCTGACTATTGAGTGCAGAACTTTATGTCAGCGACTTCATTCTGCTTCCGCGGCTGCAGAGATGGTCCGAACGCTCCTGCCTTGTGTCAGCACATCTATGATGAGATGGGCTGCGAGTGGAACATGCCAGCTAGCTATGATGCGGGTGTATTTGAACAATGTGCTGGGGACACCGGAGAGGTAATTTGATTCGAATTCAGATTTAAACTCAAACTTACACGTCGATAAAAGCCGATGGGTGTTTATGGAGGTTCCACCTTCCACCAAGGCGATGCAGTTACGCCGGATCCGCACCCTGCACCTCCTTCCTCGCAGTGCTCTAGGGTGGCGACGTTGAGCAATGCCATGATTGCATCAACTTCGTCTACATCCGCTTTTGCTTCGACGACGGTAAGCTTGCTTCTATGTTCGCCATACATGTAATCTTGCGGACGGGGCCTGACTGGCTTCTCGGTCTCACAGGCACGCGCATCTTCGACTCGAAGCACTGCGACAATTAAAGCGTCCGGTTCTGCGTCTGCCTCCCTAGCTACTAACGCCGCTTCGCGAGATTTCAACTTGAACGTTATTCTCGTACTGAGCGGTTCAGTCAGCATCTCCTTTATCGCGGACTACATGCTCGGAGAAAGCTGGTTCATTTGTTTGCACGAGCCAGTACCTCGGTCAAGCTCGCGAGATTTATTCTCATGGACAGACATTGGACATTCGTTTCTGGTAATCGGAATAATTTTTTTTTCATGATAGACTTCGGACTTTCCTGTATATTCTTTTTTTTTGCAAGATGTTGCATTGGCAATTATTCACATTACGTTACGCGGTTGCATGCATGTACTTATTGATATTACCTGTGATCAAAAAAATTAGATCGATTTCATAATCGTATGCAAGATCTCTTTGTGATCGTGGGAAAGTATCGTGCACGTCTCTTGCGACAGTCTGAGAAGCTTCAAACTTCGAGTCCCCTTGTCGTACAGCAGTGCTACTTCTTGAGAAGCTGTTCTCTGACCCCATCTTCTTTGTCATTGCGTGCCGGCGTGCCGAAGCGGTGGGTTCAAGTCAAGATGATGAACCTTTGTCGTGGCGATGCTCTGGACCTATGAGTTCGTGTTTTCTATCTCAACTGGATCAACCCAAACGTCCTTCGTTGCAAGGTGGGTGTATCTAATAGGATTGACATTTCATGCAATTCCTTCAACACTTTTGGGCCCAAATTTCAATGAAGGTGAGTGGGCGGACTTCATTTCTTTCTCTACATCGGCAAAGATTTACTCTCAAAAGGTTTCTCTGCGAGAATCTAATCTCATATGGCTTCAGCATTCAAAGAATGCTCTAACCCCCGTATGGAGTTGGGAACTGGCACTACGGTAAGGAGAAGACTATTCCTGTGCCCTGAACGCAACGTTTTTGTAGCACATCCATCTTGTTCTCGGTCTGTATTGATCGTCGCAATTGCACATATTCCAGGCCTTGAAAGAACGTTGCAAGCTACATGCCTTAACTTCTCAGTCTAGTACTGACTTGTGATAGCTTTGTTCCGAGTTCAGATCGCAGAGGGTATCGGCCCTTCGCGCGAACGGGTTGTGAATAACCACACCTAATCAATCCAGACAACTAGAACTTGGGCACCTACCTTTGCGGTACGAACATCTATACCCGCACTACTACTAGAGCCTACCCTCATATACTAGGTCAGTACTGTACAACATCTAAAGTCCTGTAGCTCACAACCGGACCGAATCATCACTTGGCGGAGTATATGCCATCAGAAATTGTATGAGGGTGACGGATGGTCTAATATATACAAGGCAAGCACCACACTTCTGGTAATACGAAACAATATTAAGAACAATGGATGCAAGGTGCTCGCTAAGCTATAACGGAGGCATTGGAGGTTATATTACGACCCTCGCAGCGGTTATCCTGCTATAGCCGAGTCAAATCGCCGTTCTGAGGGTCGCGACCAGGTCCGTTATTCACACGCATGCAAGGGAACGTACGATACGCGCACTTCTGTCTCTGCCGCGTACCGCGAAATGCCTTTCTTCCCGAAGGATGACGTCGTTTTTATCATGCGGCTTGACAAGGAAGTGGATGCCTGTGTGACGAAGTCTAGAAGCGGAGCTTCGGGAGACAGTTCCTCAAAATTTCTCCCATGAAAACGGCGTCCTAGCTTCATCTCTAAACCATGATGAAGGTATCTCATTCTTCCGTGAAAACGTACGTCGAGATGTTCAGTAGCTCAAATCGGCCAAGCTGCAACAGCCGCAACGCCAGTAGGGTGGTATCTCTTATCTTCTACTTCTATTCTAACGTTCTACCCTGATGAAGATTTTGAAATAGGGACATGACGCTCTTTTGGTTCCTTCCAGGCTACGTGGCTTCGCGTTCTCGAAGACGGCTGTCTTTAAAAGGTTTGTAGAGCGTCATATCTGAGTCCAGGAGGCCGTCGTCATTGCTTTGTATGCCCGCAGTACGTACTCTCTTCCGCATATATCGGTCTGATGAGCTTGCGGTATCTGAATGGATCAATATCATTAATATCTGTTTACGATACAGTCATTGATGTAAGTACCTTCTTGTCTTTATGTGGACAGCGCGGATACTGTCTCAATGGAAATAGCTGAAGAATCGATGTGAGTGCGTGTTGTGAACTCCTTGAACTAGACCGAAACGTTTCAGCAAACTGCACATCGGACCAAGTCCCCCGGATTGCCGAGGATATCAGCACATGTTCTTGTTCCAGACCTGAAGAACGTTTGTTCACTGATTTCTTATTTCCGGAATTCATAATTTTCCTTAGGAATGAAGTTTTCTCTTCATCCCCGATCGCGTCTACCTTTCGCAATTGATTTGCCGATGTGCACTGCGGCATTCGGAATGAAGAGTTCATCGCACTCCAGCCGTGACGCACTCTGGCCTACTCCCCCTAGCTAACGGTCGTACATTGTTCGCAAGTGGACGCGACCACCGCTCTTCGTGACGGGAAAAGGAAGCCGATCAGTCTATTTCTAATCCTGCGTGTCATTCTTTGGACCAATTTCGCACCTAGACCATTGCAGTGACGATGTTGACCTTCTCGCTCTTGAGAACAACCGCCGTCTGTACGTTACACTGCAGCTTCTTTTTCTCAGTTCCTGCAAACCAGCCAAACCCTGTGACCTTGAGGAGCCTCTTCTTAAAGCTTAGGTCCTAGCATGCGTCATCTTGACACGTTTGCCCGCAAGATTTAACTCTCGGAGTTGTTCTGCAACTATTTTCTCCAGCACAATACATTGGACCACTCAGTTTAAGGAGTATTCCTGATGTATCAGAATTGCTCAAAATTACTTCGCATGTCCCATAAAAACGACGCTCAACGGTGGACTACTGTACTGTCTATAGCCAGATGCGCCGATTCAACAGATGCGTTAGGCAAAAGCACTAAAATCGGGTTTCATAAATGTGGGCCATCTAGAGGTGGATTCACCGTTCATAAAGCTATTTGAACACCTGGACGATCCATCATCGCTTTAGCGGACCGAACTTCCCTACTGGAAGTCTATCGGCGCTTTGTCCGCTGGTCTGTTTCTCAGATCAGATTGAAATTGTTGTCTCATTACATGTATGAGTTCCCTATCCTGACTAGCATTTCGCAACAACGCAAGATTCCGGAATGCGCGGTGCGGTTATTGACGGCTACTTTGACTCTACCTATTTGGAGAAAGAGTAGCCGGGTAGTAATGAGTAATCAGCATATGGAAATCAAACTGTCATATACCTTATCAACTTGGTCGTGGAAAATAAGAGGCCTTAGTCTTCTCGAATCTCGCTTCGAGATCTAGCCAGGTTCACTTCTTAGCTTTCATCAGTCACCGAAAAGGAGCCGCTATGACGCATGATCCACTAGCTTGACTCATTTGGCCACAAACTCCCCTGTACTGTAAGACGGATACAGGGTTGCCCGGAAGGAAGAGTTGCAGTTAGCCACTTTCTTGTTTTACTTGGAAAAACTGAATTGATCGCGTACGTGTATCTATTTCAAAACCAGAAGACGAAGCCGCTGCCTGCTAGACAGCCGAAGCTGCCGAACTTTGTTCCGTGGAATATATCGTTTGCTTGAATCCTCTGATTTCCCGGTGCAAATGAGCTGATTCGGTAGGAACGGTGGCAGTCAAGCTTTACGAAGAAATCCGATGTTCTGACGTTGCTGTGGAGCCGGAGCCTCGTGTCCGTTCTCTCGCTCACCTACAAGGCAGAGTCCGAGATATTAGTTAATTTCATTGTTATGGAGCCATTCTCCGTTGAGCACGCACTATACTTCAAATAGAACCTCGTATCGGTAATCGCCAGGCCAAGAGACACAATATGGTCGTCCTGAAGTTTAGTTGGCTGAGATAAGTGTTGTGCTCTAAATGAGATTCGTTGCTACTTCACTTGAAGGTTAACAAATAAGCTATTGAGGGATTCAGTCATACTGTCAATAGTGATCCATCCGTGGTGAAATTTATACTGTGCACAATTATGCGGCTGTTCGCGTAGAGGAGATTCACGGAACCAAATCTACAAGCTCATGGGAGCAGCGGTTGCAGGCGGATATCAACGGTGCTCGCACTTCCGCTTGTGCAGCTAGAAAAGAGGGTGGAAATCCGTGCTGCCTCAATGATTTTATCGGATGATAATGAAAAAAAAGATTATATGACGGGCAATAAAAACAGTAAAAACACGTGCAGTTCCATCAACTTTATTCACTAAACTCTATTGTTTCTTGACCATCACTCTAGCAGTTTAGTTTTTAGGCCTTCACAATGATCAAGAACTTTCTTTAATTCGTGCTTATTCGCATGTATATATTCTCCGTTTTTCATTTTTACTTACGCGAGGCACTTTTGTTAGTCGCTGGTGCACGCAGGTACCGCCTTCGCTCCGAGCACCCCCAGAACGAGTTCCGATGGAAAACGAAAAGGCGCTCGGCCTTTCAGATAACCCCGCCGCCGTAATCTGTGCCGGGTTCTCCTGGATTCGTCGACCACAGTCGTCTCGGTCCGCAGTGACCAGCCCAGAAACAAATGGTGCGCTGCAGGTCCGAGCCTTCAATGTCCAATCTGCGCTACTTCTAAATTCTACGATCACTCTTTTGTTTTTCATTGCCACGCAGGGAGGTCTTCCAACGGTCGTATGCCGGCACCGTTTCCGACGCCTACATAGGAGCGCCTAGGACCATATCCGAGGCAGCCCAGGCCCGCCGTTCGTCCATTTCCATTTTATTCATTTCCATTTTATTCAGAGTTGCCAGACATAAGGACACGTGTCGCCCTCATGTCGATACAAGCGTTCCTTGAATCGGGCCAATCCACCGAATCTCCGAGGGTTGAGGTGGGCTGAGTTTATCGGCTAGAATAGCCGTGGCCAGCAGCGATCCGGGGCACTCTCGGCTACTGGCTGGAGGAAAGTCAAGCAAGGGGTTTGGAGCAACGCATTCTGAATAGACAGATTAGCGGAAGTAAGAAGTCAAGAAGATACGGGAGGCACGGCCCTTTCAATCGCATGCGATGCCTGAGGGAAATTCCGAAGGTCTTAGCAAGACTTCTCAGAGCGGACTACTCTATCATCGAAGTAAGAAGAGAACAATCAATCTATTTTTCTATGCGACTTTTTCGCACCGACACCTTTCTTTTCTTCTAGCTATCGCAAAATGTTCTAATCATGCGTTCTTTCTTCTGCTTTCCAATAAATCCACAATCAGAACTGGAAGAAGAAGAGCCAGGGTCAATTTTTGAATTCCCTTGCAATGCTACTCAAGATCGTTAGCCGGACCTGTACGGAGATCTTGTCCAAGCGGTCAAAACTACAGGACCGGGAAGAAGTTGGGCCTCTTCATATGAGCTTGACACCGAAGAATCGACCTGACTAAACCATGGTGGCAGATAACCTTGCAAGCCACCTTCCGAGTCCACTCACCCAAAACTCGTGACCCCTTTGGCCGATGCATCGCGGAACGCAAGATGCAGGAACGCACAAAGAGAACACTTCTTCACCAACCTAACTCCGTTCCAATTCAAGAATAAGGTCTCTTCGCCAGTAGCCGGTCCCCCTAGTCTCATTCAAGCCGATAAGCAAGCAGGACCGTGTGAAGACAAGGAAGTCTAGGACAAAATTGAACCTTCATGGAAGGTCCCCGCCATTTCGTTCCGTATTCGCGGCTCAGTTTCAACCGACCAATCCGAAGCCGCAATCACCGCTGCGCCTCTGAGTGATAATAAGAAGGAAATTGACGCCCGGGTTTCGCTTGACCATTTGTCTTTTCCCTGGCGTTTCTACGTTGCCGAAGATAGGACAACTACATGTATGCTCACGGTCTAATTCCAATTCACAAGGACGTACACCGGCAAGGTTTTTATTTGCTCGACTAAAATAGAATCACTGATAAAACGTGCGTCGTTTCGGATAATGCTATTGCTCAACGCTCTGCGACGAAACGACGGAAGAAACCCGGTCAAAGTGGAGCTGCTTGACCAGTATTCAGGTGGAGTACTAGATAGAACTGATAGGTTCTCAGTATTCAACTATTGAACCTTTTTGGACCAGAGCGGTAGAGTCCAGTCCAATCCAGCCCAGAACCAATCTTCGTTGAGCCCAGATTGTTCCAGCGCTCCAAAAGAAATCACGAATCCGAGCAAAGGTGTCTCGAATGGCTGCTGAAACAGTCGTTCAGATTCACACAACAAAGACATCAAAGCGATAGGAGCGCAGAATAAACTTCAGCAACGAGGCCAAGAAGCATTGCAATCCGGAGCCCAGAATAGCCTCCGAACAGGGAATTAAGTAAGTAGGATTGCCCCCCCTTCCTTCCCCTTACTCTGCACGGATATCTTCAGATTTTTTGAAAAAAATAATCTCGCTTAGAACCTTCGACATCAAGATACCGTCTCGGCGCGATGGAGTACAAATATAGGCTGCTGAAAAATTAACTTTGACAGCGACTTCAAGAACTTTGACCAGAACAGGGGATCGTCGAGCTTCCACTGCACAGCCCGAGTGCCCGAGTATTCGTTCCGTCCCGTAAGGAGATCAATCCAGAAGCTGCATCCCGAGGCGGAACAGAAGTCTCGGAAGCAACTCAGGAAGAGAGGGGCACGAAAATCCAAGTCTGAAAAATGAAATGTTGCTAATGTTGCGCGATTCAAGGAGTGAATTTCGTCCTTCAGTCAATATCCTAGCCCCATGAGTAAAATTTCAGTTCCATCTGCTCCTTTCTACCTTCCGTTCGGTGACTTGCTAAATACTCTTCATGTCAACTGATCAAAAAGAAAAGAGGAAGAAACAGCCAAAATAGAAAGAGAACAGAAAGCCGCTCTGAAGTGCACATCGACTACATGTTCATCGGTCCGAACAAAACAGACACTAAATACGACCGAGACTTCTCCCTTTCTCTGGGCGTACTGTACTGCTCTCAGCTCTCGTGTGTGTCCAGCACAATCAGCAGGCACTGATGAGCGTTCCGTATAAGTACAAAACACCTTATAAATGAAGGAAGAGGAAGGTATGTCTCTCGGAAACTTGCGACGTCGAACAAGTAAGAGAAGAGAAGAAATCTCTCAGCTTTCGTGGTCCTAGCCAACCAACCATATCAATGCGATTATCCTCAGATCAGGGTGCAGCCGATCCTGAGCATGTCGCATGCACGCAGGTGGAAATCACCTGAAGTTGATTCAGTAGCATTTACGGACACAGGAGAGTAGAAAGTAAGGAGCCAAGGACAAGGAGGAGAAGCGCAGAGAAGCACAGATAAGCCGGACCATGTCGACTTCTCTCAGCTTGCAGCTTCCGCATGTCCTGGTCCGTGGTCAAGCGACGAGAGTCAATCGGGTCTTTAATGTATTCGGACAGCGTGTAGGGCGTACATTCTACTATCAACATACAAACAAACAAACAGACAAACAAACAACTTTATCAAATCGGAGGTAAAAAGAGTTCTTACTCGTCGGCCTCGTGCGAAGGAAAATGTGGGATGCGTGTCTGCTAATTTTCGCGGAATTTTAGGAAGAAGTGGACTCGGATGTACATCCGTTTTTCTATATGTTCGTATGATATTGATCACGTCCGTCCTCTTTTCGCGTCTTTGACCCGACTCGCTCGCTCGTTGTAAGTGATTTTGAAGACACCCCTTTCTTTTCTTCTTGAAAGTTATTTCAAGGCCAAACTCCCGGAGCGGAATCAGAAAGCTTCCCTCGGTATCGCTTTGATATTGATTTCCCAGAGTCCATACATTTTATCTTCACCCTTGATAAAACGCTGCTGAATTAATAGTTAGAGAGAAGGTAGACAAGCTGCAGTAATCAAGTCATTCGGACACGACCGCTTCAGCGCCAACTCTTACGGGACTAATTATTCGGATGCTTCAGCAGCTTTGAACCGACAAAAGCCGCGCGCTTCGAAGTCAATAGTAAAGTAATGAATTCCCGTCCGTCCGACCGAACGAAACCGAACCCCGGAAGGAATAGATCAACCTCTATCCACCCGACTTCTTTGTGGGTAGGATTCCCTTCTGTCAATTGAACAAGCAGCACGTGGACGGTCACTAGTACACATCGAGACGACGGAGTAGTAGATTAGAAGAAAGACTTTCAATGACCCCAGTTACTCAGAGGTCCTGCGGACGGTCAGCTGCACATAGGCCTACTCGAGTCAAATGAACGCTCCACGCTCTTTACACTGACATCTGAAAAAAAATGCCGTTCTCGAAATGCAAGGGTGACACCGCGTGAGAGCAGGAATGAGTCATCTGCACACTCATCACCTGCTATTATCGTCCACCAAGCCCCAACTTCTTTCTTGAAAGGCAACGCCACGCGGGGGAGGTTCTCCCAACTTTTAGTTTTACCAATCCCGACCAACGCACACGTGAGCGATCCAAATTAGACTTGGCTTCGAAATATCGGACACGGACACACGGACGCAGTTTGACGCTGGGTCATCTGCGCCGCGAAAGATAGCACAGAAGTCACGCTTTTGAGTTGGAGGGGCGGACGGTGAGGTGGTTTACGTGTCTGATGAGTCATACGTCCCTTCCTCCCTTCTTCCGTTACTTCGACCTGACTAGTCCTTTCGTCCCTCACCTTCGATCGATGAGACTTTGGATCACGAGCTTCCAAAAGGCGGGAAGAGAACCCAACAGTCGAGCAGATGAGCAACTTGACAGAGTCAGCTGCAAGGCCAAATCCCTTTCTCAGACTTCGATGAAAGACCGACGACAGGGAATATGAAGGTATTCTGCTCGTATGACCCCTAGAAGAAGCCAACCGCCAAGAGAGAAATTGACACGATGTCAAGGAACGTTGACGAAAGGCTATCTTCAGTCGATTCGACACGAGACCAAGATCTGGAGAAGGATCCAAAATAATGCGAGGGCGAAGGGTACCGGTGCGAAAGATTCTAAATAAGCAAGAACAGTAGATTAGCTGGACGATACAATGAAAGATGAATGGGTCATGAGGAGCTATTCAGCCCGGGTTTACGTAGTACATACCGCTTTATCTTTCTTACGTCCTGCCGTTCCTCTCTTGCTCCGTCTCTCGATGCACACGATAACGGTCCGCCGACTTCGATATCTTGATAGCCTTGAGCTTGCTTTTCGTTTCAGATTGCTGTATATGCACTTCCAAAGGCCCAGAATAGGGTTAATTGCACGGGTCTGGGACAAAGAACAGACGGAATGATCGTAGAGGAGCAGCACCCATGAAGTTGGTCCGTGTTCCGTGCTCTGAGGCGGGGAAAGAGAAGGACTTGTTTCGTCCCGTTAGCCGTGAATTCATCATGCATCCGTATCCTGTGCCCCCGTTCTCCGTTCTCGCTCTTCGCGCTCCGTACCCCATAATCTCGTCACCAAATGCACACAGAGTCGGATATAGACGGCACGCGTACGACACCTCTACACAAGAAGCAAAACGGCGAGCAAACACGGCAATCCGACAGCCACAGTCATGCACATGAAATGAAGAGGGTCAGTTCGAACCGATCACGCTTATTCCAGTGTGGATTTACCTCCCTACCCTCTTTCCTCCTTTACCTTCCTTCTGCGCTTTAGGCCAGGAATCTTTAATCTTCTTTTCAATGCGGGCACGAGGACTGGGCTATGGGTACGCAAAGTAAGGCAAACGTACATACAATGCCGACCATAAAACTTTTTGGACCAGTCATATGAAACAAAGAAGGGGTCAGTTCGAGACGATCACGTCTATCCAATTACAGAATGGATTTACCTACCTACCCTCTTTTTCACTTCTATCTTTCTTCTGCGCCTAAAGCCCGGAATCCTCAATCTTCTTTTCGACATGAGCATGAGGACTGGGTTAGGGGGGGGGGGGGGGGGGGGACACGCAAAATAAGGCGAACGAACATACTATACTATACTCAGTCCCCATAGCGAAGCGTTCTTTTCCGCTCTTCAACGAGCTGGGTGTGAGAGAAAGGAGTAATCCGGGGACCATACGTCGGAACCTCGTAATAACTGCTGGTGAGTCAGAAGCTACGTATGTATGCATCATCCGTGCGTCCTCGGGCCTCGATCAGCATCGATCAACGTCGTCTGCACATGCACGTACGTCAGTCCTCTTCTGTCTTGGCATCAGCTCTCCTCCTCCTCCTCCTCCTCCTCCTCCTCGGAGATGAGATGTCATCATACATACACAGTGTCCAAGCGTATCGGGCAAACAGACGCGCACATATCGGGCAAACAGACAACGATCGCGGAGAGCAGCAGCGGGATCTACGGCAGGCCAGATCGTCCGCGTCAATCAATCATGGCAGATGGCAATGACAATGGCAATGACGATAGATAGATAGATAGATAAGAAGCTGGCCAATAAAATAAAATTAGCATTTCGGTTAACACCTCACCTCGGATTCCCAACCCAAACACTCGACGACATCTCCTTTTTACGTCTTAGCAGCCCCTGAAGTCCGCAGCAAGATGGCTGATTGGCCAAGTCCACTCCAGTCCACTCCGTCCGTCCGTCCGTAATGCCGTGTCGCAATTCAGTACTGAAGTAGTACCCAGAATTCAGTACCCAGAATCCAAAATTGCTTTGCTTTGCTTAGCTTAGCTTCGAAAGTCCTAGCTCGTCCCTGTGATTCCCTCCGGTTCTTGGTTCTTGGTTCTCTGGTTCTCTGGTTCTCTGGTTCTTCGGTCCTTCGGACTGACGGGAGTGACGAAACAACGAAACACAACACGTATGTACGTCTCCTATCACCCCCGTCCGTCCGTTCGCCGGCCGGGTACGTACTCCTGTCTAACCAATAAGAATATGAATAATAATTTAAAGAAAGGCGAACGAATAAGATTCCAGACCGGACTCGCTCGCGTCAAGGTTTTCACACGAGGAACGAGGCCTGGGTCTCGTTTGCACACAAAAGAGAAAGGAGAATAAGAAGAGAAAAAAAAAAAAGAGAGTTCAAGCAGGAAGAGAGTTCGCGAAGGACGCAGAATGTGCGGTGGGGATGACGTGTGTGTTTGTGTGCGTACGCACGCGCAGACCCGTATCCACGGTACGCGCACTGGGCTTGCGGACGCGGATGCGGATGCGGACTCGTGGAATGCACGGGCCAATGAACGCATGGCTGACACAAAGCGCACGGACGAAACGAAACGAAAGCGTACCTCGTCCCGACCCGACCAGCCTCAATGATATAATATAATCAATACTGACGTTGGGAGAAGAAAGAAAGGGAAAGGGAAAGCGAAAGGGGGCTCGCAAGCGCTTCGCGGCGACCCAGCATCGACACCACACCATCGCCAAAACACAAAACCCGGTACTTACACTGTACTGTACTGTACTGTACTGTACGGTGTAGTTCACCGTTCGTTCGTTCACCATTAACTCTCCCGTTTTCAGTTCAATCCATATCGGGCGCAAAGCACTCGCTCGCTGCACCAGCACCAGCACCAGCACCAGCACAGCACTGGGACATATGGATGGATGATGGATATCGGACGGTTATCGATATAGATGGGGGGGGCAGATAGGGCAACCCAACCTCCTTCTTCTCTGCAATGTATGTACCCGTAGTTACGTTACGGGCTGGGCTGGGTGAAACCCAGCGCGCTTCGCGGTGAGCTCACAGGGTTTTTTGTGCTCACGCATGCGATACGATACAATACAATACAATACATACGTACTCCGCTTCGATATTGACATCATATCATGCGCGCTTCTCAAACCGAGGGACGGGGACGCGCGGGGGGAGAAACAAAGCAGCACACGGCGTTAATATCAATCTACGTGTATCTATAATAATAATCAATCACATCACATCACATCAGAGAGAGAGAGATCGATCGATCTGCTCGCTCAGATAACTTACGTACCTAAAACGTTATTAATCTGCGCGTATCGTCGACCTCAACGGTCGTCCCAAAATAAAAATAAAAGCTTCGAACCTCAGTCTAAAAATAAAAAATAAATAAATAAAACAATCACAAATGAAAAACAGAAAAGCCTCGAGAGTATAGTATAGTATAGTATAGTTAGTTATTTCGTTCCGCTGCACTCGACAGACGTCTGTCTGCGCTTATCCTCTCTCCTCCCGAAATCTATATAGATAGAATTCGGATTCGGAAACAGTAATGTGCCGCAACTGAACGCGGATGTCATCTGGCCTAACCCTATGACTTGAAGTTACCAAGTTGTAGAGCTCGCCGAATCATTCGTCAGCGGGTTCGTGGCGATGAGTCAGAGGGGGGGGGGGTACGTACGTGTCTTCCTCATCACTTCCTCTTCCCCCTCTCCACGCCTCAGTTCTTCCGCACCCCCTCGGTGCAAGCGGTGGATATCGGAGCACGGGACCAACGCAGCGCAGCACGAGACGAGACGAGATGAGATCATTGATTGATCCAATCCACGAGCAAAGAAGGGGAGAAGGGAGCAGGAGCAGGAGACCACGGAGAAGCTTGCGAAACTCGCGAAAAAAAAAACAGCAACAGCAACAGCAACAGCAGCACTAGTAGCAGGCAAGTTGTCACAAAACAGACAAGCCCCAAGCTCCAATAGATAGAAGAAGTAGCAGGAGCAGCGTTCATCTGCGCGCGCAGAACTGCAATCGAGCCAATCGAGCTAGAATCCTAGACCCAACTGCACTTCAATTCGACGCGGAAGAGCGCCAGAACCAGATGCACACGAGTCAACGCGTTTTCTAGGGGACAGACTGGCACCATACCATGTACCATCTACTACTACTTGAGTCACGTAACGTACGGGAGAAGCCCCAGCCCCTCACATTCATTCTAGCGTATGCACATCAAAGAGTAGAGTCCGTTCCACGTTCCAGTCAGTCAGTACTAATGGTCCGAGTCGGGCCCCGACTCACTTGTATGTATTAGCGGCAACATGCACTTCCCAACAATGTGACAACACGGCGGAACTGAGGACTAAGAAGAAGAAAAGAAGAAGAAGAAGAAGAAGAGAAGAAGGAAGAATGAAGAATGAATGAATGAATGAAGTCTTAAACAACCGACAGAAGGATATGGATATGGATATCGAGAGTCGAGAGTCGGAAGTCGAGAGTCGGAAGTCGGGAGTCGGGAGTCGGAAGGCGGGGAACAAGGAACAAGGAATTAGGGATCAGGATCAGGAATAAAATAAGGCATGAGAGTGTTACTGCTGCTGCAATTGCCGGTAAGTACTAGTTAGTATTGGTCTGGGAGGATAGAAGACGGCGGATCAGATAAATTATACATTCGTCCGTACATCCCATGAATCGTGATTGGTCTGCCCGTATTATATCATATTAATATTATACTTGGTATGAGATGAGAGCGCGTATCGAATCGCTCGATCAACCGAAAGTCGGAGAGAAAAAGAGAGAAATTCAGAAATTAGAAGCGAGGGAAAACCTGACATAGAACACCAGTACTGGTACTGGTTCTCGCCTGACGGACGGATCGCGCGAAAAAAAAAACCCGACATACTTAGGGATCTAGGTCCCACCGCAGCTCTGCAGGGGACGGACTCATCTCTCAGCGCAATGCAATCCAGTCCAGAACGAAACCGAAACACGAAATAGAACTCGGGAGAAAAATGAACGGAATAACCCGCAGAAAGAAGAAGACAAACCAACCAAACAAACAAACGAACGAGGATCAGAACAGCACCCAAGACCCGACTCGATCGACCCAACCGACGGGAGCTCGAGAGCTGGTTGTGGTGTGGAGATACCGCGGCGCAGCACACGACCGAGGACTCCCGCCGCGTGTCAAGAACCAGAGTGCGAGAGAGAGATACAGTACGTGGTGTATGGTATGTGGACCCCACGTTAATTATCCAGGCGGGATGAGGGCAGAACCACTTCTTCCTCCACCGAGCGGGAAGGGTACTTAATTACGAAGTGGAGGCGTAGGTTAATGTTAATGGACACGGAAAGGCTGATCCTCGGGAGTCAGAAACAGAAACGACGAAAGGAAAAGACGGAGGTACGCGCGAGAATAAGGATAAGGATAGAGGAACACACATGGGGACGGAGATGGAATTTGGAATTCAGAGAAAGGAAAGCAAGAGGACGAAAAAGACTGCGGCAGTGATACGAGGGGGGGAGTGTGCGAGGGGGATAGAGAGAACTCGTGGCGCGGATCCGAGCGTACGTATGTATGAAGGTGGACGGTGGCGGTCATCGCCAGAAGTTGGAGTGTCCGGCGCTGCGATGGCAGGGGACATAACGCGACGCGCCGGCGCTTCCTGTCATCCTCACCGGCGAAATGTCAACGCGACGGCGACGCCTCCGGCAACAAATACGAGTTAGATGGTGAGAGCGTAGATAGATTACGTTTGAAGAGACGAGGAGGAGGAGGAGGATCAAGGCGTGTTCGCAGAGAGAAAAGAGTGGATTTACCGCGCTCGTAGTAGGGGCAGTCGGCGGAGGAGCAGCTGTGAGACGAGCCGGCGGCAATGCGGAGTAGAGTTTAGTTGTTAGTCATTTATTTATCACGGACGGAGGTCGGCACGGGTGACGGCAACGGGGACATAGGATAGGATAGGGCTGACGGCATTTTGCCGTGAGTGAGTGAGTGAGTGGGATGGATCTCGATCTGGGGGACAGAAGTCACGAGCGCATAGACGGATATCGGGCCGGTGATATGGACATGACAATGGGATTGCCATCGACTGCCGCGTTCATAAAATAAACATTATTTTATTGGTATATATATACTACTATACCATCCTCATAGCCCTCATCCTCATCCTCATCCTCATCCTGATCTGCTACGCTACGATGCATACAGTCCAGTCAATGCCTGCTGCCATAAGCAATCTCAACTCATTCTCAATCAACTCAAACTCTTTCCTCTTCTCCCGCTCAAACATCCCTCAGGCTCTCTCCCGCTCCTCATCTTCCACTTCACAATCTACTCTCCCTCTCCCATCTACCTCCGCCGCTGTCTGTTACGGTCCCTCAGATCTCCGCGTAGACTCTCGGCCTCTCTGGCCTCCAGCTCCAGGTGAAGCAACAATCGCTCTCGGTCCCACAGGCCTCTGCGGCTCAGACCTCCACTACTACACACACGGGCGCAACGGCGACTTTGCCCTCCGCGCCCCGCTCGTCCTTGGCCATGAGGCTGCAGGCACCGTAACAGCACTCGGGCCGGGCGTCACAAACCTACGCGTCGGCCAGCGCGTCGCAGTCGAATGCGGCGTCATGTGCGGCGACTGCAACAAGTGCAAAGAGGGCAGGTACAACCTCTGCAAGGGCATGCGCTTCGCCAGCTCGGCCAAGACCTTCCCCCACCTCGACGGCACGCTCCAGGAACGCATGAACCACCCTGCCCATCTCCTGCATCCGTAAGTCGTTCGTTCGCGTTCCAGTACATGCAGACACGTGTTCTTGGTGCAGAATATTTATTCTTTCTTTATGAAGGATACCCGAAAACGTCTCCCTCGAGCTCGCAGCGCTCGCTGAGCCTCTTTCCGTCCTCATCCACGCCGCGCGTCGCGTCGGCCTCTCCTCAAAAGACTCCACCTCAACAACAACACCCAAAACAGTGCTCGTCTTCGGCGTAGGCGCCATCGGGCTGCTCGCCTGCACACTCGCCCGCGCACGCGGCGCAACACGCGTAGTCGCACTCGACATCAACCAGCAGCGCCTCGCCTTTGCCCAATCCAACGGGCTTGCGGACGCGACGTACTGCTTACCTCTATCCAACAAAACGAAGAGCGCCGGGGCGACGCAAGAGGAGAAATTACTCGCTGCGAAGGAGAACATCATGGCTGCGCTCCAGCATTTCGACGCGCCCGATGGGTTCGACGTCGTGTTCGAGTGTACGGGCGCGGAGCCGTGTATCCAAATGTCCATTCACGTACGTCCTCCTCTCCCTTCTCCTTCCTCCCAAGTAACCAACTCACCTTACATTGCCCACAGGCCTGCGCGACGGGCGGCCGAATAATGCTCATCGGGATGGGGACGTCCAACATCACGCTCCCGCTCAGCGCAGCCGCGACGCGCGAGGTGGACATCCTCGGCTCCTTCCGCTACGCCAACACCTACCCCGAGGCGCTGCAGCTCCTCTCCTCCGGCGAGCTCAGGGGGATCGAGAAGCTCATCACGCACAGGTATCGACTCGAGGACGCCAAGGAGGCGTTTGAGCTCATGCGGCGCGGACGCGACGAGAAGGGCGGGCTGGTCATTAAGGTTATGGTTGGTGGGAACGCCAGCACGAGTGGGAATTGATTGCTTTGAGGGGGGATGATGGACCTTTTTGACCTTGTTTCTTTGGTTTATGGATTTTTTTTTGGATTGGATTGGATTTGGATTTGGATCGGATTGGAATGGGGTACTTACTTGGATGGGAAACGGGCTGGCTCCTTTACTTTTTCTCTTTTCGCTCATCATGATTTACGACTGCGATGACTGATGGCATGACTTCCTCCCTCCACCTCGCTCGCATCACCCCCTCGCCCTCGTCCTCGCCCTACGCACACCCGACGTCTCATCTCCCTCACATCGCATCGCATCGTATCGCATCTCTTCGCATCTCTCACCTATCCTCACCATCTCATGCATGCATGTTCATGTTCATTTCTTCCTTTTCCTTTTCTCATCTCTCTAACGTTCATCTGTGTACAACACCAACCAAACCAAACATTCTGCCCACATAGACGCGACGTACCCGCGATTCCCTCTCGTCTTTACCTTTTTTATACAAAACCTTTGTCCTTCCTTCCCTTTCCCTTTTTTTTTTCTATTGCGATCGATGATGGCTCCGGCTCCGGAGCTCCTGGTTCGGGTTCATTCACTTACATATGTATTTCTATCATGCAATATCACATATCACATATCACATATCACATATCTTTCAGCTTGTCATTTTATCGACTTGGTGCGCACACGAACGAACGAACGAACGAGCGAGCGACGGCGCGTGTTCAAATTAGAGTTCTCGAAATCCGCCCCGCCCGCCCGGAGTACCAAGTCTTATGTAGTCTCCAGGTCCGGGATCTCCAGATACGGCTACGTATTAATTTACGAGGTCCCCGGAGATAAACGATATTAATCCTAATCCTAATCCTAATTCTCGATACGGGCACGCGCACGGGTACGGGTACATGCATACAATACATACAATACATACGATACGATACAATACAGATACAATACGATGCAAATACACGCGATCCGACTGACTTGAGATATCAATCAATCGCCATACATACATACGCATCGCACTGACCCTCTGGTCGAATCGCGGGGAAAAAAACGAACAAAAATCCTGTCTGTCTGTCTGTCCGTTCTGTCTGATCTAATCATGTGCATATGGCTTGGATGTCTCTCCTACCCGACCCGACCTGGACCTGGACCTGACCTGATGCTAAGATGTGCAGCTGTCGTGGTTCAGAGTGTATTTCACTATGTGTGTAGGTGTGTGGGTAGCGTGAGTATGAAGAGCGAAAGCGAAATGGGGAAGACTGTGCTATGATTTATTTATTTATTTATGTAGGAACTGGTGGGTAGGGTCGGTCGGTCCGACGACCCTACCTACGCCTGTCCGTTTGTCCATTATTTGTCTCATTTGTCTGTCGCCCATTCCCATTCATTCGCTCCGCTTCATTCATCGCTTCATCGCTTCATCGCCTCGTTCATTCCATCTCCTTTGGGTTCCGGTCCATTGCTACCGTAATTACAATATTTATGTCTTACCTATGTGCTTGTATGCTTATGTGCTATGCGCTCCGACACATCCACTGTACATCCACACTCTACGCTCTACGTTCTACGTTCTACGTTCTACGTTCTGCGTTCACCATTCTCATTCTTTCTTCTTTTTCTTCATACCCTACTCTACTGAACTGAGTGGGGTTGGACTCGGAGCCGGTGGGGCGGGGCCGTACTCCGAGTCCGAGTCCTCTTACTTAGGTCCTGTTTGTTTCATTCGTATTCGTATTCGTATTCGTATTCGTCCAATCCAATCCAATCCAATCCATTCTTCTCATCGTTACTGTAGTATGTATGTAATGCAGGTTCTACATACATATGCAAAAAAAAAAAAACCAAAACTCCTGTCCCAAAGGCCCGAGTATACTCTGGAACAAAGAAATACAAAAAATACCAAGAATGTACAGTAATTTGTTTGAAGTTCGACTTTTCACGACTCCCCCCTCTATGCGTACGTATGTTACAACTATACAGCATCCGACGAAAACGTCGTCGGTTATAGACGGATGGATATGGATATCTGCGTGATACCGCTCTTTTTGCAGTTCAGTACAATATACATCTGTCGTACATATGTGTGTGCTTATTTACCATTACGATAGATAGAAAAAGCTCGACGGCCCTCCTTCCCCTGTCCGTCCGAGTCGGTTTTGACGGCGGGGGGGGGGGGGGTCATCATCAATCGAGAGCACTTACCTATTTACTTATTTACAGGCTTCCTTCGTTGACTGCAAGGCTCCAAATTCAACAGAAGTTCTGACAACAGGTGATAAGACACTCGGCGACTCGTGTACATAAGTACTCTAAGACCTGCGAGCTCCCCAGCTCACTGTAACTCCAACTTCGCATCACCCGTACCCCCGCGCGCCCGCCCTTCGCATGATACGTACTCTAACGGACACACAGAACGCCGCGATAACAGTTTCAGTTTCCCACTCTACTCCGCACATAACATACCACTGGCAGTAGTACTTACATTTACATACACACATGCAGAGCATAGCATAGATAGCATAGCACATGCATCTACAGTATACCCGGATGCATATGCCCCCCCTCCTCTCTCTCTCCTCTCTCTTGCCCTCTTTTTTTTTTTTTTGCGTTTCTCCACAGCACACCCCACACTCACTCCACTTTCTGCTCCGAGGGTAAGGCAAAGACCGAAACTAAAAAATCCAAGTTTCCATTACACAGAAGCCGACCGAGAGATAGTAGACACAAGACACACCAAAGCGCTAGACGATCAAACGGCGAATGAACGAACGAACGAATGCGAATGAGGAAGGACAAAAGCGCACAAATCGTTTCCAAAACATACTGTAGGTACATCACAAGACGCTCGCAGCAACAGCCTTCCAAAGCGCCATCGGATTATTCACGCTAAAATATTATATTATTGTACCCCCAAAACGCATTAATGCGCACGACCGACCGACAGAGAAAAGTCGAAGAGAAGGTAGAAGGTGTGAAGCAAGGGTTTTCAATCAGTATCGGTATCAATCAATCAAGAGAAAGCCAAGTGTGAAAAAAAAAAAAAAAAGGCAAGAAGTATAAAGTTCAGAAGAAGAAAAACATGACGTACGTATCGGCTGTAAGCGGGAAGTTGACGTTCGCGGGGCGGTCTTGCCATTCTGTGTTTTTTATATTCCCGGGATCCAGAATGCGCATTCCCGCGCGAGAAAAGTTGCGGGAAGCAGGACCGAGGAGAGGAGGAAAGTCAGTAACCCATTCTGTTACATCGACATCGGCAACCGCCCGGACGATAAAGGGTAAAGTGTCATTGCAACCAAAATCACCATCGGCGCGAAGTCGGAAAAAGGATGAAGAGAAAGAAGGGAGAGAGGAGGTAAAGGAATGAGAATGAATGACAAGAAAGCGAGAAGTAGACTACCGGGTCATCGTCAAACGCGCGAGACTTTTCGAACATGCGAATAGAAGAAGGAAGACGAGTGAAAGGTTCGGGATGAAGCGAAAGTTCGGGTGTAGAGAGAGAGAGGACCCGGTAAGTGGTGGCCCAGGAACAAAGAAAACCAGCAACGCGCTGCAATGAGTTAGAGGTATGGGAACTAGAGCGGGAGGAAGGTATAGAGAAGGGTGGAATACGTCATAAGCATGAGGCGGGAGAACAGCAAGACTGAATACATGACGGATAGAAGGAAGGGAGAGCAAGAGGACTAGGCAATAAAGAGACCGAACGGGGAATCGCACTAGTAAGGAAACGGATGTAAAGACGTACCCTCGGGATCGTTTGGGTTCTCAATCCCAAAGCCGAGTCGCCATGTAATGCCTTGCACGCTGTTCGTCAAGCTACATGTTCCGAAATAAAAGCAGATAGAAAAGAAGTAGTCAGCAGATTTCTCTGGCGGTTTTCACGGACCGATGGCAGAAAGAAAGGTGGAGCTGAAAGCATGAAGAAGTTGATATAACGAAGCAGTCGGGCGAAAGCGATACATCGGAGGGAGGGAATGAGGGAGAGCATGAATTCAACGTGGGTTGCTCGTGAATACAGCGGCCTACGGGCCGCGTCTTTTCGGAGTGAGATCTAGACAAGATGTATCGAAAGGGCAAGGAAAGAACAGATGCACATACAAATCAGGTGGAGCGAGCGGATTATTCTTGAGACCTGTCGTCTATAGGTGGAACAAACGACCAATCAGTCAGGCAAGCAGCGCATTTATCGGTTTAATGGAAGACAGTCCTGAATGTTCAGTGACTGTACAAGCCATTTTCTTTATCCGAGTACGATGATTCTCACCTTTACTTCCGTATCCATAGTTGAGAAGTCGGACGACTGTCCACCAACCGTACCACAATATTGCTGAGTAACATCCTTCTTGCCGCCGACAACCACTGTCTTCGAGCCTTCCTCCTTGTTCATTGAAACCTTCGGCGTAACGCAATTTAAATGAGACTTCTTCCTGAATAGAAGGGAAGCAGGATGACGTCGCCATGACCCTGCCTTACTCACCGAGAACAGAGAACAGGAACTCGCACACCTGGTGTGCACAAGGTAGCTTAACCTTCTGCGGAAAAGCGCGACGCTAGGGAAAAGCACCGCACCTGCCATTACTGACTATAACGACCTTAGCCGGATCGAAGAGCGGTTCATCAGGCGGCGTCATATCGAAGGGTTGGCACTCCTGGCCCAGACTGGCCGATGGAATCCCGGAAGAGAATTCAAAATTTCCCGTCAAGTACATCGCCATACAGATTTGTTCGCAGATTCACGGAAGCAAAGAAGCTAATCAGACTCCGTCTCCCCACGATTAAAACTCTGATAAGAGAACTAGGAAGGCATACGTCACTGACTCACCGTTGGCTGAATGCGTCTGGCCTCCCATTGATGACCGTGCGCACCGGGTTCGCTAACCAGTCAAAGTTTGCAGGAAACGGCGTGTTGTTCGCAAAGTTCCAGTTCAGAGGATTGTACAAAAGAAAGTTATTAGGATCCGCCCCCTGGGTGATGCGCTTGACAATAAGCTGCGCTAAAGGTCCCGCCCTGGCTTTCGTGTCCAAACCAGCCTGGGGAACGGTAGTATTTTTTGGTCCAGCAATCTGTGGAGCATCAGTTTCGGTGGGTATAGAATTCATCGCCGAAATGCTTACAATCCGATGCAACCACTAGCCGAACGCCTTGATCAGCACACGATCAGTATACTGAATGCTCAGGAAAACTCACATGAGCAATGCAAATGAATCCTTCATTCATGAGAATTCGCATCAACACCCATCATAGAAATCAAGCCAAGAAAGTACGCACCACCTCCGTTATTGGTCTGAGAGAGATACATCAGCTTCAACCAATAAAATGGGGTTATATAAATAATTGACCGACCACATCGACAATCAACTGGCTGGCGCCTTTTCCAACGAGAGTTTGTAGACCGCTCAGCAACGTTTGCTCAAACGTGTCAAAGTTAGACGCCGAGAAACTTCCCAGGGCAAGAACCCCCGTCTTTCCGTCATCCAGTATATAGAACGTCGAAACACCTGAACCAGCGATCGGCGCAGCAGGCTGCAATGGTCCAGGTAGGACAACATCTGATTGCGGTTTGTCATCCAGTAAGATTGAGATCGGGTGCTTCATCACTACTTCTGGACTTAAGGTCGGCTTTGGCGCAAAACGGCCTCCTGGTACTTTCCGTACTGGCGTAGATGTTTCCGAATCCGATGAACTAGTGAGATTGACACCATTGGTGCCGTCGACAGCGACACAGTTGTTTTGACGGAACGACGCTGAATCCGTGAAGCCGATAGAAGCACTACCAAATCGTGAACGGTATGGCAACTAAACAGAACTCGAATAAGCGAATTGATCTTCCCAATGAAAAAAGAGGCTCACGGTGAATGAATCAGTCGTGCTGCTGTTAACGCGTTGGACGGTCAGCTCTACTGAATCAGCCAGAGGCAAGGACATTTGCGCAAAATTGCCCATGATATAGTTCCATCCTGTAGACGCCCGTTGATAACTAGAGAAGAAGCTAGGAAATTAAGGAGGTCAGAAAGGCGTGATAGAAGAAAGAGAGGATAGGCGCTTATCCCGCCGATCCCCCTCTGTAAAGTCAAAAGTCAAAATTATCTCTACCTATTCTGGCGCGTGCCGAATCCCTGGAAGCTTCCTGTAATCGCAGCATTGGCGTTGACCGCGACGAACGGGTCTTGACCATTGATAGCAAGTACTTTGGCGCCGGAAAGCTGTCGAATTTCGGTATGAAGGCCATTGAGAATTGAGTATTTATGCATGATCGACGCTCCACTCACAGATTCAAGATTGCCCTTCAGATCTTCTGGAAGAGCATCTTGCCAGAAAGATATTTCATCTGCAAATTCCGCGCTAGCTACTTGAAATGCTTCCGGAGCAATATGCACAGCTTGTTCGCCTTGTTCGTCCGTGAGGAGCACAACAGGTGTTGGTAGGTACGTCACGAACAGAGAATCATAGCACGCGTTTATATAAACACAATGACCATCCATAAGCCGCCTCACTGAGCGAGCCAAATCGACATGCATATCGAACTCGGATGAATACTGCGTACGCCGAATGCGCGCTATGTCGCCAAGGATGTCCTCGTGTACATCTGCCGTGAAAGGTTCCGGCGCGCGCACCTGGTAATTGACTGAGGTGTGGAACGCTAGCGACTTCTGGACGACATCGAGAATCTGTGTATTCCGTAAAAGCCGTTGGGCCACTATCATATTCGCACGCCTCGATTAAAAGGGGACGTACGTTTGTTTTTATCGTTTGGTTGATAGGGAACGATTCGAAGCAAGAGCGAACCGCGCTAGGTGCGACCCATTTCTGTCCCCCAATTGCAGCGCATAGGTCAGGAGCTCTTGGAACTGCATTGGCAGCCGCTGCAACAATTAGGGATGAAACAGTGAGCAGCATGACGAACCCAGGGGCAGCTTGCACCAATCCATCCAATTTTTAAGAGGGCCACACTGAAGCCGAGCAGATGTATGGCACAAAATTAGGCAAGGCACGATGCTCCCCATGCGGGCCGTAGGCGAAAGATAGAGAGATCAAAGGGCGCTGCGTATGGCAAGCTAGCTGCTTTGATAGCTGAAGAAGCCCTTCGTAGTCAGTCGTCATGAATAGAAGCAGGTCGAAGCGCCAAGAGATGAGGAAAAACCAGCGAGAATGGTGAATAGGGCCGTATAGTAGTAGGAAAAATCTGACCAAACCACATGGTCGACGAAGACGAATACGATTTCAGTTATGAGTTAGAACGACCGAATTGTTGTTAAACGCGGTTGATTGGATTCCGACTCTCATGGAATCCATGTTTCCCATCATGCGATAAAGCATCTGGGAATTTGCCGACCTTCTGGAAGTCCAGAATGCCTTGCGGATCGCGCGGACGTAGCCAGATTAAGAGTGTCTTTTATTCGTAGCGATGACCGTTGAGAAAATACTTCTATTTTATACGTACGAAGGAGATAAACGCACGGAGTAAACCCGATTGTCTACCAATGAACCACGTGTCGCAATGGCCGCATTTTCTCCATGGTAAACAGATCTTCAGCGCCCAATTGTGCTTCCACCTACATACACCCAGAGATCCGCCTGACTGTTTGCTCGGTCGCGCCTCGATGCCCTTTACGATCTACGCAGTTAGCAGAAAAATTGTAAAGTCGGTCAAGCGGTAGCCTTTGCAGGCGTCTGCGGTTCCGTATTCGCTTCCATCGTCGATTTTCGTTCCATCCGTACGTCATGAGTCTGCTTGGACTGCGCTACGGATCGTTCCCACTCGTGGATCCTCCAGTACCAGGCAAGCTTGGGTATATTCGGATTCTGCTTTTTCTTCGGTTTTTTGCCCTTCAAGCTGGGTGCAACTTCGAGCTCTATTTCGCTAGGGTCCTTCTGGACATGGAACTTTTCGATGACGCCCTTTTCCTGAAGCGTCGCCAGAATGGTCTTTTTAAGATACCTGAAAGCTGCAGATCAGCAAAATACTGCTCTACGAGATGGTTATTGCCCACCTCATAGACTGAAACGGGTGTTCTGAGGCAGACTCGGTAGGGTTTCGAGGGATAGATTTAGGAGTCGCGCGTTGGAAGATTTCTTTTGTCGACGCGCCATTTTGGGAATCTCGCAAGATGGACAAGACTGCCTCGACCGCCTGATACGGAGGCGGAACTTTGCCTGTTAATCGGATGGCTCGAGGAATCGACGGAAACATGGTGTTGATGCCTTCAGCGAAAGGGAGGTCGTCGGCAGCTGCTCAGTCAAGTAGAGAAAAGGATTACATAATCAAGCATTAGTCAGCGGTTAGGGATCGTTTCGGCCAGACATACATATCGCCCACTTGTAAAACAAAACCGCGACTACTCATTATCGCACAAGAGCATAAAGAGAGAGATATCGGCTTTTCTGAAGAGCTGATAGCGGGTAGATTCACATCGGGCGAAAACCAAACGCTGGAAAAGAGGAGTGTAGTTTTCTGTGGTTTCTACGTGAAAGCTACGTGAGAAGACCCGCAAAAAGACTCAGAAATATCGAGGTACGTTGAATTGGACTTCTTATTGGGCCAGCTAATGATGGTATCTTTATCCTTTCGGAGCTCGCGAAGTTAGCTATGTTCATGCTCAGATGAGCTTGATAATTTGAAGACTTCGCAGGAAGTCATGTTGTAGCAGTAGAAGTACTCTACCAATGAGAGTACGGAGAACGTTTCCCCGCAAGAAATGCTCCCGAAACTCTTAATCAAGCTTATCAAGAATTTTCAAACGGTCAAACATTGGGTTATTCATGGGAACGAGAGAAGGAGTAGGCCCATCTTGATCAATGAGACCGTGTGGCCTAACACAAAAGGGAGGAGGATTAAGGGCGAGTTTTCTAACGTTACGCCCGTTCTCCTGCAACTTTCTTTCTTGTCGAAGTCACTCAACACGATGTGCGTTCGTTCGTTTTTTCTCGGTGATGCCGTGCTCACGTGTACGCGTCGTCCCGACGATTCCAGGCTGGTCAGGATCTCGCACTCTGGAGCCAATTTCCTTCTGAGGGACCGGGAACTCAGAAGCAGCTCTGACTCGATTCTCGCTTTACGGTCCCGTGTGCAACAGAATGTAATCGAGTTAATTCACTTGTATTCCGCCAGCCTGAACGACCGAACTAAAGGATACCAACCAAAATATCTGCAATGTGGATAGCGCGGCTGGAAGCTGGCTCCCGTAAAAAAAGGTAAAGACCTGGAATTCGAGATGAGAGTCCTTGGATTGTACGAGCCCTCGAGTTCACTTTCTTGCCGCGTTTGCAGCACCCGTATGCCGTGGCCGAGCGCGTCGCTGGGGATGCGACCTCAAGGTGGTTTGTAGGATAGCAATGGCCGAGCCAAGACCTTCACCAGGCATCTCTCCGGAGTGCCCGGCTCGAAGTCCACAATGAATGGGCTTGCCGCCAGAACAACTGGAATTGCTGATGTGAATCGGACTGATTTGGATAGATGTCTGATTCAAAGTCTTGGTATTAATGGTAAAGAAGCTGTGGAACCATGCCTGGTTCCGAGAATTTGACGATGAAAGGCAGCCTTCCAGCCAAGGACGAATAGTGGAGAACAATATATGAATGGCCCCTATGATAGGACATCCAAATTCTGAAAGTGACATGATCTCCCACTCATTCTCGTGCAAGTGTTGACGGGAGTTAGAGGGATCCAAGGCGGAGACAATCGAGTGAATACGGACTGGAAAATTTCGTGTCCCCTTCGGAACACGGACCAGTTTCATGGGCTCCTATGCCGTCTGCCGCTAGTGCTCTGTCCCGGTCTTACGTCGCGTTTTGTTTCTTGGGTCCGCAAGTGCTATCATATCGCAGAGACGAAGCCGGAATGACAAGATGGTAAGTATACATATGTCACAACTCAGCTTTAGCCTACCAAGTCATCCAGATTTGCTGAGCGGTGAATGCCGACATGTAAGAGGAAACAAGATACGTAAAGCCGAATTCGCAATCCTTCCTCGTGGCCTTCCAGTGCTCATTCTCGCATTGAACCAGTCCTTCACTACTGCTATCCCTCTACCATGGCATCACTTGAGTTGTTCTACAGATATTGCAAGCATATAGTCTTGACAAAACGAGACTTCCGACGATCGTCCATGAAGAACTTCTGAAGATATTTGTCAAACCGGTCGGCAATCGCGGAACGGATCCTCGCGAAACCCCGAACGCGAAATGAGCGAAGTCGCATCTGACCTAAAAACATCTGCCTATCTTACCGTCTTGATGCCTATGATCCATGGATTGGAGCTTGGAATTGTCTCGCGAATTTACAGCTTACGAAAGGTAAGTGGACGCGTGATTCATCGGACACGTAAATCTATCGCCCTATTCCGTCGTAGTAGCTATATGCTATCGTTGCGCTCGTGCAGGTGACCGCGACTTGTTAATACGGCGTCTGCGTGGAGATATCCAGTTGTTCAGCTGTTGTTCCATTGTAATTGATTGCTCACGTGCCTCATCGATAGAAGGGACTGTAGGCAAAAGGCACGGAGATCGAAGAAACTGAGTGTTATGACTAGGCTCTGACCCGGATGGAAACGCTGACGCTTCAGATGATCCAAGATTCTCACAGCTTGGATCATCTGAAGTTATCGAGACTCGGATCCGGATACAGCTGACCGTTTGTCCTTTCCGCTGTGCGTCACGAGTGGTAGGTTACTGAGCTTCCAAAATATTAATCCGCCTACCTGAAGTCCGCATGCGACAATGTCGACAGAAGTCCTGCAAGGAAGTCTGAGGAAGTTCCGTTGACCTTCCTGATTTTTCTTATGGGATAATTGTTGCGCTGATTTTTTTCCTTATACGGTCAAATGGTTGTTTAGTATTTTTATCAGAACTCGTTCGAGAACCATACCACTCATGCTAGTCCTGGCCCGTTTGATCGCCCGAGACCCGGGACCTGGTCCTTGAAAACTGCTTCATTGTATTTCGGCGGCTCCAAATTAAATCAAATCAGGGCACTATACATTTATTTGTACGTCCATCCACGCATCCTTGGCTTCTTTGTTTTATGCCGGCACGTTTGTAATACTTTATCTTCAAAGGCACGAGACCGAAAACATATTCGAAGTTGTGCCCCTTCATGCTTCCCATTCGGCCTCTGGAGTGAACCCTCTGAGTGGTTCGGCCGCGAACACGCATAAGTTGGCTGGCTGTTATCATTATGGTCCGAGATTCGTCTATACTCTCTTCGGAGTACTTCTCGCGTTCTTGACCTCCGTTCTTGTTTCTTCTGTTTGTTTTCAACTACTGCTGGTAGTTTCCTTGAATGTGCTTCACTTTGAGCAACCAAATGGTCCTAGTCGAAAGTCCAGTAACAACTTGAACAGTCGAATAAGTCGTTCCATCTCGCTTCTACCCTTACAAATTTCCGAGGCATTGTTTCTTCCCTTCTAATCCCACGAAGAGGGTGTCAGTCTGACCCCAATTCGGGCCGTCTCCTTTTTTTCTAACTAAATCAGGCTGATAGGCCGGAGAAGCTATGTGTTTGAACTCGACACTCCGACAAAAGAAAGGAAGAGTCGAAGACAGAATAGTAAGCATGGAATTGGAAAATAAGAAAGGAAAGTACGTGTTCGTGTTCTGTATACGGTCAGGTAGGAGACAACTCTATTGATATCATCGAAGGACCAAAGAACAGAAAAACACAAATCTTTACAGCGGTTATAAACAACGTGCAGAAAACGCTGTCGGTAATGGACGAAGCATGTGGAGCAGTAGTTGATTGTTATGGACAGTGTAGAGAAACAAACGCTGATGCAGACGATAAGTGCAGAGAATGGAGAAAAAGATACGAAGAGTAGAAAGAAGGCGCAAGAAATGGAGATGCAAAAGAAAAGGGAGAAGTGGATCGAAGGAGATGAGAAATAGATTTTCCTTGAAAACGGTGATGTGCCGCCCAGACCAGGTCCTGTGCGTCTGATGAGCGTAGTCAGTGCTCGCAAAGAGAGACCCACGCTTCCTGATGGCTCGCGAAGTGCGATCGAGAGTGACAGACGGCGATGTGCCGCCTTGGCCAGGTCCTGTACGTCGGATTTGCGTATTTAATAGTTGCAGACTTGCGACCTGTGCGTCCCGATGGACCGCGGCGTGGAGCGAGAGTGACAAAATGGCGATGTGTCGTCCAGACCAGGTCCTGTGCGTCGGGTATGCATGCGTGTTAGTCACGAATGAGCGATCTATGCATCCTGGTGACCCGCGATTACATGTCGCGGGTGGTCAGTCTTACGGAACACTTTGAAGCTAAGAGAGCGAGAAATTCTCGCGTTTTCCTTGATTATGAGGTTAGACACCAGTGCGATATATATAAGTCCAAAGAACTTACCGACAGCGTTCCATTGGGACCCAGAAAGGCTTCTTTCCTTTGCTCTATTATCACTTCACACACAAAGCCGGAGAAGAACCTGCACGTGAACACCGGTTATTGTCCGTTGTCCTCGTGTGGAGGTCTGGGGGTCAACTTCTGGCTTTGCGACCGGAGCTTCAAAGACTTCGGTAGAGGGCCCTTCTACCGAAGTCGTCGAGGTTCCTGTTTCAAATCCAAAAAAGTTGACCTTGGACCTCCTAGACTAAAAAAGAGGAGTTGGAGCTTGGATTGCGCAGCGTCTTCTCCATTCGAGGGGAAAGTTCGTGTGCCTCGGTCCCCAGGGGCACCGTTGAAAGAGTCTCGTTGCTTCCATTCCAAGTCTGGATAGAACAGCCGTCGAAGCTGGTCAGCCTATGTCATTACCATAATCATCAATATAAGTGGAGTAGTGACTCACCGCAGCATTCCAAGGCCGACTACATTTACACGGTCTCGACGGCCTCAAGGTCGATGTTGCGGATTGATCCTCGGGAATGGGGATGTCCAATGGACCTATCTCGATCTCAGCCTCGATTCGCTCAAGCAGTGGTGAGTGTTATGTGTATTTGATGGTCGCAAACAAGCGATCTACGCTCCTGGTGGACCGCGAAGTGCGGTCGAGATGGCAAACGGCGATGTGCCGTCCAGGCCAGGCCCTGTACGCCGGGTTCGCGTTTAATAGTCGCAGACGTGCGACCTGTGCGACCTGGTGGACCGCGGTGTGGGAAACGCGGTTGAGGCCGACGAAACGGCGATGTACCATCCAGGCCAGGTCCCGTGCGTCGGGTATGCATGTTCGATAGTCGCGAACGAGCGACCTATACATCCTGATGACCCGCGATTACATGCCGTAGCTGATCCGCCTTAAAGGACACTGTGCGAAGAAGAGAGAGAGAAACGCTCGCGTTTTCCTTGAGTACGAGGTTAAATACCAGTATGATATGTATATAAGTCTAAAGAACTTACGGGCAGCGTTCTGACGGGACCCGGAAAGGCTTCTTTCCATTCCTCTAATATCACCCCGCACGCGAAGCTGGAAAAGAAAGCAACGTGTCAATACTAATGATCTCCTCGTTGTCCTCGTATGAAGGTCTGCTGTTGATTTCGAGACAGGAACTTGGGTAAAGGGCGGAGGACTCGGAGCGTCGTCTTCTCCATCCAAGGGATAAGTCTTGTTTACCTTGATCCTCCTGGGCGCCGAAGAGAGAGTCTCATCATCTTCATTCCAAGTCTGGATTGAACAGCCGACGAAGTTGGTCAGCCCATGTCGTTGCCATACTCGCCAACATAAGTGGAATAGTGACTCACTGCAGCATTTGAAGGCCGACCACATTTGCATGGTGTCGATGTCCCGATAAACTCAAGGTCGATACTAGAAGTCTCCCAATCGGATTGATCCTCGGCGAGGAGGACGTCGAGTGCATTTATCTCGAGTTCAGCCTCAATGGGCTCAGGGAATGGTGCGGTCAGAGGGTCGATAAAGCCATTGCTGGCAGAAGTGTTCGCGGGGACGCAGTCGGTGATCGTGGCAGATTCATCTGCTTTCGGGATCTGATGTACATTGCATTAGAAAGGATGGAAAGGGTCAGCGTCGGCTAAATTATCTTTGATGTAATAGATTCACCGTTGTGTCGTGTGTATCGTCATGCTCGAATGACGTCGGGACCGCTGCTGTCAGTTTATTACCGTCGTCAGGGAGTGGAACATAAGCAGGATCGAGCTCAGTGGCCAACGTTGCTGAAACATCGGTATCCTTGTTTATAGAACGGATATCTGTAATTGACTACAAGGAAACACCGATGCAGAATTAGCCTTGAACAATGCGAGCTTGTGTTCAAGAAATTTGCTTACATTACTGTCGATGATAGAATTGTTAACAGTTTCGTTGGCCGGGGTACTCATGACTGCCCTTGAAGAACTGCCGGCTTCATTACTGGTGGCAGACTCGAATGGAGCAACAACGCAGGAGTTTACGAAGCCGGCGCGCGGTATCGAGGGTCCTTGCATTCGGCTTTCGTGTTGGCTTCTTCAATGCCAGATTCCTTAAAAGGCGACGTCAGCTGGATCCCCGATAAGGTACAGTATATCATAGCAGCTTACAATAGCGATTGAGGTGGACAGCATGTCGGCAAACGTCGGCTCAGAGGCTATATGAGATGTCCGTTGCTGATGGGCAGTATCGGAAGAAACGTGCGGGAACTATGAATAGTCAACTTCAGGTGAAATTCCTTTACATCGCGGACCTAGTTTATCTTGAGAAATGCTAGGGCACTGCCCGTATCCTCGTCTGTAGAACAAATGTCTGCATCGATAATTGACTACAAAGAAGCACCGATGGAGAATTAGCCTTGAACGATGCGAGCTTGTGCTCAAGAAGTTTGTTTACCTTATTGTCGATGATAGAATTATTAACAGTTCCGTTGGCCCGGGTACTCATGACTGTCCTTGAAGAATTACCGGCTTCATTACTGGTGACAGACTCGAACGGGCAGCAACGCAGGAGTTTACAGAACCGGCGCGAGGTATCGAGGAGCCCTCGCATTCGTCTTTTGTGTTGGTTTCTTCAATGCTAGACTCCTTAGAAGGCGACATCAGCTGGACCTCCGATAAGGTATATCAATGTAGCTTACAATAGTGATTGAGGTGGAGAGCATGTCGGCAAATATCGATTCAGAGGATATATGAGATATCCGTTGCTGATGGGCAGTATCGGAAGAAATGTGCGGGAACTATGAAAGGGCAACATCAGGTGAAATTATGTTTAGATCGCGAAACTAGCTTACCTTGAGCAACACTAGGGCACTGACCGAAAGCAGCAAGAAAAAGCAGAGAACGTCAAGAATTCGTTCGAAGAGTGACGATGGGACAGACGCGCGACCAAAGCAGACGGCGACCAGAATGAACGACAGAACAGACAATGTCAGGACAGAGCCATGGGATTCTTCAGCTGCACCTTTAGTAATTTCTCCGTCTGGGGTGCCACTGAGCGTGAAGTGCCGGACATGAAACAGCCGATGGCAACACCGATCGTACTGAGGATGAGAGCAACGATGAAGATCATGCTGATACAAGATGGTTCTTCTAATACATCCTCGACGGGTACATATTTATACGTCGATGTTGGCGCGAGGGTATGACTAGCGCCAAATTCAGGGTCGACGGGGGGCTGAACGGACGGTGACCAGGAGGGAGCAGGAGCAGGAAGCGACAGAGGCAGCTTCAGCGTCACAGATGCGGAGTCGACGATATACTGAACCGTTTTAGTCACCGAAGGAACGGGAACGATGGGAGCCGGGGAACAGAACGTCTCGGGGGCGAAGGGGCACAGAATATCGATCGAGTTCTCTCTCTCTAGTTGATGGAATTCATGGCCAAAGCCGAAATAGGCGAGGCTAGCATCGCCCGGGAGCTGGGCGACCATATAATATTTCAAGGCAAGAGTGACTACAGCGAAGATGAAGTTCATCGCTGCAGGCAAGACAGAACGAAGCGCGGGAGGGCTGCTAGATCGAATACGAGATGAAGGTTCAAGTTCAAGTCGCGATGAGCATGCGGGAAGGAATCCGGGGGGTGTTTATACCATTCCCTGGGTGGCACAGAGATCGACTGTCCCCCGGAGTGGCATCCAATCGTATTAAGCAAAGAATAGTATGCCTACGTTTGTCGACTTCAGCTGGAACCTAAATACCAGTTTCTGGTGCCACCGCTAGAGAGAACCTAAGCATTCTTGCGCCCGTCTCACACGTATTCGTAGTTGTTTTACTCGGCTCCATTTGAATGAAGATGATTTAATGATATATCGAGTCGGAAAGAAAGACAAAAATGGTGGATGAGAAGCTGAGAAGTTGATTGAGAGGAGGGTTTTTTATGCACCGCCACCAGTGATCGACGAGTGACGCGTCAAGGACGGATTCTACCATATCTCTATTGGCAGCCAGTCATCGTTTCTATGGTTACCCTCCTTTTCGACGGGCTGGACGATCGTGAATCGATAGATCTCTGTGTCGCCGCGAGTGGGATCGAATCTGTGCTTTCTTTATTTTGTCTCCGGATGATGCCAAGTGGGTAGCACACTAGTTCTCTCTCGTTCATTATGACGCACGAGTATACGACATTCTGTGCGCAGACTTTGCGAGGAAGAGGGAGAAAGGAAAGAGGGGGTTGAGATTCGAACGCGTGTTCCGTCCAATGGGTAACTAAATGCACGAAGTCGGTGAATATGCAAGTTTCTCTAAGCTAAGCACTTTATATTCTTCGTTCTTTTTGAAAGGCAGGTGCATGCGTCGAAAACGTGGTTCTAAATCCAATGCCTCCATCATCAGCGTACTTGAAATAACGCACTGGTAGGGATAGTACAGCGAGTAATTAATACTGAAATAGATTCTTTCGTACATGTGGTATATACTGATAATACAAATCCCCTAGAAACACTTTTCCAGCTGGGTAAGAATATGCCCGTCTCGACTGGGTACCATCAACAGAGACACGTAACACACGGTAGCCACAACAGCCCTCTTCACGTGTTTTACGAGAACCTCAGTTGACGGATTCTTTGTCCTTAGTATCAAACCTCCAGAACCTGTCAGTCCATCGATAGGATTTCCGGATGGAATTGAAGCCCATCCACAGCGCATACCAAGAACCTTCTTCGCGAAGCTGTGTATGAAGATGCGAACGCTACCTTGAGGAATAGTGTGGAGTCGAGGTGCAAAAACTGTGTGGTTCGCATGCGCCGACGAAAGCAGCTTCAGTTGACTAGAAGTCAGCGCTCTTTGAAAAATTCACCCTACGGGAATCATAGTGAAACCGAATCCTCCAAAATGAGCACCGATTTTCTTGAAGACGGGACCAAAAGAGGTTTCGTCTTTGTCTGCTCCTTCAGCGATAGTGCAACACCCATTGTCACTTGCGAAGTACAACGTCACAGCGAGCGGATTGTCGCGTGGAATTCACGGAAACTGTTGCCAGTAGACCCAACGCCGGCGAACGACACAGTAAAACAACCGATATGAGAGTTCCTGCTAGCTTGAACAAGGGTTTTGAGCGCCGCCCCCTTTGCATTTATCCAATATGGAAGCTAGTCGTCAGAAGACCTACAAGGCGACAACGAGACCTTGATGGAGTCCTATGTAGAAGTCATTTGCACAAGGTTTCGCCTAACGACTAGGCGGAGATTCGACGCCAAGAAAAGTGAGCAGAACAAAGGCACGGAATCATGGACCGAGCCTTTATAAAGAACCCGTGTCGACACAGTCCGAGACGGCAAGCAGGTCATTGGTTCTGCCAAGATACTAGGACAGTCCATCACCGTATCGGTCGGAAAGGGCATTTATATTATAAACTGCTTTGTCATTCGAACTGATTCAGAGCAAATTGACTCGTTCGTTTCACCTTCAATCGTGCAAGAAATGTCAAGCCAGGAGCACGCCAACATCAGAATCAACCTTGATCTAATTCGGACTCTTGGAAAGAAAATGGATGAGGACCCTAGAGATATATTACCTATTCCACTAAGCCTTTGCGACCTTGAATGAATGAATACGAGGCTTGAGGTCTTTCTTCCAAATTATCCGCGAGATGGTGGTCAAAGGTCAAAGTGAAGATAGCTATACAGTTCCAACTTCCTTATATAGCGGAAACACACGTAAGCTCCCACGGTCGATTTGAATGTCATATTTCGTGTTTCTCAGTCCCCGTTCGACGTCGACGACGCAAGCCCATAAAAACAACTAAAGGCAGAGGCATTACACGCCAAGCCAACCCACCAACATTCTCAAAATATATTCTCTCACCAACACACCATGGACCCGGTAAAACTCGCGAGGCTCCAGGCGCAGGCGAGCAACCGGATCGGTGAGTACTCCCTAACCTACTCTGTCATCCTCGGCGGAGCGATGTTGACAGACGAGCTTGTATGTGTGCCGTGCGAATGTGATAGGTGGGAAGGGTACTGTACGACGTAAGGTCGTCAAGAAGACGAAAGCCTCGACAGCGCACGACGACAAAAAGCTTCAGGGCGCGTTGAAGAAGTTGAACGTGCAGCCCATTCCGGGCGTCGAGGAGGTCAACATGTTCAGGGAGGATGGCAACGTGCTGCACTTCACCGCTCCAAAAGGTGCGTTCATTAGCCTTGTTCATACTTAAAACACGATTGTCTGAGTAATTGTTCGGCAACTTGCAGTACACGCGTCTGTACCCGCGAACACCTTTGCGATCTACGGCGCAGGCAGCGTGAAGGAGCTGACTGAGCTCGTTCCGGGCATCCTCAACCAGCTCGGACCCGACTCGCTCGCATCACTGCGCAAGCTCGCTGAGTCGTACCAGACCCTCCAAGGGAACCGAACTGCCCCTGGTGGTGGAACAGGGGAAGGAGACGACGACGACGAAGTGCCCGACCTCGTCGAGAACTTCGATGTTGAAGATCAACAACCCTCGAAGGGTGGCGAGTTGGAGGAGCTTAACTGAGTGCCCCTCTACCCGCCCTCGTATCTTTCCATATCATGTTCAGTATCGTCAGAAATGTTTCCTGTGTGTCTGCATGTATAAAAATGATTGAGTGGGAGGGAACAGAGGTTCTTTTCAAGGGCGTGCTGGGTTTGGGACTCCGTTTTGCTGTGGAAACGATGCTGATGAAATTTCTACCATATCATTAACCATATCCTTTCTTTTTTGCGAATTTCTTTGTTTCCATCTCCCCCCACCAATTCGTCCTCATCCGTACCATGTCAAGATGTCTTTATTGTCTCCTCCTACCTCGGCTTATGTTACGATCCAATGTTTTTGTGTGCTCTTTCATCCCGCAATATACACTTGCGCGTGTCTACAACCTATGTCAACATTTGCACCAGGCTATCTATCGATTATTGTCTTGAGATGCATTTAGGCCAGCCATCGCACAGTGATGGGTTACATTCTTGTAGAAAAGGGGAGAAAAGGAAAAAATCAAAATGAACAAGACTGCCCCAGAGAGGCTCGAACTCTCGACCTTGTGATGATAAGCCGTGATAATAAAGCCAAAGTTTAACAGTCACACGCTCTAACCAACTGAGCCATGGGGCACGACCTCAATAAAAGTGCGACAGCAAGTCATTTACATTTCACGCTTACCTTCTAATATACATCGTTAATGGAGCTGATTCCGCGCCTCTGTGCCCAGTTGACAGACAACGGGACACAGTAGACCACCGCCTCACAATATGCCCGCGGTAGGCATTTCTACCATCGCAACCTACGCTCTCCGGATTGCTCCCAAAGCGGTCGATCACCCGCGTTTCTTTGAAGAGTTGTATAGACCACCTTAGGGTTTTTACGGCGTGATGCCTGTTTTTCTCCCTCTCACGCCGTATTTCCTAGCTACCATAGCAAAAAGCGTGTACTATTTCATTCTCTCCTCTAATATACATGTATGAATGGAGTGTTGACAGCTCAGTTCTACCTAGCCAATCAAGTATATAACAAGTGGACAAATTCAATTGCCGCAGTTGTGTAGAAATTTAGATTGAGATTTGAAAGCAGCCAACCAGATTCACATTCCGACAGAAATTCCGAATGAGCCAGAATTTATATATACCCTCTGTGTAATCTGCAGATGAGCATCTACCTGTTCAATGTATAGTCAAGTCCGTTGTAGGAGTGCATTTTACGAAGCAGCTGCTGCTCCTTTCATTTCCACATTTTAACGACATGCTGTACTCTTCAATTCGACTGTTGCGCGCCTGCCAACCCTTCTGACATACGTCCTCCGTATTTCACTTTTTCTTTATAAGACGATGACTTCCTGACCGTCGAAACGATCAGGAGGAAAATTGATTTGATAACGTCAAAGACGAAAAAGCAACACATAATGATACAGGCGGGAGAATAGGATATACCTAACGTAGCACTAATACAACAGTAAGATGGAGCGAAAGTAAAAACATATAGCCAACACAAAGAAACAAAAATCACTTGATAGTCGTTACACCGAGCTCGAAATAGGGCGGCCCGTCTTCTGCGCTGTCAAGGCCCAGCCGTTCGTTGTGGTCGATTCTTTCGGGAGGAGAGACGGGCATAGCGATGATCACTGAGACGCGTAACGGTCGGTCGTGCGGACCTGGGGGTGTCTGTCTGCCTGGGCCTGTCGTTATAGCATGAGCAGATAGCGGCTATCCGAGCAAAACAACAATAATCAGCTCAGTATATGCACTATCCAATTGGCCTTTCACGCACCTGCATGTCTTTCCACCTCAATCGTTCTTCCACC
This sequence comes from Phlebopus portentosus, assembly GCA_037892935.1. Taxonomy (NCBI): domain Eukaryota; kingdom Fungi; phylum Basidiomycota; class Agaricomycetes; order Boletales; family Boletinellaceae; genus Phlebopus; species Phlebopus portentosus. The sequence continues at coordinate 357,935 of JAYXKI010000007.1, forward strand.
TTCCATCGCACTCCTGCTTCCGATCCCGATCCCATCCCTGTTGCCGATCCATGATACTTCAATCTCCGTAAATGCATGTCCCAAAGCTTCGGCACCTCCTCAAGCTCTCGCGACTCCTGCAGCGCCGCCATGCGCACGAGAACCTCCCGCTGCCGTCTATTGGCCACGCGCTGCATCATGTGCGCGAAAATCAGGAGGGAGACTAGTATAGCCATGAACGCGAACCCGAATGTGAGGCTTTGCGAATTGGAGGCTCCTGGCGCAGACTGCTGTCGCGGCTTCAACATATGATGCTGACTAGTCGATGAGGATGTCGACGCTGCCGCCGCAGCCTTGTGGGTCATAATAATCATGAATATATTTCGTGTGACTAGCCTGCTCGTCGATAAGAATGAGAATGATGAGTTGGTTCGTGAGGGTAACGTTGGTCGAGCAGGCAGATCCGAGTCGATGATGCGCCGCGCTCGAGGCGCAGTCGCCATAGTCGTATCAATTCAAGTAAGTAAGTCAGGATGAGAGTCGAGAGACGGATGGGATGCTGTGTGACGAGGACCAGAGACAGGGCTGTGAGGACCCAGCGTGAGGACAAGAGACTCTTGTCAGACGTGACTCTGTGCCTGCCAGATGCAAAAACTCCCGATCTACTTCAGTATTATCCTGGGTATTTGTCCTGCGAGAATGATACGGAATGGGTGATCACAGGTCAAATGCTCCGCACAGCGCCGACCTGCGTCTTGAGAGCGCTTTAGAGACCATCGTCCTCGGTGTCAGAAGCAGTCATATGGTAGACCTCGGTGTTCCATAGGGAAGCGTCGATCATGGCGTCGATCGTTCATCTTCCCGGTCGACTCCGATCAAAGACATACTTTAAATTCGTAACAAATAAATAGCATAGCATAACTCAGAGCAATACACAAGACAACAATACAATCAGCAGTGAGTGATGTTATAAATGATGTTATAAATCCTTCCTCTGGTCAAATGGTACCTCCGTAATCCCAAGGACAAGATTACACTCGCCAAGATCCTCCGGGCTGTGCTCCTTATCCACTCCACTATTTGAAGACGAGGAACTCGACTCGGCACGTTTTCGACCCTCTATTTGCCCAGAACATGATGATGATCTCGGCGATGGCATAGATATTAGAACGGATACTCGTAGTTGTGGTTGTGGAGGCTGAAGTGGTGGTATTCGCGATGGTTGTGGTTGTAGAGGCTTTGAGCATCTTCTTCGACGTGTTCGTGTTGTGTTTGGAGGTATCGAGTTGGCTGACGGGACGGCTGATGGTATCCGAGGAGGTACAGGTATTGGACGCTGACATACATGACTCGCTGATAAAGGCTACGTCGATTTGTCTCTCAGTAACACGCCAGGACAATCATTTTGAAGGACTAACCATCATCCATCTCCATCCACATTTCATCTCCTTTTCATCCAATTCATCGTCTCTTTCGAGATAAATATCCCATAGCAGCGGTTTCGGGCCTAGCTTGACATCCTTCTTCCTCCTCACACTCGGCCTGACCTCCATCTGCGTCGGCAGTTCCGTCCCATGGGCAGCGAGCATCACCATCCCAGCACTAAGTCCCCTTCCTGCACCAATAACCATATTCATTCCTGCACCTTCCTCCACCACACCAGCCCTGCTAGCAGATGCTCGTCTCGCGGAGACTCGTTTCCACCAGCACATCATCATGATACCCACTATGACCAGGGCGGATAGGATGAACGCAGGCACGAGCGGCTGAGGTCCGTCTGAATTAAGCAAACCGCCTGTGTCCCCGCTCGATTCGTTTGTCCCTAGGGCTTGTACAGCTGTCCCCGTCTTGCCAGCAGTCGCCATCGTAGTCAGCGTCTGTAAGGCCATCTCCGCCTCGTGCACTCGTAGAAAGACAGCAGTGCAAAGTATCCAAAAAATCTTGTCGCTCTCTATGATATCACCGATGCAAGAAGACCAAAATGTTGCATATCTTCCCGTCCGTGTTGACAGTAGACAGTCGACGCTATGCGGCGAGGCGAGCACGCAAGCGTAGGATTGAAAGGATGAGGCTGAGTCGCTCCCAGACTATGCAGAGACGCATCGAGGCAACTGAGCTTCTCTTCCCTCGTCTTGTGGGAACGAGGTGTGAAGCCCTCTAATTATAGATCCGGCACATGCCTGTCGCTGGCAATATAATTTGTTATCCAAGATAACCAAGAACAGGCTTTAGTTGGTACGTGACCTCGCTATATACTCGAGTTCCGATAACATCATGTTTGTCCGTAACAAATGTCAATTATAAGAGAGTAACAATTACATTTTGCAGTCAGCGCAAATTGTGAAAACTCAGGTAGGCTGTGTATCTTTCATCTCCTCAATCTTCTCCCATGCTAGAAGCCTACAATCGCGGCGGGCGAAGAGCCGAGATGATGTGATAAGAACAGAATACCCATAAAGCTACCCCTTTTAAGGTAGCAAATCGAATCACGAGAACTACCTTTTGTCTTTTATAATTGAAATTTTATGTATGAATATCTCGGCCGCCGATCATCACGTGTAAATAGATTATCCGAGTTGGGCTCTAGTGATCGACATTCTCGCCATTTCTTCCGGATCAAAGCATGTTCGAAATCGAGCTCGCTACATGACACGGATAAATTTTCTTCAACGAAACGATATAAAACTTAGGTCTATTATTGCAAGGAGGACATGTCGCTGTTGAATCACTTACTCGGAAAATCAATGTATATTTCCCACACACTACAATGCAAGTTGATGACACGGTCAAGTTGTAGCGAAGCACATTACTGAGTATTACTCTGATAGTCAAAACGGAACGAATAAAATGCGTTATGCAACGGAAAGAAGACATTGGAGCTGAAGAGCGCGTTTAATGAATAGTCCAGTTTCTACACCACGACAAGAAATCACTGGAAGGAGCAAATCAATCAAGGATCCTGGCCATCATGAACACCAACGTCAGTAGTACCGAGGACAAGACATAGTTGTTCGGTGCGTTCCCGCCTAATAGTCATCATATCTGTACTTCACGCTTTCTCCTTCCGATCTGAAAGCATGCTCGCATAGGCATCAGGAGCTGGTATCAAGTCGTTATAATCACCGCTGCTGTCATGTTGATGACATATTCGACGCTGTATCGCCTCCAGAGGCGGTGTAGGCATTTGAATCAGCGTCACGACCTTCAAGCGTCGACAACCCCACTTCTTGTTTTTACTCATAGATATACTCTCGTTTGCGTAACGCTCGATGTGATTTGCGCGGGACGAGGCGGCTATTTCGGTGTCTGTTGATAAGAGGTCGTAGCAGAGTAGACAAAAAATGCGCATAGGTTGCAGAAAGAGGCTGGACTAATAAGTCACACAATAATGGCTTTCAAAGTTACACAGATACGTCCACCTTCATATCCGCCGCATCTTGATCACAACTCATGCTTCTGAAGAGTTCTCCCACATCTATCGAAGCGGTCGCCCGGCGCACATAAATGCACTTCCAGCACCACATCATCACGATAACGAATATGAAGAAGGCAGACATAGTAAGGATAAATGCCGGCACCAGAGATATATGTCTGCGTGTGTTCAGCTGGCTTCTGACTAGGCTCCCGGATATATCACTTGGCGTTGTTGATATAGCGGATGAAACTGTTTGTTGTATCGTCCTGTCCACCACAACTGTCGTCGTCGTATATCTTCGTTGCAGAGTCATCCCTGAGTCCCGAGCGGAGGATGGTATGATGTCGTCACGGTCCTCGGTTCTCAACGGTATTACCGCAGCAAGGGCACGGACAGGGTAGCAATAACCACTATGGAGCAATCACTCTCATAGGGAAGGGCGGGCGAGTAGCTATGAATGTGGGGGAGCAGGTTTAGGGTACTCCAGGTAAAAGCAGGATTGGTGTGACACTATAAGCCAAATCGCAGAGACGGAGCGCATGTCGGGGCCGCCGCACACGGCACCTTTCCCCGCTAAGCAATCCTTGTGATACACCACACGCAATATGTACGCAGTATACATATCAGAAACAATTATATATAGCACCGAAAGGCTCGGTCAAAGCACATGGTAATAAATAGAGATCTCTTCAAGTCCTTTTGGCAGTTGTCGCCGGTCGGGGCTCATACCAATACATTTTCGTATCAAACGCTGAAAGAGGCTGGGAATGATGATGAGGAGCTTTTAACGGCCGCGTAATCCAATAGTTTAGGCACGAATCAAAGCTGTTAACAAGCAGATGGAGAGTAACTACTACTTACCCGGGCCAGAACAACGTCGACTTCAAGGTCCATCCAGACTGTACGTACATACCTGCGACAATCTGAAGTGAATTCCCTTCATATCCTTATAGTTCACTAGCCAATTGGCAATTTCAAGCAAAGTCCGGCACGGGAATAACGGCGTAAAGAGCTCAGAATGTATACGGAGGACTAAAGAGCGTAGGGCTAATCTGTCAGTCAAACAAGTCACGCGAAAAGTGTTGTCAGCACACTTATTACTCAGTGCGTCATTGGACCTCACGTGCAGCGAGTTTATCCAAATCAAGCACTTCCAAGATCGATGCCGCCTTCTCAATTCAATTCATTCGAGACAGGTGCGTGCCAAGATTCGCGACATTGACACTACAGCTGACGTTGCTGCCAGTGAATAACAAGATCTGCAATTTCAAACAACAAAACGAAAGGACGTGCTAGATACACATATGTGCTGCATACAGGGGAACCAAGAACCAAGTCAAAGAGTCTTTACTGGCACATCATTAGGATTCATAGGTGTCATACACGTCAACCTCAGCGATGCCAAGTACTAGGCTTAAATCCGCTGTACGTTCGCGATTCGCGTTTATCTCCGCCGCCAAAGCCTTTGCTTTCAGTTTCTCCTCTTCGATCTCCGAAAAGCTGCTGCTACTGGAATGGTAATCATCCGATTGGTCGTCGTCTTCGTCATCGTGTTCATGCCGGAAATGATCGCGATCATCATAAGTCCGTTGCGGAGGGATCGGTCGAGGTGCAGTTGGCATTGATATGAGCACGGAGACACGTAATCGTCGAGCGGGAAGATTAGGAGGTGACATTGGTTGACATGTGCAGTCGGCATTGTTTTTGGTAGTCGAGATGAACTTTTGTAGCGCGGTTGGGTGGCTCTGCATCGTTCGTGTTGAACACGCGGTTAGAGGATCTGACGGATCAGGGTATGGAGGTGGCATAGATGGTGTATAGCTCGCCGATAGAGGCTATAGCATTGCAAGATTCTGAGTTACTCGAGCCTTCATTTGGTAGATCAGATATGCTTACCTTCATATCCGACCACTGTTTATACGAATCGACCTCCACATCCTTCTCTCGTGGCGAAACATAAGCATCCCACAGCCACGGACGCGACGAATCCGCGTCGCCATTCACACTAGGACTCCCAACGCCAAGTCCATTCCCCTCCCCAAGCCCGAATACACCTCGCCACGTATCGTGACGCTTCCACCGGACGCTCAACACAACCGCCAACAGTACGACCGCGGAGCTCCCAAACACCGGACCAAGCGGGATAATATTACTCGGCTGGCTCGTATTCTGCACGCTCATGCCTCCCTCAACCTCGCCTGGGTCCCAAGGGTTAATCGAACGTGTAGATGAGGTAGATGGAGTGGAGGATGATGATGATACTGTCAAAGTGGACGTGGAGGAGTGCAAGAAGGTTGATGCCACTGAGCCAAACGTCAGCGCCATTAATTTTTCAGCAACGACGGTAGTCGCGTAAAGGAGGAGAGTTAATAGTAGGACAAGAGTAACACGTACCAGTGACACAGACAGGGCCTTTTTCACCTCATGCTGCTGGAAGAAGAAAAAGGAAGGAATCCGGCGGCCTCGCGTATGAAGCATACGGCCTTCCGTCCTCCTTCGGAAGGTGGCACAAAACCCACTCGTCCTCGGACTCTCGGCGCTTCGGCCGCAAATCAGGAACAAGCCGCCGGACTTGCCTTTCCCGATCCCGGCTGTGGCCCGATGCATCACCGATCCTCCAATACACGTCAGAGTTATAAATAGATCCTTATGTCATTCATCCGCGTAAAGCCCGCCTTGCTCACGGAAGCAAATTAATATTGAAAATTGATGGTAATTTATAATCCGCATATATTTTACAAGAAAATCGAACTTAGCAAATATTGTGTACAAATTTTTTTAGGAACGAGACTTCTTGGCACTCTCTCTCTAGATATCTCGCCGTCTCATGCCAACACGGCACTGAACTGGCTTTCGCAAGAACCCCTCCCGCGTTCCGAACTACGAGGGCAAATCAGCAAACTAGAATTAGCAACCCACGCATAAGATGATATAAACGTACAGGTTCCTCAGGAGTTTCAAGCGCGAACTCGTACCGGCGGAAAATCGAACCAATGATAATCTGCAGCTCCAGATAAGCTAAGTTACGTCCGACGCAACTCCTATAAACAAATAGCAGTCAGCAACACTGAACAGCTGGATGCCCAAACACAAGATCGGACAGACCTAGGTCCAAACGAGAACGGATTAAACGCCTTCTGCGTTAATTGCGGATCACGCTCAAACCACCTCTCAGGTCGATACACGTCAGCATCATCTCCCCATACTTCCTTATCCCGGTGAATGCTGTACGTAGGGACGCTGAGTACCGTGCCTTCTGGGAACGTCTTCCCGAGCACCGTCAAGCCTCCCTCCGGAGCCACGCGCGGAAGGCCGATTCCTGATGGCGCATGGATACGTAACGCTTCGTCGATCACCGCTTCGAGATACGGAAGACGCTTCACTTGCTCATAAGTCGCGATTGGGTCGTCCTCCCCGCCCAGCGCCTCGTCCAGTTCTTTCTGAACTTTGGCTTGCACAACAGGATTGCGCGCAACGTGGTACGTAATCGCGCATGACGAGCTATGAGTGCGAGATGATACGCATTCAGTTAGCGTGAAAAGATACGTTAAACATGATTTTTTTGGAGCTTACTTTGAAGTCGTATCCGAGCCTGCAATGAGCTGCGTGAGTGCTTCCGCAGTAAGTTCCTCCCGCCCCATCGGTTTGCCTTCGTCATCTTTGCCCTCTTGCAACTTGCTCAGAAGATCCCTCCGGTCCGTCGGGTACGCTAGTCGCTTCGCCACCGCCGCGACAGCAAGACCTGCAAGATTCTGAACTGCCTGATTACCCCTCGCAAACCATGGCAGACGTCTTACGAATGGACGCCACCGAGGTGGAAGAATACCCATCGTCGCCGAATATTCTCCACGGTCATTCAGAATCTTGATTGCTGGCAGTTCAGTTATGGCAGCCTCTTCTTCGCGACCGTAGCTCGCGATTGCTTCTTTCTGGTTGACTGCCACAGGAGCTACATCCTTTGCCTTCTGCAGCATGCCGAAGGGAGAGCCAAATGCCAGATCGCCTGTATCAAATTAAGAATGAGAAAAGGCGAACATCCGATACTGGCTGAAATGCGACGTACCGATGATATCGAACGCCAGATAGTTGTACCAGGGTAGGCAGTCAAACCAGACACGTCCCGCATAGCCTCTCCACCCGCCCTCGCCATCGGTCCCAGATTGGCCCTTCCTTCCGCCTTCGCAAAGCTTATCCCACCAGCTAAACAGCTCGCCTAGATGTAAACGAACGTGAGGCTCGAACTCAAGCACGCTCTTCTGCGAAAAGATGTGCGAGACGATCTTCCGCTTCCTCGTGTGCTCAGGACGGGAGCGCGTGTTGAAGAGTCCGCGGCGGATAGAGACGAAGGCGTCGTAGAATTCGGATTTGAGCGTCCCTGTCCCGTGACCATACACTATGGGCAAAGCATCCGGGTCGTTGACGGAGACGTGGTTGGGCGCGAGTCTCACGAAGGTTCCTGAATTCAAAGATGCCCGTTAGTCCTGTGTGTAAAGAAGACTGATAATGATATGCAAAGTCGGAGAAGGAAAAAAGCGCTTGGCTTATGGTTCATATTGGCGATTTGCCATCAACCTTCTGGTCTTCTCCAGCGCTCTCGCAGCGTAAAAACGGCATTATTTCCAAACCGAGTTACTCACCGTATTTCTTGTGCACTTCGTGCACCACCTCTGAGCGATGTCCCTGCCCTGCGACCCATCCTAACCAAGCGTCTGAGAACTGCGCCAGTAGAGGACCCGTGATGCCATTCGATCGAATGCAATGCGGGTCGACGAAGTAAGGCACGACAACTCCGAGGATGACGACCAGCGCAAGAACGACACCGAGAGAATAGGCGTCAATGCGTAGAAGACTGTCTATGATGTGAGACTTCATAACGAACAGCGAAGCTCCTTCAACAGATGGCGTATGACGGGGAATTCAAGGACATGAATCTGAAACGGCGACCCTTATATACTGTATATTTGTGCAAAATATGAATACCCAAAGGCTAGATCCGATGGGGACGCTTCTACAGTCTCACGAGACGAAAGCCCATCACTTGCCGCCATACAGGTGATCGTTGATCATGCATAGTTTCTCGGTACGCCCAGGACGCTAATGGGTGAAGCATGCATTGAGAAGGACCAATAAAATCCTATGCATCCCCTGAATCTGTATCACAGGCGTTCTACGCATTGCCATTGTTAGCTTCCGTATATCAAGACAGGCGAGAGTGGGAATTTGGCCAAGCACGAGGCGACGAAGTTGTGAGTTGGTAAAACACAGAAAAGGAGATCGACATGGCTCACATGGCTTATTCCGATACGCAGGCGAGGGCGAATTGCGTTCAGATCAATACAAATACTAGTCACCTTGTTAGAATTCGACTCAACTATTCATCCACCATCCTGGGCTACTTTCGTATGCATACGGTGAAATACTCTGATCATTCCGATGCTAAGAACACAATTACGCTTGTCCAAATGATCAAAGCAGATACTATTTGTGTATTCATTATCAGAGTTAACCTATCAGAATCTATGCAATGTCTAGAAAGAGAGCATACTCATACGATAATGTAACTCAAAAGAGATATTCCATTGAGTTGCGGGAGCGATGGTGTCCGCGAAGAACGGAAGAAAGTCCGCTGCCTCCAATCATTTTCGTATGACTTATGCTTTTCATCTTACACATTGCAGACCCAAGCGAACCCAGGAGCTCAATCATGTTGATTGAGATCAGACAGGTGAATGTTGGACGTATATTCAGTCACTGTCTTGTCCTGGAAGCAGCTCGTTTTTATATGCAGACGGACTAGAGTATCATGCCCGGGCTCCGTTTCATCCTTCGTTCGCCGGCTAAATTCAGCACTGCGAAATAAATTTAGGCCACCCACGCTTTAATCGAATATCGCCACAGAGCAAGACAGATCTGAACTCGCAAAATCCTATGTTCCACATAAATCTTGTTTTATCCTTCGAGTCCGAGACTCCGTTTTCTGACCGTAGAGGATGACTGAGGACGCGACAGCAGCATGTTCTAAAAGCAGACCTCAGACTGCCTTCCTGCACCCAGTCCCTTGTTCTTCAACTGTAATGCGACATGCTTTCTTTTGTCTAAAGGAAATTGTGGTCGCGACTTACTAGCGTGGTCCAAGATCCAGGACAACCGACATCAGCACTTCAGATTGCCGGAATCTAAATCAGCGCATCTCCCATTCGGCAAACAAATAAATGATGACGGGTCCCATTTGCGATCCAAAGGACCAGATACCTTCTCGCAAGCATCCGCTGTTCTGAGTTGAAAGACCATCAGGAGAAGAGTTCCTTCTGCATGTACTTGAGCTCCGCGCATTCTTTACAGTTTTTCTTTACCTTCACTTCAGCGTAGGTAAGGTGAGAATCCGACGGGGATGGACCAGAAGCTAGCCTCTTTGATACCAGGCCTTTATGAAAGGAGACTGCTCGCGAAGTCAATAATCCTGACCAAGCCGGCAGGATTGCGGACAGTGTCCAGCGGTTCGAGGTCATGACGTGCGATTCCGATGTTGTGAAGAGTGACAAGCAGCTCAAATATCTGATCCCTGCGCATTCGATCATCAGAAATACGTGTACTACATGATGAGCATGAATTACCTATCTTCTAGTGATGATGGTGACCATGCGGGACAGGTGAATGCCTCACCCTCATGCTCCAGGAACATCACAAGTATATAAGCTGATTCGTTAAAGAATAGCATCTCTCGAAGCAACTCCCTCGATACAACCTTGACAGCGTATGAACGCGAGCCAGCATGCTTGACGGCTTGATCATTGTCAAGCATTGCCTGGTAGACATTCCCTGTGCTTCCTGATCTTAACAAACGATGCAATGACAGTCTAATTATACCTGCAGCTAGCGACGGGCATGCATCGGTTGGACAAACCCTATGAAAGGAATAATGGGCCCTCGCCTCTACATGTTACGACCATCCAATCTTCAAATGATGTCTTCGGTCAGGCCGATGTTGCCGGTTGCATTTGGTGTAGGCTCAACTCCAGTCAGGATCTTCTGGTGCATACCTATGTCCGCCACGACCGTCTGAGCAAACAAAAAGTGCTTTTCCCTCATCAGCTCAAGAGGTATTTGCATACTGACGCAGGATTCAACTTCGCGATTCAGTTCAGCTGTGGGTATCATGGGAAGAAGAGTGCGAAACAACCGTGTATTCTGAAGTTCAACAGACGAAAATTTGACGTAAGTCCTTTACTCCAGGATGAAGACGGATGAATATACATCTCTCGAGACGTCAGTATACTCCGGTAAGTCTTATACGAAGCCTTGCCTGATGGTCTTCAGGATTCCAACTTTAGGGGGATTGGTGTGATCTCTGCATGCATCAAGGAGGCATGCATAGAATCGAAAACATCCGCAGCTTTGATCACTAACGGGAGTCTCTTCTCCTCATCGTCGATTATGTAAATAACACGACCAACCAAAGACGGGGAATTTCCATCACGCTTGGTATCATGTTCCATACTTATCTAGTAACTGAGAGCATCCAGAATTGTGTATAAGGCTGCCACGGCACCAGTCTGCACCATGATCAGAGCCTTCTTTTCGTGAGCGCAACAAAAACACCAAACTAGAAGATAGGACATACTTTACATTCATCTTCGTTCATTCTTCAATAAACATTCCTGCCGTCATCATCGACGGCAGGCCGGAAATAGCGGTTGCGAGCATCCTGAGGTACCAGTGGATTATCTTGGAGATGCCCGTCTTAAGCTTGCAAGTAGCGAGGTGACGAGTTCTTTATCGCGACAACGACCAGTTGGTTTCCACGTCTGGTCTAAAAGGTCCAGCTCGAATTGAGCGACGCTTGTCGTTGAACTTGGTTTTGTGCTCTGTACTGTATGTCTGCAGTGAGAGATAAAAACTTTGCTTTCTCTCTGAGATAGTCCCCGAGTGTCGACATGGTTAAGTAGAAGAGTGATTCAGCATGCCACGCTGGCCGAGTGAGTCATGTTCGCGGCTTAGATAGTATTTCCACAGACGAAGAGTCTTTAAGGATGAAAAGAAGATAAAGTCACGAATCACAAGAATACAATACATTGTACACCGTATGTTGTTTGACTTGACTTGACCCACGTGATGATCGCTTGAGTGTCAATCAATCTTCTCCCGACCAACCAACCATGACCCACTCTACCTTGCCCAACCAAACTATATCAATCAATGCGTAGTCCCTGCAAGTTCTTGTACTATCTCAGAACAGGCCGTATCTCTTGATCCAATCTCGTTGCACTTCAAATACCATTATACACTCTCCTCTGAGCGTTACGGGAAAATATAAGTGACCCGACCGGATACCACTCTAGCATCAGAGAGGCAACCTTTTCTATGGAACATGATGTGTATCAGACAGAACATTCTCAAAACCCGCACCTATCACGTGGGAAATGAAGTAACTGGTAGTTACCCATATATCATTCAGCTGCGGTTCGTCAAGTAACGCCTATACAGTCCGTCACTACATTGAGCGCCAGGACTGACGAATCGTCCTTATAAGAGCTGAGTCGTTTCTGTGATGGCTAGCTCGCCGCATCTTCACCAAAATCTTTCATCGTGTGTCCCCGCTGGCAGAATACTATTCCTTACAGTTCATTAGAAGGGTCTGGCACAGATCAGTACATTCAACTGCAATTAAGAACAATAGCGTTCAGCTGACAAGTTGGAAGGAGTATCGGCCGCGCATAATTGTCTCTACTTGCGGGCGTCTCATAAAGACCGGTGCGAGCTTCCAGAATGGCGAGAAATGGGAGTGATAGAACACTCCAGGACATGGGTACTTTCTTATCCACTGTTGTAAAGTCATGCAAGCATGTCTATCTCCTTCATCGGTCCACTGTCCTTCAGAAGCTGCCTGCCTGCGGCACACATCTAACAACATAGCAGGATCGCAAATAGAAGTCCTTGGCATGATTTTCCCAGGAGAATATGTGATCCGCGCCAATTACAGCATTGATGGGGCGATTTGACAATAAGGGTGGTACCTGGTTTTTCTCAAAACATTCCTCTATACACTCAGAAGCTTTATACTTCACTGACTGTTTCTTACGGCTACTATCACAACCTTACTGTTCAGATGGTTGAGATCGGCAATGGTGGAAACTATTCGTTCCAAAAGTTTCATGTTTTGATGGCCGGAGATAACACGACGAACCAAAATCAGCATATGACTTGGAATGATCCCAATGATGTCGACGGCCACCGGGACTCAAATGTTGTGGCTATCGTCGGCGGTGTGCTAGATTCTGTTGTATTTTTGCTCCTCACTTCCCAGCTCCCATTCCATCTCCGGAGACAGAGACGGCTCGTGCAAACACTAAAACATGACCGCTTAAGATTGGTATCTGACGGGACATAAGAAGGCAAGCGTTCTGCTATCGAGTATTAGTTACAAAGCTCACACTCTGTCAATACTCGAGAAAGCATATTGGGCTAGAGCAGATTCACATTCAGAAAGTTCTGCCTCGTTTCGCCCTGATTGGACAGTTTCAGGTAATAATAGTATTCCCTAGTTGTACTGGATCTAGCCATTATTTAGCGATTCATTGAATGTTTAGCCATCGATCCTTTCGTACTTCCTCTGCAGAAAGCGCAGAGCAGGTTCAACCCGGTCAAAACCTCTCGTCCGATCACCATTAGCACCTCAACATCTGGACTGCCTGCATATCGAAGCTCGTTCCGAAATCTCACCCAGGACGAGAGATAATTCTAAGTTGCTGAAGATTCCGAATACTCACAATTGATTCACCGGCGTGGTTCATACTGAAGTCGATATTCAACTGACGTCCGTCTCCGAGATTATCGCTTTGGAGAGGATTGGAGTCATTCTTGAACTTCTTGACCAGAGACCATTCATGAACTCAATTCAATCTGCGCCATATCACTTTTCGGTACATGGATGCTATTTTGTTTTTAAGTATGCGTACTGTATGCCAATCGATGCACTATAATGACTGGTTTTCAGAAGGCTGTATATCATAGTAAAGTGTCTGGTTCTACATCGAGGATCGACGGCCATTTTCAATCATCAACTGTTCCCATCCAACTTACGTACGTACGTACTCCAGGCTTCAAATTCACGTCCTTACGATAATATTGCAGCCGAAAGGCGAAGCTTGTGCAAATCACAGCATCGACGGTGACAGAGATTCCATAGATAGGTGAGTTCCTGCAATGCATACCTTTATACTCTCGAATCCTTATAAAGTTCTTTCCCTGTACTACCGGGCGGCTGCTACAATCCTACCATTTGGATACAGGAATCGGCCACGGGAGAAACCACACAATTCAAAATGTTCGGCGTCCTTGTATTTTGGTCCCGTTCTACTTCTTGAGGAAACGATGAGCTGAAGAAGCTTCGCGTCATGGGAACTCTGCCCCGAATAAGTTGGATTGAGAAGTCCAAGTATGATACCTTTCCAAATCATGACCGGTCGCTATGGATGCTTATTTGCCGGCTAGGAGGTTCTTCATGAACAAAAGATGGAGAACAAAAGAAAAATTCTCTGGGCCTTTCATCCGACTAAAGTCATTAGCTCTTTTCTGAGTCTGATAGAATATGCGAACGATCAAGACCAATTCATTATCTCGGCACAAGTGTTGCCTGAGCTTTCGGAGGTACGATCGATGCCAGGCATAGCCTCCGGCGGGACACTTGTCGTTGGAGAGACTTTCCAAAAGTACTAGATGATTGAACTGATGAGAAAAATAAAGCATGACTCGGACGCTGAAGTAGACATCGCACGTCACACCGACAACGAATACATCAGGGATCCTGTTATATTCCTTTGATATTAACATGATCTGAGTAGTACTAGTGCTTCACGACGCGCCCTATTTTAAAGCTTGCAACTTCCACCCAGCTTTCCGATCAAAAGTTGCCGAGGTGAAGGATTGACCTATAAGACCCAGTACGATCATCATCCATGTGTATAGGCATGGAACGACTAGTGCTGTCGACTCGTTCCTGGTATACAATGATTGAGAAATCGGGCATGGGGAGCGAAGGAACAGAGGTCACGTCTGTTTGCGGTGATATCTCATCTCTCGATTGTAGCGCTGGCACTTGGAAACACGGGGGAGCCGCGGGGGAAGCAGTGCAGACAGGTCGTCTCGTCTTCTTAATTCTATTGATAGAGTAGAGAATCTTAATGAGGCGACGAACCCAACCACGGTTCATCCGTGAGACTTTGTTACTGATTCGACGCAAGAGCTTACGAAGCTCCGCAAGAAACCTTCAGGGCGACGACGTGAAAGCCCTCGTGTCCCGATTTCATCTGAGGCGGTCATCATTGTCTCGTTACGTTCACTGTAAATATGCAAGTGTCCACGAACCTAGAGCAATTAGATACGTTCTCCGAAAAGAAACTAAAAGGGCAAACTTGATGAGATCGACGCAGAGTCTCACCGCCGTACTAGACGTAATCTTCAATGATTAGAACCCGTCATTCAAGTAAGCGGATTTCTCATCAAGGATCTGGTACACCACTCTGGACGATCGCCCATGAATGGGATGTTATGCTTGGTATGCTAGTTGCTCGTTGATATTGCTTTATGCTTCGTTCTTCGAAGAGAGATGTTTCATTTGAACCTGAAGGTCTCCCTCGGCCCCTTACGAATGCCGTTAGAACATTCAGGGTGTGGAGATTAAGCTCTGTGATTCTCCAACAATCGACAGGGAAGCTCCAGATAGCGCGAACAAGGAACCCATTTAGAGCCGGATGGATACCCGATGGTCCGACGTCATCACTTCTGCAGCGGAGGCCGGTCATTCGTGCTTGGAGATACTTACAAGATACAAAACCTTTTCTGCGGGAGTGTGTTCTTCCTTAGGAGACTCGACAATCTAGAATGACTTGAAGAGCAGACCTGACGACTAGGGGCTCTTTCGTTTAGGCTCTCATGAGATGGGGCCTCAGCCGGCAAGCAGCTGTGTATGTTCGTTACCGCATTCGCGTGTCAGGATATCGTCGGAATACCGAGGAGTGCGGAATGTGCTAGCTGCGAAGAGCTGGATGAAGAGAAACGTCCAAGGGAAGGTAGATATTTTCGGTGCAGTACTAGAGTCAGGGTGACAAAATGACCACAAAGCGAATGACATATTCACCAGTGAGCGACCCCGATTGACGCCCGACATCGCAGACCAACTCCAATCCATCTCCGGAAGTATTTTTCGACGATCTCGCACGCAATGCGGTCCACCGAAAGGATGCGATGTAGAGCGCAGTCCACGTCCGGGGTGTGGAGAGGTCTGGATATCCTAAGCGCCCTCAAATAACGAGTTTGAGTCAATCATCAATAATGTGGCGCTCTTATAACACCACGTACGTGTACGAAGTAGGGTAGCAGCCTAGACCATCGACTGCGGATTGTGCATCATGGACTGGAGTCGACGAAAAGAGTCGAGAATCCGGTGTCCCGATGTCATTGGAAATCGCACCGTGTGCAAATTGGCCAGTCAGCAAGTTTCCTACCAGTAATTCTTAGCAAAATTTAATGGCGAATTAAATGTTGAAAAATATTGGCGGCACGGTGTTATGTTGTCAAATTGACTGTGGTTGCTGAATTTCCCGCTGTGAGCCCCGCCCCACAGACCTCGTGTCGACTTACAATACAAGTGACTTGTCTTTTCCTCGTTCCGCAGTTCCCAGGGTCAATGAGTTTCGCAGAAATCAGTCCGGCGCTATAATTATATGTAGTTTGAAATAGTATGAGTCTTGCTGAAGAACCAGCGCAAGGGAGAACAACAGCGGAAGAACCTGGGAGCTTTCGCAGATAAGTAAGTGTGGCGCTTCCAATCAGTCGGGGAAGCATGGGAAAACTCAGATAGATCTCCTATGTGGCTATGTGGCCCCGCTTCGCTTCTTCAGTAACATTCCATCATTCTTTCTTTAGCAAGATAACATTAGCAGCACCCTCGTAACTTTCATTGAATTAATTTCCGCCGGATGGGAAATCGGTGTCTATAACGGCCTTTGGGAGGAAGGAAGTTTCCACTTGCAGAGAAGAAGACAAGAGAGGTGGGGAGAGAGTTAGGTTTGCTGTGTTCGTCGGAATGGTATGGCTCAAACTCGAAGAATTTCAGAATCAAGCGCAACAGGAGGAGATGATTCATTCCCCGCCCTGATTCGACATATCAATATTTCAATGCGGGAAAAGAACCAGCACAGCATGGGATTGGATCATAGAGCTAGTGATAAAGCCTTTCGCAGTAGCTTAAAAACGAAGCCGAAGAACAGAAATCTTGGTCATACCACAGGGCACACTGCATACTTTGAACGGACGCCGTTGTGAAACAGCCCTCGGGAAGACTGACCTTGGAACGGCAAGTCCGACACCCGCGAAGTTAACCAAGGTCATCGCGATGAGAGTACAAAGGGACATCCAGTTTGCAAAACAGGTATAGAACAAGTAATGTGCACAGTTTTACCTTATCATGTGATTGTACGCTCGTGTTAGTGATCTTTCATAGATGCACCATGAATGATGCGTTTATCACTTCTCTGTCCAATTAGTTCCTCCCACGTACCCTTAAGCTCGGAACATTCTCTGCGTACTTCCTTTCTCCAGGATACCTAAATCGCAAGTTTAATAAACAGCTACTGAACCAGTCTGTAAGACTTGTACGACTTGCCTCCCTGATACCCGGACAGTCGTGAAAGCCGGCCTGCGAGAAATCGATGAGCTTGAGCGAGCCATCAGAACTGCGGACAATATTCCGTGGCTCGATATCTTTGTGTATGATGCCGATCTTGTGAAGAGCAGATAGCAATTCAAATATCCGAAGCCTGCAACATTCATTGGCACGAAAGCATCTGTTTCCAATACTAATCAGACTTACCTGTCTCGGAATGGAACCGATGACCACGGCAAGTTCGTGAGTGCCTCTCCTTCATAGTCGAGAATCAGCGCGAGCATATAAGTTGAGTCGTACAAGCCATAACATCTAGGAGCTAAGTCTGCTCCTGATTCTCCGATCTTGCAATAAGCCTCGAACTCGTTGCGCAAGCGTTCAAGACCACCTCGTTTCTCTTGAGTTGAACCCCTATGGACAATCTTCACAGCGTACGAACGTGCATTGGTATCCTTGACGCTTTCATTGCCATCGAGAGTTGCCTGGTACACCACCCCTGTGCTGCCGAAGCCGAGTATACGGTGAAGAGATAATTTCGCCGTACCAGGTCGGAGCGGCATGCAGTTGCCAGCGAGATCGACCTTGTAAAAGGAGAATGTACGAGGTCGTGCCACGATTTGTTGTGACCAGCCCATCTATAAACGATAGAACAGGCCTTGAGAGGTCCCATTGTACTCGATGTGAACTTACCTCTAGGTCTGGTACTTCAAATGCCTCCCTGATTTCAGTACGGTTGCCAGGACGAGTGACTGGAGGATCTTCCCTTGTCACTTTCCCACTACCTTTGAAGGTATCACTCTTATCCTCACGTGGATCGACATCTGGGAGCTCCTTGGTGGGATCGTTCTCGTCCTCCTCTGGAATCGTCGCGAGAAGCGATTCCAAGTCGGCATGGGATTCGACTTCGAGGTTCAGTTCAGCGGCAAGGAGCATCGCGAGGAGAGCGCGGAACGGTCTTGTGTTGTCCTCCTGTTTCTCAACAGCAGAGAATGTGATGAAAGGATCCTCGCCAGGATGAAGTCGAATAAACAACCACTTCTCATGAGAAGTAATTGCTCCCCAGCGGGCCTTATGTGAGGCCATATAAAGGCACATCTGCAAGTTCCATATTCAGCTTCGGAAAAGAGATGATTAGACTCGTTGCCTAGACCCTGTTGATTACTTTCTCGCCCGTCACTTGCCTAGGCCACAGCCGCAGGTGGACTGGGGTGCCTTCCGCGAGCTCCAAGAATTTAAGCATACTGTTGAGTACGTCCGGAGCTTTGACTTCTACAAGCACTCTCTTTCCTTCGCCATCAGTTATGTAGAGAGCAAAATCAACCTGTGACGCGAAACCGCCGTCCAGAGGGATACAATTTTGTTCCAAGTTTAAACGGTATCCAAGAGCACGAGTGATCTTGGATAAGGCTACCAAAGCCCCGTTAAAGACCATATTCAGTGACTTGTGTGTGGTTAACTAGATGAAATTTCTAAAAACATACGATAGGACCTACCTGGGGTTCTTCTTTGTTCTTAATCCATGCAATGCTCGTACCATCATCATCGATGAAAGGCTGAAAATATCGGTCGTACGAGCTGGAAGAGTCCACGGGCCTATCTCCAAGATGCACGTCCAGCGTCCGAAGCAGCGAATCGACGAGTTCCTTATCGCGTCTACAACCATTAGGTTTCCACTGGTCGTCCAGACGAGCTACCTCAAGGGGACTGAGGTCCGTCGTGCCCGGATTGCTCCGTGTCTCTACCTGGGGCGAGAAAAACTTTGCTTTCTCCCTGAGGTATTCTCTGAAGGTCGGCATGTCGAGCAAGTGGGTGCGGATGCGTTCTGTGGCGTTTGATAGCACGCACTACGGGCAATTTAGTATTTTACATCGGATGATAAATGGATTGATATGTAATTTGATATTTTCAATATCATTCAATATCATTATGCATATCCTCATTAGGGATATTTAGAATATCATCGAAGTATTTAGAATATCATCAAAGCAGATATTCTGATTGACCAATCGGGATAATTTTAAGGGATATCTGCTTCGATGATATTCAAAATATCCCTAATGAGGATATGCATAATGATATTGAATGATATTGAAAATATCAAATTTCATATCAATCCATTTATCATCCGATGTAAAATACTAAATTGCCCGTAGTGACGTGGACAATCTCCTTTTTAAGCACGTGACTGAGAAGGGCCAGTTTATTTCCGTTTCCCCACTGTACATGTATACACATCCAAGCTTCTGTCCGCGATGATTTTCAGTGCTTCTGCATGATTAATCTATGACTTCAAAGGCTAACTGTGAGTGTAACTGGGATCGCGGCTGCAATCATTCCATCGTTCTCTATTGTCATTCTTGAGAGTTTTTTCTTCCTTGCTCAGGTGCTATGTTCCCTGTTTCCACGACCTGCTTGTAGCTGTGCAATACTGTTATTATATTTTTAAAAAACATGTAGGATAGCCCGAAATGTATCTGCATTTTTTTTGTTTCGAAAACTTCCCATAAAGTTTAAGTATTTGGAAATATCTCTCTTTTTTCATCGTGTCACAGTAGTCGAACATGTATTGATACAAATTAGGCACATCAAGTATACATGCTACAAGACTAAGATATACCAAGTCATGTATACAACCTTCAGAGCTGCAACAGCATTCTTATAATGAAAATTGCATTCTCTATCCAGTATGTTTTAAACTACGTTTCAGAATTCTGAGGCAACTGCTGAGAATGCGGGCAAAATTCTATATGGAGATTCTCGATGCAACACTGCAATAGAATATGAGAGATTTCAGTGTGTAAATGGGGTAAAGAAGAAGATAAAGAGACAATTGTGTACTTTCCAGCCTAAATGTCGATCAGCGTGGATCAGTGACGATCAGTACTTCACTTTGGGTCATTCGCGACGCCAGACCTACTTGCATCTTGCATAATAAAATCGTTACATGCTATTAACACATTCTCAAAATGTATATTGAGATTCCCAGTCAGATGTTTTCTGGGGCCGAGAATCGCAGAAGAAAAGAGTAAATATTCTGAATGACGGTTTGATCTATGAATCGGTAGTTTTCTATACGCATCGCGAAAAATATGCGTTAACGTTTTACTAAGTCTTTGAAGCGGACAAGCACTCCGAATCATTTCTATGAACATTTAGACATACATGATAAATACCCCATAAGCAAATCAACATCTTGGTCCGACTCGGTGTGTCTATGACAGTGTTTGAGAAATGAGGAGAAAGTTTGTTTCGTTGTATTCGCCGGTATGATATGACTCGAACTCGAAGAATTGAAAGAATCAAAGAGCACGAAGCGGGGTGCTATTGGCGGCCCGCGGAGATTTCACGTGTCCCATACGTATGTATGAGTGTACTGTATACGCACTCACTCACCGCAAACGAATCTATAGATAAATCCAATATCAATGGCGGAACAAACAGAAACAAATATCACCTGCGTTGATAAATGCGGGATTGGATCATATCAACATCAAAGTCGGAGAAACTCACTTTGATATAGTTATGTATGTGCATCAAAAGCCATTGGGTCTTGTATCCAGCAGATCAAGCGCGTAGATATTCGCTTCAAGTCCATACTCAATAGCAACCTGTGTAAATGAGATACGGAATCCATACGGCGAGGGGGAGTAGAAAAGATGGCTTGGCAACCTCATGGAAAGGATTAAACGAATCCTGGAGCACACGCTCAGTGAGGCTCTGTTCTGAATAGAACGATAGGTGAATTGAAATAAGCGCACGTTTCGGATGCGAGAGGACCTGGAGATGGTGAATGGTTCGCGATTTGCCCGCAGCGGATATTCGCCCGTTTAAGAAATATGCTGAATCTGTGTATTAGGATCCCAGACTGAGGTTTACGGTAGATATCGCGAATACAGAAGTCGTCATACGAGCCTTAGCCGCTGCATTTCCTCCGTACATTCAGCCCACCAGCGCTTCGTGATGTGCGTCCTACGCTTCCTGGGTCAAAGTAGATAAAAGAATCGAACGCCACCGTAGACGCGAAGACCAGAAAAGCGGGGCGCCCGAATGAATTTGAATCGAGTGTCCAAGCCACAAAACCGATAAGATGGCGTGCAGATAGGGCTCGAAGAGAGAGCACGCGCGAACCCTGGGAGAAGGTTTGTCCCATCTCACCCGACACAAGCCGTTCGTCAGTCGATGCCAATACGTTTTCTCTTTCTTGAAAACAAAACATTGTTATCCAAAAGGGTAAAGAAAATCGCGAGCATGATGCTGTAGGCGGTGAGTCGGACTCGGACACGTTCCACGCCCGGCGACGGGATCGACAATGCGCTGCCAAAGGGCCCCTCAATCTGCAAAGATCTGTGTTTCGTGGGCGTGATGCGATGCCAGCTGCAACGACCAAAGGGGAAAGAAGACCGGCCGGATGACGGCACGGCTTAGTTAAGGACTCGCTGAGTTTGAAGTCTGCCCATGAGGCTCTCACGGACTATCGGACGCACTGCTTCAATTCTCTCTCGATCCACTACGCTCCAAACGTCACGTCCAAGCTCTGAGAGATCTAACAGAATCCAACCACGTCTCATGTGGCGCTGTGATTACCGGAAATCGCCAATTGCTACTTTTGTTCAGCTCTGGCCTTCTGCGCAGTCTTTGTCTGCTGAGGAACTGGTGTTCCGGTCCCATATGTCCTTTATTGCGGTCTCCAAGTCCGTTGCAGTTCCGTTGCCGTCTGCACAGGCAATGTATTCCTTTATCCAGATTCTCTTCGGCGGAGATCTTACCTAAACCTGATCTATTTGTGTGGACTTTATCGCTGAGTCGCCCTCGAACGTGTTCTTTCTTTCGAGTGTATAGAATAGACATGCCTCCATATCAGTGGTGTATTAGGATGCGGTCACTGGCTTGGTTGAGATGATGTCTCAGGGACATGGTGACTTTGATTCTGCTCCACGTCAGATTCATGGTTTAAGCCCATTACTCACCTTTGCTCCAGGAGCCTTAACGTTTCGGGGCACACGCATATGCTTCCTCGCCAAGGAGCCGGCTTACTTAATTGAGTTGATCCAGTGCACGCGGCTCAGCCTCCGAAACCTTATCCTCCCGGAATGACCTCAGCCCGATCTGTGACCCGTCCAGTAGGATATTTGAGGAACGAATGAAAAGAGCACTGCCCGCCCAGTCGCTTATTCTAAGGGCACAGTCGGCCCATCTCCCTGTATCGCAGAGCGAGTCAACGGGTCCTGCACAGCACCCTTCCCGCTGTCACGGTGCCGCGTTCCATAGCAATTCCTTCGCTTTAGTGTGGACCTTGCCTTGGTATAGACGCCCGCCGTTTATCCCAAGATATAAAAAGCGCAGTTTCGTTGGTTGAACCATATCCTCATCTCCTCCCATCCTGCCTTAATCACCACCTCCTATTACCGTTATCTAGTCGACTTCGCCGGTCAATTCTGCCTACTATCATTTACAAGATGCCCCAGTTCCGTCTTCACTACGCGCTCGCGTTCGACGCGCAGAGCCCACACCGTTACCATGTTGAACCAGCTTTGCTATGGGACTTGCGCTACCCACCAGAGTACGCGCGTCTCGCTTCTGCTCGTGACAGGCGACTTTCCTCCTCCGTCACGTCTCAATACGCGACTTCGCCCCCGGTTCCAATCTTCCGCGTCACCTGTGGCATCTTTCCATACCGCAACTGGACTATTGAAGTGCACAACTCGCGCGGTGTCACAGTCGGCGACGTACTGAATGCACTCTACCGCGAACTCCGTCATCGCGTCAACAGCGCGGAGTGGAATGGCGCGCCGAGAACCCACCAGGCGCGCGTCGCGGAGGCGTTCTACGGCCGCTCGCGCCGCTCGGCTGACCCGCGACACGAGCAGCACGCTGGTGTCAGGCGGATTGACTGGCTTCTGAAGAGCACGGCTTTTGTCGGGCTCACACCCTCCGTCGAGCGAGGCTACACTTGGACGCTCACAACCAAGCGTGCTGACAAGTAAACGCTGTGACGGACCTCGACCAACGATCTCGTATACTATACTGCGCCACCTCCGACTTCCTCAGCTTCGACTTCGGACCCGACATCGAAGTCGACCGAGGCCGGCTAACCGATCTTCACGTTTCTTGCCCTTTTCTGTCTGCTACGCTCTTTTCCCTCGCTCTCTGAACTTGCATCGCATCTTTGTTTATTCTTTCACTTTATCTTATGCCCTCCACGATATCTGCATCGAACATTTTCGCACTGGCATCCATATATGATTATCCTGCAATTGTATATATCCTCTCGCATCGCATCATTGTATTCGTCATCTTGCATTCCTCTTCTTTTGTTTTCCATCTTGCATTGTCTTTTTCCTCTCGTTGCTTCGCCACGCCTTAGTCTGTAGTCCCTTGTCTGTTAATTCTTTCATTCCCGGACTCGGTTAATTCTAGGCTCGAAGCCAGCGGCTTCGAGTCTCAACACCTTTTCTCCTTGATCCACAATTTCCTTGCCGGTCTTATGGTACCGGTCTTGCGTTCCGACATATGCGTATGTCTTGCATTATACTTGACTCCTTATGATGTACTTGACGTACGATTTTAATGTCCTTTACGAATAGCTGCAGTTCAATGTGATGAATGTTGCTCTGCACAAGTTTCTTTTCTGATAGCGTTTGTCACCAACAAGAAAGGAAAGAATACTTTGCAACGGACAAAGCGACAACTACCTAGTACCTGTACATGTGAGTCACTAGTGAGTACAACAACAATAATAGTGAGGTACAAGAAGACGCGAGACAAGCGGGAAAAAAAAACATATTGAGTGAGCGTAACAGATCCGACAGAAACAAAGTCAAGAACCAGTGCATGAAACGACCGTTATCCTTCGTGCATTGAAGTGCTCCGGCCAGTCAAGCCCGTGAGATGTACCTTCGTAACACCAATTTCATAGACACCCAGGTCCTCCTGTCGATTTTCCTCGGAGACCCCATCGTCAATACCTGACTTCCATGACCTTGAAGATGAAGTGGGACTTGGCATCGCAATGATGACAGAGATATGGGCTTGTATATCCTTCATATCTTCCTTTGTGCCCTTACTCCGCACTGAGGTACTATTACTTCCTTCAGACCTTTCATTGTGATTCGTATGAAGTGACCTAAATCGGTTTGGGAACGTCGGCATAAGTTGCGAGGGCGAGGGCGATGAGGTATTCGAACGTGGGAATATGAAATAATTGACTAGAGAATCAGGATTGGAAGGAAAAGTTCGCCGAGACCGTCCAGGAAGGGGCGATGGTAGCGAATGATCGAGACGCGCAAATGCCCTCGATCCTGAAATGAATGGCGAAAGATATTCATGCTGAGGAAAGGTCTCGTGCAAAGGTGGTCGATTAGGGACCCCGGGGGAGGACAGCACCGGGCGTTTCTTTTCATCGCCGGGATGTACGAAGGTCACTGATAGAGGCTGTATAACGAGGAATGAGTGACAACAATTTCAATTGAACAAACGAAGAAAACGAAAGAAAAACACGAATAATATAATACTTGATATCACTCGATCACTACTTACCATCATATCCCTCCATCTATTCTCTCTACCCCCTCATCTACCCACATATCCCATAATCGAGGCTTCTTCATCTTCACCGGTGAGTTGTACTCCACGTTTCTCATATGCGTAACATGACGCGTGCCTCTGATATGCGCTGCGCGGCGTGATGAGTACCCGCAAGCCATAAACCCGATGAAGAGCGCCAGAAAGGTGATTAGGAAACCGAATAGCAGGGATGATGAACGCGAGACAGATCGCATGTCATCGTCGTCGTTAACAGCCGTTGGACCTGCATCCTCGCTGCCAAACGTGGACGAAGAAAGCGATGAAAGCGACGAGAATACTGAAGACGGAGATGATGAACCCCTTGCAGTGGACGAAACTTGCTGAGATATGGTTGTAGAAGACATCCTGAGTTTGAAGACGAGTCTAAGCAACTCCGGAGGAGCGAGCCAGACGAAGGGATGTTCCAAACCCCTGGTTGCAGACACCTAGTGGATGGGAATAAGAGGGAGATTCGGCTGCTGTCCACATTTGACCATGGTGGTCGAAGCACATACTTACACAGGGGGCAGAACCTTATTTTATAGGCTCAGAAATTTGATCCAGAATAGGAATATAGAATAAAATCTTTTGGAACCCATTTTTAATCATAAAGAATTAGAAATATTTGAGATGCAAAAATAGGATTCAGAAGATTATTTTCTAATTCCTATATTTTAAGCATTAAGAATTATAAGTTTTTAAAATCACTTTTTTTTTACTTTTTAAGCCTTGCATATTCTATTAAGTTTTATAAATTTACATAGTATTGAAATAGATATAAATATTTTATATACTTGATAGTGTTTTCTAGGATAAATTATTTAAAATAAAAATCAGTCTGAAATATGTTTGAGAATATTATAAATAGGAGGACTTTAAACTTATAATTTTCTATATTGTTTTTCAAGCAAAGAAATTCTTATAAATATTTTAAATAAAAAAAGCTATAAAATGCATTACTAATTTATAAGTTCTAAAGGGTTTTAAATATAATACAAAATTATAAATTAAGTCGGCTATAGAATAACATATTTTGCAACCTTTAGAATATACTATTCTGAAGGCAATAGAATTTGCAATTCTTTAGACATAAGAACTTGTTTTAGATTAATAAATTTTATGCATGTTATAACTTAAAATATAATTTGATACAAAAAGTTTAAGTTTTTGAGCTACATAAATTTGATTTTATATAGTTTAGGATACTCTAAAATATAAAATTCTAGCTTATTTTCTATTTTTATAGCTCAAAAACTTAAACTTTTTGTATCAAATTATATTTTAAATTATAACATGCATAAAATTTATTAATCTAAAACAAGTTCTTATGTCTAAAGAATTGCAAATTCTATTACCTTCAGAATAGTATATTCTAAAGGTTGCAAAATATGTTATTCTATAGCCGACTTAATTTATAATTTTGTATTATATTCAAAACCCTTTAGAACTTATAAATTAGTAATGCATTTTATAGCTTTTTTTATTTAAAATATTTATAAGAATTTCTTTGCTTGAAAAACAATATAGAAAATTATAAGTTTAAAGTCCTCCTATTTATAATATTCTCAAACATATTTCAGACTGATTTTTATTTTAAATAATTTATCCTAGAAAACACTATCAATCTATTTCAATACTATGTAAATTTATAAAACTTAATAGAATATGCAAGGCTTAAAAAGTAAAAAAAAAGTGATTTTAAAAACTTATAATTCTTAATGCTTAAAATATAGGAATTAGAAAATAATCTTCTGAATCCTATTTTTGCATCTCAAATATTTCTAATTCTTTATGATTAAAAATGGGTTCCAAAAGATTTTATTCTATATTCCTATTCTGGATCAAATTTCTGAGCCTATAAAATAAGGTTCTGCCCCCTGTGTTACCATCTCTCACACCGATCTTCTCCAGCTCATTCCAGCACTCTATTCTCTCACACTTGTAGCTCAAGTTCTCTCTGGCTGAAAGGCATGATTCAGTTGAATAAGTCACTCACGAAAAATGCGAGAACACGTATTCATGAGATCAAATAAAAAACCAGGCTTGAAGCCAAAGGCTGCCGAAAACATAGCCGGGTGAAATTACGTCGGAGTCGGAAATCCTGATCATCACTATGAACATCACCGCGAGCGGTGACACGCACAGTTGCTTCTTCCCTGCTCATATTAAGGCATCAATCTCGAGATGGTAGCAACGCCTTTTCCGCCATCCAAGTATTCCCGCTGTCCGCTGCTTGACATCGCATGCTTTCGAAGCGTGTAGATGAATACAGAAACCATAACTCGTCAATGCCCTAGATGTACGTCCTTTCAACTCTGGCTCATCTCGACCTGACGGCTCGCGTCAAGTATCACGGTGCAGTTATGAAGGCTCACGGCTGCTGCTGCGACGGTTTCGTTGGCACGGCAGACCTAGACGAGACGCACGCTCTTCGGCCAATAAGGCGTGGGTTAATAACAGTTGCGATCAAACGATTCCGGGTTCGTATTCACATTCCGTCCAATAAGGACTTCGCAAAGTTGCGTTCATGATTAATTCGCGCTTGCACTAGCTTACTTTCTTGTGCTTCTCAGAAAGGAGCTTCCATCCGGTCAAAGCTTCGATATACCGATATCCTACCGCTTCCTGGATTCATCAAGGATAGGGTTGATCCTTCTGTGATTTCTGAATGGATGGAAAATGGCACGACCAGGCAATTCACGAAGAATAATCCTCCGCTGATCGAGAGCCATTGGTTAGCTGGTTGACTAATCAATGTGGTAAAACACTGTCACTGATCGACTGGAATAGATCGTGGGGATTACTGCAGGCGTCAGATATTTGCACATGAAGAACATCGTGCATTCCAACTTGAAAGCAATTGAGTGATTAGATGTTATTTATCTAGTACTGATTGACTGACGCATTACCTTAGTACAACATATTAGTCGGACACTCCGGAGAGCCTCTGATCTGTGACGTTGGCATATATCTCGAATACTCATGCATTCCCTGAGCAATGGAGGAACCAGTCAACAAGCCTCAGAGGTTCTACGAGATGAGTGGCTCCCAAGCTCTTTGACGTCACGATTCATTCTCGCCATAAAAAAAAACAGATATGTGGGCTTTCGGCATGCCTGTTTATGTACGTTATCGCTATATCCGCTTCTTCCTAATCTGTTGGAGCATGTCCAAGGAATTCTGACTCAAAATGTCCCGTATTCCGAAATAAGAAACGAGGTACAAAGTTTGCAATAACTGGAGGTAAATTACCTCCGCGACTGCTGACATTGGATGACTCTCCGGCGTTTTTCCGCTCTGTCTGGAAAATATGCGAATCGTGCTGGGTCTCGCCACCTGATGATCGCATTATTATAAAGGAAGTGGTATGTTACCTTCGCTCCAGAGACCAACTAGGCGCTGGTAACAATCGGAAAGTTAGTGAATTTATTAACGTACAATGTTTCGTCCTGACACATGGTTTGAGCAGGCGCGAATATTTACTGAAGATGGCGTTTTCATCACGGACAATGAACTTGCAGTGGATGTGAGGCATATATCGAAGCCGAGGACTAAAGCAGGCTTTAATGGAACAGACCGCGTATTGAAATAGCCATCTGGTGGATGGTGGTGGAACTGAAGGGACATCACGGCCAAAAACTCATCGTTGTCCGGTGACAAATAGTCAATATTGGGTGAATGAAGTAACTTTTTGATCTGCTCATTGTCCCTCCAAATGCCTCGCCGCTTCGGCCAGAGCAACGTAACATAGCGTTGCAGTCGCAATGTCGTGCAGCAAACCGCAGATACATAGAGAATTTGGAGGATCAACATGCGCAGTCCACACGGGGAGATGAAAAACATGACCTTTCAGTGCATTGGTTCGATACGATGTTTATAAAGTTCTAGATAACGATTTATGATTATCTCTACACATTTTTGTACAGATTTACTCTTCGTAACATGCTTTTCTCGACTCCTCGTCTCGAGCACTTGTACAGAAGAATAAACTGTCTTAAAGCTGGTGCTTTTTCACATGTCACTACAAACTCATCCTTCAGCTGGTGATCATGAAACGAATCATTCCTATTCAGTGATTACCTTCGGCTTTACATGCCTGTGTCAGTGAAGAGCTACTAGGCTTACAGTCATTCAATGCCGACGTATTCACAATTCACCGAAAAGATTTATAATGGCTGACCGTTGCCTCTGGGTAGCTTTTCTGGCCTACAAGCGTGAGGTTCTATTTTACAAGAGGCCAATGCATACGACTATAGATTTGTCGTCGAATACACGGCATCCGTCCTTTAGGTTTCTCTCACATACTATAAGCAACTAGGGTCGACAATAATACAGTTCATGGAGATACGCGCTACCGAGTTGCTATGGAAAGGCGACCAACGGAATACCCAGAAGTTCATTACTGAATCGTTCAACACACCAAAATACCCGGTCTGATAGGAACTTTTGAGAAAGAGCTCACTCAGAAACAAAATAGTCGGAGTTTCAAAAAGTGATCGTCACCAAGAACATCGCCTCCGTCGGTGCTTCTTCACCTACTCTTATAAAGGCATCGATATCCCGATGGTGTCAATGACTCTCTCCGACCAGCTGCGTGCTCCTTCATTCTCTTACGTGAAGTCCCATGTTATCTGGACCAATAAATAAGGAGAAAAACTCCAGATCTTCCAAAGCACTCGATGAAGTCCTTTCAACATTGGCTCATTTGGATCTAACAGACCGCATCCAATATCATGGCGCGGTCATGAAAGCCCATGGTGGCTATTGCGACGTTTTCGTTGGCTCGGCAGACTTGGATGAGCATCATGCTCTCCGACCGAAAAGGCGAGGGTTGGTTACAGTTGCAATCAAGCGACTCCGGGTACACATTCAGTCCGATAAGGACTTCGCGAAGGTTCGTCAACGTTAAACATTAAAGATTCTCCTGAGGTTACCTTTCAGTTCAGCTTCTCAGGAAGGAGCTTTCTGTGTGGTCAAAACTTCGCCATGCCAATATCCTACCTCTATTGGGATTCGTCAAAGAAGGAGATTATCCTTCCGTAATCTCCGAGTGGATGGAAAATGGTACAATCAAGCAATACATGAAGAGTAATCCTTCTGTCAATCCCGAACCGTTGGTATGCTATTCGTACTCGACCAATATCTCAGGGCAAGAATTCTGATATACCGAAATAGATTGCGGGTATCGCGGCAGGCGTGAGATATCTTCATATGAAGAACGTCGTACATTCCGACTTGAAAGCAGTTGCGTGTCCGTTCTTATTAATGCCACGCAAATGAGCTGAATGAGTGCCTTACCTAGGATAACGTTCTGGTCGGACATTCAGGGGAACCCTTGATCTGTGATTTCGGCATATCTCGCATACTCTCTCACTCGTTGAGCAATGGAGGGACAAGCTCGGCAAGTCTGAAAGGTTCCGCAAGATGGATGGCTCCAGAGCTCTTCAACGTTGAGATTGACGCTCATCATACAAAAGAGACTGATATGTGGGCTTTCGGAATGACTGTCTACGTGCGTTATTGTTATGCCCAAAGTAGTTGGTACTGATAGACTATACTCAGGAAATACTGACGCAAGCGGTCCCGTATTCCAATATTAGAAACGACGTGCAAGTGATATTCGCCATTACGGAAGGCAAGTTACCGCTACCTCCATCGTCATGGAAGGAATTTCCGCCATTCTTCGACTTCGCGTGGAATATATGCGAGGCATGTTGGATTTCACCAGCTGAGAAGCGAAGTACAATAAAGGAAGTGGTCTCCTATCTTCGATCTAGAGACTACTTGAGTTCCGAAGACGATGGCAGAGGTAAGAGTTTATGATCATCTCTTCTGAGAAAGATTGCACACAGTGCGCATATATTTATATCTCTACACACAGGATTAGGACAAGAGCGTCTGCGCGTCGAAGATCCCGCCTTGCTTGTTGACAGTGGATTCGGATTGGACAGTGGAACTATGTATATCCATGGCAATTCGTTATTTACTCAAGCGGGTGCACCGATAACTGGCGAAGAGCTGGTAGCTGTTGATGAGCAGGCTGGGTACTGGGACGTCCAGTTAGAGGAAGAAATGCGAGGCAAAATTGAAGGTCCTCCGTCACCTAACTCGAGGGCGCTGATTTCCGTGCGGAGCTCCGACTTCATACCACCAAGGGACGAGAATTCGCTTCTAGGGAAACATTCAGGTCGATCCGATACAGAAGCACGATCTCCCGACAGAGTGAAGAAAGCTCGCAGGCGGCATCAGCGAATGTCGTCAAGGCATGAATTTGCTTTCTTGGATTTGCTAGCTGTGCCTCCAGACAGCATCTTGCGGCAGGCTGAACGACATGGCGTTGTTCTTCAGTCTCAATTTCGTGCGCTTCTGCAGGTGAATCGCAGGTATCCAGTTAACTTCTTGGAGCTGGGAAAAGCGCAATTTGCTCTGGGAGATGAGACGGATTCGCTCTTCAATGCATTGGTGCGGTACAGTGACTATGAGGGTTTGGGTCATGATTCGAGTTCACCACCATATGGTTTCGATACGCGGAACTTTATCACAAATTCCTAAGGTCGAATTCTCCGATTCCGAATTTACTCATTTCACGGACTTGATTAGCTGTCGTTCTCTTTCTTGCAACACACAATCACCATTCTGAATGTCATTTGCCTTTGATGGTTAATTCCACACTACACTTAAACATCTACCGGCCACCATTCTTGGGCGCCCATGTATCGCAAGATTTTCCAAAGGCTTGTTCAGCCAGTACTTTGTAGCAGTACTGAGTTGCAGCCTGATGGGATATATCTGCTCTAAGTTGTATGCGACTTGATTTTCAATTACATCCATGCAAAAAAATCCGATATTTGAAATGCATTTTGCGGTCTTGCCTGCTCAAGTACCAAAGCTTGCACACAAGACTTTGGTGAATCCGTGGTACAGTACATGTCGTTCACTCCTCTGATACTATAAGGATTGGGTTGGATCTGACATCAACAACCGTACGCTCAAGTACTATGTATGCCTCTTGGAGGCGAGCGTCGCAATATTACTTACTACTATGCATAGAAATATGCTGATGGGAGACGCATCGGGAGTTTCGACACATGCAGTCCGCTTTTCCCGAGGGCAAAGAATTAAGGTGCATTCAGAGAATGTATGTATATTCACTGACTTCATTCGTCCAAAGGCACATCGGGCGGGACATTTCGACCACTTCTCTCCTTTTACAGAATCCGCGCACACCGAGATTCCCATGTTCTATAGCCGTGCGTCATAATGAGCGAACAAGAAAATGTACTGGTGTCACTCATGGCAACATAGGGATCTATAGATGCAAGATCATGATCGCCTGGGCTTGAAGACGAGGCCAAGCTACTCTGGGGGATCGAGCCAGCAGAAGAGATGTCCCAAACTCTCGGTTGCTGGCTCCCAGTGGATGGGAATAAGAGGGAGATTCAGCTGGCGTTCGCATTTGACCATGGGCGGTCGGAGCGCAAACCATTTCACTCGCGCAAAATGTAAAAACTCAATAATCTCATTACTGTAAATGGCACATATTGAAACGATTTTGCTAGCTGAAATTACGTCGAAGCTGGAAATCCCTAATCGTCTCTGTGAACAACGCGGCAGCTGTTCCGTCTGTACTCGAGAAGATGCCAGCAACTCTTTCACCACCCAAACTTCAAACATCCCTGTCTCTGCTTCACGTCGCGTGGTTTTGGAATACATCTAGTAATGGGACCAGAGCTAGACCAGCTGGTCAATTCACTGAGCTCAGCGGAGTTCTTTCAACTAGCACTGGCTCATTTGACGAGTCGCGTCATGCACATGCATGGTACGGTTGTACAAGAAATTTCCGGAAATCCTCAGCGTGAGCTGGGCACAGCAAGCTAGACTCAGGTCCCAAAAAGGCATCGATCAGAACGCGGGAATTTTCACCGCGGGTTGTTTACCTTTGACCATCATCTTCGACGATCGAGGCTGAGAATGAGTACAACTTGCTTCATTTTTTTTCGGGGCATGCATCTTGCCTCGACATTGCAAGGCCAGAGACTCGGAGATGAGATATGGTCAATGCACAAACCCGTGCATGAATGAATACCATTTCTGGTCTTGGTAATTTTAATACGACCTTCCATTTTTGGCAACAAAGATTTCTCTTCGATGTACAGGATAGGCAGGATTTTTGAATGCTGTTTCAGATGATTGCATCAGTCATTAATTATTAATTCACCTTATCGTGCCGAGACACAGACACGTACGCATCCATCTAACTTTGTGGACTCAGGACTTTATGCCGAGAGGTTACGCAAGCCGGAATTATCAACCAGACCGTTCGCTGGCCCCATTTAGGCAGGTGCCATCGGTCTCGTGGGGTAAATAAAGTGCACACTCGTCTACAGTCATCGCAGCTTTCGCTTTCCCATCCGTGGCTTTCCTCTGAAGCTTCGTAGCCATCTTCGCTTTCTTCGTTCATACCGAAACGTCTAGCCGAGCGAAAAATGGTAGCTGTATCTGAAGATTATATCAAAGTTTCTTTTCAAGCCGCTGCAAGATCGAGGGCAGTGGCAAACCTTCGCATTGGAAGGACGCAAAGGCAACTGCTTTTCAGAATCCATGGCCGAGTTACCAAGACGTGACATTCCGAGACGTAGCGAGGGTCTGTTGCATCTCGTCAAGTATAGACTTCGCTTGCTGACTAGGCCTCTATCTGTCCTTACAGTTCTTCTCGATGAAGTTTCCACCAGTACCTCAGGATATTGACAATTTGATCCCGAGTGTACGGCCGACATGGGGAAAACAGAATTCATTGGGTGAGCCCGGCAACGAAGAGAAAATAAAAGCTACCTGGCTCGGACATGCATGCTTCTTGCTTGAATTGCCTATTCGACCTGCAAAAACTTCTAGACCATCACGAGGAGCGCGTGTAATTTTCGACCCAGTCTTCAGCGATAGGTGCTCACCTAGTCAATGGTTCGGTCCGAAAAGATTTACAAGTAAGATTTACAGGACACTCTTCCGGGTACAAGCAATTAATTTTCGTTCTTGCTCTACAGAACTGCCCTGTCGGATCGATGAAGTTCCAGAAATAGATGTCATTGTCATATCAGTGAGTCAGCATTGTTGTTTACATAACCGAGTAGTGACACCGAGAACATTCATTCATTAGCATAATCATTACGACCAGTAAGTTCAGTCAAATTCTGCGGAAAGACTGGACCAATTCAACTATTTCTAGTTGCGATGTTGAGACCATAAAGGCATTTTCGAAACGCACTCGACCGCCCCATGTTTTTGCTCCTCTAGGAAATACGGACCTCTTCCGCTCTATGGGCATACCCAAGGAGAGGATCCACTGTTTGGATTGGTGGGAAGGCCGTCATTTAGAGGTCGAGATTGACTCCAAACCTAGCGAAGGGAAAGGATGCAAGGTCACAGTGTCTTTCGACTTAACGTGCACGCCTTCGCAGCATCAGGCAAACCGAGGCATACTTGATCGCAATAAGTCTTTGTGGGGAAGCTGGGTCGTTCAAGAGGTGCCTCCTTTGGAATCCGAAAGAAAGGAAGGCGTAAAGGTCTATTTTGCTGGCGACACTGGATACCGGGCGGTGCGTGAGGGTGCAGATGAGGAGGAAGTACCCTGCTGTCCTGCCTTCAAAGAAATTGGAGAACGGTTCGGCGGATTCGATTTTGCTATGATTCCGATTGGGTAAATATAGTCCATTGCTTCTTACATGTTTTCTACGAATTGCTTCTGACGAGCTCTCTCTCAGTGCGTACGAACCGCGCTCCTTCATGTCTCGTTTCCACGTCGCTCCTCAAGATAGCGTACGCATCTTCAAGGATATTCGCGCGAAGAAAGCCCTCGGAATGCATTGGGGGTAAGCGCTTATTCTTCATCTGTTAGTCAATGATCCTGCAACTCAGCATACATTGCATAGGACATGGGCGTTGACGTCAGAAGAAGTGACAGAGCCTCCTCGGAAGCTTGCAGAGGAGCGCAAGAAAGCAGGTATACCAGAAGACGATTTTGATGTTTGCAAGCTTGGTGAAACCTGTTTCTTCTGATGGCTCATTAGATTAGACCCGAACTTTTTATACGAACATATCCAATGACTCCTTTTTTTCGTATACACGTTTTTACACATTTCTAATTAATATGGCATTCGTAATCCCAAGAGAGCGAAGAGATGAAAGGACTGTATCGCCTTTGCACAAAGCTGATTAATGAAAGCCAGCTGCTTTCTAGACTCCGTCGTACGATGCTCCTCCAGCCTAGAAATACCTTGTTAGGCATATTCAACTTTCTATTTGAATTGAGGGTCGAACCTTTCGAAGGCGAACTACGATACCCTCTTGATCGAGTTGTTCTTTCTCAGAAGCCGTCACCTCGAGTGAGAAGACTCGAAGGACGCTTTTAACATCCGCAGCCTGCACGGATAGCTGGACGTGAGGCCGGAGTTTTGCTTAGTTTAGATCGTGTCTTCGAAAAGAGGAAGCAAAAGCTTACTTTAGCCTTCCTCATAACCTTGCAACCCTTGCCGATCCATTTGACGAAGATGAATTTCTCGCGTTGAGACTGGCGTCAAAGCACCGACATATCAGAATCAGAAACCTTTTAAAGAAACTTTTCATGCCTACCTCCTTGTCGTTGGAGTACTGAACGCGAACGTATGCGTAAAAAGCTTTGGAGTCGTCAAGCAGCTCCTTTAGCTCGTCCAGTCCTCCAGACCCCGAACCCGTAAGAACCAACTTGTCTGAGCGGTCCGACTTCGGATTATCAGTATCCGAGTCAATGCGCACATCGACGATGTATAATACCTCATAATCAAGAAGCAACCAGTTCGTGTCGCTCTTGTCATTGCGAACGTCCAAGTATGCTGTCCTGAAATCAGAAAATGATCATAAATAAACAACATAAAAATGATAATCATGCCTTCATCGATCTTGGGGTCGGACACGTCAGCCATGGAGTTCGTAGAGCAAGGAGAAAAGACGAGAGAGGAGTTGCGGTCTAAAAGTGGTTGATGAGAAAGGTTGGGATTGGATTGCCGACTGCAACAGACAGTGTAAGGCTGGCACGCGAGCCTGAGTCACGGGACTCACTTTTCAGCCAAATTCAATTTTGCCCCCGAAACTTTTACCAACTACTCCTCGACAACTTGCTCAATGTCGCTGCTGTTACTTCGACCCCTCGGAAAACTGAATATCTCATGTCTTAGGTACTCGTCATCGTCAACTCGTCAAATTCTCAACGATCCTCGCAAGATCCTGCTTGAACTACCAGAAAAGCCAGTTGACATAGGTGCCATGAAGAAAAAGACGCATGATCGTCGGCAGGACAGGCGGACACCTGCGGAATTCCTTAGGCATCGGCAGACCATGAAGAAGCGCTTTCCAGAAGGGTGGAATCCTCCACGAAAATTATCGCGCGAGGCGATGGAAGGATTGCGTACCCTCCATCGACATGATCCGGAGACGTTTTCGACACCTGTGCTTGCAGAGCGTTTCCGTATCAGCCCTGAAGCCGTTCGCAGGATACTGAAGAGCAAGTGGGGTCCGAATAAGGATGAGAAAGCAAATATGTTGGAGAGGGAACGGAAGAGGAAGCAGGAGTATATCGCGAAGCGGATTGAGAGAGAAAGAGAGGATAAGTGGGCGCAGGTTGACAGTCCCCTTCAAGAGCTGGAAAATCTGAAGCGGAATAAATGGGACAAATTGTCTCTAACATAGTTTACCCGGCAGAGATAGGTGCGCGTTCTACGATATGTCTGAGTGATTATTATTGATGATATATTGTGATTTTCCGATACGCAGCGTCGACGAACGAGACGATTTTTCCGACTGCCCCCCCCCCCCCCCCGCCGCGTGGGCGTTCACGAGCATGCATGCATAGATCAATATCTAGGCAATCATCATCCATCACCCCCTTTGGGTCTTTTCACTTCGTTCAGCCCAATAGCCAATCCCTCGACGCATCGCATTCGAGCCTTCAGTATCTAATCGCACGCATAGACTCCACGGTACTATTGACAAACGCGCTTCAGTATTTAATTGACTAGTATGTCTTATGATGTATCCGCAATGTATTTACTGCTTTGAATCGCCCACATAGAGTTTCTCGATGCCACCTTCGTCCGACCTCAAGCAAATCGCGTCTTTCACCAGCTGTGCGCCTATCTTCTTTTAGAAGCTAAGGGAAAGTGTGTTCCACTGAACCGCATAATCATTTTAACGACCAAGCGTACAATAATGGATGATAGCTCACCTCGAGGCCCGTACAATCTAGGGGTGTGCAGTTCTATAAATCTTTGGCTCACGGTGGACTCAAGAAGACAAGGCACTGCAAAGCGGACGGTGGAGTGCCTTCAAGAAGACATAGAGCATGGCAAGTGTTACCTAAACCATCTCGTGAATCAGGGGATTGGTGGTGGCTTACATATACTCCAGACCTTCCAGTCCATGTGGAAAAGTTGAAGTGATAAGTCGTATAGCCAACGACGGTACCTTCAGGCGATGTTGCGAGGAGCTCATGGGCGTAAGGGGTCGTGAAGAGATTCTGCTTCAGTTGAATCTCTTGAGCATTCCGGAGTTCGGATGGCGGAATGGGAGGACGAGGCTAGCCAATTCTTTCGTAGCCTTCGCAGATTCCTCTTGTTTCTCGTATATAGCCTGCTAGGTTTGAATATTCCATTTATGCTCTATTCCCCGAAGAGATAGACAGACGAGCTCTTTATGAGCCCAAGTAAGACATCCTGGACAAATCAAATGAGAAGATATCTCAATATAGTTCGTAAGAATTTCATCACTGTATCGTCTTCTCTTGCTGCTCGGATGTGGAAATCGGGCTCAATCATACCTGAAGCCAGTGTTTACAAAGGGAACGTTGAGATTGAGAAGGAAGGAGGACCTCATAGAAGAATGTACGCGTTCCGCCAAGACATTCTCGTGACGATGTAGTCCAGCGATACTGGAAATTCTTGAATTAATGCGTTTTTTATACCTAAAACAGATATCTTGCCTGTTTGTTTGCCACAGGATCAGCCTGGCGACACTCACTGGACCTTGTATACAATCGATTGAATCCAAGAATCCTTTGGAACGCCAGGCAACCAAAGCCATTGTTTTCGGTCGAATTTCTTCCTTTGTGAGTGCAATATTGTGTTATATTCCGTACCTACACTATAATCGTATCACTGATTTATGCTGAATTTCTTGAGATTCTCAATGCCATCTTCCTCAAGCCTCATTCCCATCCATTCACTCATCGCCTTGGCACCGAGGACTTTCTCGTAGAAATCGATGGAAGGTGTGTTCCACTGTAACAGAGTAACCATTCAGTACTAGTAGGAAAATTCTTAAAACAAGATATAAACGAGACAAGGACCTACATTCAATACAGCCCAATCCATGCGAGCACAATTCTATACATAATGAGCTTGTGTATCCATCCGGCTAAACGAAAAATGAAATGATCCTACCTTTTCTTGTGCAATCTTCGCAAGCTCAGCGAAGAACGCCTTTCCTACTCCTTTATTTCGGAATTCTGGCTGTACAAATAGGTCCTCAAGCTATTTTCCCATGAACAAGGTTAGTGCCAAGCTTTCTTATGGAAGGTAGCAGACACTGACGTATAATCCAGGTCTACCGGTCCAAGTCGAGAAGTTGAAGAAATACAGAGCGAGACCGACAGCTTGTCCTGCCGATGACAAGGCTAAGAGTGCATGAGCGAAGGATGTCGTGAAGAGGTTCCGCTTGACCTAAAAGACAGAATCAATGCTCGTAGAAGAATTCGTTGAAGTTGGAGGCAATTACCAGCTCTGGCGTTGCCTTTGCTTGGTCTTCGGACTTTTCGTAAATAGCCTTCAAGCAGAATTGAGGTCGCTCAGAAGGGACCGAAATCAGAAAAGTATGCCTTACAAGTTCCTTTACGAGTCTAATGATCGCTTCCTAAGAACGACAAAGAGCGTCAAATCAATTTCTGATTCCTCGGGACGAGTATAAAGGGGAATTACTATATCTTCACTTGAATCAGTTGCAGGGCGAATGTGGAATCCAAAATGGGACATTTCTAGACAAGATCAGGAATGACAGAGCTTGATCGGGAGAAAAAAAAGAAAAACGATGGTCCCAGTTGTTGTGTGTGGTAAGATTGTGAGAAAAAAAATCATGACTCGATAAATAACCTTCCCAAATGATCGACCTTCCCCAATCTGTGACGAAAGTCAGAAGATGGGAAATCAACTGGTTGGTTTCGTTACGATGACATGAATTTGCACAATTTTGCAGCATTCTCGATTTTCTCAAGTTCAAACGCTAGCAACCAATCTTTTGCGTCCTGGACGAACATTACATTGATATCGGGTTGTCGTACGTTTTTATACTTCCGTTTGTCACTCAGCCGTGGCTGGATGCAGAAATCGACATCGCGGTCAAGACCACCTCGGCAAAGATGTAAATGGAGAAGTCCGCTGGTAGACGCTTAGTATGAAGTAGTCCGAGTTTATCGGGAAGTAGATCGTCTGGGGTGGTGAGGAAAAGGATATTCCTTAACAAAATCAAGAAACGATTCTACAGTTCTACATGTGATATTCTTCATGGCCTTCATTCCGTGTCGCCAATCGCCAATCATACTGAGCAAACACCTTTCCTTGTTCCATGCCAATGTTCAATGTCCGTCAAGACTGCAGCATAATGCGCTAGTGCGGCGAGCACCACCATGATATGAAAAATCTGATGAGACGAAAAGAAATAGTCGAAGGTTCCGGGAGATAATCTCTCAGGTATCCTGTTTGCGCTACAAGTCGGGGGAAAAATCAATAGTTTGTGAACGAAGGTGAAGGGAGAAAAATACAAATACACATACTAAAGTACCGCTCCGAATATGTATAGCGCTCCCGAAAGCACCACAAAATGGACGCCCATTTCCTCCCGGAAGAGTACCCAGACCGTGTGTAAGCAAGGCATGGCTGAGCGGAACAACAGCTGACAGGCCCAATGCAATGAAAACTTTGGTTCTCGCCCCGCGATGGGTGGGCCTTGAGTACTCTGGATTCAGTACAATAAATGCGGCACCTGCGAAACAATCAGAGACACGGATATGACGGAAAAGAAAAAATCAAGCTTGCCGAGTCCCGCCAGCAGAATACCTGACAGGTAGGTCCCTTGAAGTACGGGTTCGCAGAAAAAAGCGTAGTACACCGCAGGGAAGAAGGATCCGACGATCAGAACTAAGAGAGATCAGCGTAGTCCAAGGCGACGGCGAGCGTCAGAAACTCACCAACAATTCCTGAGTAGTCCAAAGCATGACATCGCCGCGCGACCTATTCCCGGTCACCAAGTTGGCGAATATATTCATAGATAAATTTGGACTTACTCGTTCCGAATGGCATCCAGCCATATGATAGAAAGAACTGGATGTCAAGCAGACGACTGCCGATATGATGAACACCGAAAACATTGTCGAATCAACCCATGTTGCCGTTGGATATCGCGCCATCACATAGAGTTGGCTGGAAAAGAAAAGAACGAGGAACAGCACTGCTCCCCACAGGTGACTGTGGATATTCACTAAAGTAAACATAAATAAAAGGCCCGGATGAGAGGCACTCAAGGGCCTAACCTGTCTCGTTGTGTAAATCTGACGGCAAGTGAGAAACGAAGTAAATCGGTTTTCGCGTTGATTAACCACTTACATCCAAAAATGGAGTGGAAACATCCTTTCCAGTTGTTCTGCGCTCTGATGCATTTCTCAACAAACGTCCATTGACTTGGTTGTCTGGACTCACTGTCGATATCCTTGAACGATATACTCATTATCCTTCTGCCACTCTTCGAGTTGATACCAGGTAAGAGTCTTCACGTATTCTAAAGCGTTGTTCTCTGCGGTTTTGACCTCGTCTATGGCATGTGAAATTCTTCGAGTAAGACTCGGGTTTCTTCGTCTGAGGTCCATTCTAGTAACAGTCTATAAGTCAGAAGAACGTATCTACTTAATATGGTCAGACCAAAGTGGACCAGTTCCAGCTTTGAGCAACGGAAGATGATAATGGAGCAACGAGAGGTTGAATTGCGACTGAAGGCAAGAGTCGCCCGTCTTCCCTTTTCTGGTGATCGTCAAACCCGCGACCTGACGGCACGTATGGCCTCGCTGTTGCCTTCAACCTTACTTTCTTTCATTGTCGTAATTCATGACCGGAGTGAAAAAAGAAAACGAGGAGGTCCCGAGCATACCTACAAGCGTACAGAATACAAACAACGATGTTCTGAGTGCAACTCGGAGGAGAGATTGGTCTTGTCTTCGGTCTCTGAGCGTCAGGCCTGGTGGATTGGGCGACGACAGGATATACGTGTGGTATGTCCTTCCCTTCTTTCAGCGCTGCTGTATACTTATGAGAATTGTTGAATCAAAGGCCATTTCTGCTTCACGTTGAGCAATACGATAATCCAGTGAAGGAGGAGGACGAGACAGATTCCGTAAGCTCGCCCATGCGAAGACGTCGGGGAAGGATATCCCCGTCAAGAGCTTCTAATGAGAAGCTTAGTGTCGATGGGGCTGGCAAGAGCTCTCCATGCTCAACTGTGGCAGAATCCCATCCCGACGAACGGCAAATCAAGTTAGACACGGACC
This sequence comes from Phlebopus portentosus, assembly GCA_037892935.1. Lineage (NCBI taxonomy): Eukaryota > Fungi > Basidiomycota > Agaricomycetes > Boletales > Boletinellaceae > Phlebopus > Phlebopus portentosus. The sequence goes on from JAYXKI010000007.1 coordinate 399,170, forward strand.
GTAGCTTTGTGCTTTACGGAGTAGGTAAACCGCTTTCGAAGTTCCGTAACGTCCCTCATGCTTAGTCATTTTACCTTCAAGAGGACGAAAAGAACGTTGAAATACTACAAGCCAGGCTGAACAGCTTGATAACGTCTGTGTTTCGAAAGTACCCACAGCTCAACTATTTTCAGGTGGGATTTGTGTTGAGATATTTAGCAATACAATCATTTACTGGTTTCTAGGGATACCACGATATTATATCCGTCCTATACTTAACTCTACCTGAAGAGGAGCAACTAGCGTGTGCCGAGAAGATGAGTCTCCATCGCCTGCGGGATGCTATGGGGAAAGGGTTGGAACCTTTATTGGGACTTCTGCAGTGAGGCAGTCACTTTCCTTCTATCCGCATTTTATCTTGACTGAAATACCTAGTATCTTAAAATACCTCCTTCGACTAGTAGATGCCGACTACGCAGCCCTTTTAGAAAGGTTTGTGAAGTAGTCAACCCACTCCGCAGCTATAGTGACCACGAACAGGAATACCCCACTACCATACTTCTCTCTCTCTAACTTGCTTACTCTCTTCTCTCACGATGTGCCGACCTTACTCTTGATCCAACACATATTTGATTTTCTCCTTTGTCGACCGCCAATAGCCGTCGTTTATCTGGTTGCTTCCGTGAGTGTGGGAACTAGTATCTGCTCTGACCTGGTCACTGAAGGGGCCTGCATCTAGATTACTCTTTCACATAGAGATGAGGCGTTCAGAATGGAGAGAGAGGGCGAAGAAGGCATGCTTCATTCCCTTCTGAGCTCTCTTCCTCTCCTGTCCGACGGAGACAAAACAAGTGACTTTGACCTCGACGAACGGATTTGCAATGCCAATGTTCTTGATGACGACCTGGTGAGACCCATCTTCGCCAAGAGCGATTCTATCGACGGACCACATGAAGTGCTTCAACCAGAACCAGACACGGATAGTATCCACCCAGAGGGACCAGAAATCGAGCCGAAAGACTACGAGTCTGCTGCCAAGCAAACAGTCTTGGAGGGAAGCACGGATCAATATGATGGCGTACTACCCTCTTCCGCCATACTTCCCGATGCATCCAAGACGCTGGAAAGCGCTGAAAGTTCCACCAGAATTAGAACGGATTCTGAATTGTCTGTACAAGTGGATGGATTACATTCCGCGACTGTGCAAGGATCCTCTAACGTCTCGGACCTCTCCTTGTCAGATATCAGGTCGTCTGAATCTCCCACGACAGAGATATCGTCTCGTCCACCGTCTCCGCAACATCATGCACCTTCCGATCACGCACCTCGAAAGATAATCGCTCTTCCAGCTCTTCTGGAGCACACAGATGAACTATTCGAGCAGTACCCACCCTCTAATCCTGCGTTACATGTCTCGGAGATCATGGGCCCCAAGAGTGTGATGTTCACTTGGTCTGAGGATCCGCACAGCCTTATGTCTGATGCAGAGGCAGAGGCGATGATAGCCCACCCGGAGCTTATCGTTCTTCCGTTCATCGACCCCGATGAGGTAGCAGCTACAAAAGAAGCAGAAGGAGCATCTAATGATGGGCGAATCGGGCGCAAATCCAGAAGACGATTGCGTAGAAAGCATTTCGGTGTTCGCCTAGACAAAAAGACGGTATTTACTGCGACGGTCGTCACGCTTAGCGTCGCAGTTGCGGTATACTCGATACGTTCAAAGGGAAACGGCGGAGTACTTGACGTTTCCCGGTCTGATAAGGCTTTGCGGAAGGCGGCGAGAGTCGTGAGTGGGATCTTGATCGGCGGCAGTGAACGTCTGCTAGAGACTTTCGGCTGGTAATTACAAATGAGAACTTGATGGTCTCCGTATTCATATTTTGTGATATGATAATTGTGGTAGTGGCTCCAATGGAGCAACCTGCGGAGAGTCGCGAAAAGCGCGTGCGTATCTATTGTACAGCGCGAAAGGATGCAGGCAAAGAAAGCGCATACAATGTTAAGGTTGAAGGAAGGACAGCATCGCAGGGTAACGGTATAGAACAATGATTGCAATGGTATACGTGGTAGATAAATGAGAGTAAGAGTGTAGTAAAATCCAATGAATCCAAATCAAATTCCGTAGTCTTGGTATGGAGGAGGCAATTCTCGTCTTGGTTGGGTGTGGATACTCGACGCAAGGCGCACGCCAGCGTCCCGATGAACAATCATCTCAGCTTCGGAAGGCGTCGTTGGCAGATGACGATGGCCGTATGAATAACTCTCCATTTGTGGCGCGTAACCATCTCCTTCCCGATCGACATAAGTTTGAGAACGTTTTGCGCCATCAGGGATGTGAGGAAGAGGTCGGGACGCCGAGGTAGCCGATGCCGTCGGGGCAAGTCCATTTTCGGAATAGCCGGTGTAGATAGATGTATCAACAGTCCCTCCTTGATTTGTACCGGGAAGCCCGAGGCCAAAACCAAGGCGCGATGGGGAGCCCGTTGCGCTCGACGCGCCAGTCTCTGTCGGACTTGGGTTGAGACCCTTACCAGAATGTAGTACAGGTATGGGCGGCACGGGCACGGGCGCAGGGGTCTCCGGATACCGATAAACGGAATCAGGCACGCTGAACCGTTGGCCGATCGTCGTACCGACTGTTACGCGAGTCGTCACTGTACTTCCAGAGACAGGACGCTGTTTGATGTCGAATACAGGCGAATCATTCGGATCCTCGGCAAGGAATGCGGGCGTTGGGCGAGATGACCCAAAGGGATCAGCCTGCTTGACGGGAGTTGATTTGCTGGAGTGTGTAGGCAATAGAGTTGGGCGCTGAAGAGCACGAGAGAACGACAGAGTACTTGGAATGGAGAGATGAAGTGAAGGACGGTGTCTGGGTTGGACATTTTGGGCTCTGGCTGGTTTGCTTGTTGAAACCTGCTGTCCTTGAGGCGCCAGCCTTTTTCGGCGTCGTCGAAGGAAGAGTAGCACCGATACAATAACGATCGCAAAGAATGCGATAGCACCTGTTACGGAACCAATAACAACAGTGTCTGGCCTACTTGTGTTATCTGCACCCATTGGATTGGCACTTGAAGAGGTCGGGATCGGGGCGCCAGACGATGCCGATGCAGTGCTTTGCGCTGACGACGATGGACTCGCGACGGCGTCTGCAAGAGTAGATGAGGATTCGGAGGTGAGAGTAATAGAAGGGGAAGGAGATGTGATGCTATCAGACACGACGGATTTTGATGATGAAGTAATACTAGTGATATCTCCCACGCTTGAACTGACCGCAATACTTGTTCTTAGGGCAGTTACAGTGGAGGTCCCTGAGGTGATAGAAATTGAGGTAGGCACGGAGGACGCGGTATTTGACTGACCGCTCCCTATTCGAACATAGTCCAGAGTGAACGGTCCCGGGTCCAACAAGTTTATAGCCAGAGTGTGCTGTTCCGTCGGATCCAAATTTCCGGCCGAGTAAACCTGCTGCTGGAATTGAACCGAAGGATTTGTTTGCGCGGGTAGGTCTGAACTCGAATCCCCATCCAGCACAAAATGAAGCCTAGTCTGTGTCGTGCCTATGGTACTAAAGACGGCAATGGAGGACCCTGCGAAAAGAAAATTAGCCGAATAATATGAGTTTATAGACAATACTGACCTGTGAAAGGGCCAAATGTGACCATTGCTCCGCCTATGGAGGTCGAATGCGATGTTCCTTCAAATTCTCCTGTCTGCCCATCGGCCGTCCATGAGCTATCTTTGTAATCAAAACGAGAGTCCGTATCATCGACCGTGATGGAAGACATGACGATCCTCGCAGGAGTAAGATTTCTAAACACAAATGCGGTAGACCGCGTGTAGATTTTACGACCCCGCGCTCAACCTATGAACAAACGGGTCAGCAGAACTTAATATTGTCGCATTGATAGCAAAAATGCAAATATTTCGCGGTTGAGCTGAGAAATGCGACACGATCTCACTTACGCGGGCAGAACGGATGAACTCGAACGACGTCAATGACAGGCGGTGGTGGGATTCAGCAAGAAAGACAGTGTGTTTGAAGGAATGGAAAAGAGAAGGACTGGTGCTGGCAAGAGGGAAAGAAGTGCCAATGAGAGTGCGTAGCAGCGATCCAGGTTACAGTAACCAGTCAGAAGTTTGGGCACAGAACGAAGCGCCAGCATCGGAGCTGGTGAGTCTCGACTCCGCTCCGCCGTGGCGGTCGCAGCTTCGAACGATCGTGCCCCTTCCGTCAACAATCCAAACTGTTTTGAGGTCACATCGGGCAGGTTTATCGCATCGTAACCAGGATCGATGATGATTCACTACCCTGTCTATTAGGTCGTTGCATTTGATGGGATTCCAAAATGGGCATTTCAGTGATGGTATCCCCAAGAGGGCGAGAGAGTTTGATTCAGTCGAATAGGCAACAGTTGACACCAGTAAAGGGTGAGCGTCTGTATCCTAGCTGACTACGGCCTGCTACGGCCTATGATCCTTCTGGTCCGATAGCCAATAGCAGTCCTGATAGTGTTGTCAAGTTGAAGACATCGGGCTAGATGACATTCTTTTTGTAAGAAGCTTGAATTAAGCGTCTGGTCGAAGCTAGTCGATCTTGTCAGCTTTAAAAGATATAAGGGCGAAGACTGAATATTTATATCCACGCACCGGATGCCAGCTAAGTAACAACACAAGGGAAGGGGAAGAAAGGATTAAAAACCTTACGTACGCACTTTATCATGTCACGTGCATTGGCTCTAATTCTTTAGGTTTGAAGACCAGGTTTCTCGCGATCGATAAATCGCCACTACTTGACTGAGCTACTCGTTGCATGATCTAGAAGAAGCTCATTGGTTGTCCTGGTCGCACTGTCCTACCATCCTCGCCTGGCGACGCGAGGATCGCTTTGATTTTCTTTGCCATCAGAGTTTCTCTGTCCCTATCATCGGCAGCTTCACTTTTTCAGAGTTGAATTACCGACGTTCGGGCAGACGTCCAGGGTAAGGAGATCGAACTTTTCATCCAGCAGATTATACCAGCATCTTCGGATAGGTATCAGTAAGCAGCCTGGTTGTATCATGCTTCTAGGCTTGGCTTTCTGGTCTGATCGTATCTTTCGGTGTCTCAAGCTGTTCGGCTCACCCATTCGCCTATCGACTGCAGCATTAAGTGTCGTATTCATAGAGTTCGACTAATTTACCACAACGCCATGTAATGGGTTCTACGTCGAACCACTGGCAATCGTTATGGCAGGGTCACCGGTATTGTATCAAGTCAGAAACTGATTCGCATGATACATTTCTCTATGGTTCCGCGAGAGCGTCCAATCCTCATTCAGCAAAGAGCTGTACAACTGATACGTACCATCTGATCCAGAACATTGATAAATCTGGCAGATTGCGATGCTGATGACTGTGCTATGCGCAGACAATGATGTACTTCATATCAAGTTCGCGCCTTTGCATCGTTCGTCGTGATCGGTCTCCATACGATGCGCCTATAGTCATATCCTGCCTCGTTGGACTTAACACTGTCCAACGATTTGACCATCTAGAGCGAGATCAGGAGGGCCTTTGTCAAGCATACTCTCCCAGTTAGAAGTGTGCTCTGTACTCCGACCTTGCAAGACATAATTGCAACTGATGCACCCGAGTCGTTATCCTTTCTTTAACATGTTGCATAGAAACATGATACAGTACATGATACAGTGTTCTCCGATGCTTATTTCCGAAAGGTATTAAAGTACGTGATTCGTTCTGTTCATATCGCAACCTCTCCAAAACGTCTACTTCCAAGCTTTCCTGCCATCCATACTTTTACAGTATTTGTAGTTCTCTTTGCTGTACGTTAATCTCTTCTCCGAGAACTGACAGCAGCACGATAGGGCTGGCCACTCAGTAGAGTCTCTCGTGTCGACTACGTTACATCCGTCGCTTGCTATTTATCATTGCGTAAGTGACATACTTGCGTATGATATTACTCTACCGACCTCATGCCGTGATAGTCAAGCTAGCTGCCTTTGTCTATCTTATAGCGTTCTGGTTGGTTCCAGGGACGACGCATGGCCTAGGCATAAGAAGGCATAGGGAAAGGGATACTCAGAAGGTCGACTCTCAGGAAACACCGCAACCAACATTCTTATCTTTCAATACATAAATGTGTTTTATGCACCAGCGTACGTTCCTCAGATATACGATAGCGATCCTCGGATTCGATACAGTGATGGATGGGTGCAGAACACTTTCACTGATAGTACACTGAGTCCGCCGATAAATGAAACAAGCCACGCAACAGGACAGCCTGGTTCAACCTTGTTTATCACATTTCAGGGTAATATTTCATCTGTGCCTTCAGTGTATTTTTGACATCAAGTATAGGTACTCAGCTCAATGCTTCGGGTATCGTTCCGCCAGGGGATAACTCAGTATCCGCGACTTATATAATTGACAATAACCAATTCACAAGTTCAAGTTCGTTGCCAGCGAATCAACAAGACTTGCATATAGTCTATCAGACTCTTTTCGTGTCTCCGAGTTTGCAACAAGACTTTCATAGTCTTAAAGTAGAAGTTGTAGAGACGGGAGACGGCCGAAATTATACATTTCAGCAATTCAATATGACGTCCAGTGCAGGAGCAAGTGGCAATGATGCGCCCTCCGGTGCACATAACATAAATGAGGTGGCCTTAGTTGGAGGTGTGTTGGGTGCCGTCGTTTGTCTTCTAGTTGCCTTTGGCGGCTACTATATTTGGAGACTTCGATTAGCGCGGACTTCACCCAGGGAAGTGGAAGTAGAGAAGATTCTGCCGCGAATGTCGTGGTATTCCAAAACACACCAGCACGTGCTATTGTCGAAAGAACTCCGAGTGCGTATATTCGTCCCTAGGCAAAAGGAAGAACCTTTAATTCGTGGCTATCTACTCTTTCAGCGATCAACCCGTTCGTCCTTCCGCCACCGGATGCGGAACAAATGTCTGTACGACCAGTCTCCATTCGTAGTCACTCAACGAGTCTACCATCCTATTCCGATGGTCTTAGAGACACCCAAGTCAGGCCCTCCATACAAAGAGCATCCTACGCAAGCTCGTATAAAAGCGCTTGTAGCCATTTCGAGGAGTCACTACCCGTTACAGAGAAATCATAAGGATTATTGGACTGTGGACATGGACTACATTTCTTATTATGTGAAGCGGACAACTTCTTTTGTCTGACTGGTGGTTTTTGTTAAAATTTTACTGGACGAGGATCTTTCTTCCGTTTTGATGGTGTACATACAGTAGATCCTCTTTTTTCAAAAAGTTATCGGAGTTAGTATTGTTACCGTGGGAATAATATGATCAATTGTTGCCACGCGTCAGTGCCTTAGATCTTTGTATCGACGAGCACGACCACATGCTCATTGATGGCACTGCGCTGCACAAACTGGATGGTCCATTAACGGTACGATTGCTTTGCTACAGTTGGGATATCTACTATGGTGCAGACACGATGCAAAGTACTCAACGAGCAGCTAATCTCAACTTTGGAGACACCTGCCAGTATTCCTCATCGACCGCGGGCTTGGCGATCAAACCAAGCAGTCACATCTGGGAGAGCTTATAGACCTGGATGAGCCTGTCTGTCTGAGCGACACCTTCGCCAAGCCCCACCTTCTCAGAGCTTGGCTTCGTCCCATTACTTTCCACGCAAGTTCAGAGCACATCGAAGGGATCACTCTCTGTTTTTGCATCCTTTCCTGAACAGCAACAGGACTCATGGTCCATTCAGATCCCACTGACGTCTCCTTCATTTTCAGAAGACTAATGCAATTCCATGAGAGCTAGGGGGAACCACAAGCAAGGGATTCGCAGGCAAGTGGAACAGATTCTTGCGATAATGGGACGAATTGACCTTCTAGAAATCCACGGACACTCTATAACGACCCTGGAGACATAAAGTACAGCACCGCATAGAATTTTAACCAGTTCTTGAATAAAAATGAGTATCCATACGTAGTCGGGACAAGCTATTCAAATGTAATGCCTAGTTCAATCATGTTTATCGCATTACAAGTTATCGTTTGTGCTTTTTGACTCTTATTAGCATCACAAATAGGTAGCCAGATTACAATGCCTTCGGGACAACTCCGGCAGGAGTCGCACCTATAGCGCGAACTATGTATTCGGCAACGGTCAAATCCCTTCGGGCTGATTTTTACTATGCGCTCTATCAGACGCTATCCACATTTCCTATTCTGCAAGATGGACCTCATGGTCTTTCTGTGCAAGTTGTTCAGATGGGACTGGGACGGGACTTAGACAAGACTACACTTTCCAGCAGCTCAATATCAACTGGTGGTAGTGGTGGTGCTTTTCTACTTACGAGTAGCATCTGTCTATCTGCCGGTACTGAAGGTGCTAGTGTGGTTGTCGCAGCTTGCAGCCGAATTCAGAGACCCCGAATACAATTCTTAGTGTATTGTCTGCTCTCGTACTGTTCCTCATTTTCATCCACTTATCTGGAAAGAGTGTGTGCACGTTCATGAGGAGAAAGTGCGTTCAGGAATCAGTTGGTTCTTCCAAATTAATCCTATCGCAGATCAGATTGCCACGGGACCGGCGACTGAAGTACCAACTCAGCAGCGGCCCGTGCTCACCATGGGAAGATCTTCCTTTCGCTCGTATTGGACTATTTCAGGCAAGCATTCATCTCCATGGAATGCTACTAAATCATGAGATGGTCGTTCACTTGTTGTTTAAGAATTGAACATTTCATAATCCTTGGGCTGTAGGCTGTGCAGGTTTCACGCTCAAATACCACTCCAAGACCCACGTATGTTCACCTGCTGAAGAATCTTCTAAAGCAGACGAATAAAACCTCAGTTAATGGTCGACATCAATAAGCTGAAGTACGTGCAAATTATTCCCTGTAATGTCTGTATACTAACCCGCGTAGTATTTGTTTGGGAATTGCAGTTTTGGCATCTCAAATGCTCTGTTCGGTCATCCTTTTCTGAAATGGAATCACAAGGTGTGAGAACACCGTTGTATGTATCATCGGCCTGATGTTCTTGTCAAGGTACTCTTGAAATCACTTTGTTGTTTCTGATCCAAATCCTGGACACAACAATCAAAATCTGATGTAAAACCTCTCCATTGGTTGCATCATATAAGATTCCCAATACTGATAGCTACGCCAGGAAGACTACTGCCGGATATATATCAAGAACACCTAATCTAGGCTACATCTCCCTACAGATGACGCCATAGCTCCTATCTTCCAGGAAGAAATCATGAAGCTAGCCGGCAAGGAATAATTGCTGGTCGATGTCCTCTACTTAGATCGTTTCTCGAACATCTTTTGGTACCGACGAAATCCAACACATCATTTCCCGAACTAGTTCAAATTGCTAGAAAGGTTTTGTTACTAACAGGATGGCGTATCTGTATTGCTCTCACCAACTTCACCTTTTTCATGTTTCAAGTTACTTTTTGATTCGACATATGTCTGGTTCTGATAACTTCACCATCTCATCTTGATTGCTGATTGACTCCCTACCTCAATCTTAATTCACCATCCTGGCTTGAAGCATAGAGCTTTTAATTTTCACCATTCATAAGAGGTATGATTAAATATTTTATTCTGCATACTCAAGCATTTCTGATCTATCTCTTAGTTCTCTGCATTTATAACGTGAGGAGAATGGTGCAAGTAACCCTTTTGACAAGAGATTCTCAAAGCGGAATGCAGCAGGTACGCTTCGAAGTCTACATTCTTACGATTAAGGTCTATATCTTATTATACGCAATTTACTCCGATCTATGATATTGATCCTTCAATTATATACACTGGCATATGGGATTTGAAATAGGTCAATGACACGACAAAGAGCTCGCCAAAGCTGGAAACGAGCCATTCCACTGGACAATCTAATTCATCCATGTTTGTTACATTTAATGGTTACGGGCCTGGTTTAGTTCTTGTATTTACCTACAAAGAATTAAAGGCACACAAAGTATGGTGCCTGGTCCTGTTCAGGCTGGAGATGCCCCAATTTGTACACTCTGATCGAGTGATCGACAACGTCAAATTGATTGCAAAGACCGTCCCGAGTTCGTCTCAGGATTCCGACTCACTTCACCATCTTTTACATCGCCTTTGGTGCCGAGAGGTCTTCACAATCTGATAGTGCAAGTTGTCGGAACAGGAACTGGCCGTAATTACACCTTTCGAGTTTCAACAGTTCACTGACATTACAGGTGAAGATCGAAGTGCCACGAGCACTGGCATCTCTCCGACAGGAACTGATGGGGCAAATCGGAGCCTCGGGTCTTGCAGACAATACCGGAACTGATGTATCTAGCGCAAATAGCCATACAACAAGGTATACAATGAAGACAACAGCAATAATTGCCTGCGTGTTGGGTGCTGTTGCGTTGCTTATCCTCATCGTCTTACTCACATCTTCTATCTGGAGGAAAGGGCTAGGCGTTCCAAGCTCGACGAATCACACAGAGGGCAGCCACCTTTGAAGGCTCCTGAGTTAAGATAGTCAGGACTTAATCTATTTATAGTAGATGAGCAAAGGGTTGAGAGTGGGCCTTTATCCGGCAGCATCTCGCGGCTGGCGTCCCTCAATAGCTGTATGGATTACCCTCCTAGGTACGAGGATGTTGAATTTCGATCCAAAATATCAGCTTAGCCACCAGTCTCGCTTACAAGCGGCAAGAGCGTCGCACGCATCATCTCACAAACCACAAAATAGCGGACACGTGGAAGAGGACCCTTCTGAAGTTGTCGTCTACCGGAAGCTTTAATGGATGGTGAAGATCTGGTAGTAATGTAATCAGAGAACATCGTACGTTGATTCACACCTTCACCATCTCGAGGCTACAGGCTTCGTTGTATTTGTATTCATCAAGATCCATCTGCAATGGAAACGAGCAACGTTTATTCTCGCGCAACTAATCATCCGCTCGGTATTCATTCAAATGTCAGGATTCTGATGCTTGATTTCAGCCGGATTAATTTATGTAGTCGATACTACCCACGGGAGTACAGGAACGTTATCCGTTGATTTCTTGTCGAAAGACTTTATACGTCTCAACTTCGCCCTGTGATATTGCAAAGTGAGTGCCCACTTGATATCCGACGAGTTGAGCTACGACGGCGAGTCTATAAAACGCTTCAATGAAACCTTTTGGTAAGGCGCTTGGAGAGTCGTCAGTGACAGTTAAAACGATACTTACATGTTGCATTGTCGCCGTAGTCGTTCGTTGCCGAGTTGATTTCAATCATCGATTATCCTGATCGACGACTGGAAGATTACATAAAACATCTTACATGTTACCGGTAGACATAACCGTGTGAGGTGAGAACAGATCAACAGCAACTTACCTCACCTCTACTACAGGCACCTCCGACTCCTGATGTGCCTTCTGTGACGAGCAGACTGATTAAGGGACACTCATGCAAAGCAACCGTCTTGATGAAAGAATCAGCTAGTATTTTTTGCATGACTACACCATGCGGATGAGTGCGGACTCCAAATCAGATTCATGATGATAGTTGGACTCTTTGTGAGCAGTACGCATGATGTAGCTTCCAAAAGGCCAAGATTAACTACTTTTCTCCAGATCCAAGTTACGAGAGTGTGCATCCATGATACGAGAGCGCGATTTCGGTCAGACTTCGTTTGATTAGGCCACCGTTCTGTGTATCTATCTTGAAGGCCCAGGAAACCTGATGTAGCTTTACGCAGGGACTGGAAAGCTTAAGAGGGATGATAATTAGTTGGGAAATCGGTTTCCCTTCCCAGGCCCGTCCTTCTTGGAGCTACGCTGTCATTCCTCTTCTCTATTCGTTTCTTGCGACGTAAGTTCGGTCCAATATTCTGGCTGACCCTCAGCTTAACGCATACTCCTGCAAATTGATCGTCAAAATCTCCCCCCAGTCTCTCTAGCTTGAAGCAGAGTTTTCCTTTTTTTTTCGTGTTTCCAAGGAACCTGCGGGATTCCAGCTTCCATACCCTGCTAACAACCATACCGCTCTTGGGTTATTTTCTCGATGTCATGAGGGTTGGGAAATTGCAGATGAGGGACCCGCAGGCAAATGTGGAACAGGTATGCAATCCATGTGAATCTTGTGACAACCGGGTGGATTGACATGCCAGAAATTCTCAGATAAATGACAATACTCTCGGGGAGATCCAGTACAGCACCGGATGGAACTTCAATTAGCACGTAAATCAAAATGAGACAAGCCATTCAACCGGGATACCTGGTTCATATATGTTCGTCACATTTCAAGGTAAGGACTCTTTCCCTTGCGTCTCTTGGCTCCTCTTGACATCACGAACAACAGGTACCCAGGTTAATCTGACCGGTACAATGAGACGTGCCTTTAGCTGCGAATTATATATTCGATAATGGCCAGACGTTTACGGCATCGGTGCCGGCTGCTTCTCAGGATGTGATCCACCAGACGCTATTCGCATCTCCTAATCTGCAAGATGGTCCTCATAATCTTACTGTGCAAGTTGTCCAGACGCGACTAGGACGAAACTACACTTTCCGGAACTTCAAGGCATTGACAAGCAATGGTGGTAGCGTTTCTGCAAGTAGCATCAGTCTTCCTGGCAGTACTGAAAGCGTCAATGACGGTGGCCACTCGTCACGGCCGGATACAGAGACCCTGACTGCAGTTATTGGTGGATTGACTGCGCTCGTAATCATTTTCATTTTTATCCTCTTATCGTTGCTTCTTTTGAAGAAGAGTGTGCTGAGTAAGATCGCTCCATGTTCAGAAGAGGTGAGCCATCTTGAGGTATCCTTTGGTTCCACCAATTCAATCCCTTCATAGGTCCGATTGGTAAGGAATCGGCATCTGAGGCACCAGCGCAGCGGCGGGTTATTCTGTCCACGACGAATACCTCCGTCCAGTCGTATTGGACAATTCCAGGTAAGCATCTCATTCAGTCGACTACCGAGAAATCACGTAACGGTCGCCAACTTACTGTTAGTTATAAATCCTTTCGTACTTCCTGAGCAACAGGCGGAACAGGTTCCACGTTCGAATACAGTTCAGAGCGTTTCGACGGACTTGCCCTCATATGCGACACTTGATGGTCAAGGCGAACGTATCTCGGAACCAAGCGCCTCGTATGGCCCTTCTTCAACTCCACGTGTTGAAGATCCCTTCAGAGTAAACGAAAAGGTACATTAGCTAACGTTCGAATGAGAGAGGCTCGGACATTTGTTAAGGTCCTCTGTAATGTCTGGATACCAACCTGAATAGTCTTTCTTCGGGAATTGCGATGTTTTTTTCTCATACGGTCTGTTCGTCAATCCTTCTTTGAAAGGGTTAACCCAGAGAATAAGCCTATGATTTACCGGCTAGAAGCGTTTGTGAAGGCGCTTCTTGAGATGTGACAGATGCCTCTTGAGATGATCTTGCTACTTCTGATTAAAAGCTTGGAAACGATAATCAGAACCTGATGTGAAGCCTGATTTGTTTTGCGCCAATGATCTCGCCTTGGAAAATTCCAAATACTGATAATCATGTTAGCACGGATACGGTCAACCAGAAGCCCAGTCTAGACAAGATCTCCATACCGATGGCGCCGTAGTCCTTGTCCTCTAATTGGATGATCAAAGCAACGCACAAAGCGCCCGCCGGTTGACTCACTGCTCAGATCGCTGATCATTACTGTAAAACGTGATGCGCGGTTTCGCGATGGAGCCCACCCAAAGCTGCAAAAAGGCTTAGCATTTCCGAGGAAGAGGATCACAATCCCCTGCGTCAAGTTTGTTTGTCGACTGGATCCATTCTATCTGACGGCTTAGGCGTAAGTCCCTCTTAGATGGCCAGTGCGTTCACGGTCTCACGACTTTTGACATAGGTTGCCTGCGTGATTTCAAAAAAGAAACATAGTTGGATTGAAAGAATTCCCAAAGAAAATGGAATCCATGTACTTAAGGCTTCGGTTCCAGTTATATACCATGATGATGCTATATGCAAATACAGTGGACCATGGTCTCAGTCTATACAGAAGATATAAGAAGGAACCCTCCAGATTCAGAACGAGTCAAGCCACAGGGCAACCAGGTTCATCTATTTTGTGCTATTCGATGGTTGGACTTTTATCCTTTTGTGCTTCTGATGCCCCTCTGACACGAGGAATAGGTTCGTAGATTCTGGTCCATGGTACTATACCGGCTAGTAGCGTTCCTGTTACCGCACAATACATTGTTGATGGCATAAAATCAGATCCACATACCTTGCCTATCTTCCCTTGGGATTCCGATTCTCTTCATCATAGACTTTTCACTTCTGACCCTCTGCAAGAAGGCCCTCGTAATCTTACGGTGCGAGTTATTCAGACAGGATTCGGCAGAAACTACACGTTCTATTCCTCACCGTGATAAAAAGAAATGCTACAAGTAGCAGTCTCTCGCCTTCCGGTACCCAAAGTATCGGCTCTAGTGGTTCCTCGAGTAGTAGTGGCACGAAGGTACCTAGCAACAACGCGGATATTCCCAGCGCGGCACATAATTCGAAGATAGTAGCCAATAATAGCTGTCGTGGTTGGTGCCAGCGTATTCCTCCTTGTCGCCCTATTCGCAATCTGGAACTTGACGAGAAGACTAGAGCGCCGCTCACGTTTTGGGTCGGGTGATTGCCAAATAGGTAGCCTTTATTCCAGCAGTCATGGATTTATATGAGACAATTCATTCGTAGTGCCTGTGCAAGACGCTGTGAGGACAATAGCAAACGCTTCTTCACCGTCACATCCTGACTCGTTCAACACTCATTTACCAAGTCCGCCTTCATACGAGACTGTAGAATTTCGGTCCTAGATATCAGAGCAGAGGAGCGTTACTTATTCTACAGCAGTAGCAACGCGTGCATCGCCCGGAAATCACAAAGTACCGAACAAATGGAAAATCAAACTCTTCAGGTCCGTGCCATCGGAAAGCGATAACAGATTTAACCGTCGTAGAGCCTGGGATTTAGCGTTGCCTGCACGGATTCGAATTCTCATGGTCAAGTAGTAAAAGGAACTTTGTAGTTATACTTTTCCAGGTCGATATAAATGAGCAGTGCTGCACCAACGCGACGACGGTTCGCTTCGACATTGATACCGTCAGATATCTGAGAATATCTTTATCAGGTTTCTCTATGCGGAAAGAAGAGTCGTATTAATACCGAAATGTTGTAAATAAGTTCAAATCGACATCTTGCAGTTTCGAACTACGCCTCCGGAGGGAAAGAATAAAGCAAGTCCGCCTTCACCGGCTATATTTGCCGGCGATGTTGAAGATCAGTGGCACCACTCATATTCAGACAGAGGAAAATACCAGCAGAAGTGACTGCATGGTTTCGGAGTGCACCAAGATTTTTTTGAGCTCCGCTTTTATTGTTACTGGCGATATTTCTGGTCGTCGTTCGTTTACAAATTTTCCGTTATGGTAAGTATGATTCATCCGTGTGAACAAAGTCGTCTCTGTCTACTCCGTCGTGCCTAACGAGCTCCAAATAACTGTGTCCTGCTTGAACTTCTCATGCCACGCTATCTGATTTGGGCTGCTCTTGCAAGGCAACCATCTTGATGAAAGACTGTGCTCGTTTGTCCTTCCATTGCCACCATCACACAAATCAACACTAGGCTCCAGTTCTTCTCGGATCGGTGATGATGGTAGGAGTCTTTACGAGCAGTTGCGTGATGATACTCTGCGTTAAAACTCCCGCTTGGTCAGATTTTCCCTGCATCGAACGACTTTGCTTCGGACGCGAGGTGGGGACGCGAGGTGGAAGAGGGTGTATCTATGACACGAGAAGGCGATTCAGTTCATTTGGTTAATCCATCGTTCCCGCGTACGTAGTCTGAAGGCCAAGGAAACCTGATGGTGGTGGCTTCACGCAAGGAGCGGAATGCTTAAGAGGGATAGTAGTTAGTTGGGAAATCGGTTTCTCTCCCCAGCCCTGTCTTTTCTCGGAGCTACGCTATCGTTCCTTCATTCCTTTCCTTCCCCATCTGTTTCTTTCGGTGTAAGTGAGTTCGATACTCTCACCAAAACGGAGTTTAACCTATACTCCTGCAGATTGATTGCCATTATTTCTGCTTAGTCTCTCTAGCTTGAAGCGGAGGATTCCTTCTTGTTCGTGTTTTTGAGGAACCTGTGAGATTGTGACTTGCATACCCTGCTAAGTACCACGCCGCTCTTAGATTATACCATGAGGGTTGGGAGACTGCGGACGAGGGATTCGCAGGCGAAGGTGCAACAGGTGCGCGTTCCGTACGAATCTTGTGACAACGGGGTGGATTGACATGCCAGAAATTCTCAGATATTTGACAACACTCCCGGGGAAATCCAGTACAGCACCGGATGGAACTTCAACCAGCACGTAAATCAAAATGAGACAAGCCATTCAACCGGGATACCTGGTTCATATATGTTCGTCATATTTCAAGGTAAGGGCTCTTTTCCTTGCGTCTCTTGGCTCCTCTTGACATCACGAACAGGTACCCAGGTTAATGTGACCGGTACAATTCCGGCAGGAGACGCGCCTTTAGCTGCGAATTATATATTCGATAATGGCCAGACGTTTATGGCATCGGTGCCGGCTGCTTCTCAGGATGTGATCCATCAGACGCTATTCGCATCTCCTATTTTGCAAGATGGTCCTCATAATCTTACTGTGCAAGTTGTCCAGACGGGACTAGGACGAAACTACACTTTCCAGAACTTCAAGGTATTGACAAGCGGTGGTAATGGTACATCAACGAATAGCAATGAAGGCCAATCCAATAGTTCTCAAAACACTGCGGCCATTGTTGGTGGCATTCTTGGTGCTATAATATTCTCCCTTCTCGCCGTCTTGCTCTCGTTTTGTTTCTGGAAGAAGAAACGGGCTTTCGCAACTTTCAGCTCTGATGGACGACATTTACCGCCAACGATGTACTATGCGCGGCCCTTATCTGATGGATCCTTGAAAGGTGTGTCGTAACGAATACAGGTTCATTCTTTAAGACTGAAACTGTACTTTAGAGCGTGACGTGTACTGGCGTGATTCTGCCTCGGTCATAGATACCAATTCTAAGTTCACATTTGCTGTGCACAAGCACACAGCAAACCAGTCGAGTCCATCATGGGTGTCCGTCAATCTACCGCCAAGTGTACCGCAAAGCGCCCTCATTAGTCGAACAGTTCCGGATTGGTCGACTTACAAGGGGTCAAGTGTGATCAATCAGGAAACGAGAACGTTCCGGACCACTGATCGAGATATTTCGGATTGGTCAAGCTACAAAGGATCTAGTGTCCAATATCCGCAAACGCTGCCAGAGCGATCGCATTTCTCGCCCTACACGTCGAGGACGCTTTCCTCCATGTCGTTCCGGGAACCGACTCCTCGAGTGCCCATCAGAGGCGACCTTTCGTCACCCAAGGATGACTCGAGATCTTCATTATCGGCGCTACCGCCTCCCTTCGACCGTCGCATGTTTTAGTCCGTCGTCCAAAGTGTTATATTACCGACTGTCTTGGTTGATATTATTGTTGACTTCCTAGAGTTCGCCATGCGTTCTATTCGTTAGTTTCGTGGACTAGTTTTGATTCGCGTGGCTGGATGTATTCTTTTCGAACAAATTCATGTTGGTGTTCAATAGAAGCCGTTTGTTGAACTTGTAATTGAGATTATACCCAGTCGGATCCTCCTAATTAATCCGTCAGTTCGTCTTAGTCGTTCCGATTTGGATCTCCTACCTAATTCATACTACTTCGTCAGGTACCCGCCTCTGAAATCGGGTACAACGGACAGACATAACCCAACTAATATCAATCTAGCGAGCAACCCATTTCTATGCAGCAAGATCTATTAGACGAAGGATGCCGTTCCTACCTCTCATCCCATCATCACGTCCATCGCGCAGAACGCAAGGAGGGAAAGCGAATGGCAACCATTCATATCACTCAGTTGCAGTTCGTTGCAACGCAGTCCAATGATGCGTTTGTACCTCTCCAGGCCCGACGAATCTTCTGTGTAAGAGCTGGTTTGTTTCTGTCTCCCAGTCATATGTATACTTACCAGACTTTCACTTCGTTATCCGCTGTCGAATTATTACTTCCCATTGATCAAGAGAAACTGACAATAGTTAGTGCACCCTACCACTGTACTCAGAAACAATGACGTTCAGCTAACAAGCTTGAAGGTCCAGGACAGCGTAGACCTGTCTTCATATAATTACAAGGGCCGGTGTCAGGTTCCATCGTGGCAAGCGATGGAATCGGTTCAGAAAACCAAACCGTGAGTACATTTGCTGCCATCGCTGTAAAGTCATTCAACCGAATCATGCTAGAGCTTCATTATTTTCAATCAAAACGGCACGATTGACTATCGTGAATGCCTACCATCATTCAAATCGTGTGCTGGACTCGGTCATCTCTCGGTTCATCAAGATAACAGGACAACGACCGGATGGTTGGCGTCTTCTGGTGTACAAACGTGCCGGCCAACAGAGCTTCCCTGGGATCGAACGCTCCCATGTGCCGAACAAAACAGCAGAACTAGCATCCGTTGCCGTCTCCTGAAGAACGCGTCGCACCGCTAGTCGATGCCCAGCGTTTGATGGTTCTGTGGCAAGGAAACCCTGATGTATATCTATCAAGATAGCCTGAGATTCTCTATAAGGACTATTTGCGCTCTGGATACCAATGTCGCGCGTTCTCGCCACCCACGTTCTTTTCCTTTATTCATAACTGGCCCTTTGCGACGTTCTTTGGCGTAAGTCGAAAACACCTGAATTACAGTAATCTACGCGATGTCTAATAACACTGCGAATAGATTGACTGCCATTCCTTTCGTTTTCCATTCCTTGTATAACTCACGTTCAACATGGGAGGGAACGACAATGGAAGTAAAGGTGGTGGAAACAGCAAAGGAAATCAAGACGTACGTATACTCTCTGTCTCAACAGCGAACAACATTGTGACATATCGAAGAGCTATCTCATTCATGACGACAACGGCACGATTGACTATCGTAGCTCATGGGTCATGAACACGTTTACTCTTCCATCCTCCGAACCCCAATTGTGATGCACGTCTTACGATATAGCAGGATCACAGATACAAGTCCTTGGCATGATCCAGCCAGGAGAAGATGTGATTCGTGCCAACTACAGTATTGACGGTGGCGATCCGACGACTAGAAGGGTCCCTGGCCTGTCGCAAAACGTTCCACTGTACAACCAGACGCTTTATACTTCTCCTAATCTTGATGATGGCTATCACAACCTCACGGTTCAGATGGCGGAGATTGGCAACGGTAGAAACTATTCGTTTCAAATGTTTAATGTCCTCAAAGCCGGGGAGCAAAATATTTCGCATGTAGTGAGCGCGGGCGGTGTCCACTACGGAAACTCGATGACTACGGTAGTCGTCGGCGCAGTGTTAGGATCTGTTGTATTTTTGCTCCTCGCTTTTCAAGCCGCATTATGCAAACGTTAATACATGATCACTCGAGGTCCCCATTTGACGGCACACAGGGGGGTGAATGATTTGCTATTGGGCATTATCTCTGAAACTCACTCTCTCGTTAGCTGCGTCAGTTTCCAGGAGAGCGTCTCGAGACAGGCCAGAGTCACATTTAGGAAGCTCTGCCTCATACCGCTCTGACTGGACAGTACAAGGTAACTATATTCCCTCGTTGTGCTGGTTCTGTCCTTTATCTAGTCACTCATCGAATCCTCAGCGATCGATCCTCTCGTACTTCCTTCTCAGGGACCACGAACCGCATTCGAGGCGGCCAATGCTTCTCGTCCAGTTACAATCAACAGCTCATCGTCCGCACCGCCGGCGTATGCTACCGTCGATGCTCGTTCAGAAAGCCTAGCCATGACGGGAGCTAGTCCCTCCAATGCGGGAACCTCGTACGGGACGTCTCGCAAGCCCCAGCGCGGTACTTCTATCTCAGAGAAACCGTTTGTTAATAATCCAAAGTCCCCGATGAGTTCAAAACTCACATTTAACTCTCCAAGACTTCGAGGTTAAAGCTGAAGTTGATATGCCACTCAGGTAACTCTCCCGGGTTATCATTTCCGAGACGATCTTTTGGACTAGGCACTTTACACACACCAAATTCGATCTGCGCCATAATGTCTTTCGTTACATGGACACCATTTTGTTTCTACGAGCGTACTTGCTCCACTTGCTCCACTGTAAGGATTGATATTCAGTTGGTTGCATTACATATCGAAAACTCTAGTTTCTTACCGGGGAGTGGTAGCTATTTCACTCTCAAAACGGAGCGGAAACCAATGACCACTCTATCTATGACGCAAGATAATTCCTACCGTCGTTCGACCCCTTTAGATATTGTCGAGCAAGACTTTGGATGGTAAGAGCATTGGAGACTTCTTCCACACCAGATGGTTGTATCTGGAGAACTTAATCTCGAAGGTGCACGTACTGTACCGAGCTCAAGTTGTCTTTCGTCGTAGTAAATCTCTTAGCCGATACCAGAAACTCCTTTCTTGCATCTGCAATCTTGCCGAACGCTGCAGATTCATTCGTAAGGAGGAGAGTTGTCGCATTTGTGCGAGACATGCCTCTGTGTTATTATCCTTCCCCTGTTCTTCCGAGAGGACATGAAGGAAAACACGTTAAATGCCGAGTCACCAGCGAGGCTAGAGGCCGAGGAACAATGGGTGTAGTAAGAAGTGTAGTAGCATATCTTTCATTCCTCGCTTTTCCCTTTCTGGTCTCGCTCTACTTTCGGAAGAGAGGATTCTGAGAAGAATCGCGCCGGAGAAGCTCTCTCGTCAGTCGGATGTAACAGTTTCAGGCAAGTGTTTTATCGCTTGAAAACAGAACGTGTCCCTATGAATGTTGATTAGTCGGTTGGCATAAGACCCATTCATTGTTTCTGCACAAGAGATGGAGGGAGAATGCAATTCATTCGTTTACAGTCAACGTGCCCACCCACAAGTGATACCGTCAGAGCTCGATCCGAAAGTTCGGCATGAATGTTGTTTAAATTTTGTTTTGCGGAGAATCATTTCGGAAATAGCAGATGCTTGAGGTGACAATAGAAATGAGCACGACATGAGTGTAAAGGATAAGGAAGACATCACATTTCACATCGACTACGAACATGATATTAGTAACATGAAACTCTCCTTTGTTACTAAAATGATCTGAGCCGAGCTTCACGATGCACCCTATTTAAGAATCTGAACCCCTCAGCCTCAGCTTTCCGATGGAAGGTTATTGCAGTAAGACGTTGGTCGGTTTCACTGGTCATCTATGTGTAGATATGAGATGACTGTCACCCCGCTCTCAAGATCTAATGTGTTGGGCACTGCATAGAGCTAAGGGACAGTAGTGACGGACATACTGTCAGAGCTGTTCGTGATGATGATATCTCACAGGATTGTTTGTTTGTTTGACACTGAATGAGACGAGGTATGACCGTGAGAACTTTGTTCCTGGGCGCTTAAGCTGCGCCTAAAGTTAGAGTTGACGAGGAGGGTCTGTTTTCTTCTGGTCGTAAGGAACGCGGACGCGAAAGCTCCATTCTGACCGGGTGCCCTCACATACTTCCGAAGCATGAAGCGAAATCTACATTCCAACAAAGTCGGATTCTGTGCCATTTCCAAGATCAGCATGATCTGCAGCGCTCGTGGCAAAGCAACAACCTGATGAACAGAACCTGCGGGATGCATTGTGAATGCCTACCATCATTCAAATCGTGTGCTTGACTCGGTCATCTCTCGGTTCATCAAGATAACAGGACAACGACCGGATGGTTGGCGTCTTCTGGTGTACAAACGTGCCGGCCAACAGAGCTTCCCTGGGATCGAACGCCCCCATGTGCCGAACAAGACAGCAGAACTAGCATCCGTTGCCGTCTCCTGAAGAACGCGTCGCACCGCTAGTCGATGCCCAGCGTCTGATGGTTCTGTGGCAAGGAAACCCTGATGTATATCTATCAAGATAGCCTGAGATTCTCTATAAGGACTATTTGCGCTCTGGATACCAATGTCGCGCATTCTCGCCACCCACGTTCTTTTCCTTCCTTCACATAGCTGGCCCTTTTGCGACGTTCTTTGGCGTAAGTCTGAAACACTTTGGCCTTATCTACGTGATGTCTAATAGTACCGCGGACAGATTGACTGCCGTTCCTTTCGTTTTCCATTCTTTGTATTTTGTTGTTTATTTCGAGCAGGACTATATCAGCGCTACCTACAGTAATTTTGCGCACGCATCAAGTCGGGCCGCCTGACAACCGTGTATAACTCGCGTTCAACATGGGAGGGAACGACAAGGGAAGTAAAGGTGGTGGAAACAGCAAAGGAAATCAAGACGTATGTATACTCTCTGTCTCAACAGCGAACAACATTGTGACATATCGAAGAGCTATCTCATTCATGACGACAACGGCACGATTGACTATCGTAGCTCATGGGTCATGAACACGTTTACTCTTCCAACATCTTCGAAACAGCAAACAAGCCAAAACACTGCAGACAGAGATGCAGGCATATTTGTCTCCTTCATCGGTTTGTTCTTCCTCCGAACCCCAATTGTGATGCACGTCTTACGATATAGCAGGATCACAGATACAAGTCCTTGGCATGATCCAGCCAGGAGAAGATGTGATTCGTGCCAACTACAGTATTGACGGTGGCGATCCGACGACCAGAAGGGTCCCTGGCCTGTCCCAAGACGTTCCACTGTACAACCAGATGCTTTATGCCTCGCCCATTCTTGATGACGGCTATCACAACCTCACTGTTCAGATGGTTGAGATTGGCAACGGTAGAAACTATTCGTTTCAAATGTTTAATGTCTTGACAGCTGGGAATAACAAGACGGAAAATAACCAGCAGATGGCGGCGAATGACGATGGCGAACATCACCACCACGACAGGGGCTCGAAAACTGCGGCTATCGTTGGTGGTGTGCTAGGTTCTGTCATATTCTTCCTTCTGTCTTTCCTGCTTGCATTTCTTTTCTGGAGGAGAAGACGACTCGCACAGATGTCAAAGACTGGTCAGGAACGCTTGTTACCGACTGCATACTACGCGAGACCAGTATCTAATGGATCACAGGGAGGCAAGTCCGGGATTTTCAGCGAAGCACTGAAATCTGACGGAATTGTGTATATTAGAAAAGATTCTTTTTGCGCTCGAACCTGCCTCCTTCATCGATACCGATTCGAAATTCACATTTGCGGCGCGAAGGGATGCCCTGGATGATCCACGGCAGTCATGGGTGTCCGTAAACCTACCGCCGACGGTGCCAGATAGTGCCTATGTGAACAATCGGCCCATTTCGGATTGGTCGAGCTACAAACAGCCGAGTGTGATTGTTCAGCAGTGGCATCCTGAGCTATCTCGGTTCTCACCGTACACTTCTACGGCCCTTTCTCCCATGGCCTTTGGGGAGCGAACGCCACGCCCCGCTCCGAGTCGTAGAGCCGGACCTCCGTCGCAAATAGAGACGCTGACATCTTCGAGGACTCCCTCTCCACGACTATCCGAGAACAGGAAGTTCTGACGTCTCTGTGACCCGAAGCTCCTTCTGCTTTGGAGACTTATTTCTTGCTGTTTCCTGTATTGTTAGGACCTTAGACAGCTTCATAAAAGTTGTCGTGTGACAGGTATTTTGGACAGTTGCATTAGCCGGTTGATACTCTTTGTACTTCATTGCCGAAATAGTTGATCACCTAAATTGTTACTTGATACTTGATAATTCAGCAACATCTCATCTCAAGATTATTTGCTTTCAGCAACGGCATGGTGAAATCTGAGATCTGAAGATGGTCAATCGCGTCATCCATCAAAGGCACGCAAAACGTTCCCCAACACGTAGACGGAATGCGGCAAAACACCAAACTAGCGAACCTGGTGCCATGTGAGGAGAAGTTAATCACGTGTCGCCTTTCGGAAGTCTAAGTCTACGTCGAGATCCATCCGCACAAACACCTTTCTCCGCTCGCCCTTACCGTCAACGACGCCGAGCACGACGGTTATGCACGGAATGCGCTCTTACTCCACGATTGGTTCTTTATACCCGCGGTTTCTATCGCTCTGACCTGTCGTCCTCGGCTAAGACTGGCGATAATGATGAGAATGAGGGTGTTTGACATCAATCCATTGCTAGTGGCTCCGGAGGAGGAGTATTGCGTGCGCGCTACAGAAGCCTAGTACCACTGAGAACTGGTAGATCTGCTATGTCAGTTGTCCTTCTTTCCTTCCGCTTTCTTCCTATCTGCATGCTTCTTTCATTCGCTCTCTCTTTCTTGTCTTCTTCCATTTTTATACCTTTTCGATATTGTATTGGGTTTGGCACGATGAATCTCATTGGATGTGAAACCCTTTCGGGGCCATTTATTCAACAAATGTACCCTATGACCCATGACTGATGGTATAGCGAGCTTTGGGGTCCACTAGTGGTTGATGAGATACGCAAACTCCGCAGAAACAGTTGGGGACATGCAGATTGGTCACCTGTTTCGATTCATGCAAGCAATGCAAAGCATTTACAGTTCCCCAGCCCGGGCATGAGCAGGAGAGTGACAGTAGACAGAGGAATCGCTGGATGAGACGCGTAACGGTTACTCCTGGTAACGATCCACACAATCACTTTGATTTGCCGATACGAAAATTTGTTGATATATTGACCACCGTGGGTTTTGTGTTTCAGGGCGAACTAAACTTGCGCGGGCTTACTTTAGAGGAAGACTATATAGGGCATCCGACGGAACAGCACAGGATCCACGAAAATTCAAGCACTCTCGCCTCGCCTCCCCGAAAATTTCGGCTCCTGATAAAAAGGAGGATTCCCGGGTTTAGAGCGACAATCACCCCATTTTGCCCCCTCGTGAATCGCGAATCGATCGACCTAGCGCAGTTATGACTCGTGTTTTAATTCCGGTCTGGTCCGCAGAGGGCGTACAAAAGCTCAAGGTTGCCCCAGAGCGTATGTAACTCACTCTTCCACCTAGTTGTACCTCCATCATGGAACAAATTATGAACCGTTTGCATGCGCTTGACGCGCAACTTGCAGTTCCTACCAAGCCCGTGCGAGGCCTCACCCCGCCTGCGCTCAACACCAGCGTCCATGTCGTGCGCTGTCATTGCCAGCTGCGCTCGAAGGACAAGCCCATCGAAAAGTACATCTACCTGTCGCAACTGAAACAGGCAGATGAGGACATGTTCTACTATCTATGCCTTCAGAATTTGACGGTATGTTATAATGTCTTTTCGCAGTCAGTTGCTGTTGCATGCTCAACGCTTCTCAACTGCAGGAAGTAACGCCGTTGATCTACACTCCCACCGTCGGGGACGCCTGCCTCCAGTTTTCGCATATTTACCGCAAGCCGGAGGGCATCGTTCGTCATTTCTTATCTCTTGTTCCGTATTTTTCCTCACTTTGTTCTTTCAGTTCATCTCCATCGAGGACAGGGGTAGCATCGGATCTATATTGCAGAGCTGGCCGCGTAAGGAGGAAGCCCGTATCTCTGTTGTAACCGATGGTGAGATGTGGCGTTTCAGGTTTATCTAGTTATGTAACTCTGAAACGCGTCCGCAGGTTCGCGTATCCTTGGTCTGGGTGATTTGGGTGTGAACGGAATGCCCATTTCGGTCGGCAAACTCTCTTTGTATGTGGCCGGTGCAGGGTGAGTATCTCGCGTGTCGCTTGTTGCTCTCATTTCCGGTCACGGCTGTTAATTGATGTCAAAATCTTACACAGCATTCGGCCCTCTTCGACTATTCCCATCTGTCTGGACCTCGGCACGAACAACCAGAAGTTCCTTGATGATCCGCTTTATCTCGGCCTACGTCGCCGCCGCGTCTCCGACGAGGAAATGTCGGAGTTCATGGAAGAGTTCATGAGCGAGATGCACGCGGCTTTCCCAAAGCTCCTTGTGCAGTTTGAGGTACGGGCCGAGGTTGTCGGAAGTAACTTCTGCTAATATTATTTTCGCAAAAAGGACTTTTCGACCGAGAACGCCTTCAAGTATCTCGAGGCGTTCCGAAACCGCTACGCGGTCTTCAATGACGACATTCAAGGTACTGGTGCCGTCGTTCTTTCCGGTTTCGTGAATGCGGCGAAGCTATCGTCAACGGCCGCCGGTACACCTTTAGAGGATCAGCGCATCCTATTCTTGGGTGCTGGTTCCGCGGGTGTAGGTGTCGCAATGCAACTGATGAGCTTCTTCACCCTTGCGGGTATGAGCAGGGAGGAGGCTCGCCGTCGCATCTGGCTTGTTGATTCTCAGGGTCTCGTCTATGACACGCGCGGTTCTCTTCCTGAGCATAAGAAGTGTGAGCTTGTTCTCTGAGGTGGCTTCAAACGGCGAGGGTACTCATATACTTTCAAGACTTCTCCCGAAATGACTACTCCGGCCCTCCTTTGAAGAACTTGGTTGACATCATCGAGTATGTCCGACCGACCGCATTGCTCGGTCTTTCGACTATCAGTGTATGTCACCCAAATATTTGATTACTTTCGACTTTACTGACAAACTGTAATTCACAGGGAGCTTTCAACAAGGAGGTCATCGAAACCATGTCGAGAATTAATGCCCGTCCCATTATCTTCCCTCTTTCCAACCCTGTTAGACTCTCTGAGTGTCAGTTCAACGAGGCTGTAGAATGGTCTGAGGGCCGCGTTGTCTTCGCCTCGGGCTCTCCGTTTGCTCCCCTGAAATACAACGGCAACGAATACTACGCTGGTCAGGGTAACAACATGTACATCTTCCCAGGTATGATCTCGTTTACGTGGAATGAGATTGGAAACTGACGAGCCATTGTTGCTTCTAGGTCTTGGTCTGGGTGCGATCCTGTCGCAGGCTACAAGAGTTTCGGACGCAATGGTTGAGGCTGCTTCTATGGCGCTTGCTGACTCTCTCAACGATGAGGAGAGTGCGCTTGACATGATATACCCGCGCATTGAGCGCATCCGCGAGATCAGCGCACAAATCGCTGTTCGTGTCATTCGCGGAGCACAAAAAGATGTGAGTATTGTATCTCAACTTCCAAATGATACTCCAACTGAAGATTTTTCAGGGAACCGATCAGACTACCTCTCTCCGTGCTCTCAACGATGAGGAACTGATCCGTTACGTGAAGAGTAAGATGTGGCAACCTGCCATCTGAGAGCACGATAGACGAGACGAGAAAATAGATTATGACCTTTCTTGATTATTGCTAGCGAAACGTACGACGTTGTGTCATGGCTGCTTTCAGTGTGCAAATATTGTGTAAAGCTCAATCTGTAATATTCGAATATAGATAACCTTGCATCTTTCCCATCTCCTAACCTGTGCGCTCTATGTTTTTGCGCTTTGCCGCTTTGATTTTGGGTTTCGGAAGATTCCGGAATTGAGTGTGATGCTTAGTCCCGTGACGCGAACGACCAATGAAAAGTCGCATGTTACATAAGCTCTGGAAATTTCGCCGGCTTGCTGACGTTGGTTGGTCGCCTTCTACGTTGACCAAAGACTTCTTCACGTTCTTTGCCTTCAACCACCACCATGCCTGTGAGTTTCGCTGTTCGCTAAGTTTCCACGTAGATTTTCTCTTAAATTTACGTTAATATAGCGTCAATCTCGCTCTCGTCCGGCTGCTCGTCCTGCTGCGCCAGCTCAGAGCCGTTCACATACCACGGCTGCAGCGCCTGCGCCCGGTTATGGGCATTCGCCGGCGGCGCCTGCACCACCGACTGCTGCTGCCCCGTCGCGTGAACCGGGTATGATTGCCCAGATGGCGGCGAACATGGGTTCCGTCGCTGCAGGTTCTGTAATCGGACATGGTATTTCGCGTGCAATTTTCGGTGGATCAGAGGCTGCTCCTGCTCCTGCGCCGGAACCAGCTGCTCAGGCTGCACCTATCCAACAGACATCCGGAATTAGCTGTGATGTGCAGGCAAAGAGTGCGTTTTTTCCGTTGACTTATGGGGATCACTTTGATACTAATATGTCATTGTCCTTTACTAATAGACTTCACTCAGTGCTTGGAGAAGGCAGACCTCCCCAGCTGCAGCTGGTATTTAGAGCAGCTCAAAGCGGTTAGTAATCATTTTGTATTGTCCCCGGAACAACGCCTTGCTAACTTTTTCCAGTGCCAAGCTGCCGCTGCTCCGTACTGATCAAACAACTGCATACAATAGTTCAGTACCGGACGGATTCACCAGCAATACAATGATATGTTATTCACATGTTCATCAACACGTCTTTAATAAGACCGCTCTGATTTCCGAAGTGCGACTTCTAATCACAAGGCATTGTTTTGAGAAAGGGACCTGGTGTTGGTATACTATACTTCTTTCCATCCGACTTCTACCGAGTGTCAAAGAATAGGACTGCGCTACCTTTTCTACAGTGTCATAAGCAGTAATGCTTTACCATTTTGGCCTCTTCATCGCCGCTCTTGCTTTCAGTCTGGTAGGACGGATCCATCTGCGTCCATCCGGCGGACTGAGACTGTCGAGAAGGCAAGAATATTAACGTACACGTGCGTTTGTCACTTTGAGGCGGAGGGTCCGTCAAACCACGAACAAAGACACTTTTTTTTTCGGGAGAGTCTGGCCTACTCTTTTATGCTAACAAAGGTGAAGGTTAATGTGCAACAATGGGCTTCAACCCTGAGTTACTTTGATTCACAAGTCGATCATCGTTTCCTCTTATGGCTTGAGTAGAACTTCGTTTCGACGACTAATAACTAAGCAAATCTGGCGAGTCAAAAAATATAGAACAGTAGTACTTCTATAACCTTAAAATCAGCGACGAGGTACCATTCTCAAATGTCGTTCCTATTATTGCGCTACTATCTAACTGAAGATCCATTTGCTTCAGTTGTTCCTCTGCTTTCTGACTGAAACCTCTTTCTCGCGCGATCTCCAATGCTCGTCTGAGCTTCTGGGTGGCTTCCTCCCGCTGACCGGCCTTCTACGTCAGAATGTGGCTCAGTATCGATTTGTTACTAGTAAACGGACAAGAGACAATCACCAGACATGCGAATCCGTAAATGAAGTAAAAGTTGTATATATCTTGACCCATTGAACTACTCTCCCAGATATGTAAATCAAGTTCGTTGACGAGTGGCTCCATCTTCCTGCACTTATTCGCAATTTCTTCCGTGGAAGGCACTTTGGACTTTACGCATGCTGGCTTCGTCTGCGGTAGGTGGAAGTTCAAGGCTGATGCAAAGGCTCTGTTCAGATGGTCCAGGCAGGGAGAAACATCCCTGCCGGTGCTTCAAGCAGCGCTCATAGGAACACATAAGCTGGGCTGGCATGATTCATTGAAGTCGATTTTCCTTCAGATGATATCTCCGTATCATGGGGTAGGATGTACTTACCCGTGGTATCCTAGTTTCTCACACAGGTCTCCCATAAGTGCTGCGGTCTTCGATATCAGATTCCTCTCCGAACCCATGATTTTCACGGTGGTCTGTGTGAGTAAAATGTCCTGCCATAATGGTGATTCATGACATATCTCATCTCCGTCCAGCCCGGCAAAGATATCACGACCTGACTCCAATCCTAGCTCTGAGAAGACTGCTATCAGCGGCTGGGCGTCGAGTGGTAGCGACCTATTCAACGGGTCTCCCGATACGGCACCCCGTGCACGGCTGAGCCGCAGACTTTCGACACATGCGTATGCTAGGTAAAACACTGCGTCTCCGTTGTCTTTTGGACCAAGTTTACTAGCTAGATGATAGAGCAGGATGCAAGTTAATCACGTACTCCCTCTCCTCCTTGCTTATTGATATTGCCGGCTTCGGCCCAGACTTTCCCATTGCCCTTTGACGTTCTTCCATGCGCCTCCGCCTCAAGGAGATTGCATCTGACATGACACGAATTGCTTCTGCAGTTTGCCCGTCCTTGATGGGCGCTGTGCCTAACAGACCAGCAACTTTCAAGAGTTTGAGATTCGGATCTGGCTCTAGTGAATCCGGAGAAAGCAGCTGTATCGCCAGCCAGGCGCTATTTTTTTGTCAGCTCCACTCCTGAAGAAACAAGGAAATCACGCGCACGCTTGCACGGTCTACAGCCTCTTTCGTTTTGCCATTGACAAACGCCCACTGGCTTGCTTTTATATCTGCCTTTAGCGCGGACGGCCAGCCAAATAGAAGCGGTGAATTTACACTATCCATGGGACTGAAATGACTACCTGAAGAATGCAAATGCAAGTAAGACTCACATAACGAGGAGGCAGGCTAGAAACACAGCATCAAGATGGAACAGTATCAGATATGCTAAGAGATGTCGCTTCTTGAATGCGTCGTGTTTCGACGCAACCTGTCTTCGAAATTCGCTAAGCCTTTTGCGAATATCAGAGTTCGGTATCGTCGCGTTCCGTCTTCTCGTACGTTTGAGACAGTGAGAGTGAGCTGAGAAATTAAGAGGATATATGTGGCATACCTAGGGGTAGGTGAAGTTTCCAGTCCTTTAGAGTTGCCAGTTTGTTCCTTTCTGTTTACAAACTTCCGGCTGATTGCTATAGACGTCTGGGGTGGATGAGCTAATCGGAGAGTCTCAAGCATGTACTTTGTACAGATGAGACGAGCTTGGGGCCTGACCAACGCATTGCAGATCATTTTTCGATGCCAATCGTTGCGCAACAGCGGTTAGGAACCGCCACCTTCAGCAGAATAAGCAAAGCTTTTGACAAGGAGGTATACATGTCGATCGAGTATATGTGTACGGCAAGCTTCAGCTGCGCGTTCTTCCGGCATTACTGCCGAGGAAGCAAACGAATCCACGCATGCGGCCGACTCAGAAGTCTAGTTCATTATGTGTCCGTACAAAAAGCTCTGTCTACTCGAGAGTCTTACAAGCATTTTCCCGGAGAATATGGTATGTTTCCAAATTGTAGCTAACGAGGCGGTGACGATCATTATTTGTCGATCATTTCCTTTCACGGTAGTTTGCAACGTGACCCCCAGGGAATAGAGTCCAAAAGTTTGCTGAGCTGGCAGGCGAGGCTCACTTGAATTCCTCCTTTCGCGCTCTGCGTTTCGACCAGACAATTTTAGCCTGAATCTTGTGAACTGGTCCTCGCATGGAGCAACAACAAAAAGCGCCAAAGGAAGTGCGCAATATCGTCAATTTTCTGCGCAGCAGCAAGGCGGGCATGAAGACGCGAGTGGGTGTACTCAATGGTAAACGTGTGGATTACTTCAAAGGTGTGTATGCACACCGAATATTGTGATAGCATATTCTACACTGTTTCGATCTCTGTAGGGAAATCAGCTGTAAAAGCTGTACTATCCCCCAACTATGCGAAACTGAAGAATGTCCAAAAAGTTGCGAACGAGGTGGAAGCAGTGAACTTGCTTAACTCCATCATCCCCTTCGCTTTCTATCTCCGCGTCGACCGGGGTCAGGCACAAAGTAGCGGGCATCCAAAGCAGCTCACATTGAATCCGATGCAACAATTCAGACAGGAGGATCTATTTGCGTGGTTCTACGAGGGACCTATGTGGACGACGTACCTTGGGGGACTTGCAATGGTGGCTGTCCTGCTCGCTGGTGTCATGTTCCCACTATGGCCGCCTACGCTACGGCTTGGCGTTTGGTACCTCAGTATCGGTGTGTTGGGGTTGATAGGACTGTTCATCGTCATCGCCATCCTCCGCCTTATATTCTACATTATCACCGTTGTGGTCGCGCCGCCCGGGATTTGGGTATTTCCACAGCTCTTTGCAGATGTTGGGGTTGTAAGTCCTCTCTTCTTCCTTTCTCCTGGGGATCAGAGGGTGACCAGTGGCGTTGAAAATTTTGTTGCCACTAGATCGAATCGTTCATTCCGTTCTGGGAGTGGGATTTGCCTAAGAAGAAGAAATCGCGCAAGCTTCGTGAAGAGGGTCATTCGAAGAAGGAGAAGGGAAAAGGGAAAGCGACAGATTCAAACTTGCAACCTCAGGGGTCAGAGAATGGTGGTGGTGCGCACATAGAGGAAGTCGATACGTCCGGTGACTCGCGGCCAGGAAGCCGCGCAGCTCGTGTAGAGGACGCGCAAGAGGATGATTAGTGGTTTTTGACGCCAGTCATTCTCTTTTGTATATCATTCGTGGAGTGCGCGTCTTTTTATCGCTATACTTTTTCTGTTGTTTCAGAGTGTTTAGTCGCTTCAGTATCGATTACAATATATTCTACGGTTCAAATGGGTCTAATCATCTATTTCTACTGCTTATTAGAGCTGTCTTTTGAATCGATGGGTGGTGTCGATGTGCTACCTTGTGTAGAATCTTGGGAAGTTTGCTGTGCATTCTTGTTGATTGCACGCTGAACTCGACGAGCATTTTCCAGAGCATCATACATCATTTCTTGCGACCCGCCCTTTGCACGCAGAGACTTATATGATAGACTGTAACTGCGAAAAGCCTGATCCAACTGGCCTAGCTCCTGTTTCCATGTATCGCGAATAAGCATCAGCACAGGGAATGAATATACATGGACATTACCTCGTAATAAACCCCGGCATTGTAGAAAACCGCAGGATAGGTCTCGTCGCACAATGTCATCTCTAACTCAGCACCGGCGCCGTCATCTTGCGACTTGACACGTGGTCTGTTTTGCTCTACTGCTTTGTCGTATATGTTAACAGCGCGGGATAGGACACGCGACAGGTCGCGGTGGATCGTCGAATCCTCCGGCCTGGAGCGACGGAGCTCCATCAACAGTGCCATGTGAGCGTTCTCAATCTGTAAGGCCTGGCAGAGCTCAGCTATGCTTGGTCTCGAAGAGTTGCCGTTTGAATTCTGAGGTTTGGAACGGACAAGGAGTGAAGAGGCCACGCGATAGAGAAGAATCGCATTCCTGGAGTGACGACAATACGACAGGACCACTCAATTGAGACTTATTAAAAATTGAATTGCCTAGCTTACCCGTATTTTCCCTGTCGAGAATAGAAGGCACCGAGTCTTTCCATAGGTGCAGCAAGTTCGCTCTTTGTTAAAGACACCCACGTAGGAAGTCCAAGTTCGGTATCGCTGGAGTCCGGGCTCAGAATGTTGCGGACCGGTGCTTCATGGTCGCGTTCCTCTTTCGCGCTCTTTTTGGCATTATTCTCTTCCCCAGGAGCAGTCACGGATCCTGGCGAATTCTGTGTGAAACCCCGCCGAGAGTCAAAACTGAGGCCATATTCGTCCCGAATTAACCTCAATACTTCAGTAACCGCGAATCCTAGCCAGCGTTCCTCCTCTTCTGGTCTCTTGAGAGATTCTGAAAGCTCTCCGAGCTTCAGAGCCAGAGCTACAGCACGCATCCGGTTCTTGCTATTTAGCTGTGATCTAATGGTATCGGACCGACCAGAGTCGAGCAATGCTTTGATTGAGAGCCGGGGAGGAGACGGAGATGTCCAAGAAGAGGGCGGGGCCGAGCTTGAAATCGGCTTAGAAGAGTCTGGTTGAATGGTTTGAGCATCACTCGGCGTAGACGGCGAGGTGACAGGTGACGGATTCTGGGTGTCAATGAAAGCAGACAGAGCTGTGTTCAAGACGTTGAATGCCTCTTCAAGATCCTGTTCCAATTCAAGGACCTCCGCTAGGATGATGGCGACTCCAGAATATTTCAAATATGGATCCGGGACCAATACTTCAGGGGCCATAGTTTGTATGGTCTCCCATGCCCTATTCGGAAGGACAATAGTAAATAAATAATTCTCAGCAAGACATTAATAACGACACTTGCTCCGCTAAATGTCTCCGGGCGAGTTTAATGTCTCCTCGCCGCTTTGCCCTCAGCCCTGCACGTAAGTCTCCGCGCACTTCTTTGGGCCACATTGTTAGAGTTGTGTAAAACTCGTACCTATTAATAATTGGCGTTAGAAAACGAGACGTGCAGGGAAGTGATTGTGACGTACAGACCCCACGATGTTGCACCGATACCAAAGACAAGCAGCGCTCCGAAGAGATAGGATACTCTAATAGGAGAGTCTGATGCATGCCGAGATTCTCGAGCAGAGCTGAACGTCCGCTTTTCGGAAAACGCAGACCAGACGTTCCGTGGTCTAGCCAGCACTCTGCCAAAGTTTCTTCGAGTCACATTCAGGTGAGAGAGCTTTGCAGCTATGCTACATTCCATCTGAGAAGGACATAGAGACAGACTCCTTCCCAGCATAGTGGCTGGACCAGGTGGTTTGCTTTTTGAAGGTATCCTTTCGCTTAGGGATCGATGTGCGATCACGTGCATTGAAAGCGACGCGTCGATCTTTGACCTGGCCTGAAGTTTCCGCTTTCTTCCCAGTCTCTGCGGTAGCAAAAATTGTAGGGGGAAGCCTATGCCTTCCGTTCAAGTTCAATATATGTTGAGCTCTAGAGTACTCCTAACATCTGCCACGCGCAGTGCCTTTATCTTGTTTCCGAGATCTTTTTCATGGCAAACCCAAGTTCTGTTCCGCAACGCAACGTGAAATTCGCATCATCTCTGAACCAGCAAAGACGATTTATACATCCGTTAATTGCACCTACACTCCTCAGAATGGAACATGTGGATCCTCGAAATCGCCTTCGTGTAACTGCCCGAAGAGGTTATTGCTCAAGCTCCATCAGTCGAATCCTTGATGTCGGTGACTGGATCTGGGGATTCTGCCTAGGCTTCATCATATACATCAAATTTCTAGTTGCTAGAAATGTGTTCCCGGAAGACAACGTACTTTTTCTTCCTTTTCGGTTTCTTCCGGACCCAGCCTCTGCAATTGCAACGTCTCTCGGGCGGCTCGGTATTTGGGCGGATAACAAGGGCATGAAGACTGGGTGTCTCAATTAAATGCAAGCGCACTTGTGCTGATTAGTCATTTCAATAGTCATGCTATCTTCGTTTGAGGTAGCTGCCAACATAGTTGCTTCTCCACTCAATGATGACGCCTCTCTAAAGGTCGGAAGACCTGATCTTTGTGAATCTCTGGTTCATTTTCTACGGATCAGGAACTTCCAATCGAGCAATCTCCTTCGTCACATATTTAATGAAAAGGACCCAATGAATCGATGCCGAATTCTCTTTGCTGCCAATATAGCAACAGATATTGCGAAAGATGCCATAGTATTGATCGCAAAAATTCTTTCGCTCATGGAACGGAGAGAGGATTAATGGAGCCCAAAAAGGAACAAGATAAATGCAACTTATGGACAGTACTCCGGGACAGAGACGGCATCAGCCTGGAAGTATAGAGGGCTATAGAGGTAAGGATTACATTGTTCTTGTTTTCGTTTAGAGGCATCCCATTCTTATCCTACCTTGACTGAGAGCCAAAATAAGCCTTCAGATGCTCTGGCATGCTTCCGAAAATCCTTTCATTGCTGGACCCGTGAGTACAAGCGCTCGAACATCTAGCAGACGTTCGACTGTTCGAAGCATTCACACGAGATTGAACCCTTACAGAATCGCATCAATTTTCTTAAAGAGAGACTGGAGAATGGGGAGACTTCCATTGAATGTTGGGAACGTCCGCTAATTTAGTACCATGGTGGGAAAGGAATGTGGAGAAGAATCTCGATATGGAGGAGACAGGAAAGAGATCGCAAGTGTGATATTTTGTAGATGGTAGATGCATACGTTTGCTCCATTCTCTCTTTTCTTGGAAACAGTTGTTCTGTTCGAGTTCTAATTTCAAGTAAATAAGACTAACACTGAACTAGACCAAACAGTAACTTTAGTACCGAATTGAGCTATTAGAGTGAGGTCCGCTCAGCACTCTTGAGCTATCATAGTAAAGAGGGAAAGCAAACAGACTGATTTTCTTTTCTAGCCGACCTTAAAACTCCGTCTTAGCAAATCATGATAAAACGTTCTCAACTTCTTTTTTATTTTATTTTTGTTAACCTTTTTGGCGCGGAGCTTGAAGTTGAAACTTGAATTTCGAAACGCGTCACGCTACACGTGATATCCTTACTCGGCATGTGACTCGACTAGCTTTTCCGAAAACCGCATCCTCTTTTCGAACCGAGTGTTCTTCTCGTTCCTTCATCGTTCACTATGGTCTGCTCTTCCTATTCACCTTCGAGAAACTTTGAGGTGTACTGATGCGTTGCGATAGATTATTCCAGTTCGCTGCTTCTCATGCGGCAAAGTGGTCGGCGACAAATGGAACCAGTACATGACACTCTTGTCGCAGGGGGTAAGTGAAGGGTGCGTCTTTTTCCCTCTTGTCCATTTCCACTTCCTTACAGCTGAGCTGAATGCCGGCGCTTTATTTACGCCATCTCTCGTGGACTTGGCGTTTATGTTTTCAGTGAAGCGCTAGACGAACTACAACTGAGACGATACTGCTGTCGCCGGATGGTCCTCACGCATGTCGACTTGATTGAGAAGTTACTGCATTATAACAGTGCGTCCTTTCCATAATTGTTATTATTCGCTATGAGCGCTCATGGCTTGACTTATGTGTCGACGTTGTAGCACAAAACCGTGCGAGGGATCGTTTACCAGTTTAATTGTTACGGGCGTCGAAAGAGGTCTGGCGATTGTACGTTTCTAGTTATGTTGACTGTTTGTTGCCGGTGCTCATTTACTCCTCTTACTTGACTTCTTCCGTCGGAACCTAGACTGTTATTTGCGTCGTTCATTCTCGTGCTGGACGACATACCTTATTTCTTCTATGTTTACTTATATCCATGTGCTTCGTTTCTAGCGACGGCAAAAGACTACATTGAACATTTACACCAACAAGGTTTATCTAACCTTCTTCGCAATGTTTTTGAGCCTTTGATCCCTTTCTTCGGACGAGTGGCTTCGGGTATCTGGGACGTTGATATCGTGCTCCGTGAGCAAAAACATGCGTCCCGGGAGCAAACACTACATTAATAAGGAACCAAGAAATCGACAACATCAAGTTTTAAGGAGCGAGCACAACTCTATGACACTGTCCCTTCGCGAATCTATATCCTCCGCTTCCGACCTGAAAGTACGCCTTAGAAGACGCAGGTTGATTATCGTTATGAGGGACTCGGCGAAAGAAATACTGATCGTTGGGAATGAGCTCTAGAATGATGTCAACAGATAGGCGCGCAAAAGATTATGTTGGTCGCTCACATTTCGCAGCAAGCACAGCGCGACGTTCACTATTCGGATTACTGTCGCTACTGATGAGAATGTCTATGCAAGGCAGGATCTTAGTGAGTTCTTACCCGAAGTAATCTGCTCGTGATATCAGCTACTTCCAGAAATGCAAGCACAAAGAATGTCGTACCAACACGAGAAACCACCCATCGTTGGAGACGGCTCGCCAAAATCTTTGGCTAGTGAGACGGGGTCGATCCATGGCGTTCCACAAGATAAGAGCAAGAACATAAATATCAAAGGCAACCTAAAGTTCCGAAACCAGTCGTCAAAGATATAGAATATGTTGGATTGACGGGCAATTTCAGCAAAACTGAAGTGGTTTACCTGTGAGGTCCAGATTCCCAACGGATACTTCGGGTCAGTTTGCGCAATGCACGTTCCATTCATTTCGCTGATGAAATGTGCTGCAGGGAAAATGGTGTTTTTATCGCCAATGCATATCCCGCGGTCGTAAAGAGCACTCACCATGAACGTTTCGCACAGACAACACTAAGAAAGTCAATGAACTCATATTTACGAGTACCGATCCGAATAACAACAATTTGAGAATGTTTGGTTTTCTCTCCCAGAGAAGGAACGTCCGGAAGATAACCAGAACTGAATTGAAGAGTTTCAAAGTCAGCGAACATTGAAGCATGCATATGGAGTAAGAATATATTTCGCACAATGTCCAACAGCATCGGCTGAAAACATGGTAATGCTTATTATTCGTGCAGAAGCTTCGCACCTGAAGTTCACTAGGTGAGTTGACTCTAACCAATGGTCGAACAGCAAGTGTACTGACTAGGCGAATGAAATATGGGGATGCGTAAATAGTTGCTCTTCTTAGCACAGGAGCACAGGAGAATACACCTACCCATCCGTTTGAAAGCCGTCTAAATGGAAAAGAAGCTTGAATGCAACTTGAGTCGTGTTTATGAGCAGGATTCTGCGGTAAGCAGAGACGCACAGAAGAAATAAATGACCACTGAAACGATCATTAGATATCGATAAATGAAATAAGCAGCCTTCGGGACCGATATCTTGCACTTCCACAGAAGTCTGAAGTCGGCTGGAAAAGAGAGCAAGGTATCGTATAAAAGCAAGGTAATAGAAGACACTTCAGGCATCTTCAGTCTAACGTTACTCAAGTAATACAAGGGAAAGTTCTTACCTGCGAGATAGCGACTGAGAGCGAACTCATGCACAATATTGGCTGTTGGCCGGAAATCCGACAATGTCTCGTTCAGCATGAGTGCTTAGTGCGATGGAACGCGAGGAGGGACGTTTCTTTCTGCGACGCTCATGCCTTATAAAAGCCAGAAGTACACTGACTATCACCAAATCATGATATAGATGTGCATGTTACTGCCAGTTGGAAAGAACGACACAACACGACTCCTCGCCGCATCACAGGAAGACAAAGGTATGCATATGGTTGCTCCAGTGGAACACCAAGAAACATGATGACGAGCCAGTTTTGCCGCTGGAAGCTGTCACAGAAGTCGATTGTGCATCCTAGCATCAAGGCTTATATGAGCGCGGAGTTGCGGAAGCAGCCACATCTTGATCCTGAATGTCAGTCAGAATAAAGATAGGAAATGCAAAGTCTCCCCTCCCCTAAGAAACAGAACGTGGGAAAGTAGTTATTTTCTATAAATCTAAGTTGCAAGAATACTTAACCTTGTGATCTTGGACGATGCATTTCAGTAGAGTACATCTTACTGAGTCTGTTGTCAGCTCGTTCGGATTTTCGACTAGCAATCGAAGACAATAGTGGACGACATATACTCATCTGAGTTATTCATCGCCGCGTAATGATGCTTTTGGAACGACAGCAGAGAATTACTACCTCGACAGCAAAGCAAAGACAAATGCGATCTATACAATCAAGA
Source organism: Phlebopus portentosus (assembly GCA_037892935.1). Lineage (NCBI taxonomy): Eukaryota > Fungi > Basidiomycota > Agaricomycetes > Boletales > Boletinellaceae > Phlebopus > Phlebopus portentosus. The sequence goes on from JAYXKI010000007.1 coordinate 438,062, forward strand.
TCCAAACTAAGGCGACTACCTTTCAATCCTCCCTGCCCTGCCCTTGCTCCTCTCCCAGCGTCATTTCGTCGAAATCCTCCAGTAACTCGTCTAGCTTGACTTCTGGGAAGTCAGGCTCGGATTCTTCCTCCGTTTCCGCCTCCGTAACCGCTATCTCCGGCTTCTCCCCCTCTCTCTGGCCTTGCATCTCCTCTGCATCCACATCCATAGCAAACTGTGCTTGACCCGGCTTCTGTCCTTTCCTCCTCATCTTTCCACCGGCCAATCCCGAGCCTGCTCCCGGCTGGCTCTTGTACAAGTTCACACTCGCTCGAACCTCCTCGTCTTCCTCAATATCCCTCAAGAACAGTTCGTAATCCTCCTCGACCTTCTTCTGGTCTCTCCCTCCCATCCTTCCTATAACGCCTCCGCGCCCTTCGGCGGCAGCAACTTCGTCTGCATTAGCCTCCTTCGCTATACTCTTCAGCTTCCACGCCCTAGCACGGTTCTTTTTTCTTCGGTTTGGATAGTGCTTCCGGACAAGTATGACGTCGGGTATGCGAGACGCCGGTAGCGCGCTGAAGTCGTCGGAGTTGAAGTTGGAGCGTGTGAGATGGTACCCCAGCACTGTGTCGCCTGGTTGCAGAATTCCTCCCAAGTGCGTACGAGTGTGGTAGATCTGGTCGAGAGAGCCCACGTCCATGTCGTCGTTGTCATCAGTGACACCAGCACCAGCGAGACCAGAAGAGCGGAACGCTCCATTGACGCCTACTTGTGCGTCTGCGAGCACTAATTTTCCTCTTACAGGACCCGAAGGTTCGATATCCAGCACCGTAAACTCCACTAAATCGCTCACACCCGCTAAAGCTTCGAATGGTGATCGCCAGTATACCTGTGCGTTCACATCCACCGACTGCAACGTCGCAGGGTCAAGTAAGTGAATGGAATTTCCTACGCGCGTGCAGAGCGTTAAAGGAGATATGTTGGAGAGCGACCGGGCTTGTTTGAGCGGCAAGCAGATGAGGTCGTCCTTGCACACGGGAGCGATCTCGACAGAGTAGGTAAATTTGTAGCTTGAGGTGTTGGAATGTGTATCGGTCGAGAGGAGTTGCTCAGAAGCTTTTGTCCTATTAATCATTGTTCATTTTAGAAATTCTACTGTAGACGATGGCTAGAACTGATACTCACCTCACAGGTACAACGCCATTCAGAAATTCCGTCATCCTAATCGCATGACTCCTCTGACTGTAAAAGAAATCCAACCCATCTCTTACTTCCTTTACCGAGATTGTCTCCTTCTGAGCACCATGTTTGAGAATGAGCTGCTCAAGGAAAAGGAATGTCCGCTTGTGCTGGACCTTCTGCCGAACTTGGACGAGAGCCTTCCAGGTGTTCTTCGCTGCAAGCCGAGTGCAGTCGGGACATTGAGTATATTGCACGATATACTCCACTTGGAAGACCTGCTGTAGAATTGTTGAGGTGAAGACCTAGGAACATCAGTGTTAGATCAGGAAAGCATCATGAAGGGAGACATGCGCACCTCTTTTTGAATCGTAAGCTTCACCTTTATCCGTTTCGAATGCGGCTCTGTCCAAATGAATCCAGCATCTATGAGTCGGACTTTATTCAGACCCTTCAGTTTCTTCAGACAGATCGCAAGTAGTTCCCGCGATTCCGGTTCAGCGATCGTCCATGCTGAGGGCGGAGAAAGAAATCGTTCGCAATTTTTGCAGAAGGAGAGCGTCCCTTCAATGAGTACTGTCAGAGTGTGTATGCGCGCCAACGGTGCTACAACCTATTCTCACCTTGCTTCGGGATACCTTCTGTTATATCGACACTGTCACTCTGCATCAGATGTTTGAGCAATACTATAAGATAGTCAGACGTACGAATTTCGCAGACAAGCAAGGCATAAATTGGCAGAATTTGGCTCAATTAAAGTTCCTAAAATCAATGAAATTAGCACTCTCCGACGTTCATGTGCTTGAGTACATACCACAGTCTGCACAAAGAACACGATGAACGGGAGGAGGTGCGACGAACTCCATGACTGGCGGATGTCGGCGTTGGTGAGGTCCAGGTATGAGTAAGGTTCGGGACAGACTGAAATTTAGACTTTCTGCTCGCGTAATGTATGCATTATGTAACCAAAAATAATGGGTTTTAATTTCCTTGGTTTTTACTTACCTCTGTCCTCGCCGCCGACGTCGACGATGTTGGCGAGCGTCTGTCGCCATCCTGCGCCCGTGACTGCGTTTTCGTTCCTCTTCCCCATTAGTAGGATGGGTTGCCCGCAGACGCGCAGCTACGTACAACAACGAGCTACCCGTACACAAACTACTACGACCGTCCCTTCTCCGACTGCTCAGGTTAAAAATCGATCTTTTCCTCCTTCCAGTACAACCAAGAATGCCGCTTCTCCACCACCAATAAGTGCAAAGGTTGATGAGAAAGAGTTCGCGAAGTTACGCCAACAGAAGATGTTACGTGAGCTAGAGGAAAGTGGGGACCAGCTGGAGATGGTCAGGCTTGCAGCTGCTGCTGGTCTTGATCCATACGCGAGCAAGGCAACTCTCTTAGGTGCGTACTCTTAGTTCTCTATAACGTGTATTCCTTTGTGGATAATGGTGAATTGTAGACTTGCGAATACCGCCTAAAATAAATAGCTTCCGGACTCTGAAGGACAGCTTGTCAAATGATTTTCAAAATATGCTGAGGTTCGTGCAACTTACAATCCCTCTCCTGTCTCCCCTGTTTTCAAACTCAGTGAGCGAGAGCTGAAACAAAGGCACGTATAAGCTAGCATGTACCGATTGGCATACGATTTTGCTTTCCCCGGTATCATAACCAAATGGCGTTTAAGTCCGCAACTCTTTCGTGCCAAATCGACGAGCGACAAAGCATGGGTTGCGCCTTACCGATTGGAATTACTAGACGTATACAAGCGAATCAACCAAGCTATTGCTTCGTGAGTATCTTTCTCTTCATCTCTTCTACAAACGTGGTAAAACTGCTACTATTCCTTTTTCTTTTACAGCGGAGACAAGAAGACTCTCAAATCCCTCACAGCCTACGAATACCAAGCTCACGCTTTTGCTCTCCTCCAACGCAACGTCCAACGTCAAAAACAAACCGAGTTGACATCGCACTGGACCCTCCACCATCTTCTTACACCCGTACAAATTCTCTCACTCCGCGCATATCCCTTGTACAGCGCCCCAGAGGAGCCGAAATACGGAAATCGCAACTGTGTGCAGGCCCTTGTTAAGTTTGAAAGTCTTCAGACTTTGGTTCTGAGAGATCCAAAGGGCAGAATTGTGAAGCCTGATGGGGAAGCTGTCGACAGGGAGGAAGAGGAGAGAATGATGAGAGGGCAAGGAAAAGTGGGAGACTGGAGACCGGAGCCGAAGAGGGTCCTGGAGTATTTGGTTTACGAGAATAAGATGTTCTATCCGGATGGGTGGTATGTCCGGGATCAGATTTTTGAGGGCGTCAAGCCCAAGTTCAGTCAGTCGCTCGCTTAGTTGGTTGGATTGGACTACATCGACAGCCGGTGGGATGGCAAAGGGGGAAGGGGGACAAAAGATAATTAATAATTGCTGTTGGAAACGCTGACACTAATCAAACTTGAATGCATCCCCGTTCAATCGTCTGCTTGATTTCTGCGAAATATCGGTATCGTTATTATGAGAGATTTATGTTACATATCATATCTACTATAACTCAGCGTGATGGAAGGATGAAGGAAGCGTCGAAAGCGTTTCTGGTAACGCATCTAAAATAGTACTTGTCGTGTCTGTCGTGATGCTTGTTGAGATCGAAGAAAGAGTATCTAGCACGGAGGTGGGACCGCTAGCGGATCCCGCTGATGATGAGAGCGAGGCTTCGTCGAGAACTTCGCCTGCGGAATTGACTACAACGGAGGAAGCTTGCGTTAACGCAGTCGGTACCGCCTGCTTGACTGCTTCCGTCCCACTCCTCACAGCACTCGCGATCGAAGTATCAACAACATTCGCACTTGCCCTCCCTTCTTCGAGTATTCTCCCTACCTTCTCATCCACCCTCATACTTCCTTTCCCTTCGAGACCAGGCAAAAACTGTGTCCACCAAAACGCTAATCTGATACCGCGATCCAAGATTCTCTGTTTAAGAACGAACAATACCACCAAGAAGAAGAATGCTAAAGCGGCTAGGACGAGTAGTCTGTCGAGCCAATCCGCACGTTCGAGCGCTGTAATGAGTTGCTTTGAGGCGTGTGTTGCTGCGAATAGGACATCGTGTTGTATGGATGTTTTATGGAGGGTCGCTGTGCTTTCCTCTATGTATGTCAACAAAGAGGTAAGACCAGTGAAGTGAGCAGAACGGGTAGAGAACGAACCGAGGATTTGATGAGAGAGAACGGAACGCTCAAGTTCGGATTGCATTAGGCCAATCGTTCGTCGCAGAGCTTCCGTTACGTCGTTGCTTGCTTTCATGAGGGCATCGTCACTTTGATGAATTTCTCAACTTCGCATATCATAATTATGAGCCAAATGGCTTGTACGCACGTAGCTTTATCCTCTACGTTTCGTAAATCGGATACTGGAGGAGCTCCGGCGAAGAGGTCTTCGCGGTTCGACTTTGCTTGCAAATCGATAGTTTTCTTGGAGTATAAAAGGGCAGCGCGCATATCTTTCCGTATCCTTAAAACAAAGAGACGTTAATCTTTCGAAAATACCGCGCAAGTAAGCGTAATGCAGTACCTTGCAGAAGATTCCCGGAACTCATCGACAAGCTGTTGGATAGCTGAACGCTCAGACTTTCTCGGTACGTCCTCGGCACGTATTTCCAGGATCTTAGTAGTCGATGATGTACCTGAGTTTCATAGTACCATGACATGACCTACAACCAACTCACTTCAACCTGCTTCACAAACGCATCCAAATCCTCCTTGAGTTCTGCAGCAAGGCGCTGCTGGAGTGACAAAGGCCCCTTACAATCCCGTAGCCTTGGGATCTGAAACTCCACCAAGTCCCTTTCACGTCTTTGTAGATTATCAATGAAAGCTTTTGTCTCATCGTCAATCACTTGTGGGATGGGCGCCATAACAACAATATTGAGAAGGATGTGCTGGACAGACAGAGGAGGGAGCATCACGTGCAGGAAACGCGGTCAATAAAACGCGAGATTGACCTGCCCTGAAGTGAGAGTGAATGACGCGAGATCGAGTGATCGTTTCCGATCGACTTCTTTCAGTCCGATCTGCGGCGAGATTAGAAAATTATGGTTCAGCAGCGACAAGACATATATTCTGAACATTAGACATCATTTTCATTCGTGTGTAGCATCTTAGGAAGAGTTACCATGTCTGAGAGCGGTGAGTGAGTGATCATTTCAAGTTATGCGATTCATGCTTATCAGTTCAATCCAGGCCTCAAGATTTGCATCGTAGGTGGAGGAGCTGCTGGTCTTGCAGTTGCAAAAGTGTTCAAAGAAACTGAACAATCGAAATCTGGACTTTGGACTGTTCATGTTTTTGAAGAACGGGAGGATATAGGCGGAACATGGTAGGCAATTAAGTCTAATCATATCGTGTCTGTATGTATGCTAATCCATCCAGCGTGTAGGCTATCTGCTCCAGCAACAGACAAGAATATCCCTCCTCCGACACCGATGTACGACTCTATCATAACAAATCTACCTCACCCAATCATGTGTTACCAGAGCTACTGGTTTCCTCCCTCGACGCCATTATTCCCCAAGGCTGGAGTCGTGCAAGATTACCTACGAGCGTACGCGAAGGAATTCGATCTCATGCCTCACGTAAATCTGAGTACGAGTATAGCCTCGGCTGTCTGGACTGGGAATAAATGGAACATAACGGCTCGCGGTACTAGTACTTCCAACGGACCGGAAGTCACCCTAGAATTCGATAAGCTCATCGTTGCCAATGGGCACTATCGCGTACCTTTCTTCCCTTCCTTACCTGGATTGGACTCTTGGCGCTCAAAGGATCGCGTAACTCATTCAGCATGGTACCGTCATCCTATACCTGTTGGCGACAAAATACTCGTCGTCGGAGGCGGGTACAGCGGGATTGATATCGCGGAAGAGATGAGCACGGCGTGTAAGACCCTCATTCACGCTGCGCCGCATTCGGTTGCGGTGTCGCATGGAAACATTGTCGTACATGACTCTCGAGCCGCGCGGCTCTCTGAGCTCGGCGCGGATGCGAACCCAGAATCAGAGCGTGTCGTATATTTCGAAGACGGATCAACAGAATCAGGCATCGACCACATATTCCTAGCAACAGGATACTCCCTTTCCTTCCCCTTCTTTAAACCTCCACAACTCCTTGTAGCACCTCCAAGCGAACCTATTCACCCTTCGTCTCCCTCCGACCCTCTCCCAGAACATTTGCACAATAGCGAACACCACGTCTTCCCTCTCGCACGATTCCTCTTCCCCATCTCTCAGGATTTTCCTCCGGAGAGCGCAGCGTTTGTCGGACTACCCGTCCGCGTTGCACCTCTCCCCTTATTTGAGGCTCAAGCACGCGCCATCGTCAAAGTCTTCTCCGACCAAAGCGCTTTGGACGTCCCGACCGAGATTCAAAGTATCCACGAACGCCTAGCATCGATCCGCTCCAACCCAGACATCATCCCTCCGGAGCCGAACTCAAACGAGGACAGCATAATTGCTCATTACTGGCATACTTTCAAGGGACGCGAACAGTTCATCTATCGAGATGCCTTACACGCCTTCAGCGGTCTCACGGGCGACGAGTGGAAAGTACCCGAATGGGTTATGGAGTCGTACGAGAACATGGTCGAGATGAGGAAACTTTGGAAAGAAATTGTTGAGAAGGGCGAAGATGAGAAGTGGTGTAAGGGCGTTGGGGAGAAGGGTGGAGAAGAGGGGAAAGAGGAGTGGGTGGAGGTGATGAGGAGGTTGCTTGGCATGGTAAGAGAGAGGAAGGAGGCGGATGGGCTTGCAGACAAGTTGAATGGACCAGTGCCTGAAGTAGAGCCAGAAAAGGTCGTTTAGAGTTCTTTCTATAATTTTGGTTGTAGGCTCTCGGGAGATAAATAATAGCTAGTCTACTAGTCGACGATATGAGATAAATCGAAACCATACTCTTAGATTATACGATGTCAGTATTTTATGCGACAGGTGCTTGCACGAAAAGTACACCATAAGGACCTAGATTCCACCGTTACCCTCAATTACTGTGACGAACGAATAAGATGTATTTTCCTGTGTGCCAGTCCTCAAACAGAATCGACGGATAGTTGAGAAACGCAACTATTAAAGCCGGAAATATGTACGTAGTTCGCAACGCGGATCAAGACCTGCAAGATCCTTTGCCACGAAGCCTACAGATCAACAGGAGCAAGGGCCTCCTGGGATTGGGCTCTGTTCCAATCAAGCACTGCCAACTCCGTGAACGTGAGCTTAATTGAATCTTCCAGTATAATTTGGACTTCCGTCTCTATTGAAAGGAAGTGAGTCATCATTCGAACCGAAGTCTAAATTGCAGTTTTGCCTTACGCACTCTTTTTGTTGCTTTCAATCCTCCCAAATTGCATGTCCACACCCGCGTCAACGGCTTGTTCGACGGCACGCTGGAAGGTAACCTCGGGTTGCAGACCGTACATCCACGGAGATTCAAATTCCGCATATATATCTCTAAGTTCTCCACAGCAGTTCCCGTTTCAAAAGCAACAAATCGAACAGATTCTTCTCGGCGGACACCATTATGTTCCTTCTAGGCTCATGAAATCCCGGTTATGATGAGTTGTTGGAGAGCGGAGGATCGAAGTCGTAGCCCGATATTTTTCCATTTGGCAAAGGTAGGAAGCGGTATGCAGAGCTCCCTCAAATGAGAGAATTCTTCCAGAGTGACGTCGTCAAACTTTGATCCACCGATATCATGCGCCGCGATCGTGAGGCGCTCGAGAGTGTCTTTATATCGCAGTATACCCCGTCGGAAAAGTCGACAACGCCTTCGTAATCACCATCGAGAAATTCTATGACGCGGCGCTTGTTGGAATATGGTGGGAAGCTAAAGTACTGCTGACTGATTTTGCAGTGCCTGATACAAAACCTGCTCAAATGCGGCATCCGCGGCCATCCTATCCCGTGTTTCATCGAGGTAGATGAGCCAAGTATATATTCGTGATCAATTCCTGTAAAGCGGGAAGGCACAACTAGGACGAAAAGACCAACTTGTCACCACAGGGTAGACCGTTAGGTAGCGTGATTTCTAAACTGGTGAGTTTCACTATCCGGGACGCATCAAGACCAATCGTGTCAATAACTGTCTATCACAGCAGAGGGAGCCATCGGACGGTCTTCGAAAGTATAGCCGAGATCAGTTGGTGCATAAGCGACGTACCAATTCAAGATTCTCCGTCTCCGATCGTGACATCTCCATATGCAATAAGGATTCGTAACGGATCGAGTGTACTAAATGTCTCAGGCGCGGATGCTTTGTTATCGTATTTGCGAATGAGGCGAGTCTCGTAGGAGACCGTACAATCACATCGTCAAACAACATAGGAGTCGCAATCAACCGGCAGACGAGCGCCAAAGAATGAAGTAACGCAATGGGTTTCCAGTCCAATAACGACGACCTGCCCCTACCATATCTAGGGCAAGCGCAAAGATCTCCAATAAAATCTCCAATGGCTTAGTTCCCAGCCATTTTCCAAGCGCCTCCTAAACGGTAAGCCATTCTCCACTTGGTTCCCTTGGTCAGTATTGCTGCCACCGTTCCTCTCGTCGGAAATGATTTCGTCAGATACCTCATCAGGTAAGCCTTCCAGTTCTTCGGTCGAGACACCATCCTCGCATTCGTGACTCGGGATCGTTTCGGCGGACAGGTGACCTTCACGGTGTTTCCTAGGATTCGTGAGTTGAGGGCGATGACCGAAGTTTCTGAGGTTCCTTGGAGTAATCTTGAGACGCAATGATTCGAGAATACGAGAAATCTTCGAAAGTTTCATATTGAAAGATGAGAGAGCGCGAATAAGTCACTGGTGCTGGTTCTGTGAGGGATATGAACGACCTTGTGATCCTTTATTTGTGCAATCGAGGGCAAGTCGGGCCACCATCATCTTCTTGTTCTGCCGGCAAAAGAGAACGTAGTGTAAAGCACAGCTTCTCATGATAATAGAAGCGACAAACTTGCATGTAGCATCCTGACCATTCGTTATTTGTCGGCGCCATCTTCGGGACTTCGAGCCACTGCTGCCAAAAGCGGTAGCAAAAGTCGAGGTGACAGTAACCAGGCTTGTTTCTCGTCGTCTGGGCAAATGGCCACGATGCGTACAATGATGGCCCGTGAGTAAGGGCCTGTTCGGCTGCACGAAATCGCGAAATTTCAACTTGGCTCTATCTCTACATGACAAGTGTTCCCATTCAAATCGTGGGAATTTTCTCCTCAACCTTGTCTCTTCAAAACCCAAACCCTCACTTTTGCAGAGGACCCGTAGAACTACATTGCACACCTGTAAAAAAAGTATTTCTATGAATAGATTATTTTTGCAGTTTGTAATTTATTTTTTTGTGGTTGTGTTGTGTTGTGTGGGTGAGAAACCGCGGATTAGAGAAAAACAGGTCTGACCTCTTTTCCAACTTGAGGCCAGAGTTTGGCAGGGAGACGCGAGATCATAACTTGAAATCATGATTTCAGATCATGCAGCAACAGAACAGTGCCTGATTTTGGTGTGATCTCCGATGACGACCACACTTTCTTTACTGTATATGGCAGGTCTATCTGATTCTCAAGTTCACAGCGGGCAAATTGTTATTCAGACCTGGAATAAATCCATTTTGTTATTTCAAATTTCATTTCCCATCTAGTTATGAATTTATTCCAAGTCTAAATAACAGTTTGCCCGCTGTGGTCGAGGTGCAGCCGAACAGGCCCTAAAGAGTAAGATCGCGCGCGTGCCACCAGGCCATAGAGTTCGGAGCTTTCCGAAATAAGAACGTAAGTAAATGACGTAATCAAGGTGTTCTGAGCTTGCGTGCTTGCGTGCGACTTGATCTGTAATTCTCAAATGAGTTGATCTAAGGTGTGAAATTATTTGAGTAATATTCAATACTGTTAAAATGAATTGAAAGCTACAAGGATGTGCAGTAAGTAGCTAAACTCTGGATCCCAGGGTGGGTCCCAATCCGTCGCACTCCCTGTATCGTGACGATCTTAGAGAGTGGTTCGCACGGGCAGCCCTGTGTGCAGAAGGGAAAAAACACTTCTGACTGGTCTCTGCTATATGCGCAGCAATGCGTTCGTATTCAGCCTCAGTCGAGATCTCTCTCGGATTTCCTTGAAGATAAACGCATCAGCTTGATGCACGGCACGGAATAACCATGGCACGACTCACTTTCCTCATTTCTGATTAGCCCAAAATCCAGCTTTATGCCTCTTTCTCTCGCTGCTTTAATGGCCCGGGAAAATTTGATGATCGGTTGGAGGTACGTCATCCAAGGAGAGTCCAACATTACTCGCACGTGCTTCAGGTGACTGAGATATTCGGCACTGCATTCCTCCTCCAGAAACTCGGTCAGTCTCCTTTCGAAGGGTTCCATGCAGTATCGCCATGGTTCCTTAAAGGCCGTCTCGGGAGAGCCAGATATAATGAGACGTTGCAGGCTACCGGGGAAACGAAATCTGGTCGTCACTCCAAAAGTAAAGACCGGTACACAGATTTCGGTCAAAGATATGAAGTCGTCAAGTAGGACTTCATGATAGAAAATATCGCCTATGTCAGCCGCCGTCACCGTAATTGACTCGAGGGTGTTCGCATAGCGCCGAAGTTCAGTTCCGAACAAATCGTCAACATTTAAGTAGGATCCTCCAAGGAATTCTATGATGCGTAGTTCGTCCGAGAGCATAGGAAGATTGAAACGCCGGTGTGCAATGAACCAATTTTTTATACAGAGTCTCGTCAATCGTGGCATATACGGCCATTCCAATTTGTGCTCTTTTCCAGTTCTTCTGTTCCACTCCCGATGCTGAACATCCAGGATTAGCTCCCGCAGTGAGGGAAGAGACATGCTGCCCGAGAATATCAGCTTGGAGACACAAGGCATACCTTCGGGTAGCTGGACTTCGAGACTAGTAAGCTTCTTTACGTCTAACGCGCTAAGATTGTTTGCATTCAGAGCAGCTCTGTCGCAGCATAATGTTTTGCCCGGTGGCCTTTTGATCGAACGGTAAGAGAGGTTGGTGCATAGACGATAAACCTGCTCGAGGTTCTGTATCTCTGTTGGCGACATTTCTACCCTCCCAGATTTGAACCATATACCATAATACTGGAAGGTTTTGACTATTGGTCGTAAACACCAGTATCTCGTCACTGCAGCCGTGAATGAGGAGAGCGCTGCGGAAGAGGATAAGTATACCTCTTTGTACAACATGGGCGTCACAACCAAGCACCACGTCTTACAAACGAGTGCCAAAGAACAAAGGTGAGGTTGTACACTGGTTCGCCTGTCCGTTATTGACGTGTGATTATTGCTGAGCAGGAGAATTTCCAGAAAGATAATCGAGGGAAGACGCTGTATGGAATAGTGGTCCTGACGACCATGAGACGATAGGTTGTTTTCCGAGCGGCTTTCGGTTAGAAAAGCGTTCCTGAAGGTATCACGAAATGTATCGATGGAGTCGTCTTGTTCGTAAACGTCGTCAGCGAAGTCGTCGACCAGAACGTTATCGTGGCATTCGTGTCGGGGGGTTGCGTCGCCGGAAAGACCCTGCCCGTGGGTGTCATCTGGATGCGGCTGTTTGGAGGGACAATTGCGATTTCTATTTCTTTTATAACTGATCTTGAGACGCAAAGATCTGAAAATGCGCGAAAGCTTCATATGAGTGTCGTGACCGAGCAGTAGAGAAATTTGCTGATGTCGGTGCTGGAATGTCGACAGGAACGATCCTGCAAATTGGCAGCGGTCTTATTTATCCCACTGACAAGATTCCAAGCCACAAACTCCTTCTTGTAACAAGGTGGGTACTGTTCACAAGTAGATAAGGTCGACACAGCTTCACATGGCCATATTTTCAGGCCTACAAAACCGACAAATGATAGTTGTAGTGTAACGGCCATGTGTCATCTGAAGAACAACAATAAGGAGTGGGCCAAAGTCGCTCACATTTTTCAGAGGAAAATGTAGAATAGAACAAGCAACGTCGACCCGGAATTTGCCGGGTACAAAAGCGACATGCTGTTGCCCAGTTTCGCCGTTTGGCATTACATGCTATCGAAGATACTGGAAGGACCAGGATCAAGTTTCACTGAGAAATATAGTGAGATAGAAGAAGGTCAATAGAAGTTAAACAGCATTTGCCACAGAAAACTGATGGCAAATGTATCATTGCGATGCGCAACTCTACCATGAGTTTTTACATGTTTACATGGCCTAGACGCTACAGAGGTTAAGAGACAGATAGAATTTCATTGTTCAAGCGCCGTCCTCGCAAAGCACTAATACGAGGCTCTAAATGATTGCGCAAGGAGCAACCGACATTTTCTTCATCTACGCGGAGAATATCCATTTCAATTTGGAACTTCTAGCCTTATCTTCTTTCTTTCCCTTGGGAGGAACTTGTCGCATAATATCAACAATCATGATTATTTCGGGTACGCTTCATAAAAGCAAAGAGAAACTCACCTTCGGGTATGAAATAGCCAAATTTTAATTCGACATGCGCCCTGTCTGCCGCTCTCCGTGCATCCGCAAAAAAATCATCATGCAGTAACCGTTGAGAAGCAATGATCAATCGCACATATTTCAGGTAACGGTAGTCCCCTCCCCACCCCGCAAGCTCCAGAAACCTGGTCAATCTTTCGTTGACAATTTGTAGTATCTTTTCATCGTTTTCGACGAACTTTTTTGCTGGGTCTCCAGAAACAACGAATCGTCGAATGTTGTAGGGCATTTTGCACTTATACCACCTCGCGAAGGCCAGAAATGGTACACAGACTTCGGTTAGACCGCTGAAGTGACAAAGCTGGCCACATCAGTTGCCGTGATAACGAGCGACTCCAAGGACTTGGCATAGCGCCAGATGTCTCGATAGAAAAAGGTTTTCACAGATGAGTAATCCCCGCCGAGAAGCTCTATAATGTGTATGTTATTGGAGTGCTCGGGAAAGCTGAAACACCCATCCATGACGTGTAAATTCTTAATGCAAAGCCTCGCAAGGGCTGGCATCCGTGGCCACTGCATGAGATGCTCATGGACATCATGAGTATCGACATGCTCCGGAGAAGTCTTGCAATGACCGACATTCACGATCAAATCGCGCAGAACAGGTAACTTAAGACCAGATGATAGGATCGGCTCGGTACAGAATGGCATTCCTTGAGGTAGATCAATCTCGAGGTGCGTAAGGTTCTCTAGACTAATCGCGCCGAGGCAAGTTGTTCTTATGATTTCTCCTTCAGAAGACGGGAAATTATCACGGGGCCTTTGCACGGTCAACGAGGTGAGGTTACCGCACGCGAGATGAATACGCTCGATGTTGCATGCATCCAAGTGCGATACCTTGATCTGTCCGTATCTAAACATGCTGTTGGAATAATGAAGATAGCGGACCATCGGTTGTAGATGAGGATATTTCGTTACAGCTTTCGCGAGGGATGCCAGGGCATCTGAGGACGATAGGTATATCTCTTCGTAAAGTAAGGGAGTCGCAACTTGATAGAGCTCATAGCACGAGCTGGCTAAGTTTCGGAAGAAAGGCTGCACGCGGTCCATCCTACCCTTCATTGGTATCTCCTGTTTGCGAAGGTACCTTTCAACGATGAACGTAGTCAAGAAATGTTTGAAAATTTCTTCCGTGATCTGAATGGGAAATCTGCAGTTCCAGTTGCCCTGAGAAGGCTCTTGTAGACGTGTTTTGTGCTGTTCGCGGACCTTCTTGAAATGATTCATGTAGAGAAGTAACTAGACGAGACACTGTAGAGGGGGCTTCGAGACAATCGTTATAAAAATGCATCTTTATCACTGCTTCTGACAATAACGTCGGCCATCAACGGGGCCAAGAAGCTGTACACACCGGGACATAAGCAGAGCGTCATCTTTACTGGCGATACAACGACATCAGGCCATCCCCGGCCGCCACGGCAACGCCATTGGACTACAATCATAAAGCTATCCACAACGGCGAATGACGAGGAGACAAGAGGCCTAAGCATCATCCGGTTTTGATAAATTACCTACAGTAAACGAAACAACGGCCCAATGAACTAGGTTCCCGATCCAGAGGAAAAGAACGAACAAGTGGCTGAAGCCTTGAATTTGAATGAGACTGACCCAGTTGCTTTGATAATACAGCCTGAGGATCGTCTCCTCCCGGTTTGGGGAAATGATTTGCATTGCACTTCTAAAGAAGGTGAGCGCTTTTGCCTTACTTCACCGAAACATAAACAAAGGGAGGGTCGCAAAAATTCATAAAATCCAGATCAACATAAAATCCTCAGAAAACACGTTGCAGTAGCGGAGCAAGAGACCATTGACAGGCGCCGACTCGGATCATCTCCCACAATCGTGGTGATGAAGACTTCACTAACGCCGCTCAGTAATATTTCAGTACAACGCAGACGATTAACACAGGACAGATGTGTAGGATTTTTTTTTTTTTTTGATTTGAATCAACCCTGGATTGAAACGTAGGACGAATAGAGTACAAGCGGTCCCGGCACTAATATACGGAAGCGATGTCAATTGTCTACTGAAACTTCCGTTCTAATCTCGGACACTTGTCGTGTAATCTCTGTTCCCAATTTTCTAAAGTAGTATCTTCCAGAATGAGCAAAATCGGTTAATTCTTGCGACACTCTTGACTAGAACTGAATATTACTCACTTTCTCTGCCTCGAAGAAGACCGATCTTGAATGTTACTCCCTTGAGACGCGCCTTCCACTTCACTTCGCCAAATGTTATGGCGGGATTTGGCTGCTGCAGTAAAGGCGATCGGACCATCAAATGAATCTCCTTTAATCTCCACAGGTACCCATAGCTCGTTTTGTGCAGAAGAGCATAATCTAGACCCTTTTCAACCCTCTGAAGTATGGCTTCGTCCATTTCCTCGTAGTTTTTCTCCGGGCAGCCAGCGAGAATAAGTTTCTCCAGCCTGCAAGGAAGCGAGTATGTTCGAGTGGCTCTGATGGCTGTCAGCGGGATGCAGAGCTCTACAATGGACGTATAAGGACTGAGATTTACTCGATCGGAGTAAAATCCGGGATCGTTAACCCTAAACGCGGTGATAATAACGCACTCCAAAGTGTGCCTGTAACCCATAAGGACTAGACCGAAAAGCTGCTCGATCGTGGAATAGTCTCCGCCAAGAAGCTCGAGGATGCGAATTCGATTCGAATGTTGCGGAAGATTGAAATGCCCGTGAACAGCGTGCCAGTTCTTGATGCAAAGCCTGGTAAGCTGCGGCATGCATGGCCATTCCATACGCTCCTTCAGGAAAGCCCAAGGAAGAACACGTTTGTGAGCTTCGTCTGGAAGTACTTCAGTACCCTGTACGTCTAAGGTCAGCTCCTGAAGGGCAGGAAGAATTAAGTCTGATGAAAATATCAGCCTAGTGTCGCATGGCACTCCATCGGGGAGCACAATTTCAAGACGTGTGAGCTCGATTAACCTCGCTGAATCGAGGCCAATGTTGCTTAGAACCTCGCTGTCAACGGAAGGGAACATCGCCAGCGGCCTTCGCGCGGTGAATGCATTCAGATTGGTGCATGCGCGATACACACGGTTTACGTTCCAAACCTCCACCTGAGACATCTCGATCATCCCGGACTCGAACATGGACCCATAATAATGGAAGGAGTGCACCAGTGGTCGCAAATACGGGTATTTGGTCACTGCCCTAGCAAAGGCGGCCAGAGCACGTGGGGACGACATATAGGCTTCACAGTATATCATGGGCGTTACCACAACGTACCAACCACGGCATACGCGCGCCCATTTACGAAGGAGAGGCTGTATTGTACGGTTTCTGTCCTTCATGATAGACACAACGTCGCCAAGATGAACGGTCTTCAGGGCGATCTCGAAAATGATTTCCAGAATCTCTACGGGAAGGCTGTGATCCCAGTCCGCTACTGGAAGCTTCTTGAAGCGCATTGCATATGATATACGGGTCATAGAGGATCGATTCATCTTCAAGAGCGCGAGTTAGAAGATATAGACAGCACGATACGAGAAATTGATGTTGGAAGGAGTTCGTGTGGTGATCGTCTCAGAAGCTGTTTCTTTATCTGCAGTACGCGTAACAACAGATTGAGAGGGCCACATACTACTAGGTTACCATCGGAACTCACATTGTTACGCAGAGCGTACTCAGTGTAGCCCTTCCGACCTGCATTTTCTGGCATTGCACCGGCCTGGCAGTGTGCTGCCGTTTCGATACTATGCGGAATTCCACAAAAGTAGATAATAACCTATCTTGCGAGACAGACCTGTCATTATTCACGGAAATACCAGGCCTGTTCAATCAACAATAGATCGCTGCGGCCAAAGTGCATTTCAGTAGAGAACAAGAAGCGGCTTTGACCTCCATCGGAAAGTTCCGATGTCTCACGCCGCCATTTCACAATTTCACTAACTGGAGTTAATTTTCAGGTAGTCTACGAGTGAGCTAGTCGAGCTAAATTTGAGGGAAGAAACGTAATGATCGTAGATAGTCGCGAGATGGGCCAAAAGATGCTTCGCAGAAGAGTTTAAATTTGAACGTCCGCAGATTTGCAGGCACAAACTGATACGCCTCCGGCCTAAGGAAGATGTCATCAATCCATGAGACTATCCCTGTCTATATGGGTTTCCGGCAGTCTAGAGCTACTGATAATCGCTTCATTCAAATCGATTCACAAAAGCAAGATACAAAAAAAAAGTCAATACTGAAGTTATTGTCTATTAGACACTGAATGAATGATAATTGAAGATACAAGATATGTATCAACAACAACAGATCCTGCATGTCATATCAACTAGTCGTACAGTTAATCGTCACAGTCAACGTGAATAGCAATGTCGTACGGAATCTACAAGACCTCCGTGGGAAGGCATATTGCGCAATCAAACAACTCAGCAATCGCCCGCGGGCACTTTCTTGACGGCCCATGCGACGTTCCATTTCAGAGACCACGTCTCCGGAGCGTTGCAAACGTGCATCTCTACACGAGCGCGTGCTAGCCAGTCGTCGACCGTCTCTTCCGAAATACCGGCGGAGAGGAGTATGTGTCTACTTGCTGTGAGATAATTCTGAAACCGTGCACCAATAGGTCAGCCGAGTACGAAAGAAGAGAGAATAGTCAAGGACTAGGACTCACGCTAATGTTCCGACCCGTAAGCCTCGTCAGCTCCTCCTCAATCTCGTTCTGCTCAATAGAAGCGGCCTCCATGTTTTGTCTGTTCAATATCAATGGACTATAGTATGCCTTTTCACCAAGGAACTCCATCTGGTCCTCTTGGCGTATAAGCCACCCGATGTGTTCACCGCCTGCATGTTCTGGATCCTGAGTAGCGGAAATGACTCGCCCGATGACTTGGGAAAGCCAATTAGACACCCAGCTCCCGTGCATTTCTTGTCCGACTTCGTTGGATACCTGGAACTGTGGGGAGGATGCGGGTGGGACATGAGATCCGTCGGGTGCGTATAGGTGGAAATTGCCGTCGGATAGGAGGATTAGGCCACCTATAAGGGGAAGAATTATTAATGGGTGAAGTAGAAAACATCATACTTCTACAAAGACTTACCTGGCTTTAGTACCTTTGCTATCTCTCGCATGAGTTGTATTCTGTCCACAAGCTACATAGGCGTAGTAGAGTGCCCATTAGTACAGATTCGAATGTTTCAAAGGAGTAAAGGGCGGGAGTAATTCAGTGCGAACGAAATGGTGACGTACGTGACCAGCAACACATCGACAGTGAACCAAATCGAATGATTCTCGATATGCATCGAGACCCTTGGTCAGGTCCGTAGTAACGAAGCTACATATTTCAGAACGATAAAGATGGTCAGTATAATCAAGAAAGATGCGGGCAAATGAGAATGTAACAGTTAGAAAAGAAAATTATGTTGACCTGCAATTAGGCGGGAAGAAGCTTTTCCTGAACATCGTCAGATAGTAGCACCCAAATATTAATTAGAACCGACCCATTCCGCACTAAAACATTTGTACTTACTGCAATTTGGGTTCAGCTAGATCTAACCCGACGACCATGGCGTGCGGATACATTGCGGCCATCTCCGCTGCCCTATAGAAAACAAGCAATATTCTCAGCAATTCAGTTCTTTCACCGCGCATTAGACCACCACCCCTTCACCCGGCTCCCGTTTCATTGACCCAGCACCCTCTTTATTAAAACAGGAGTGTACATCGCCCGGTGGGGGGGCTGAGATAAAAATGGAACGATTAACCGACCAGATGCCGGAGCCTGATCCTAAGTCTAGAACGGCGGGCGAAGCATTGCCGTCCTCCAAGCTGGACCGATCGGGGTGGAGTAAACGTTGTATCACGTTTTCGACCTCTGGGGGGTAAAGTCCCGTTCCACCGAGCATGAGCTTCCAAATGCGGTGCTGCAACGTCAATCGCTAGAGAAACGCCCAGCGTCAGTCATAGTAAGGAGGACATGTAAAGAAAGGTACACTGACGTCGTGTTCTTCTGCGTCTGCGGGAAGCTTGTAGACCTGAGGAAGGAAACAAGTCGACTGCCATCAACACCAGACTAGAGTCAACTTTGGAAAACGTACATCGCTCTGTATATTCATGCCTCTCCCGTAGACATCTCTTAATCCCTCCGACGATCTCGAAAGCGTGGCAACAGACATGGTTTCAGTCTATCAGATTTTAGTCTACCTTGACGAGGCGCGCACGAGATGAATGTGGAGAAAGGGACGACGCGGCAGGTACACAGGATGCCAGCCGGTGCAAGTGTGCGACCTTATATGCATGTCGGAGTAAGACTAACAGTATGTACTCGTGATTATAGCCCACCTCATAGTCACCTTTCCATCTGGATCTTCCATCCATCTGTGCTTATCAAAAAAGGGCCCGACAGCTAGGTACGGATGAGAAGAAATAAGAAAGGCGCCGGGAATTATATTTTATTAGCACGGGCACGGCATCGATAGAGATAGATCAATACGGAAGCCGAATGCCGCTGAACGGTCTGCCGGACCAATGGAATGCAACTTTATTCTGATACAACAGCATGCTCAGAGGGTAGAATCGATTCCAGAAAATTTTCATCAGTGACCAGAGCTTTGTACAAAAGAAAGAACACTCGGGTACTTGGAAGTGCTAAAGATAAAAAGAAGTTTATTTTATTTTTTATTTTTCTTGATGGATCATGATATGATGATCACATGATTGAGTGATCGACGCGCGCTCGTGCTCTCACACCGCTGATCTTTGCCTTAAACGTTTACAGCCATGGCGGTCAATCATCCAACCTCATCATGGCAGGCAATGCAGGATGGAACGGTATTCTACAGGAAACATCAGCTATATAACATCCAAGACAAGTTGCCAAAGCTGGATGAATATATCGTAGCTGGTTGTCGTTTCGGAGGACCCATAGGTGAGTCTGTCCTTCCATTCTATTTCGTGCTTTTTCTCTAAGAAGTCATTGATAGCAATGATGCGAGACACGACAAAGATGATTGCTCTTGGAAGAAGCGCACCACCATTTGCGAAGAACGAAGTTCGCGTGTATTCCTCGGCTGGAGAAGGTCTTCTTGTATTTACCGTGAGTATTCTTGTTCTAACATTGCAGTTGACCGCATGAGTCGCTCATATTTGCAAATTCAAACAAGTGGAACCAAGGGAGGATTATTCACTTCGGATGGTCGTATGACGAGCGCCTCGTCGTATTGAACGAGGAAGGCGTCTACCGCGTGTATGACCTTCAGGGTGACTACCAACAGTTCTCGCTTGGCTCGGAAGCAGCTGAGACCGGCGTGATTGATGCGAGGATACATGGAAACGGTATGGTGGCTCTCACAGGCTCTCTGGCCCTTCTGAACGTTAAGGGATTTACTGGCGCGAAGCCCCTTGCACTCACAAATCCTAGTCTAACTGAGCCGCCGCACGCATGGACGATCATTCCCCCGGACCTGACGACATCAAGGCACACTGAAGTGCTGCTCTCACCTACAACGTCTTCATCCGTATTCACTATTGACACTTTAGAATGCATCGATCAACGATTATCTCGTGGGCCGTTCACTCACCTTGCACCCTCGCCTAATGGCAAATCTCTTGCACTGATGACATTTTCTGGTATTTTATGGGTCGTATCCACGGATTTCCAACGCAGTCTTGCTGAGCTAGATACCGCTATGT
Source organism: Phlebopus portentosus (assembly GCA_037892935.1). Classification (NCBI taxonomy): domain Eukaryota; kingdom Fungi; phylum Basidiomycota; class Agaricomycetes; order Boletales; family Boletinellaceae; genus Phlebopus; species Phlebopus portentosus. The sequence continues at coordinate 458,392 of JAYXKI010000007.1, forward strand.
ACTCTGATCAAGGTGCGACGGGCCCACCACGCCAAGTAGAGTGGTGCGGAAATGACGCAGTACTTGTCACCTGGGAAGGCCTTGCATTACTCGTCGGTCCTTTCGGCGACGCTCTGACCTTTTATTACGCGGGCCCCACTTTCATTATAAGCGAGCCTGATGGAGTACGTATACTGGGACCAGATGTGTGCGATTTCGTGCAGAAAGTACCCGTTTCATCTGTGAACGTGTTTCGACCAGGGTCAACTGCTCCTGCAGCCATATTGTTTGATGCTTGGGAGAACTTTCAGAAGCGTGCGCCGAAGGCGGATGAAAATATCCGAAGTATCAAACCTGACCTTGCCAAAGCTGTGGATGAATGCATTGATGCTGCCGGGAGGGAGTGGGAGCCGTACTGGCAGAGAAAGTTATTGAACGTAAGTGCCAGTGGCTACTTGTGCTAGCTTAGAGATTACTAAAATTGTGTTTGATCCTCAGGCAGCTAAGTTTGGCCGCTCATTCCTTGACTTGCACAACCCGACCGACTTTGTGCATATGGGGCAAACACTAAAGGTCCTGAATTCAGTCCGGTACTACGAGATCGGAATCCCTCTTACATACGCACAATTTGTCTACACCTCGCCTGAACATCTCATCTCCCGCCTGACTTCTCGTGCCTTACATCTTCTTGCTCTGAGGATGTCGGACTATCTTGGTCTTCCACCAGACCCTGTACTTAAGCATTGGGCCTGCGCGAAAATTGCTAGAGCAAAGACAGGTGCCGGAGGAGAAGGAGGGGACGATGAAGGGAGTGATGAGGCTTTGTGCCGTGCTATAACAGAGAAGTTTAAGAGTGCAGGCGGGAACAAGGTGCGTTATGCGGATATTGCAAAGAGGAGCTGGGAGGTTGGGAGGCCGGGACTTGCAACAAAGGTATAGTTCAGCTGTTGTGCCTATCCAGAAAGTAACCGAACGACATGCAATAATAAAATATAGCTTCTGGATTATGAATCGCAGGCATCAGATCAAGTTCCGTTGCTTTTGGAGATGAAGGAAGATCGTCTGGCATTGACCAAGGCAGTCAACAGTGGAGACACCGACCTTAGTGAGTGACTTTTCTTCCGTTTTACCTGTCCAAATACTTATAGTCCTGCCTCTAGTCTACAGTGTCCTTCTCCATTTACAAAAGAGCCTTTCACTTGGTTCATTCTTCCGACTCATTGAAGATGGAGGCCCCGCTCTTGCTCCTGCAGCTCGCTTGCTCCAGGTTTACGCCCGTGAGCAAAACCGAGAGATGCTACGTGATTTCTATTATTCAGACGACCGACGTGTGGATAGTGCGGTCCTGTGCTTGGAGGAGGCAAGAGCGATGAAGGTAACTATTCTTGCTAAATTATTTTTTTTTTTTTTTTTTTCGTGATATAAGGTTATAACTAACGTCTTGTGATTGCTTCGTAGAATCCCGATGCGAAAATCACATCCATCAAGGCCGCTCAGAAATTCTTCTCAGAAGATAAAGATCGGGCATTTGAAGCAAAGGTACTCCACCATCCTACCGCGTTACCCCAAATCACTGACTGGTTCTCCAATTCATTCAAGATGATGGATGAGAACGTGCGACTCCTGACCTTTCAACAGCAGCTCGAAAAGGAAGCCGACGGGAAAATCAGCTTCTTCGGACTGAGTGTGAGCGAGACGATCAGGACATGTCTTCTGAACGGAATGGCGAAGCGCGCTGAGAAGGTCAGGACAGATTTCAAGGTCCCTGATAAACGGTCCGTACATCCCTTCTACGAGATTCCCCCTCTGCCATCCTGTTCCTGTTCTCTCGGATTTCCGCAGAGATCGGGGGATACAGCTGTGCTTCCTGGCGATCAACTTAGCTGAAATCATAATTTGGATTCAATTATAGGTTCTGGTATATCAAACTTTACGCCTTAACCCAAATGCGGGATTTCGAGGGCCTTGATGCCTTTGCGCGATCCAAGAAATCTCCCATCGGGTATGAGCCGTTCGTCAAGCATCTTCTATCCAAGGGCCACACTCGCGAAGCAGCAAGCTTCGTGGCCAAATGTGATGCATCTCGACGCGTGGATTTATATGTAGACTGCGGGGAGTGGAGGATGGCAGCAAAGGAATGCAAGGATAGAGGCGACAGGAACAAGCTAGAGTGAGTTTGCTACTTTTACCTTTTTTTTTTTTTGACGAACACTTTTCGTGCTTGTGGATAATACAGACTATTGAAGAAGATGTGTCCGAATAGCTTGATCGCAAGGGAGCTCGAACAGATTGCCAGCTCGATGAAATAGTGCCATCAATGTGCATTGAAATTTATCGACAATTTGACTACGGTCGTTGTACCTTGTATTTTTATTCACGGATGGATAACACACAAACGATTCCTCATACCAGATATAACCGGATACGAAAGAAAGATGAATGATGGCCATATGGATGCATGGGCAAACTTAACCACGCGAACCAGGATTGATTCTCGACTCCGGCGTAGTATGCGGCGGCTCGTCTTCACCACTCGACAACTGCGCCATCCTCACCGATCGCTGGTGCCAGCCATTCTTCACGCTGAAACGTGCGTTTCTATCTTCGTCATCCTCACCCTCGTCGTCTGTGTCATGATCCACGGCCCCATCGAAGTTGTACGGTAGAGGAACCTCGCGCGTCACACGGTACTGATCCGTGTTACCGATGTGTTCGTTCTCCAGACGGACTGTAGTGCAATTGTCAACAGTTGCAAGCGCAATAGCAAGTATAGTAGCAGTGACCGTAGTTAGCCGACGCTCAAAGGACGTGGATGAATAGCAAACCACATACAGAAATTCCATTGAAACCGACGGAGCATCTCGAGCATGGCCACGATGAACGTGCGGAGCTGGAACCCATCATTTGCCACTGGTATATACAGAATCCACTGGAATCGGATGATGATATTCGACACCTGCCATGAACTTTGTTCAGTCTTATTGGTGAGAGAAAACGAGGTTCCAAGTGGCCTACAATAGCGAAGTAGTACACCTATACGATTTTGGTCAATACTCCGAGACGAAGACGAGATGCAATGAACATACCCAGTAATTACTCTGATAAACAAGCTCCTTTCGAAGGAATGGATGTTGCGCCGGCCGTTTGAAGAATGACCAATCCATCAGGATGTCCTAGGGAAGGGTAAGCTCTCGAACACGACCAGTTTTGCAAGGTAAAATGGAACAGAGATCATACCCATGCACTGGTGTAGATAGATGCGAATGTTCCGAACACGCAAAACAGAGCGAGAGTATAGTCACGAGCTCGATCTGCAATGTATAATCAAGAATCGACCAAAGACCATGAGTAAACGATACGCACTATTGTGTCTCCACAGATAGTAAAACACATAATACAGAATGCTCGAACTATATTTCCCAGCCTAACGTGCCTTAAGTATGCGCGTTGATACAGAATTAGCAAACACTTACATTTATGAGATGAGTATACAAATGTGAATCGGCGTAACGCTTGACACTCTGTACGGCACGAGCAACGAGTGGGAGGATGCCAACGGCGAAGGGTACGCCCCAATGGATCGAGACACTACACTTGATAAACGAGTCTTCCCAGCGCTCCCCGTAGACACATCCAACGAAGTAAAGGTTTGAAAGCGTGAAAATGAGACTACAAAACTGGTCGCTATTAAAATGTCAAAAAATGTCATGTTCGGCTTCAGGTAAGAATCATACCCAAGCCAGAAGTCCGTGAACTACCGAGATGCATCAGGAAAACATTCACAAGATCACCAAATAGTCGCAGCGTACCTCGACGGGCTGGGTGCCTGATAAGAGCAATTTCCCAGTTTTGCGGACAAGCCACCATCTTGACTCAGGGAAGAAGATGGGCAGCGGATCGAGGAGGACGAGGAGCGTGAACGCGAGCCAAGCGATGGGCCAGGTCGTTGGTGCAACGTTGCTCACGCCTATCTGAGCAAAAGAAAGCCAAAATGCATAGATGAGCGTGCTCAGAAGAAATGCAGGAAGCTGTGTACGAGACGTGTTAGTAGAAGTAGGTCAAGAACCAGATAGGATCTTTCTCACTTCAAAATATTCTCGACTATCGAGCTGCGTGCGTACGTCAAGTTCTAGAATAGAGGCACGACATTCAGGAAGTTTACGACGATTAAGAAAAAGAGCACTCACCGAAGATGAATTGATAATTTATTCGAGAGCGAGTCCAAACCCAAATATTGATCCCGACGAGAAGAGCAAAAGAAACAGGGACCAAGAACGTGGCATAAACGTAAAGGAGGGCATCCCAAGGTAGGTTTTCTCTGACTCCAGGCTGAAAGGCTGAGTAGATAGCGACATAAAGAAATTAGGAGACCGTAATAATAAACGTCTGTGTGAAAACATACATCGATAAATCCCGTCTGCAAGTGCAGGTATCGCGAGCCCAAGATACAACCCAGAACGGAATGTACTGAAATGATGCCTTTTTTGACTGGCAGTTGCGCGAAGTCGTTCACGCGCTTTCTTCGTATCACCATGCTCTGATGGCAGTATGAAACACGAATCGAGGTTTCAAGCAAGACAGAAAGTTAGCTTACCGAAATATTGTGCATACGACTCCTCGACATCCTTGAGCAAATCCTCAATTGTCGCTCCGGAAGCAAAGGCAGATGATTCGACCTGACTCGAAGCTTAGTTAGAAGAATCGCAAAGGAACGTAAACCCCTACCTTCTCCTGCATGTACGCTTGCTGAATATACGGCACCTGTGATGCTTGGGTTCAATAGCAGAAAATACGAAGCCGTAGGAGCAGAATCATACTTTCACTGTCTTCTCGAACTTCTTCAGGGCTTTCCGAAACCCAGTCAGATTAAGGACCTGTTTGGGTCAGAGTCCGGTTGATTAAGGGCCTGCGGTTGACTATGCAACTGCCAGCTTACTCGATAGTTATTTAACAATTCGAGCCCTCTGAACAATGAAATTCGAATGTCACCGCAAAATTATGAGAAGAGAAAGGATATGTACCTATAGTATTCCAAGATCGCCTTCTTGAGATTCTTCTTTGCATTCTTATACTCGTCTGGGTCTAATCTTATTCGTCCAAAGCCCGTTCGGGTGTTGATCGGCGAACTTGATCGAGAACGAGATCCTTTACTGTTATCTGATAAAGATTAAATAAGAACGTTGCCCGACAAGTGTATGACAATATGCGGTCGTTCAAACTTACCTTGTGGCGACGATAATGTCTGGACAGCGGCTGCATCCTTCGCAGGGTCCAATTTGCTTCCTCGGACCGCGTTAGGAAACTGAATTTCTGGAAGTCGATGCGCAACTTGGCGCGGTACAAGGATCGACTTCCACGTTGTCTCGGCAGCCCTGGCCTCCTGCAAGTAGATGTCATGGCTAATAACAGAATATCATTCAACTATCGGACCTACATAGAATAGCTTACGATGGTCCTCGAGTTCACGCAATTGCTGCTTAAGAGCTGACGCACTACAGTCGACCTCATCAGATAAGTCTTCCAGCATGGTGAAGAGACTTGACGTCGTACCGAAGTAGGGCATCACGCTCTCTAGCCAAATAGAAGTCTTCAACTTTCTCAAGCTCCTTGTCAAGTTTGTCGATAAACTTTCGCTCGATAGGACGTAGTGTTTGAAGTATAACGGACAATGGAAGGGCAATTCTTCCACTGAGGTTCTCCGTGCGCTCTAGGAGGTAAAAATATATCAGCAGTGGAAAGGGTATATGGAAGCAAACAACGTACGCGAACGTGATGTATGTCTGTGTCTCAAATTAGCCAGAAAACCTGCCGGGCTTGCCGTCGGAGCTGGCTGTTCTGCTGGCTCACTCATAGGAGGCTGAGAGCTAAACATAGTTGATCTCGAACGACGGACTTGTGAAATCTAAATCGATTAAAGGTAGGCGAAAGTTTCAGTACAGGCATGAAGACACCTTACAGAAGTCGCTACGTCGGTGTTTGAGCGATTTAACCGTGGTTTTCGATACGGGGTATCCGGGGGAGCCAGGTGGCTGCTCGACGTAGGAAAGGGAATATCGCCATTGCTACGGTGCGGGATGGAAGAATCCGGAAGCTCGACAGGTGGAATCGAAAATTCCGCCTCGACGCTTCTCAATGGTGGTGTATACCCAGTGCTCCCATAACGCGCAAATCCGGAGGCGCTAGCTTGAGACGATGTACTGCGTCGGCCTTCCACAGACAGCGATGGTCGCGTCGATACTAAATCTTCAGGAGATGAATCTAGTTCTTCATTTTCTTGGGCATTCTTGATCGCAATTATTAATTTCTTGAGCCCTCGATAGTCGCTGAGGCATAGTTAGTATGCTACGCACGGGTATATACCACAACTACTCACATATATGCCTTCTTCCATTCAGGAGTCTAACAGACGCAAATGAATACGAGGCTGGCCACCACTTCATACGCATACCTGAGTATCCTGCAGATATCTTTGCAGCTCCGTCAATCAAAGCTACCGAGCCGTTCGACTGTCTGACCCACCTTGCGAACTTCATGTCTTGTCGTGGCAACTAGCAATGCTTTCCTCGCATTCCAAGAGTAAGACAAGTGCGGTGTACTTTTTCATGAATACCAGAGCAATATCTGATTATAGAGCAGAAAGATACAAGCTAGACATGAAGAGAAGGTGCAAGTGAAGGAAGAAGGGAGTTAAGACCAAGGCGATCGTCACGGCAGGACGAGCTGCTGAATTCGGAAGTGATCATCAGAGACATGATCGACGCTCACGTGAACACTTACCTCACCTGGCTTACACCTTATGTATGTATGTTTCCCGAGAGTTCCATGGATGATCCGTGCTGAGCGAAATATTATAGTAAATTGCTCGTAGTTTCTGCTCTTGCCACTTTATATACTGTGCCTTTGCGGCAGAGCAAGCCTCGCGTGTGGACATTGAAGACCCACTTTCTGCCATGGCCAATCTACCGCAAGGATTGCCGTTGCTAAGCGGTCCGCCGCCTGAACCGCCAACAGATGAAAGAGCTGAGATGTCGTGTCGGAAATGCGACAAAGAGTTCAGCATTCTATTCGCTCGCGGAAGACGGTGCAATCATTGCGGTATGTACCTTGCCTTCCGACGATTCGTTTCAACAATCTCATCCGAAGACTTCGTGATTGCAGGCTATTCATATTGTTATTCCTGTTCCGACTACCAAGCGCTCATGCCACGTAGCGGTAATGATGCTGGGTATGACCGCATGCACGTCTGTGCATTCTGTATTCAATATCTGCAAAGTACGTGACTCTTCTTTCGTGGAGCATACAGCCGTCCTGACTGCGTTCATGATCAGTAACCGCGGGAGGAAAAGCTCATCTCCGTTCTCTACCTTTATCCACGTTGAAGAACTATATGCAGGCTTACGGGCTCAGAGTCGGCGCGGATGTACTTGAGAAGGACGACATTATCAATGCGATCATCGCAGCTCGTGTACGTGTTTCAGTATCGTCTTGCGATACAAACTAACCCACGTCCCTCTAGACGGGGGATGGATGCCTACCTCGATCAAATGAGAACTATTACAGAAAGCATTCTGTTCCTAACGGCCAGACAGCTCGTCCACGAGGTTTCTTCTCTAGACCAGAGCGTACCCAACCACCTCGACAATATCTGGATCCACAGACAGGATGGTCTCATCCAGCCAACTTCGCTCGGCCAGATGTGCAACAGGGGCAACCGCGCCAAACTGCACGCAACCAGTATGCACCACCTCCCGGGCCTCCGCCTTACACGACGTACACTTCTCGACAGAACGCACCATCTAATCCTTACACACCTCAACCTCAGTTCCATTCTTACTATCAGCGTCCGTTCAGCTCTCCTCAAGCGCCTCCTGCAAGTAATGTTCCGCCGAATTCCTCTTTCCGACCTCCAAATCAAAGCACTAATCCTGGTCCGTCTCAACGGCCCGCTACCGCTCCTCCACCACAAAGCTCTCAGCCTCGCACGCGCGTGCCTTCTCTAGATCAGCTGCTGGGAATGCAGGAGGAAGAAGTATCTTCGCTATCCATTGGCGTCTTAAAGGACATCCTCGATAATAATCATGTCCGCCCGGGACTGGTACTTGAGAAGAGCGAGCTTGTAGCTCGTGTTAATGCTCTACTTACGAACGAGAGACGTGAAAGAGTTCGCGCGGAAGCGATTCGGGAGCGAGAAGAGTGGGAAGCGCAAGAAAGGGCGTGGGCTGTCCGTGAGAGAGAACGGGCCGCACGGGAAGCAAGAGAGCGGGAAGAAAAAGAAAGAGCTGATAAGGAAGAAAGGATGAGGCGAAGGGAAGCGTACCGTACGACGGTAGAGAGCATAAGCGAGAGTGATAGTTCGCAAGAGAACTCCCCTCCGTCGGAACCTACCCAAATTATTGAGGAAGTGGCTCCAGCACCGATGAACTCAGAGATGAAAGAAGAGGCGAAAACGGTCGATCTATCCCGCTCGCCGTCACCGCCGAGTTTCCGGTCAACGGTCGAGCGGAATGGACTTTGCGTTGTCTGCCAGGACGAAGAGGCGAACATTGTGGTCATAGATTGCGGGTAAGGGCTTTCCTCCATTCAAAGCAAAGCATCCACTGAAGAATGTCAGGCACCTTGCCTTGTGTCGAGCGTGCGCAGACCTTGTCTGGTCCTCGACGCGAGAGTGCCCGTTGTGTCGAACACGCATCGTGACGCAGGCTCGTCTACTACGTGTATTCAAGACATGATTCGCGCCCTAGCAAGAGTTGTCAAACGGATTGAACAAAATGCAAGAGACATTGAGGAATTAATCGGTGGAAATCAGACCATCCACTGTAATTACCGTAGCCTTCTAATTTACATCATTCTTAAGTTATTGCTGTACGCCGAGACGCGTTTTCTTGGTCTACTAATGTGGGTTTCTTCTACATCAATGGTTTGTGCGATTAGCATAGTGTATCAGCTTCAATGAACGGATCTAACTTTTTTTCTCTTCTCATGAACCTCGTGTATTTGTACTTGTTGACGCGTGCCTACCAGTCTCCAGGCCAGAAGTCGCGCCTGCCTTTCACCACCACCGCTCGGCGCGCCTTTGTGTCGTGGGATGGACAAGGATGCGCCTCTTTGCTCATCGCGGCCGCCGTCGAGCACATCGGGCAGTGTTGCCAGCGCGACGATCCTACGACATCCTCCGTGCATTACAGGTCCTTTTCCTGAGCCGCAGGGCACCCGACGAAAGGCTCAGACTTATGTGCCCCAAACGAACAGTCTGCGACCGCCCTCAAAACCTGATCAAGCGTCTTTCATTTCGGCGCGTTTGCAGCCGCAGGCGCACGGACCGTCCGTCAGCAAGTCCCAGGATCCGACGCGCGATGTCAACTCGACAGTTGCAACTGCACGCCTAAACGAGTTCGCGGACTTCCTTGTGCAGTTCAATAATACCACCGTCGTAGCTGTCGATTCACGACTCCAGAAAATGGAAAACATGGTTGGAGAGCATCTTGGTCGGACTGAACTAGCGCTTCGAGATCACGGAGTACAAAATGCCATGCGACTTGACTCCATGTCCCGGTCTATTAGGGATGCGGTTTCAGACACCATAAAGCAACTGTTCTCAGAGAAAGAGAAGCAGGCGCGAGAGGAATCTCTTGCGAAGAGTGTATCGACCGCTGTCATGTCTGGTCTTCAGTCAAGATTTGATCAAATTTATCGACATATAGAGGAGAACACAAAAACTACTGGTGCTCTGCAAACGTCTATTCGATCCCTGGAAGAACGATTCAAGAAGCTCGAAGATCAGACTTCAGAAGGATTTGTCAGATCTCCCAACATCCACCCCGTTGGTACTTCTGTGGCACCGTTACAGGCGCCTTCAAAGTCAGATGGAACCACGGCTCCGACTCAACAACATCTCGAAGAGTTCGGCCACATGCTGGACCGAGTAGCTAGACTGGTGGAAGGTGCACGCGACGAGGCTCATTTCGATAAGGAGGATCTGGCCAATCATTTCCATAGAGCACATCATGGTTTTGGTCTGACACTCAACGGGGAAATGCAGACGCTAAAAGGCGCTATTGGAATTGGAAAGGGATGCCTCAAGAATTTCAAGGAAAACGACGCATCCACAACTCAATCTAGTTTGGCGGAGCACCTAGAATCTATTGCCTTGGATGTCCAGGAACTACTCGAGTGTTTCCAGGATTCAGAAGCAGCACGTAAGTATATACTCTGTTTATGGTGTTTACCTTATACTGAATGGTCATCCTAGGCGAAGAAGAACCTTCGGCTGTCAAGCATAGCTTGGAAGCACTTTCAAACAAATTATCGATGAGCTACTTGCGGAGGACAGGTAAGCTTTGACATCAGGTATACATTTATCTTATCTTCTGAGGGGTTTTTGAGTTTGTGATGCGGCTGTGATGACGGACGATAATCAGAAAGCTTCCGCGGCGATCAAAGACGTATCCCAGAGGAAAGTTATCTACACAGATTGTAAGTTTCTTAGTTTAATGTTTACGACAGTCATCTTACGAAAACTCGTCAAGCTTCAGTTCAAACATCCCCTCCTCCTGCAACAGTAGATGTCATGACATCCACAGACTCCTTGCCATCGACGTCGGACACGAGCACTTCTAGCTCTATTAGCTCTACGTCAATGGACGGACCAGTCTCTGAGAACGTTTCAGCGGCTACACTTGTCGATGGCGGACACTTCGTTTTTCCGTGTTTCGGCGGAAATCTTTTACCAGTCTCTAGCTGGTCCATACCATTTCCTCACCAATGGCCTGCGCCCGAGCCGCTTCCGGCAACCAAACTTACATTAGACACCAATATGACCGCCATGCCTGAAGTTGAACAATCTGCCTCGACTGTATTGCAGTTATCTGGTGTACCCCTTGATCCGAGTACATCACTCATTTCTCCCCCGCCATCGTCTGTTTCTCGCTCTCCAAGTGTCAGCTTGAAGAGAAAGGCAGACAACGTTGCTGATAATGTGGAATTTTCCGAGAGCATGAGCCGACCCTTGGCCGAAACGAATACACCACCGGCGGTCAAGCAAGGCGACGACGATTATATATTTGACCTTGCCGGTTCCCTTTCCCCGCTTACGTCTCAGAACGACAAACTCGTCATTGATCTGGATAGATCCCCGTCTCCGCTGACGCCTCTTACTTCGGAAGCTGAGCAAGACTCTGCGGACGATGATGGTGAAGATGAGGTCGAATTCGAAGAAGAATCGTTGCCCGCCGGAGATGAGCTGTCTCCTTCAATTTCTAAAGATGATCTTTCTACTATATCTCAAGAAAACATCATTAAAAGGGTCGAAGCTGCAAGCCTGCTTGAGCACTGGTGTCCTAACGGATGCATGCTTAGTTATCCCGACAAATTATCGCTCAACAGACATGTGAAGAAGTGCGCTCTTGTCAAATGTGCAAATCAAAATAACAATTCTTCCTCGACTGCATCAGCAAAAAGGAGGAAGCTGGATCATGACCGTTCTGCATTCTCTAACCCCTCCACCAGTTCTGGCAGCTCTCGCAGAGGACGACCGAGAAAATCCAAGAGTAAGGCAGTAACTCACTCTCATCCGCCCCAAGTTCTTGAAAAGTGTGACTGGCCTCCCAAGAACGAAGTAAATGAGACGTTCGATCATCAGGTGTGATCGTCTTTCTGCTTGTATTTATATGTCTGATGATCCCTTCAGTTCTTGCAATGCGACAGGTTTGTCCTTTTCATACTACTAGATGCTACCTGGTCCTTAGATGCACTCAGATGCGATTCCTCCTATCACTATCGATGTATCGGAGTGAAGAAAGGCGATAAACGATTGGTGCCGGACGTAGAATTTATTTGTCCACCATGCGTCCATTTGTAAGTAATCTAGATTTATCTGGACTAGTCAGATCTTTTAATGTTGACTTTTTCGTCCCTTCAACTCCCCCGGCTTATTCAGACTTGGCAATGACCGTAAGTAATCTGGCACGTCAGTCGGTTCACCTTTCCTTATGTACTTCCGATAGCCAACGCCACTATTAAGAAGAATGATTCAAGCTGTTGTGGCCGTCCAGACTGCGAGTGGCCGGGTGAAGCGAGCAACGATAACGAAGATTACTTTGTTGTCGAGAAGATCCTCGGAAGGTCCGTCGCGGACGTCAACAGTCCGAAGCGCATTTATCTATGGCTCATTAAATGGAGTGGGTAAGCAATGCCGTTTTCAGTCTCTTGATTGCGCGATCTGATAGGCACTCTTAGTTATCATATCAAGGAGTGTGATTGGCTAGAGGAATCCCAACTTCCAAACGCGGATGCCCTTATTCGTGCATTTTACTCTGCAGCAGCCAAAGAAGGCATGAAGGTGCGAGACGACGAGTCCATATATCTGCTGCAGGAAGTGCGGAAAGTCCTGCACCTTGCTCTAAAGGGAGGATGGAAGTGGGCATAAATTTGAGTGACGTCTCAATTCTCCCTCGAGTCGCTTATGCGTCCTATGCCTTGGCCTCCTCTGTTCAATTTTTAACACAATTTCTCTTCTCAGCTGCCCAAGAGCAAATCGCTGTACCATCTTTGCTTTATCCACTTCGATTTTCTCCGTCGCGACATCCAAATAGTTCAGATGCGCCCCTTATCGTCATTTATGACTGTTTCCTTCATATCTCGCTTTGTTCACGCTGTCTTCTTCCATGTCTCACCATAAATACACGCGCGTATATTCGCTATGCCTCTCCTACTCGTACATAGTATGTTGCCTGTCTTGCTCTTGTGGCGATACCATCGAGCGTCTTGTAGTCCCAATATAGACATTATGTGCCATCCTGTAATCAGTTCACTGGATAGTAGTGACATGCCCTGGTCAGTCACTGCATCAAATCGCGCAAGAAATCGTGAGGTTCAACGGCTGCTGCTTGTTCTTAGTGGAGGTGTCGTTCGGGTGCTGCGAATAGGCTGATACAAAGCTCTCGTAAAAGCGAAAAGGATGGTCCAATTCCTTCATTTCTTCGTAGCATAGCATAATGAGGTTGATATACATGAACAATACCACGTCCTTTTCAGACGTTGGATAGGTAAACATGCATCAGGAAACAATCAATTTTGATGTGTTGTCGGCTCGTCTTCCTTTGTCCTCTGCCTCACCATCTCCTCCCACTCCTTCAGAGCCATTGCGTTCATGTGAGACTGAATGGAAGTCTTTCCTTCGGCGATACTCTGCTTCACCGCCTTCATTGCTTGTTCCAACTTCTCCAATTCCTCCATCTTCGCAACTGCCATAAATGCCTGGATCTGCTTCGCTTCACGCCTTGTATCCGGAGCGTCGCCTACTCGCAACAAAAGCAGTGACTTCTGCAGGTAATTATTCGCTGCTCCTAGGTCTCCAAGGTTCTGCGTAATTAAATAAAGTGTAAGACAGACCACACTCGATTAGATTAACTGATGACTTGCCAGGAGATAAATACCCGCCAGTCTCAGGGAAATGCCGTACTCAAACATGAGTTCGAAAATTATCTCGTATTTTCTGGACAGTATGAGCTTCCAATCGGACCCATTCACTTCGAGGATTTGCTGCGATTTGCCCATTATATCGTTACAAAGCCTGCTATCCCTTGAAATTACGTGAAGCCGGTACAACCATTCCACCGCGTGTACTTCGGACTCTAATTGTCGCAGGTGCAGGTCCATATGGCGGTTGACTATTCGAAGGAGGTGAACGATATCCGTCCAGTACGCTAATGTGACGTCTTCGAGCTTTCTAGTTGCCAAGATGGACTTGAGCATATCACAGGCTGCTGTGTAGGAACGAAGAGCGATACTTATTTGAACTCAGTAAGCGAGGTGCTATTGATTGGAAGAAAATACTGAAGGACATACTCTGGGCGTCCGTGTTTTTCTGCGTACATCCCAATCCTCTCGAGAGGGACAGCAATGGCACTTATGACATCCCGTACATGCCATCTGAGAAGCGGAAGTGCGTCCTCTGATTTGGTATCCTCGTCCATGGTAATGACGGAAGAGATGGAGGTTTCTTTGTCGACTTCTGTCATTACTGGAGGATCTTCTTTCGACTCGATCTGAGCAGAAAGTTCAGTTGAGAGCCCAGTGAAGGAAGCGTCGTGGCTTGCAAACTCTTCCGCATCTGATATCAGTCTAGCGTAATTTAACACGTTGACATCCTTGCAAGATGGTAATAATCTGATTGATTCACGGATTGCGCGCGTCAACCATTTCCCTTCAGCCTTTGGTTCGACCATCTCCGACAAGCTTGACAGCTTGAGGAAGGCAGAAATAAGATGCCGTCTCCCCATAATTTCTAATTCGCTATGCGTATCCACTTGATTATCCGACAGAGAATCTGCAGCGACGACGCTAAATTCCTCGCAGGTTGCATCTGATTTACATATAAACTTACCACTGGGTAAGGGAGACTTCTGAAAACGGGTTTGATACAACTGGATCGCCTGCTCAAGCAACCTATAAGCCTTGATACTCTGATGATCCTTTTCTAGAGCATCCGCAAACCACATCGCGATACCTAACATCTTTATAGGCGGATCAGGACTAAGAGCGTCAACTGGAGTGTCCTGTAAAGTCTTCCAGACTCTGTATGAGAACGGAACTTGTAAGTAGATGATTCATAGAGAGACTGAAAATGGACGCGAACTTTGTTAGAATATCTACAAGTTCCTCGTCCTTTCCAGCTGCTTGTGCGATCCGTGCCGAGATCAATGGTAGGCGAAGCGATTCCGGCCATGTTGATAGTTCTGGAGAGTGAAGACTGAGAGGTAGTGAGTAAGCCATGAGGAAATGAATACGTGAACACCTTACGAAGTCCATAGCTCCGAGATAGCCCAGGCAACAGGCAACAGACAGACAGCTGTAGTGACTTTCAAAAGTATCCCGAAGAATCTTCGGAACTTGCGCAAACCACCGGTAGCAGCACTCGGAACTGTCGCGTAGCACCGCCGTGTACTACATATAGTCAAGTCTGGTAGGTTTGCATGTTTTTGAGCAGTCCGCGCACGAAATTGGAGAAAAGATTGAGGCGCGAATTGTGTACTAATGTGTTTCACAAAAACATGCTGGTTCTGGATGATTTGAGAGGGTCTGAAATTGGACTTTGGTGTCAAGATGATCCTCTTTGCCAATGATAACCTCTGAGCATTTTGCTTCAATGAGTACGCTAAAGCCAACATGATTCCCAAGGTATTGCTTGTGTGCTACGGACTGAGCCGGTGATGAGTGAAGCTGAGAGTGCCGTACGCGTGTGATATTTGTGAACTGAAGAGGGCAGAACACGTGATCGAAACGTCCTTTCTTACGTCATGTCGTAATTAAGTAATTTCATAGAGCGGACACGACGCGTTCCCAACAGTGACTTTGCCTAGTGCAATACATTCCTACTCATTGCCTTGGTGGTCATTTTGCCTGCAAACCACGCTGGAGTGCTCGACGTTCCTCCTACAGGCATAGTGATCTGCTTATTTATCTTTTGACACTAAAGCATTGGACGTCCACTCGTTGCGCGGAGCACTTACTGGACCATCAACCGAGGTCCGGGGATGTCAGCAGACACAGACCCATACCATGAGGTGCAAAGCGAAATGCAGAGTACTCTCGCCTCAGCTGGAACTCTTTTGTCAAGCTTCAGACGAATACAAGGTATGGCACCGTCAAGGGGGCGAGGTGAAGAAAGTGAAGAACTATCGTACGCAAGAAGCGAACTGAAGGCAACGTTGAGTGCTTTGGAAGCAGACCTGGAAGACCTTGAAGAAAGCGTAAGGTACGCCCCTTTGCTTTATCTGCTTCTCATATCCATTGACGTGGATGAATGTCTAACCGGATAGAGTCGTCGAAACGACCGGCGCGAGCTTCTTTGGCCTGAACGAAACGGAAGTGCAGAAACGGCGAAAGTACGTCCGAGACGTGCGGAAGGAACTTGACGTGCGTAAAATACATCTCGTTCTCAGGAACGGCAGAACTGACTTTCAAGGCGATTGTGCATTCGTCAAGGACTAGGACATGCGCGCTGAAGTAGCTTCCTCGGAGGGATTTGGCTCGTCAAGCACATCACGCTATGCACCCTCTTCCCCGACTTCGCGACCCAAGTCGACGTTTGTAGATCCACTCCAGCGTCCTAGTAATGGAAAGTCAAATGATGAGGATGTAGACGAGCAGACAGAATGGAGTCGTATGGAGCAACAGGCAGGTTTATTCTACTTAGTACCACTCTCTTGCGCCTTGACTGATTGTAGCTGTCCAGATGATCATGCGGGAACAGGACAAGACGATAGATTCCATCACAGGCACGGTCGTGACTTTGACTGAACAAGCGGGGTTAATGGGAAGAGAGATCGGAGAACACATAGAGTAAGCATTCTACCGTTTGAAGTCAATAATACTGACCATAAATTCCAAGACTACTCGAGGACCTCGGGCAGAATGTCGACAGAACGGAGTCAAAGCTGAATAAGTCCCTAAAGAGGATTAAGCGGTTCGTCCGTGAAACGGAGGGTGAGTTTGCTTTCTACATCGAAGCTGGAGACCACTAAATCAAAACTACAGAAACAAAGAGCGGATGGTGTATCGGCATTTTGATTGTTATTTTGTGTATTCTTTTGTTGATGGTGATTCTTGTTTGAACACTGTGTGGTGGTACGCTTTGTTTCGTTCTTTCGTTACATACTCTCATGTAATACAGACACGACTGTCTGGGCCTCTTTATAATCCCTAAATTTAGACCATTGTAATCGTTATGAATTGTTTAGTAACCAAATTGGGGCAAAGATTTTCTCCTCATGAAGATCGACTGGGTTTGTTCTCTCCACCACCATCACAGGACGACTTTCACCGACAAGTGTTGCATGACTCCCGAAGCACAGTTCTGTTTAGCTAAGAACGATTTCTACAAATTCAAAGCTGCCGGATTGCTCGGAGAATGGCTCGACTACATAGTAATTTTGCGCGTTCAATTTGCAATAGCATGATGAAATAGCTCTGACGTGCCCACCTTTGCTTATCTATGGAGCAGCAGCTTGCTTTGCGCTCCATTTCTGCGTATGCCTGGAGCGAGCAATGGGGTCCATCTCACCGCACTTCAGAGACTACTTGGTTTTTTTGCTCGGAGGGTCACGGCTAGAACACATGCCTCGATACCCTTATGCCAACTTCAAATCATGCGTTACTCGTTAACGTCGTCCTCCTGCTGTGCATTCTTTCCTCGCTCGTGCAAGCGCAACATGCCCCATCAAACAGCTACCCGACCATCATCCATCATCCGAGAGCGGACAATACCACGGAAATCCAGACAACGGCGAAGAACAAGTCGACATCGACGTTCCTCACCTCACTCTGGACAAACGGGGCCATCTTCGCGGCTGAACTAATTGCATTCTCGTTTCTGCGCCCGCATTTTACGGCGATATATGAGCCCAGAACGTATGTTCCTAAAGACGAGAGGTAAGTCCGAATCGATGCTTTCATTGCTCCCAACCTGTTGTCTCTTGTATCGCAATTACTTCATGTAGCTAACATATGGTCTCAGTAAGCGATCTGAAGGACTTGGGAGGTCACCATTCTCCTGGCCAATAAAGATCTGGGATAAAAATTTTGACACCGTTTTACGCCATAATGGAGTTGACGCCTACCTCTTTGTCCGTTTCCAACGAATGATGGTGCAAATCTTTGGACCTATCTGGGTCGTTTCGTGGAGCGTACTTCTCCCTGTCACAGGTGTCGATGGTGGTTGTGACGAATGGTAAGATTCGGTCACACGAGAGATTCCTCTGGCACTCAGATCACACCGTTACTGACTGGATTAACCGTAGTATTAGAGTGATAGTCGAGAGGGAAGAATCCCTCTTACATTTGCTATCTACCAGCTATATAAACTAAACTACACATGGGGGAAACGTGAAAACTAAAGCTAACTAAATGCATAGGGTCGCGCTCACATAAGCTATTGGTAAGATACTTAGTCATATGGTTCCGCGCGTAACGTCTGCGTTACGCTGCGGAACCCTATGGAGGAAAGCATGGTGACGGTTACTTCGTCACATACGCCCTCCAGAACTTGTCTACAAGTTCTTATAGTAAAGTAGCATAATGGAATAAACATAATCTATGTATAGAATTTATATTCCAAGTGTGAATTCATAAGGACGGCATAAAACATATCTAAGACAAGTCGATCGGGTAAACGATCGACTTCGCCGATCATTTCCGTAAAAAGAGTTTACATAAGCAGCATAGAGGAGAGTAGCACACATATCACATCTCGCGCAGCAATGTACTATTAACGTTACTTGTCCTCAATCCTTCATGTCGTCGTCACCAAAGAGAGGCCCTTCTGGTATCGGAGTAGAACTACGCGCAGGGACATTGGAAAACGACGTGCCGGTCGTTGGCAAATTGGCGGACTTCGAGGTCATGAAGGTCATCGAAGTACTTGGCGTAGTATCAACAACCTGTGCTGCGGACTGCGAGTGGGTGAGTGTGTTCGGGACTCGTACGGAGGGTTGACTCGGCCCATCAAACTTGGACGAGCTCGCGAGGTTGGGAAGAACGGCAGGACGAATCAACGAAAGTGTGGTATCATCCCCCACTTTTGGTTCGTCGGGCCGCTTTTCGATTCCCGGGGTGAGTTTACGCTGGGCTGCCCGGTTTCGACGACTATACGGGGCACTACCTTCTCGGAAACGAGCCTCACGGACTTTTGAACCTGTCGGCGAGTTATTCAGTGACAAAACTAAACTTGTTCTGGAGTAGAGTATCAACTGTATACCTTGATTCGAGGCAAGATTCTTGCGTCTCGAATAGTCGAAATGGTTCTGGATCGCTTCAGCGAGGTGCCTCGGGTCTGCAAACGGGGGCAAGGCTGCCAACGCATAGAAATCCGGTACGTGTCCATTATACAACCTGCGTATAATCAAATAACGCTCTGGTTGATTAACACCAGGCGGGATCGAGTTCGTCTCGATGTATCGATGGAATTCGAAGACCTTCCTCAATTCGGCGGCTAGGAATACATACGACGTGGACGTGGCCGTGTCAAACGTGGCCCAGGACTGGGTGATTGGGCCAGTATCCGGCTCAGTGAATCTTTCGGGAGGTGCATTCGGAACATTCGAGTTCGGGGCAAAGAAGTTGACTGGGAGGCTGTCAGAATTCATAGTAAGCGTTTTGGATATTCTTCTGAACTTCTTCCAGTGCTTCTTATGTGAGTCCTTTAGTTGGTACACGTTGTTTACATGCAGAGAGGCTAAAATTGCCTCGTGCTCTACCCAAACGGTATGTACAGTTATCTGTGGATCATCTGTATCCGGCTCATCATTCCCCATAGGCAGGTTCTCTATAGAATCGACACCCAGGACCTCGAGGTACGTATTAAGTGCCTCGAGATGCTTTACTTTCTCGTATGGAAGCCATGTGTGGTCTCCGGCTTTCCATACGACCTTGAACAATGAATCCGTACCTTTCCCATAATGGGTATCTATCGATTCGACAACCCATTCGTTAGTACCGTCCTCCAAATTAGTTACTTGGCTGATATCCCTTCCAGGAAACAATCTATCATCGTTCGGCATATGTATTCTTAACAAAGATGCATGGAAAATGGGGTGTATGCCTCGATTTTTCAAACTTCTAGGTAAGTCGATCTCATATGAATCGTTTCCAGCGACCCTAAGTATCTTGTAGGGCCCTATGAACTTAGGTACTAATTTTCGTGCACGTTGCTTTGGTAAGTTCATGTTCTTTGTTGACAGATATACCAAATCTCCGATTTCGAATGGTGACATCCGCCGATGTCTATTAGCTTGCCTCGTTTGTTTTACCCTAGCTTGTAAGATGGAGTCGTGTGCTGACATGATTGCTTCTTTCAGCTTCAATGCAAAAGTTCTTACCCCCGGGTACTCGTCTTGGCTCGGATCATTCCATATCATAGAACGAGGCATTCTTCCATAGTTCAGGAAGAAAGGTGCGTAACCAGTTGTTTCTGATCTTGCAGAATTGACTGCAAACTCAATCATAGGTAATTTCATCACCCAATCTTTCTGGTTCGGTGAAACACATTGTCTCAGCATTTGAGCAATCGTTTTATTCATTCGCTCTGTAGCTCCATCGGTTTGTGGATGGTAAGCACTTGATAGCCTCAATTTGACATTAAGCAATTTATTCAAGTGTTTCCACAGCGTGCTTGTGAATAGTGATCCTCGATCGCTCACAATCGATTCAGGTAAGCCATGCAATTTGTATACATTTTCGAATATTAACTCAGCAAACTCTTTGGCTCTGTACGTTTGCTTACAAGGTAGCAAATGAACCATTCCGGTGAGTAAACATACAATCGTGCATATCATATCAAACGAACTAAGTCGATTCTTGGATTCGGGAAACGGTCCTACAAAATCCATACCAATAGTTTGCCAGGGTCGCGTTGGTGCATTCAATGGATTCAACAATCCATATGGTCTTTGGTGATTCGGCTTCGAAATCTTACAGGTATGACATGAATCACAATATGAGCTAATATCTGATACCATTTCTTTCCACCAGACTTGGTCTCTCAGATATTGCAATGTTTTCCGTGCTCCCAAGTGTGCTAGAATTGAATGTGCGTGCTCAATTACAATTTCTCGTGCACTCCTGTTGTTAATCAGAATTTTGGGTATACATAGCAGATACCTCTCGCCCTCCCGTCGAAATATCAATCCATTTTCGACGTGAAAATTTTTGTAGTGGGCAGGATTCTCCATGATCAGTTTGAAAAACTGATCTTCGTGAAATCGATTTTTCAAACAGTTAGGAAACTGGATTTGCGGTTGTGCTTGTGCAATCACATCGGTGAGCGTTGGTTCTATTGATTGTTGTAAATTTTGAATATCTGACTGTATTGTAGGAAATTGTGGATCAATGGTGTCCATTTCCTTGCCTGTATGCGTTGATTCGGAAGTCGCGACTTGCGAAGGTTCAGATGGGATTGGCGCGTGAGGACGATCTTGGATCGTCTTGCTATTTCCAGTGATTGGCTCAGAGGATAGATCAGTGAGTCGATCTTTTTGCTGAGTCGCGTCTTTCTCACGCAGATCGTTTTGTCGATCATCGAGACCGTTGTTGCTAGGTGTGTCGCGGTTTCGGATTCTCAAAGTCACTTTTTTAATTCGTGGTCTTTGCATTCCGCCCTCCTGAATATTAGACAAATTATCTTGCTGTTCTCCTCTTTTGAAGGTAATTCGGAGTCGTTTAGGTACGTTCATAGCTATGTTTGAAAGTCGATCCATGTTCTCATGGATTGGAATAGAATACATATGAAGTATATGCGTTGGATTGACTAGTATTGGGCTTGCACCTTTGTTTTCCAAGCGACTTAATATTGGTATGTCGTCCTCATCGATCTGGTTTGTGTATTCTGGTCTAGTTCGAACTGTACCAGGTAAGTCTTCTGCATATATGCGTGATAATGCATCTGCTAAGATATTTTCAGTTCCTGCAACATAGATTACTTCGAAGTCGAAATCCGACAATTTCTCTATCCATCTAGCTTGTCTGCCACTTAGATTCGGCTGTTCGAATAAGTGTTGCAGTGGTTTATGATCTGTAAACCATCGGAAATGTGCTCCTTGAAGTAAGTTTTTGTGTCTGAGCATAGTCTCGACTCCTGCTAACAATTCCTTGTCATGTACAGGATAGTTCTGCTGTGCAGAATTCAACTTAGCGGAATAAAATGCAGCGACCTTTGCATTTTGCCAGTCTTCTCCTTGGCTGATTATTCCTCCAATTCCAGTGTGAGACGCGTCTGTAGTTACATTGATTGGAGGTGCGTTCTTTCCATACTGCAAAACTACGCGGTGATGATTCTGAAAATCATGTACCAGTTTTACAATTTGGTCAAACGCTCGTTGTTCAGTAAATGACCATCGAAATCGAGCAGTTTCACCCGAAATATTGGTAAGTACTCCCATTGGTATTCTTAGTTGTGGAATGTTCGGTGCTAAATATCCTACTGCTCCTAAGAATCGTTTCAACGAATCTTTGCTGCTCGGTACCTTCCATTTCTGAATCGAATCTATTTTATGTGGGTCCATTCTGATACCATTATCGTCGACTATATGTCCTAATATGCGTAATTCTGATTGGAACAGTTGCATTTTGTGTTCGCTAAGGTAAAACTGTTCTTTGCGCAAAATGTCGATAACAATTTTCAGATGTCGAATGTGATCTTCGACCGTATCAGAATATATCACCAGGTCATCAAGATAGATATCCATCCAATCTCCCAGGTATGGTTGAAAGATATGATTCATTAGAGCTTGGTACGTCGCTCCACTATTACAATCTCCCAATTGCATTACTTGACTAACCATTGTGCCGTCAGGTGTATTGAATATAGTTCTCGATACATGTTCTGGGACAACTCGAATTTGCTCGTAAGCATCTTTTCCATCTATTAATGATCTGTATTTCTTGGATGCGACTCTGCGAAGTACAGATTCAATGTCGGGCAATGGTGAAGATAATTTTCGAGTATTCGCGTTCCGATCTCGTAAGTCTACAACCGTTCTCAATCGAATCGGTTCGTCTTTATTCTTACGAGGTTTTTGCAGCAATAACATTGGCATTGCGTTTGAACCGGTAACTACTTTCCATCTTCCACTTTGAATGTAGTCCTTACGTTTTTCTTTCCATTGTTCTCTCAAGGGATCTGGACATGTCGAACGACGAAATTTATATTTCTTAGTCTCGTCTATCAATGGAATAGAATGATTTATTGCTCGAAGTGGTGGTAAGGAAGTTTGCGAAGCATCTTTGAATAGATCTCGTGCGTATTCCTTAATTTCCAGCCGGCATTTCTCAAGTTCGCGTTCGTAAGTGTCAATTACCATCGAAGAAAGGTTTGTGATTTGTTCACCTTCCAATGGTAATGGATCTGAGCTTTCGATCCAGATTCTTGGTTGGTTGAAACCAATCGAAACTTTGTGTTGGTACAAAAATGGTGTCCCTAGGATGATATCATAATTGTCCAAATTCATTATGTCGAAATGTCTCTTACATTTCACACTCCCAAACTTGAGTTCTGCCAAGGCACAGTAATTCACTTTCGTTCTCGATCCTTGGGCTGCCAATTGCACTGCTAACGGTTTTGCTAGTGGAATTCGTCTTAGACCAATCTGATCAGCAAATTTCGATGATACAAAGTCTGCAAGTGATCCTGAGTCGACCAAAGCTCTTGCAGGCTGTCCCTCAAGATGTACAATCACGACTATGGGACTCGGGATACTTCTCTTGAAGTCTTTTGCGTAAGCAGATGTTCGTTCGAGCATAGGTACAGAATGTACGTTTTTCTTAGTCTGTACAGCGTTCACGGAGTAGCTCCTGACAATATATTCATACTTAATCTTTGTCACAGTATTTTCGTTTGCTCGCTCCAATATGCCATGTACTAGGTAAGCTAGTGCACAATACACTAAGAATTCACATTCCTGCTCTGAGTAACCTCGCAACAAGTTTATAACTTGTTGATTAATCCATGGTACGTCCAAATCGAATAGTCGTGGTTCAAAATATTGCTCAATTCCAGGTTCGTCTAGGTGATCGAACAGTCTAGGGTTGAAGATATCTTCGATTTCTTCCCTTACCCCATTCGTATTCACAACATCTGGTGAGTATCTTGCTTCTCTTCCTAAAGCATACCATGTTCTTATGTCGAATTCAGGCATGTACGCCAATTCGACTGGTAACATGAATTCATCTCTGTCCCACCAATCTTCGACACAGAAATATTCGTCATTTACTCTGGTAACCTGGAACCGTTTCGAAATGCCATACTGGTGTTTCCATTTCTTGACGCATTTTCGGTCAAATGGGTAAGGTATCCCATTTTTCAAGCATTCAATCGCACCATAACTGAACGCATCCTTATATTCCCATGGTTTCTTTCCATTGCAACGTATCATTCTTGGTTTGGTGAATTTCCCTGTGTGATGTTTCAATGGTTTGACATTCAATTCGCGTTCTGATGCATTTGACTGATAGGTTACAAAATGGTTGGTGTTTAGTAGATCCGTTCGAGACAAGCGGAACATGTCTCGTATGAGTTCGTAACTCATCGGATCGCTCTCCAACTCATCATCAGGTTCGTCGTATTCGGTCTCGTCAACATATATCATTGAGGCATTGATTGTATGTTGTCCAGCTGATGATGAAGCTCCTTGTGTAACCACTTCCAGGTCTAGGTACTGTTCGTCTCGATTCATCGAACGAAGCTTGTCCAACGCTGCGTAATTGACAGTTACTGCGTTGGAGGTGCTAGGTAGCGTCGTTTCCATTTTGACAGTACTCTTAGTTGGGCAATCTTTCGCCATGTGTCCAACTTGCTCGCATATGAAACATTGATTTTTAGCTCGCATTTCATCCAGTTTCTCCTTACTCCATTTCTTTACATATGGATTCTCGGTCTTTGGACGTCTATCTTTCTTAGGTGCGCCTTTCTTCTTATTTCTCTCGTCTCTGTCCCTATTCTTTGCATTATTAGGGCGAATGTTTGTGCTGTTAGCACTAACATTCCGATGAGACGGTTTTGCACGTGATCGTTCGCTTTCCTCAAATCGACGTCTGTTCTTCCATGGCTGCTTGCCTTTGACATTTGGGGAGTGTTTACGTTCTTCTGGACGTTCAGAACGTAAATTTTGCTGACTATAATTTTTGGTATAAATTCCCTCGTGCCATTTTACACCAATTGCTTCGTTAGCTCGTTCTATGCTGTCCAGTCGATCATGCAGATCTTCGTAAGACACAGTATCGGGACTCAAGTTATCTAGACGCAATTGTCTTTGATATTCGGGATGTAAGCCTTCCCATACTCTGCGAATCAATTCCCTAGTTGAAATATCTCCCAGGTTTTCGGCCATGACTTCCATTTCATACAAATATTTTTGTATATCTTTGCGTCCTTGTCTCATACGCTGGAATTGTCTTCGTAAGTCCTCAGAATAATTTGTTGGAAAGCAGTAATTCATTAACTCGGTGTAGAACTTCGACAAAGTCCATTTTTGGTCTTCAATACCTACTTTCTGGCGATAAAACTCCATTGCTTTACCTTTCAAGAAACTAGGTAAGACACCTACTTGTTGTCTTGGAAGTCTTTCTAACCCTGTTTGGCGCATATACAAGTTTGTTTCGACCACAAACTTATTAAATTTGGTCAAGTTGGCTTCTCCATCGTACGGGGTAGGTGGAATCGCTTTTACTCCTTGAGATTGAATTTTGAGGAGTAACATGTTCTTCTTCCATCTACGTTTAGCTCGTTTCTTCTTGGATTTGGTATGTTCCGAATCACTCGAATTAATACTTGAGGGTTCCATTAACGTATCATCACTCGAATAATCAGAATCATCTGATGAAGAGCTAGACGAACTACTTGGATTACTTGAAGATGGGCTGGTAGGTTTACGAGACGATCGACGAATTGCTTGTTTGAGAAAACTCTGATGACCTAAATTCTCAGAAGGCTTGATCGACGCGAAACGACCTGTATGTCGTTCTTTCTTCTCTTTCTCATGTCTTTTGTCTCGCTTTTCCTTATTCTTGGCTTTCTTGGTCTCTTGTACTCGGGACTTGTGTCTTCCAGCAAGAATGGCTATTTTTCGTACCGACTGTCTGGGTCCATCAAGCTCACTATCAGATAATTCATCTGATAGTTTGCTTTCGTTGCCTGTGTCCGAGTCTTTGGGTGCCTTGCCTCGTCTCTTGTCATCCGAGCTCTCATCGGAACTGTGATCCGGACTTCCTGGGGGTCCTCTGTGGAATTGACGCGTGCTATACTCGTGTCTGTCCCCGTGTTCACTTGGATCTCGCTTGATGTTCTTCTCCTTCTTTCGGTCGAATTCCCTATTGTGCTCCTTACTAGGCGATCTGGATTTGGACTTGTACCGACGATGAGTTCTCTGTTTTTCTTTCTTTTCCTTTTCAATTAGCTGGTCAGGAGATGAGGCATCCCAGGTAGACGGTCCGGCGTATCCTGAGCGAAAGGTCTGCGTGCGTGCCTCTTTGGCACGCATTCTCTCCTCTTCTTGTTCTTGCATACGTCTGAACTTGATTGCCTGAAGGTACTCCATCTGCTGATCTATATCGGAGATAGACGTGAAGGCCAGTCCCACGTTTCCGTAATTATCAGGGTCTGGTAATTTACCCTTAAATTTTGCTGGTGTCTTCGTGTCCTGACTCATAGATTCCTGGTCATATCCTGATACTCGAAGAGATCCGCTGGAGATGGGCAACCCTACTGCGCTAGCGGAAGCCCACTCTCGTATCTCCTCTGCACGACGTTGAAACCGCTTCTCTTCTTTCTGGGCCCTCCTGTCCGCTTTACGCTCGGCCTTACTTTTCGAGTCGGTCTGAGTCGAGAAAACCGAGAACTGATCATCTTCGTTCTCTTCCTCGACTTTGTCGGACTTGCGGCTCCCTTCCCGAGGTGGATTATTCAACTCTTCATTGAGTTTCTTTACTGCCTCCTTAAGAGGAATATTTGATTCGCCTCGTGGCGCAACCACGAATCTATTGGATTCGTCTAGTCCAAATTCGAGCCTCATGTCAGTGAACATGCGTTGCACTTTCTGCGCAGCTGATTCGAGTTCTTGCGTCGATAATTCCTTACTGGTACGTTTACCTTCGGAATTTCGTCTATTCCTGCTTACTGGGATAAAACCTTCGTTATCAGCTGTGGTATGGCTCAGTACATTACTTGGTACTGTGCTATACTGACTCATGGGGGTCTGTTCCCCAGTTCTGGTGCGTGTTCCCAAATTTCTTTCTGATTTTACTGGTTCTGATGTAATTACAGTAGCTGGACCGGTCGAAGGGTAGTACCCCGCCGGTTTCCAGTTGGATATAGACGGATTATCATCAACGTCAATCCGGTGAGTACCTTGTACTTCTTTGGTAACATTCGCGGGATTGGCACGCGGTTCTTCGCGAGGTCTTTCGACTCTCTCGCGGAAAATTTGAGCTGCATCCCTGATGCGCCCCTTCGCAGGCGGAACTACCACTGCGGTATCTCGGTGAGCGTCCCCACCAGTCAGAGTATCTTCTTCTGACTCTTTTCTCTTCGTTTGTTCAGTACGAATCGAATTCGGGGAGAGTTGTTCTTCAACAACCCCCACAGACAGCCGTCTACCCCGGTATTGACGTTTTACAATCGGTATGTCTCTATTGACTTCCCGAACACGTCCTTCCTTGTTGCGCAACGTTATAATATTCTTTGGTGGATCCATAGATACGGTGAGCACTCAAAAACAACACAGAACAAATGAAAATCAGTGAAACTCAGCTATTTTTGTGTTTTTCTAGATAATAAGTCAACTATTGCGGGTACCAGTAGGTTGATCAGACCTGTAGGCTCCTCGACAACGTCGACTACCAAGATAGCGATCAAATACGAAGCAGTTCGGTTGAACAGTCAAAAATATGTGACGAATGGTAAGATTCGGTCACACGAGAGATTCCTCTGGCACTCAGATCACACCGTTACTGACTGGATTAACCGTAGTATTAGAGTGATAGTCGAGAGGGAAGAATCCCTCTTACATTTGCTATCTACCAGCTATATAAACTAAACTACACATGGGGGAAACGTGAAAACTAAAGCTAACTAAATGCATAGGGTCGCGCTCACATAAGCTATTGGTAAGATACTTAGTCATATGGTCAGTGGTGCGGATAACGATGGACTGGACCGTTTTACGTTCGGGAACATCGGCAAACAAAATCAAACGAGGTATTGGGCTCATCTGGCATGCGCGTGGGTGTTCACTAGTGCGTTTTTCATATACTACGTTTATGACAGAATACGGAACCTAACAATTTCTGCGTTTCATAGTGTGGATATGTGGTGTGATCTACCGCGAAATGAAGCACTTCATTGCTACGCGGCAGGAATATCTTGTCAGCGAGATGCATTCTTCCTCAGAACAAGCCAACACGATTCTAATTACGGGTATCTGCGATGACTATCTGAGCGTTCGGAATCTCACGACATTGTTCTCGCATCTACCTGGCGGCGTACGGAAAGTGTGGCTGAACCACGACCTCAAGGAATTGCCAAAGATCTACAAACGTAGGATGAATGCATGTGACATATTAGAAAAGGCGGAGACCAAGCTAGTCCGAAAGGCGATGAAGATAAGGCAGGAACAAAATAAAAACGGGAAAAGGAAGAAGAAGGGAGGTGGGTATCATTCCGACTCTGAGTTCGACAGAGAACGAGGGCTATCTCTGGCGGAGAAAATAGTTCCCAAGAAGGATTGGCCGAAGCACCGACTTCACTTGGGTCCTCTTCCATTCGCCATACCTTTGCTCAGTAAGAAGGTTGACACGATCGATTGGGCGCGGGAGGAAATTATTGAAACAACAAGGTTGTTAAGGAAAGGGCGCCGGGTTATTGATAGAGAGACAGGGAGAGCACCAGACGGTCATCGCAATAGCAAACGGTCCTTTCGCAAAGACAAGAAAGAGACTTATCCAGCACTCAATAGCGCATTCATACTATTCAACCAACAAATATCGGCACACCTTGCCATGCAGGCGTTAATTCATCACGAGCCATTCAAATTAAATCGCAAATACATTGAGGTTGCACCTGCTGACGTCATTTGGAGCAATTTAGGCATGAAGGCGGAGACAATGAGAATACGGACAGCTATTAGCTACTCAGCTACCGCAGCACTGATTGTCTTTTGGTCAATTCCTGGTGCGTATGTCTTTCCATTAATTTCTTTTGGAGCCGTATTGATGTCGGATTCCAGTGGCACTCATTGGTGCGATGTCGAACGTGTCTGACCTGTGCAAAACATTCTCGTGGCTGGCTTGGCTGTGCGACGCACCAGATTCGGTTATTGGATTCATTCAAGGTGTTCTCCCGGCGGTGCTGCTTGCAGCTCTGATGAAGCTCCTGCCTGCTGTCTTGCGTCTGCTTTCTCGATTCGAGGGTGTGCCACGACGAACAGGTATGGAGCTAAGTCTCATGACCCGGTACTTTACGTTTCTGGTGACTGTATGTCACCATCTCGTCTCACATTGCTCTCATATACTCATCTCTTTTTGTCACCTAGCACTCATTTTTGATTGTTACATTGTCCTCTGGTTTGGTAGCTGCTCTTCCAGAGCTTCTTGAGGATCCAACCTCCATTCCTGCTCTCCTTGCTCATGAATTACCCAAGGCATCCACTTTCTTCCTGACATATGTCATCCTTAAGGGTCTAAGCGGTACCGGCGCTGGTTTTCTTCAAGTTTCCTACTTCTTGGTTTATTATTTAAAGTTAACATTGGTTGGGAGCACTCCTCGAGCCCTGTATAATGTCAAGTACAAGTTGAAGATGGCCAAATTTGGAGAGACATTTCCTGAAGTCACCCTGCTTGTTGTTATTAGTGAGTCCTTATTGTCATATTTTCATACTGAGGCGTTCGTTCTGAGAGTGGTCATTAGGTATTGCTTACATGGTAATATCCCCAATAATTAACGGGCTCGCGGCCGTGACATTCTTCCTTTTCTTTGAAATGTATAAATACCGCTTTCTTTACCAACTTGGTCAGCCTGCATCATCGGATACCGGTGGGCTCTTTTTCCCTCGAGCCATTCAGCAAATTTTTGTCGGCGTATACATACAGCAAATCTGTTTATGTGCTCTCTTCTTCCTGGCTCGGGATCAAAACAATGAGCCGAGCGCTGTGCCTCAGGCGATACTCATGATTGCCTTGGGTTTTGTTACGGTACGCTGAATGTCTCTCTATGCCGTGTGCTGAACCGTGAAAAGAAAATCTAATGTGATTCCTCACGTTCAGGTGATTTATCACAGCGCCTTGAATAGGGCGTATAATCCTCTCATTCGTGCTCTTCCTCTCACTAGGGCCGACGATTCTTACAAGGAAATAGAGGCCTCGATCAAAAGTTCCTCGGGAAAGCGTCTTGGACGGGATGAGCTTCGACGTACAGGAAGTTACGAGCCCAAGAAACATGACCAACCGACGGATTTCTACCACCCAGCAACTGCAGAACCAATCCGATCTATATGGATTCCTCAGGATAGTCTCAGGCTAGGTATCGCGGAATCTGAGGTAAGGACGAACAAGAAGGCGGGTATATCCTCTGGATGTAGGGATGCGAAGATGGACGAGAAGGGCCGCGTCGAAGTTTTCGGGCACCCGCCTGGTGATCCAGGGCCATGGATGGAAGACGATCATGGTGATTGAGCAAAAATGAGTAATCAGATTCGAAAGTGCTTTTGATTAGTAGTCGTTAGCGAAGCAATTCGTGTACATATCCCATTTTCAAACCCTAGTTTGATGAACCAATACCCGCGTTTCTGGACCTAAGAAGATTAAAGTCTTGCTTCAGGCTGAACCAAATTACGCGAAGGAAATGGAGTGGCGAATGGCCACCTTTCCGCTTGTGGTGTTCGGCAGCGGGTGCATACCGATGCTGTGTCATTACAAGAAGTTTGACGGCCGGTGTGTGTGAAATATTTGGGCTAGCTAGCATTTACCGTTGTGGCCCCGCGCAATTCAACAACTTCGCGCGCTGAGGCACTATCTAGGTTTCTCTTCGGTCGTCAAGTTACTCATCATGTTACGCATAGATCGAGTAATAAGTCAATGACCGCAGCAGACCTGTCCTTGGCGTTCACGGTTACCGAAGGCTAATCTAGAACGTTCATCCACAAGAGGGGTCACTTCAAGTTCCTGCGTATCGATTGTCTCCGGAGCGACAGGAAGCTCGAGGTGATATTTGCATCGCACCTGAGTAGACTACATTGAAATAAGAGCAGATTTATCGGTGCGAAGGTCATTGAAATCTGCCCCGTATAAACCTTCATACGTCTTTTATGGTTTGTCGATTACGCCTACAGCGAATTCCATAATACTGACAGAAGCACTCTCGCAATCACGCACCGAAAGCATCACAAATCCATCTCATTCCTCAACGTCAATGGCACTCTACGGACCGCAGCGTTCCGTAGAACACGTTCTTTTCGTCAACCGAAGGCGGCTCAGTCGCCGCACTCGGGCCCGCCGGAACTGCTGTCTAATCATCTGACAGACAAAGCAGCTCGAACATATGAAGAAAGTGGTTCTTCCAGATCGCTATTGACGCAATGCCTTTAGTCTCCGCCGTCTCAGCAGAGTTATCCTCCAGCTTCTTTCGTGTTCGTTGTATCAGGTGGCGTTTTTCAACTTCCGTCCTTTGAAGCTGGTTCGACTTCTTTCTGTGCCGTCGGTGCCGCAGCGCATCTATGAATGCTACGGATGTGCAATATGTCATCCGATCCTGCGGCTTTTGACTATTCTCGATAGCTTTTGTGGAGCATCTGATATAAAAGCTAAAATGACCTGGCTGTCTTTCCTCGGTGTTAGCCATCATGACTATCATACAAGATCTCGTGTTCTTTCAACTCGCCTTGCTTGGCATTGTCGCTGGGCAGAGCGACATCGGAAACGCGACGAGCGCACCTCTTACTAGTGGACCATCCTCAACTTTCATTTCAGGTTTCTCGAGCTCTGTATCGGTCGTTACTACCCCAAGTACCTCAAGCTTTACGCCGTCGGCCTCAACTTCCACTTTGGCACCTTCCACAATCGTCACCTCGTTTCCTGGTTCTGTAAGTACTACATCCTCCGCAATACCAACGAGCGCTCCCTTTATCCCCATCGGTTCAATACCACGTAACTACACACCGGAGGCACTCGATGAGCTCTGGAACCTAGTGAGTCCAATACATTCCACCTACCTATCTCAGAGACTTATGATCATTATTACAGGTAGGCGAAGTTGCAGAACCACCATTTACTACGACAGCCGAAGCTGTCGTCCCTGTCACCCTACCAGCTTCAGCTCCTCCGGTGTACCCAACCTGGTATGCTCCCACCCCTGCAAACGTGCTCCCAAACCGCAAATTACCGAAGAACTTCAAGTTCGGTGTCGCATCAGCAGCCTACCAAGTTGAAGGAGCGACGAAATTAGAAGGAAAGGGGCCGACTTCATGGGATTGGGCAGGCCGTCAGCCAAGTGCAATTGCTGATGGTACAAATGGAGACATTGTAGATCTTCAGTATCTACTCTACAAGAATGATACGGCTCGCGTGGCGGCATTGGGTCTGAATACTCATTCCTTTTCGTAAGTCTTTTCTCGTCATGTTTCTCTTACCTCTCAATCATCAAGCTTTCATTTTGTTTTTACGCAGGATCTCGTGGGCACGCATCTTCCCGTTTGGAACCCACGACTCACCTGTGAACCAACAAGGGCTGGATCACTACTCCGACTGTGAGGTCCCCATAAAGTCTCGTTCATTCTACTAACAAGTATCGCAAGTGATCGACTATTCTCTGTCTTTGGGTGTCGAGCCAGTTGTCACACTTTGTAAGTTGATTTCCTCTCCTGTTGTAGATATTAAACTTACGCGCGGTATCCAGTCCATTGGGATATGCCACTTGCGCTCGTTGCATATTACGGTGGTATTACAACTGAGGAGTTCGTCGAGGACTTCGCTCAGTAAGACTATTCCTCCATTACCGTAGTCTAAGACATGATTATTATTGAACATCCGCCGCCAGCTATGCGAAGACTGTCTTCTCTGCATTTGGTGACCGCGTCAAGACATGGTACACGTTCAATGAGCCGCACGTCTACTGTGATCAAATAACTACATATCCTTTCAGTGCGTGCATTCATTGCTTTCCCCGACGTATAGGAAAGGAATATTGATTTTGGTCGTCACTCCGCAGCCTCGATGCTGTCCCCAAACGTTAATGTCGAAAATGCTTTGTACTATTGTGGCTATTATCTCTGTGAGTCATTCTCTCAAGCTCTCCAGAAATATATCTATTGTCGATCAGGCTCTGATGGTGTTCACTGTTGTAGTAAAAGCGCATGCCAGGGCGGTGAAGATATTCCGTGAAATGGGTATCCAAGGCGAGATTGCTTTCAAGAATGATGGAGCTGTGTACGTCCGGACATCTCCGCCCGTAAAATCGCGACGTCTTGATGTCTAATGATACGACTTTCAGAGGCCGTAAATGGCGCACGAATACTACTGATGACGCAGACGCTGTGGAACGCAGTGCGGCATTTCATATCGGAATGTTCAGCGAGCCGGTGTATATTTCTGGTGACTGGCCCGACCTCATGAAGGAAACGCTGAACGAGACAATGCTGCCGCGGTTTACGGATGCAGAGAAGAATGAAATCAAAGGTACATGCATTCTCCTTTCCATCGTCATCCTCCAGTGATCCTGATTCCTTCCGCAGGCTCAGCAGATTTCTTCGCCATCGACGCATACGATAGCGGGTGGACCGCAGCTCCAGAGAATGGTATCGCGGCTTGCGTAGCCAATTCAAGTGATCCAAACTGGCCTACTTGTAATGTTCAAATGTTATACGACGCAGCTACAGGATGGCCTGTAGGTATAGCCGCGGAGGCAGCTGCCTCCTGGCTCAGAGCATCTCCGCAACTTCTGCGTTACGAACTCGGGGAGATAAATAAGAGGTGGCCTTCCAAGAAAATCGTAAGTTCTTCTAATTTATTAGTTCATCGTGTCTCGTGAGGGTCTAAAGATGTTGAAAGTATATATCCGAATTTGGGTTTGCTGTGCCGGAGGAAGGGACACGCACAGATCTTGCTCTAATTCTGGATGATGCTGACCGAACTAGTAAACATCATCCTCATTCACTGAATCTAAACATCATTAATTATGCGGGATAGATTATTACATGACCATGCTCGGCGAGTCACTTCTGGCAATTCACGAAGACGGCATTCCACTAGAAGGGATTTTCGCTTGGTGTACGCATTTCATCTTACATTATGACATACTCCATTTTGTTGATTTGTGTCTTTTGTTATCTTGATGATACTTAGCGATGGTGGACAATGCTGAGTGGTCGACTGGCATCACGGCTACTCGATTCGGGATTCAGCATATTAATTATACGTCACTTGAAAGGCATTTCAAGCGTTCTGCACTTGCTCTGTGTACGTTCTCTCCATCGCGTGTAAATTCTATTTTCTGGAGATACTGATTGCATTTTTTCAGCGGAGTTCTATGCATCGCATAAGTCGTGAGACTGATGGTGGTAGGTTAATAAAAGGAACATGTTAGCAACTGGCGTACCAGTATAAGAATGATCATTACTGTCAAATTCTAGATAGAGTAAGGAATGACTCCAAGAGAGAGCAGTCCGGCCTAACATCCCGATTTTACTCGGAATGAGGCTGTCACGAAGGCCTTTCCCTGAGGTTGCGGCAAAGGTATAGGAGATGATTGTAGTAAGTTACGAAAGAAAGAGCACTGGCTCATGCTGGATCTGGGATGTTTAGATCGGCTCTGCTATATTGGCTGTTATTTCCGGCTGAGCTATGCGTCGATCTGTCCAGTCATGCCTGTCGGTTTCCCTGACTTCCGGGTCGTATTGCCTCGTACTGGCTGGAATAGGTGGAGTTCCTAGCTTCCGTCCTTTGGAGCTTTCTAGACTTCTTTCGGTGCCGACCGTTCCATAGCGTATGTTTGATTGCGCATCATCCCATCCGATCTGCGCGGCTCTCTACCAGTTCCGAGATCGATCCCTCTTGTGGTCCACTGATATAAGCCCCAAAATATCCAATCGTTTATCCGCGGTGGTACTCAACATATATGACTACCATACAGCTTCTTGTCCTCTGTCTGGTCCCTTCACTTGGTACGGTCGCTGGGCTGAACGACGTCGGAGATGCGACAAACTCAATCTCAGGCTCTTCACCGGTCGTCGCTGAATCCTTGCGTACTGCAGGTGCTCCAAGCTTTACCTCGTCAGCTCCAACTTTCACTTCGGTACCTTCCACCATTTTCATACCGTTTCCTGGCTCTGTGAGTACTAAAACGTCCTCAGACCCAAAGTCAGTCCAATGCATTATATTTACGCACTTCAGAGACTGATGGTCACTGCTACAGATAGGCGAAATCGCGGATCCGCCGTTCACAACTACGGCCGAAGCCATTTTCCCTGTCGTTTTGTCGTCTTCAGCATCATCGGTGTATCCGACCTGGTACGCGGCCACCCATCCGAATGTTCTCCCAAACCTCAAATTACCGAAGAACTTCGAGTTCGGTGTTGCATCCAGGTGCTATTGCTGATGGCACAAATGGAGATATTGTGGACCTTCAGTATCTGCTTTACAAGAATGACACGGCTCGAGTGGCGGCGTTGGGTCTTAGTGCCTACTCGTATGCATTTGCTCTCCTTATTTCGCTTTCTTCTTGGTCCAAAAGCTTTCGCTTATTCTCTTTTAGGATCTCGTGGGCACGTATTCTTACCGGTGAATTCATAGGGACTGGATCATTATTCTGACAGCCCGGTGCATGCTTCCGGTCACTGGCGTGATATCTTGAAGGAAGCGCTGAACGAGACGATGCTGTGAAGGAAAGAATGAAATCATAGGCGTGTGCAATGATTGGCCGCACCGAACAGATCTCTACGTGGATATGCTCGGCGAGTCACTCCCGGCGATTCACGAAGACGGTATTCCCGCTCGAAGGATTTTTACTTGGTGTACACATCTTCTCATTCCTCAAATTCTGTTACGTAGTCCATTTGCTGATAGTGGTGTTTAGCGATGATTGATAATGCTGAGTGGAATACTGGCGTTACAGCTGCGCGATTCGGGATCCAACATGTCAATTACACGTCACTTGAGAGGCATTTCAAACGTTCTGCGCTTGCTCTGTGTACGTCTCCCGCTATCGTATGTGTATCGTGTTTTTCGAGAGATGCTGATAGACAGCTTTTTAGCGGAGTTATATGCATCGCATAAATTGCAGGACTGACGGTGGCCGATCGACGAAAGGAACATAGTACTTAGCAGTCGTCAGTAGATCATTATGAGAATATAAGAATAATCATTGCTAAACATGTCGCGACAACTTTCGATCAAGCCTAGTAAGGCATCCTAGAGGTTGCTGGAAGGGTGCTGATGACGACTGAACCAGATCAAGAAGCCTTGTCCCGCGCAGGCCAAGTTTGTGAGTCGAGTCGAAAGAGCCGAGCCGGCGTCGGTTACATAATGCAAAGAACAACGGAAGATCCTGCCAGATAAGGTGAATTGATATACGCCGATGGCACCGGAATAATAAGAAGTGTAGCTCCGTTTGCTCTAGTCTGCCATAATACTTAAGTAGCAAACCCGCCGCCTTCCCTTCTTTCATCTTCCTTGTTCTGCATCGCGTAGCTCCTTTGTTACCTCTTTCAGTCTTGCCATTCAGGTGTGTACACTTGATTGACTCGTCTTGTTTGATGACAGAGTTGCTAACGATGGTGTTTCTTGAATCCTCCTTGGTCTTTGTCACTTGCGCCGTGGTCTACGAACTCGAATCACTTCGTTTGCTCCATCATCGCGGACGATAGATCGTGAAAAGGAAACTGATCTGATCCAAAAGATATCATGGCTCTCAAGCGAATTAACAAGGTACGCATCCTGATCGATCATCTCCTCTTGTTGTTATGAGAGCGGTCGGCGTTGGAGGTGGATACGCCACATTCACATTGGCGGAAGTGCCGTGGATGAACTCTTCCATCTACCTTCTTAACGCATCGTGATCTATAATATTGAACGTATGCTGAGGCGCAATGCTGTTCTTTGAATTTACAGGAGCTTACGGACATCAATAGAGATCCGCCGGTGGGGTTCAGTGCCGGGCCAGTGGGAGAGGATTTGTTCAAGTGGCGGGCGACTATCATGGGTCCTGTAAGTATCCCTGTCTTGTGTGTGTCTCCTTTGGCGACGGGTGTGCGCCACAGGCGAATGATAATGCACGCAGACGCATGCATGCATGCTTCATCATTCAGCGTCAATCTATCTATCCATCATCTATCTACGCCTTCCCATCCATCCAGATGATCTTCCTTTCTTCTTCTTTACTCAACGCCGGGCTTAAATTATTTCTTATTGGGAATGTATAGCAAGACTCACCATACAAAGACGGAGTGTTCTTCCTCAATATCCACTTCCCGACGGACTACCCGTTCAAGCCTCCGAAAGTGAACTTTGTGACGAAGATATTCCATCCGAATATCAATAGCGATGGGTCGATATGCTTGGATATTTTACGTGATCAGTGGAGCCCTGCGTTGACTGTTACTAAAGGTGCGTTGTTGTGCTTGCCTTGAGGCTGTTATTCAATTTCTATCTCTTGATTTAATTGTATTCTTATGATACTGTTACTGACATTCTTGACCTTGTACTTTTTGTTTCTATTATGGGCTGGCTGCTTCGCCATCATGCAGTGTTATTGTCAATTTCGTCGTTGCTAACGGATCCTAATCCGGATGATCCACTGGTGCCGGAGATCGCGAACATGTACAAAACGGATCGGGCAAAATACGAAGAATTGGCTCGGCAATGGACTCGAGAGTGAGTCGTATCCACGACGGATGACTGACTGACTGGCTTCTAATTCACTTTCAGGTATGCAAACCTCGACAGACAACAAACAAATCCTGTGGGATAGATATATACAATTTTGTAGTAGACGACATTCACTATTTGTTGTATATAATGCTGTGTGAAAACAAGTACTCGTGCGTGGATAGAGAAGCACCGCCTTGATCCCGAGCCCGAGGAACCTTCTGGGTGCATCTGGGTCTCGTGGCAATTCCTAATCCGACCCTACATTATTACACGTTTCACGTCTAAGTTGCAGTACCAGGATAGTGCGCATAGGAAAGGGCTAGCTGGAGGTGATTAATTGGTAAGAAGGGGAGTCATGAATTAATTACCGATTTTAGATTTGGTGTAGTAGGGATGAGTCATGTGACACTGGGATAACTGCCGTCGTCACTGAGTGTATCCGCTTGTCTACCAAATACCACCATCATCCGTCCTCTTCATCCGTCCTCTTCCCATCCAGTGAGTTCATCATCTTGCACTACTTGCCCGCTCGGCGCGCTGACCAGGTGCATTTGCTCGTACGACCGATCGGCTGCTGGTGTTCTTGATCGCTGTTATCGCGTGGCTCTTCTCCTTCTTGCGTCCTAATCAACTCATTCCCTCG
The DNA here is from genome assembly GCA_037892935.1 of Phlebopus portentosus. NCBI lineage: Eukaryota > Fungi > Basidiomycota > Agaricomycetes > Boletales > Boletinellaceae > Phlebopus > Phlebopus portentosus. The sequence goes on from JAYXKI010000007.1 coordinate 496,412, forward strand.
ACGACTCGACGATTTGCGCGGACATATAGTCTTTGCACGAGCTTTTACGAAGTTTCAAAGCATTTTCTCTGTTTAGTATACAATGGCTCTCAAACGCATTAACAAGGTTCGTGTACTCTTGTCAGAAGGGTGGTCGTAGGGTGTTCTTGGGTTGGTGGCTTTAAGCGCTGTCGCCGCACGCATCGCCTCCCTCTCATCCTTCGCTTTCTCTCTTTCCATCTTGATGCGTTTGGATATGCTTACCGATGATGGATTATTCTTGGATTTGATTTTTCTAGGAATTGATTGACCTCGGACGTGATCCACCGTCGTCGTGCAGCGCGGGTCCTTCAGCGGACAACATGTTCAACTGGCAGGCGACCATCATGGGTCCGGTGAGTACTTCATCTTGAGCTTTGGCTTTTTTTTTTGTATCCGCATTCCGGGTAGTGAGATTACCGTTTGTGGCACACATCCTCCTATCATTCGCCCCTTCCCTTCACGTTTCTTGTCTTGTCTTGTGTGCGCGATCGTCAGCGATCTGACACGAATTTGGTTGTCCTTTGTGGGATTAGGGTGATTCGCCATATGCGGGCGGGGTGTTCTTCCTTTCGATCGTCTTCCCTACCGACTACCCCTTCAAGCCGCCGAAGGTCTCGTTCACGACGAAGATCTACCATCCGAACATCAACGCCAATGGCTCGATCTGTCTTGACATCCTGCGTGATCAGTGGTCTCCAGCACTCACGATTTCCAAAGGTGCGTTGTGTGAAGTTTTCTTTTCTCCAATGACACATTTTGCTGATTGGTGTTGTTTGTCGTGTGCAGTGCTTTTGTCGATCTGCTCGATGTTGACGGATCCGAACCCGGATGACCCGCTTGTTCCGGACATTGCGCATCTGTACAAGACGGACCGGGCACGGTACGAGGCTACAGCTAGAGAATGGACACGAAAGTGAGTAACTTTTTATTTATAAGCGATGGAGATGTGATGGTATATTGTGAACAGGTATGCGATGTGATACAGGATGAATAGCAAGACAAGATGAATTTGCGTGTTGTTACGCATGTGTGTATCCAGTACCTCCTTACTTAGCTATTCCTTGGGAGATGTAACTTCTTTCGTTGTCGCTGCTCTGTTATCGAATTCCAATTTTTTTGGCAAGTTTTGAAGTGCGAGTTTGAGTTGAGTTTGAGTTCGGTCAGAGGTGACAGATCTGAGTAAGATTACCTTGGAAATAAATGCAGAGCCACTCTATCGTGTTCAAATGTTACATCCTGTGGAAGTACTTATTCACACTCACTCACTCAGCCAGCAATTTTGATGAGACATTTCATCAAAATCAAAAATGCTCGTGATACTGACGAGAAATGGACAATTTATTGGTAATTATTCGAGACGAGTACGAGTGCCTGCCAAGTGAGCACAAACGGGGGCCGTCATACACTACCACTTACTCGTCCATTACAGTCCTTGGCTGGATCGTTTTCTCTTCAGTCCATCAACACCGTCGTCGTCTACGGTCTCGTAGGCACAGACGTAAACGAATCAGACGAAAAAAGGACGAGTTTTATATCGATAGTGCAATGGCTAGGAAACAAGCCGGCAAGCACTCGAGGAGCAAGTCGAGTGCGACGAGCTCAGGTGTGAAGAACAATGGTGATGGCTCTTCTCCAGGCCCAACAACAGCTTCCAGCATTACAGGACCCTCATCATCCTCAAGTCCAAACATCCTTGCCCTCCCTTCCACAACACCCACACCACGCCCTCCTCCCGCTCAACGACGACAGCACCAACAGCAACAGGCGGGCTCCCACCGCTCTACCGCTTCCTCCTCCTCCTCTTCCCTATCATCCAAATGCTGCTCAGCGTCGAGGCGCCTCTGCGGCCATTCTCTGCTCTGCGGCACCCGTCGGGCGAGTTGCAGGCGGGAAGGGAAGAGCTGATCGAGCCGCGGATACTGGTTGTCGCTCCGCATGTGAGGGATTTGGGGTTCTTCGCGCCGACGGTGGGTGTCTTGCTGGGTACGGAGAGGAGGGAGAGGTGTTGGGTTGGTGTTTTGGGTGTTTCTTCTTCGAATTCCGCGAAAGAGGGGAAGGAGGGGAAGGAGAGGGAGAGGGGTGAGAGGGAGTGGAGGATGCGTTGGAGGCGTTTGGGACGGGCTTGGATGTTGGGTTGCTTGACATTCCGTGAGTTTATATCTCTTTTCTTAGGAAATTCGGATTGATGTTCATGGTTCTGATTATCTTCTTTTCTGTTCTAGTGAACTCCAGGACAATCCAGAGAGTGAATGGGATCCGGACGTCGTAGCAGATGTGGTGTTACCATACGTGCTCGAGTATAATATCGATACCGTACGTCCGGTCCTTATTCAACTTGATTTCCTTCTCCACTGACTCATGTATCTATATTGTTCGCTTGTTGTCAGATCCTCACGTTTGATGAGGGCGGTATAACAGGAAACCCGCACCACTCTGCAGTCTCTAGAGGGATAACCTCCCTGGTACACTCTCAAGAGCTCAAGGATGCCCTCTCCTCCTCAAAGTCTTCCTCCGAAAAAGGGAACGAAAAAGAAAAGGACCCGGAGAAAAGCAAAAGCATTATACACCCGCGCGCATACCTCCTACACACACCCACCTCGCCCCTGCTCAACCCGGGGTTAGGACCACTCTCCTCCGTCGCACAGCACTTCGTCCTCGTCTTCCGGGCGTTCCGGAACCGCAGCAACTCTTCCACTGGTTCTGAATCTGGGAAACCAGTGGTAACGATCTCACCGACAACGACGTTCATCAGCAATGTATGGATCTACGGAAGGAGCTGGAAGGCCCTGCTGAAGATTAGCACGGAGATGTATTTGGGGAATATACTGGGTTGGATGGTTAGTAGGAGTTTGTGGGTGAACGAATGGGTGCAGGTTGTTTAACTCTAGTGTACTAGTTTTGTGCTGGATAATCTTATGATGACGAACTTAGTCTATATGTACTTGCGGTGCAGGCAATATTCTAATGTGAATCTGGAGACCATAGTCTAAAGTTGGATAATGTGGTCTTCACCGGTTATCGTTCGTTTATACCTTCGCCTTTGGACAAGATATTTGGTATACGAGCTTGTAAACAACTACTATACACACATGGATGCAAACGCATTTCATAGCAAATTGCACACAACAACATTATTGCAACACAATATCAATCAGAAAAAAGGCACAGATAGTACAACCAACAATGGCTATCAAGCTCGAAGAATCCTGTACCAGGAGCTTAGAGGACTTCCTCTGATCCATACTGCACTTGAATCCGGTCGGCTTCGCAAACAGCAGTAACATTCACTCATCGTCGCCCCTCAACCATGATGATATGGTACCCGAACGTCGTCTTCACGAGCGGCGAGTATACCGGCTTGCTCACCGTAGACGGGGTAAGCTCAAACGCCTTTTCTTGGAACGGGCCCTATAATTTTACATTGTTAATCAATATCAATTATGGGTTGAAAAAAGGTGAACACTAGTGCTTACGACCATGGAACCGCGGGACATCCAGCCTAGACTGCCTCCCGCTGTACTTTCTTTCAAAAGTTTTCAGTAATGACTCGGAGAAAGACGTGTAAAGTAGGAGAGAACGGCTATCCGCTCACCCTTAGCTTTATCCTCCGAGTACTGCTGTGCGACTTTATCGAACGGCTGGCCTTCCTGAATGCAGTGGTAGCAAAGAAATTCACCAGTCAAGCGGGATAATTTAAGGACCAGGCCATAAGTTTAATTTATTTAAATGTCGGTGCCAGAGAGCAAGTGATGAGATGACGCACCTCGAGAAGCTTCATCGCCTCGAGCGCCTTGGACTGCTTCTCGCATAGGATATGGCGCACGTTCACGGCTGTTGCGGGTTTCAGACCTCCCTTTCCCTAAGACGAAGACAAAGTGAATAACGTCGGAATGTAATGCATAATATGAATTGTGGTGCCAGAGGGGAAAAATATCAATATTGTGTCGAATTCGAATTACGAGCAGTGCTTGCAATAATGTTGACAAATGAAAACATTCACATCCAGAGTTAAGAAAGGAAAGCACGGAAGACAATGCAACCAGTGACCAATGCTCACCCTATTCTGCTGCGCCATATCCTTACTGTCGCCCTTCTTTCCGCCCTTCTTGCTGTCCCCGGCAGGCTTCTTGTCGGCTGCTTTCTTTGCCATAATTTCTTTCTGATCTAAGCCTGAGGTCGACAGTGTTAGGTTATGTTGCGCCCTTCTTGATTCAATGAGACTTCAGCACGCGTAGCAGTCTGGAGTGAACAGAAAGGCAAGAGGCGAGTCGGAGTCGATAAATGGTAAAGTGCCTGAAACGACACCACGTGCATCACGATTGGCCACAGTATGACTTGAAATAGATTCAAACAGAAATACAATACATATGTGGGATCGCAAACGCTACAAAAATAAATATACGCCCTTCGCAATAATCCAAAACTACTCTAAATTACCAGAGTTCAACTACCAAACATTCGAAATTCGAAGACAAAGTCCCAGGAAAAAGAAGAAAAATAAACCTCCCGGGAAAACGAAATAACTCAAGATAAAATAAGAAGACGAAAGCAATCCGAGACAAAAAAAAAGAAGAGATTAACAAATAACATTATACCGCTCACGAAGGCTTTCCTGGAGCACTACCCGGAAGTGGTGGGCTTCCATGAGTTTGACTCGCAGGCCAGAAGCCAGGATGAGTGGTGGGCAATAGGTGCGCAGGAATCCCAATCCTGAAATCCATAGGCCCTTGGGAAGCAGGTCGGGGGGGAGGAGATTCAGCACTCGCGCCCGGTGGGGCGAAAGGAGGGGCGGCCATACGACTTAGCGGAGTAGGTATGGGCGGTGTATGAGTTTGGTACGGATAATGAATACCAACAGACGGCTGAGGTTGTGACCTTGGCCTATCCTGAATTTGTCGTCCATTTTCCTGAACGACAGTGTTCCTCTGCACTGGACTCGTGCTCGATGCTCCTGGAGATCCATGGAAGTCCATGGTCGACGTCATTGATGATAAAGCCTGAGGATGTGCCGGCTGTTGAGCCACCGAGAGAGAATATGCGGACTGGCCGCTAGGCGTCATAAGTACACCTTGAGACCTGCCGTCTGAAGTCGACTGGAATGTATCCGTATTCATAACTTTGATGACAGACTTATTGGGTGCACTTCGCGTACTGGCTGGGGTTCCTCTGGGCGCCGTCTGTCCCAATGATCCGTTCTGTTCAGTAGATGAGAAACCATTCCTAGAACTTGCATCCGCGACCTGCGAATCGGACACTTGGTCTATCGTGGTTTCTTTCATAAGAGTTAAAGCCTGGGATGCTTCTGCCCTGCTGACATTCACGAAGCGATCCGGTTCTGGTGTACGAGGACGATTCACAGCTGCGAGTGCTATCTTCTCTAATCCTAGTTCCTTATTATGATTCTTATAATAATTTTGCACCTGGGCATGAGTCTAAAGGGATGCGTATCAATAAAGAGTATAGTAAGGACAAACCCCATGATCTCACCTTGTTTGGTAACTCGAGAGATATCCTCTTGAAGTCCTTGCCATACCGGGCAAGCATTCGCATGAAGATTACTAATCCAACAATTAGGATTAATCGGTAAGACCGATGGCCAAATATCTTACCTCTATCAGATTCGGACCAATACGTCGTCGTAGATCCAGGTTTACGTCGAGGAGCTGGTGTCTCGCCCGCTTCAGCAGTTCTTGTTTGTCCCGGAGCTGGACTTTCTCCTGGACTTTCAGTAGCAAGAAGCGCCTTAGGCTTACGCCCCCTACGCTTCTTCGGTGGTAGGACGGAGGGTTCTCGGGTATTATCGGTGTCCTGGAAGAGTCTTCGATACAAGCGTCACTAAAAGATTAGAAATGCACTACTTACCACAGACTCGTCAAGATCATTCCCGATCCTACGACGTTTGCGACTATCTGCATCCACGCTTTCTTCTGTGGATGGAGGAGGTCCACCGCCCCGACCTCTGCCACCGTTGAAACCGCCTCGTCCGCGCCGTCCGCGGCCAGCAGGTCTTCTGCTGTCCGCTTGGGCAACATCCGCCAATAGAGCGTTCCCCTTCTGTTTGCCCTTTCGCACCCCTTTCCGGCGTTTGCCACTCCCAGCATTAACGGCATTGCGGAAATCAATGAGCCTTTTCTTGTGAATATAATAATACAATACGCATTGATGAGACGTCTTATGCTGCAGGAAATCTGCAATAATACCAAATTGTTTGGGATTCTCTGCGTATTTCTCGTAGAATATCGCCTCCTCCTCGGGCGTCCAATCGCAGAAGCCACTTCGTGGATCGTAGAAGCTTGCCGGATCATCTACTTCATTATTCGTATCGTCGAAGAGATAGTCCACCTTGCCCTTCACTACGGAGATCATGTCGGGTATGGTAGCGACATTGCGTACCGCGAGATGGTTCGGATCCGTCAAATCCTCGTTGCCCAGGCTCGCAATGATTTGTTCCATTTCCAAGTCTGATCGAACGGCATCACCGAGCGTCGCAGCTGATCGACGAGTCGTTCGTCCAGCCTGTAATAGAGATTCTTGCATTTCGTTGGCTTTAAACAACGAATCAAGTTGCGCGCACTGAGCTAACCAGGCCTTTTGTATCGCCAGATATTGATCCCGCAATCTTTGCTGCTTTTCGGCCAACAGTTCTCTCTCTTCGGCAAACTTCGTAGCCAGAACTGCTCGCAAATTCATCTGCTGCTCCTCTTCGGTTTGTGAGAGTACGCGGTCGACAATCTCTTCGACGAAATTCGCAGTGCGGGAAGGAATGTTCTGTTCTGGACCGTCGGATTTGGCCAAGTTATCCATCAGAATCGGATTGACTCGCTGCTCACGCGGCTGAGCGTCGTACTTTTGCCGAAGCGTGATGGCTTTTCGTAGCATTTCTGTTATGTCCTTCTCATCCGCCTTCGGCTGAGGAGCGAGAATTCGCAATGTACCATCTGCACTAATTCTTTCGCCAGGATGCAATATAACAGGTGGTTTCGGTGAAGAGATAGTTGTGTCCGCAATTTGGATTTCCACATCAGCAAGAGTCCCTTCTGCGTCAGGTTCAGGCGTGTAAATCTCGGGAGTGGGAACCTGCGAGTTTTCAGCAGCGGAAGGAGAAGTGGACGGACTACGTTGACGTTCCAAATCAGGTACAGACTCAACACCAGGCGGTAAGTGAGCCCGCTCAGAAGTCCATTCTTCTGGCCTCATCGGGCGAGGCCGAGCCACAACTGGTATCGGCACCTCCGGAGGAATAGAAGGGTGGACGGGCGATTCCTTCGTGATCCCCAATTCTACTTGCATATTGTCATTGTTAAGGTCTAATGGCGTAGGTGCTCTCTGTGATATCGCAGAGCTTGCTTGCGGCTTAACTGAAGGAGAACATTCATTCAGTTCTTTCAAAGAAAAGACGCAGAAGAGATGAGCACTAACCGGGACTGGGAGAAACCAGATCGTGAACACTCATTACACCTTGTCGATTAGAGTTATTTCCTTGACTAGCATTCAAATTTTGGGTGGTAGGCTCCTTACTGGAATGGAAGATCTCCCTGGCCCGGTTACCCGGAGAATTATGCGGGACTGTGCGCTGTTTAACCGCAATCAAAATAAACTGGATCGAGCTGCTTACCATGAGGACTCCTTACATATGATGCTTGATTAGGTATTCCAGGATGAGAGATATTATTGCTAGATACAGGAGGTACAGCCCTTCTCTCCGCTTGCCATGGCGATCTCGCATCATTGTCCATTATTGGCACAAACTGATCTGTAGATGGATCCCATGCTTGACGAGTCACGAGCTCAGGCACCTTCTCCACGGGCACTGGTTGGCTGTTCAAGGTATACAGAGCACCTGAAGTCCTGTAGTCCATCGGAGCACGGTTTGGAACCTCCTGACGTCCAACGGTCCCTCTGAAAGCCTCACGAGAGCGCGAAATGTCAGCAAGTGTCTGTCTAACAGAATGTGTGGTATGAACCAAGTTCCTGGCCATCTCATCACCGGAAAATTCCTGTTCATCGCTAGAAACTTCCCATCGAGCATGAGGCTTCGTAGGCGACGGTGGTAATGAGCCAGTAATGACTCTTCGCGGCTCAACTTGAGATGAGCCTGTAGCTGTTCGCTCACGATATCCAGCCCCGACGAAAGTTGGAGACTCAAAGGTACCTTGCCGAGAATGTGGGCTAGGTTCAACTCCTGCATCTCTTCTCCAAAGCGAAGGATCATTATCGGGATGGCGGGGAGAATGTCCAATAGAATCTTGTCTCGATCGATTAAACTCCCTTACAGGTTGAAGTCTGTGAGCGCGAGCAGCAGGTATTATTTCAGGTCGATACGTATGATTCTCCCAACTGTTCGGAGGCGGACGATCGACTTGATGTTGCCTGCGTGTATCGTTGGACAACAGGACACGAGAGTCTGGAATTGGCCCGTGGTCATAATATGGAGGCCTCCTATCTTCGTATTGTCTCTCTTCTGGCGGAAAGGCTCGTCCAAACTCGCGTGCTTGCTCTACTTGTATAGGAATCGGGTCCCGTCGACGATAGTCGTCAGTCCGGGGACTTGGGATAGGATTTTGCCACGTGCGTCTACAATTGTTACATATCCAAATCTGGAAAAGAATAAATTAAACTCACGTTTGTTGATAAGATGGTGGGGGAAGAGGAGGTCCACGTTGATTATGTCTCCATCCAGGAGACGATTGATAGTTACGATCATCGGGTGCATTCTCCCACACTGGGCGTTCTTCCCATTGAGAGAACGGGGAAGGTCTTGTGTCCTGATAATATCGAGAATGTTGGTTCGAGGTGGGCGGGGGTGATTGATGGGGCGGGAATCCAGGATGTCGTGGCCAAGAGTTACCTGATGGAAAGTCTGCACGTGACTCTCGAAATGGAACTGCTCCTGTATAATCCTGAGGCGGATAATGGGGCAGCCTATCATCTCGCCTAATTGAAAAACGCTCGTCTTCGATATATTCTGGACCCGGTCTTGGAGGGTAGTGAATTCGACGATCCCTATCATAGAAGGAATCGCCATGAGAAGGACCCGCAATCGGAGAAGTTCGAGTGGCGTATTGACTAGCCATTCTCTGCAAGGACAAAATAATAGCAATCAGCAAAGATTATGCATCAAATCTGTAGGAGAAGCTAACATCGTAATGCGCAGCCATTACTATCCTTATGCCAGGTGCCCTTAGAAGTTAAATACAATGAACACCAATACGAAAAGGGGCCAGGATTGGGCAGTCCTTCCTGTGAAAAGGTCAAGAAGAGTAAAAGTACTCTGCAGCGCAATGAAAGAGAGGATTGGGATGTAAAGCAACTTTTCCTGATAAGCAAGTCGAATTAAAGACACTGTGCTGGGTGCCGTTAAAAAGCTTTAAAAGTCTTCTTTATGGTAACTAAAAGAATTGTCGAGCGTAGATTCTGGAGGAGAGAAGCTTGAGTAGGGATGAGGCCCGTATACGAGTTTCATATCAAAAAAGTACTCGTAGAGTGCATGGTGGAGGGAAACAAACCGAGGTGGATTCCAAGTTGAAGGATCGGACTCGGAGCCTTACACGACGTGTTTTGTAACTCCGAACACTGCCACGTGAGAACGGAATGTGAATATCTTTCCTATTTTGGAACCTAGATATGCAAACCTTACCTTGTCCTCCTGCATCCTCCCCAGCGAGGAACGATACTTGCAATGGTTCAAGATGAGGCCGTGAAAAACGTATCGTTTCAGTCGGACAGGACGCGCAGGACGATATTGCTCTCGTACTGGATCGTGGTATTACTAGCCATTCCTTTGTGGTGGTCAACAACCAGCATTGCTCGTCTTCGTTTACCAGAGGAACGCGTCAACAATCTCCATTCAAGGAAAGTCAGTCGGCCAACGTGTTCACTTTTTCCGAAATATTTGGCTGAAGAACGAGTAGCTCAAATTTCCGTTGCGTGCCACTTTAGAGGGAGGTTTAACCGAATCAGTCGCGAGGGATGTAGAAGAAGCTCTAAGACGGCGTGTCCATGAATTGAGACTTGACGGAAGCTTTTCAGTAGACATCCGTTCGTCAAGTAAGCATAAGAGGGTCTGGTCAATGCAGAATGCGCGAAGCTCATGTTTTGACGTTGAGGACATAAAGGTGAGGGAGCGTACGAAGTATCATTGAACGCAGATGCGAAAGAAACACATGTGGAAGGGAGGAAGCTCATTCTAGGAGCGAAGTCATTGTCTTCGGGTGCGAGCTATATACATAATCAACTGCGGTACTGCGCAACTAATACCCGCTTCTGTCTTTCAGAAGATATGCGTGATATCATCTCTAATAGCCTTTCGAGTCTATGGTTAGATGGCATTGGTCCAGATCAACAGATTGTGCAGTTTTCGCCACGTTACCGGCTAGCTTTCAGCTTGATGAATGAGGACACCGCAGCCGGAGGTAGCCCGCTCGGCTGGGGTGTACAGACTATGATCAATCGTAAGCTCCTTTTCCGATCTGTGGTTTGCAAATTTGTGGCACTCATATATGACATTTAGGAGAGATTACACCCGTCTTGCAGAGACTGTCAGCTCTTCACAATTTCACAATAGAAAGCCAAGTCCAGTTCTTTGCACCTTTAGCTTTTGAGCCAGTCAAGCTAAAAGACGGGAGTTTCGGCCTAACAGAAGAACAGCTCTCTGTTTTTGTCAACTCTGCTGAATGGACACTATGTGAGCTTAGTGGAAAGCTAATGGAATCTGCTAGCTAATGAGCTATTTCAAGCATCCAGCGTGTCCAATGATCCAGTTCTTCATTTCGTCATCTTCGTACCTTCAGCTAATAGACGTCCTCTACGCATATTAGACGCCGACAGTAAGTCTCGTTCTTAAGTTTTCATACTTTACCTATATCACCACTTACTTAGGTTCGCCGACTAAATCGAGTGCTTTCGTCATCCCTCAATGGGGCAGTATATTCATCTACAACCCACCACAGTCGACCGAGTCACACCTCACGCTATCGGCTTTGCGTCCAGCATTCACTGTTTTCCGTAAACAGCTACTAACGCTTCTCGGCGTTCCGTCTCTCCCGCCGGGCGTGAAGACGTCCGAAGCGCTGTCCGACTGGGCGCTAAATGCGCTACTCCGTCGCCGAGCATATGAGAATGCTGAAGGCAGCAAGGATACTCTGAGCAGCATAGTAAGTTTGGTACATCAAATCGAGGGAATGCCTGTGGACAAAGACGTCACCGAGGACGTTCGAGAAGCTCTGGATGCTCTAGACAAGGTGAGTCCGCACCTTTCCTGTTTTTGCGTAAATCCTCTAAGGCAATTTCACAGATGTATAACATTGTCCGTGACTCACCACAGCTAGCCTTGCAATATTCCGCAAGGGCATTCTCTCGTGCTTCTCGTGCTTTCTTTAACCCGGGAATGCTCGCCTTGCTATACTTCCCACCCGAGCATAACTTGGCAGTGTACACACCGCTTTTGGCACCTGTCGCTGTTCCTCTCGTAGCTGCTGTTCTTAGAGAAGTAGCAAGGTGGCGCAAGAGTCGCCGATAGTAGGAACCAAATACATTTACATCTACTTCCTTCACTTCACGCGTGCTTCCCGCTTTATTCTGTGGTCAGCGGATAGGCAAATGGATCATATCACTCCTTCGACTTCCAAATGTGCACGTCTCCGCAGGATGCCAAACACAAAACGCAGATTGTGGCTCTATCACGTTCCCCGACTTCAGCATCTGAGACAACAAGCAGCTATGACTTTCGCGCCCGGGGGGCAGAACGAGAACACTCTTTCTCCGCGACTCTCTTGGATGGGATCATGAAACTGGATTGACAACTTGGTTGGAACTTCCTAGAACCTATTCCCACCTGCTCCTCCCTGGCAAACACTCCGTCGTGATTATCCTGGAGGCCACTACCCTAGGGCATACGTCACGAGCAGCACGACCAACATCAAGCTCGCTAGCGAAATTTGCGCTCTCCTCTTGCAACTACGTACTTAGCAACCAGGATTGCTAGTTGATCAGGCTAGACGGACAACCTGAAAGGGTTGATAGGAGACTATCAAAGTAGGTGGGGCTCTGTTGAGTTAACCGCCGGCTTCTTGATGGGACGCGGGTCATGATTATCATTGAAGATAGTCGGTAGAATTGGAAGATCCGAGAGGGTTCAAGAGGGTTTTAGTTATATCTTTTCATTGGGATAACCCTATGAACGATATAGCGACAAACGCAAATTAAACCAAGGTGACAATGATATAACAAAATGAAAAGGCACACCTGCAACTATTCGGAGGTTATTACGTCATGACAAAATAGTTCGCTGACAGTATCACTGATGGCAGTGACCAGGCGGTCGTTCGGGACTTTACGCAGACATGATGATGCTCAACATTAAGATCACACGTATCCAATTGCTTTCTAGCCAAAAGTATATCCTATTCGTCATATCTCAATACTGTCAGCAGCTAGCCAAACGTAAGTACAAACAGGGATCAAGTCTCGCAAGTCATGAGTAAACAGGAGACAAACAAAGCAGAAACAAATGGGAGAGGATTTTTATGTAAAGACAAGATCAATGAAAGATTTTTGAGAGTATCAGCCGTCACTGAGGTTTTCGTTAGCGCTCGAAAAACTATAGATAGAAGACGCTGGAGGAGATTCCTAGACGGAAACTCGACCAGGTTCGGATCCAATTACATGGTGGTATCAGCTTGCATAGGTGCAACAGTACCTCCTCTTGCAGCATGCGGAGTGAATGTATGCCAACGGTCGTTGTAGCGTACATCTGAATGTGAGTCGAAATTCGTAAGTTGAAGGTAAAGATCCTAGAGACTGCGTCTGCTTACCAAGCGGACGGCCGCCATACATATAATTCTGGAACTTGGCTATAGATTCACGTGGGTCAACTGACGAATTTCAATAAAACAAAACGTTTACCAATGGCAGTTTCAGCTTCTGGAACTTGTGCGAACTGGACAACCCCGGCGCCCTTCGAGCGTGAGCCGTCATACAGAATCTCTGCCAGCTCAACTGTCCCGGTTGTTTCGAACAATTCCACGAGATCTTCATTGGCCGTCGACCAAGGCAACTTAATGTAATTAAATGAAACTTGCTTCAGACCATCTCGGAGGGAAAGCAAGAACTGATTGCTTACGTTGCGAACCATAATTTGTTGATTAGGCTCCACGTCGAAATTTCCGTATCCACTACCAAACCCACTCGACGAACCGAATGTATCAGCCCCAGAGTCCGGTCCAGTGTACGGCTTATACAAATCATCGATTGAACGACTATCCCCTGCACCTCCTCCGAAACCACTGCGGAAACCGCCACGGAGTCCTCCGCCGCGTCCTCCTCTGAAACCGCCTCTTCCGCGAAAGCTCCCTCTAAACGTGCCAGGCCCAGACAGACCAGCGTAACGATCCTAATGTACCATCGTCACTAGATTGAGATCATCGCGTCGAAATCCACTCACCTCGCGAACTTCGAGGACGCGGCCATACCATTCATAGCCGTTGTACATACCTGCAATGGTCAAGTAAATCAATCTCCTAAAAAGATAATTCTTGTATACATACTAATCGCTGACTGCGCGTCCTTTACGGTCTCAAAAAGCACGGTTCCGGAGCCTTTCGCTCTACCATCGGCGCCTATATTGATATCCGCGCGTACAATGTTACCAGCTTGACGGAAAAGGTCTTTGAGGTCCTGCCAGCCAGCTTGGTACGGCAACTTTTCCAAAGATCAAGAAATAAATGTTAAGACACGTAAAGGCCAACAAGACGATACCTACATTGCCGATATAAAGTTGGTTCCCTGGATTCGCTCCGCCACCACCACCACCTCCTCCTCCATACGAGGAAGAACGTGGAGGAGGCTGCGCATGGAGACCTTGCCCTGCCATAGCCATACCAATCTTACCAGGAACTGGAGTCGCACCAAACCTTGCCTCATTTTCGCGGTCCTTAATTAATAAAATGTCAGTACAATATTAAAAATATCAAAGCAAGCGAGTATACCTCTCTGATAAACACTGGTCTTCCTAGAAGAGGGACCTCAGAAAGCTCGCGGATAGCACGCTGTGCATCCTCTTGAGAAGCAAACTCAACAATACTACATGTAAGGGAAGTCAGTTATGAACAGCTGACATACTTAGTATGAAAACTCACCCGCATCCTTTGGAAATGCCCGTTGGCGTGACCAAAACTTCGGCAAACAAGACTTCACCAGCTAATACCCCAAAGAAAAAACCCACATCAGAATACTTCGTCCTCACAACTTTCAACGACAGCCATCCAATGGCACGAAAGAACGAAAACTAAAATGAAAGGAGCCCGCGTTCTACTGCGTGTCTCACACTCTGCTTCATCCTCAACAACTGGCTCTGGCACCCTCATACAACCCCCGGCCAAAAACCGACGCATATGAAGTGGCGTAACATCGACGCATCCTGCTCTGCAAAGTGCCCGCAACCAGTAATCGGCCATCTAACCACAACCACTTAACATCATCACAGATGTCTCAGCCGCGCCAAACCAAAAGTTATGACTACAGAGGCAGTCGCGGACGCGAAGGCGAAAACGAAGAAAACCAGAAACAACACGACAAATCGACTTCGCCAACCCACCTCCCCTCATAAATTCCATCAAGTCGCGGTACCGGACGTCGTAGCTGAGGTTGCCGACGTATACGCGGTTCTCGCGCTTGCTGATCTTGGAAAATTCGAGTGCTTCTTCTGGGTCTGCATTCATTGGACCGCCAAGCGAACGAGCAAACTGGTCATATTTGCGGTCGCGACTACGACTTCGGCTACGCGACCGCGAATATCTCGGTGAGCGAGAACGTGAGTAGTAACGGCGAGAGCGCCGACGAGAAGACACGGACCGGCGGCGTGGAGAACGAGAGCGACTCCGAGACCGGGAGCGCCTCCTTGCCCGGCGCTTAATGTGATGTATGAGAATCGGGTTGACTTATGAACATGACAAATAAAACTTACTTCTGGTTCCCAATGATCATTACGACGACGACCTGCAATACAAAATCAGTTCAATATCAGCCAATGCAGATAGCATAAATTTTGCTGAGAAATAAATATCGCAAAGGTACGAAACGCGTGTCGCCACGAGAAACAAACGACGACGTCTCAAGAGAGGCAAACCCGACGCACCTAAATCACGACGCTCCCGATCTCTACTGTGGTCTCTACTGTGGTCTCTGTCTTTCTCACGTTTTTCCCGACTTCTGTCGCGCCTGTCTCGCTCCCTGTCTCGCTCCCTACCATTCAACTTATCCTCAGGGAGGTCTTCCTTGTTCTTCATATCGACGTCCATACTTGCGCTTTTGTCTTGGAATTCTACTTCAGATATAGAGAAATATGAGCGCAGGAGGATGTGACGGTACGGAGAGGGTTGGTGGGCGTCAAAAAGAAAAGGCGTCGCAAAATTCTAATTGGATGTTACTGGTGATAGTCACATAGTATTCGTAACCCAGACTGTCACGTTTTCTTACTTAACTCTATCCATCTGTACGAGAAAAATACCATAATATGAGCATTATGTCGAACAGAAGTGTATGAAGACAGTCAGGTCCAAGGATGGGTATATTTATTTAACGAAAGCAAGCGGGGTGTATGGACATAGCGATTAGGCAGCGAAAAAGAACTTTTCAAGTTATTGTCGGAGACAAGAAAAGCTCCATTAAATGACGGTTCATGTGGGTTCCTGAATAAATAAACGATGCAAGTTGGTGCAAGACTGGGGAAAATGAGTCAATTTGAAGGTTCCAAGCTGGTGCTTAGACATTTTATGCAGGACGCAAGGTGACAGGCACACTCTCGGTACGAGGCACGATGACCCAGCCCGTCATGATTGCAGAACTCGCAAGCGCGAGGGCGCAGCCTGCGAAGACGTACAGACGAGCTGAAGACACGCCTGTCATAAGCGCGGTAACGACGAAAATGTTCAAGGGAACGCGGAAAAGCGACGATAACTATAGGGGAATAAGTTACTTGCGTTACAGTGAAAGAACGAAATAAAACTTACCGTAGCTCGGTGGTCGTTTGAAATGAGGGATCCACGCAACATTCCCTGGACTGGATAATACACGCCGACGCATGCTTCAAACATGCAGAAAGCCCAGAAGCGAATGCGCACATCTGCTGTACTGACGCTCGTCGCAAGCGCAAGAGCACCGAGTGTGCACACGAGTGAACTCAGCTTCGCGTGGAGTGTTAAGCTGTTATCCGAGTTCTCTGTTGCTTTCAAGTTCGTTGCATTGCCTGGACTGTTAGCCAAAGAGGATGCGGCGGTATAGAAGAGCGAACCGAGCATCATAGAGATCATGTAGGCAGAAAAGATGTAACCTAGTGGGAGAGCTTCTTCGGGTGCAGAAGCTTCTTGTAGAGACGGCACCCAGGCAAAGACGAAAAGGTACATAGAACCTTCGAAACATGTCTGGGTGAGGCCGAGTGTGAGAAGAGCTGGGTCTGAGCAGAACAGGGACTTGTGAGTGATATTGACTTGACAGAAATTATAAAACATTCATACCGTTTCGAGCGATGGTCCATGCTTGACCGAGGCGCTTGACCTGGAATGGATCGGAGTATACTTCCTTTCCTCCTCCATTTCCATAATTTTCTCCCCAAAGGGAATTGATAACTACCCACGCGAGCACGAGAAGCATCCCACTAACCACGAATGGCGCGGTGAAGGTGTTGAACACATCAACGACTTTGTCGCTTGCGATGCCTGCTGAGAACGCGACGAAGCCGTTCACCAGCGTTGCCAGTCCAAAGATGGAACTGAGCTCTGATTGGTCGACCCCTTGGTTGTTTGCGGAGGAGACAAGCCATGATTCGAAGGACGAAAAGAGAATCGATCCAGAGATACCACCCAGTACGCGTCCCAAGTAAAGTATCGGTAGGTCGGGAAAGAGAATGCAAAGGCATGAAAGAGAATAAGTTACACAAAAAGCCTGGCAGATGCGTTTTCTCCCACTGAGGACGTAATGAAATGTTCAGTAGAAACGCTCCGACCTGAAGCGACTCACTATTGATCGGCCCAGGCGCCAACGATGGAGGCAGAAAGTCCGCCAGAAAGAAAACCAATGACGAAAAGACTGGCTACGACACGTTCCGAGAGTTCGTACTGTTCTCGGTATAGCGAGTAGACGTATGGTCCTTGCAACCAGTCGGCGCCTAACCAGGCGATTATTCAGCCATGACGAGCCCGTGCAACGCACAATCAGGTCGCAAGACACTCACACATGACGATACCATACACAATGAGATACTGCCGAGACAGGGCAGAAGCGGAAGAGAGGCGTTTCCAACCTACCGATCCGTTCGCGCCATTTTCAGCTGTGTTCGCTGCGTGTGATAGGGTCCTCGCATGACCATTTGCTCCTGAAGACTGACTCTGACTCTTCTTGCTGGCCGACCGACGCTCAAGGATGACAGCAACGATGCAAAAAGTGGCGAGGACGGCTAACTGGACCTCGTAAAAATTCAAGGAACTAGTGGACATGGCAGGGCGGCCGGGCTGCGCAGTATAATAATCTGTGGGTGTCCAGTGTCCCAGGAAGGGCAAGTAAGTAGCTTATTTTACGAATTTGGAAGGTGTTACTCAAGGCAACAAATAAAAATAAAATTTTACACATACAGGTGGGTACAAAAAGTCTTTGGCCCCCCTGTTTTAGGAAGGTGATTTGCATGCCTTCTCGGGAAACGAACACCCGTGAAGCGAGGTCCCCTCATCTTTGCCGACATTGAGCAAGTTGGCAAGGTTGTATCCGACGCTTACAGTACCATACATAGCATGCAAATCCTCCTTCCATAAACAGGGGGGCCAAAGACTTTTTGTACCCACCTGTATAAAAAGTAATGCTTGCCGAAAAGACAATATTAATGACCCTCGTCCACTTTTCAGCTCCTTTGCTTCACAAAAATGCTGAAAAATCCTAGTCAATATTCTGGCAACAGCCGTTAATCCATTCTAGCCAAGGCACTGGACTGCGCCGGAAACTCGGAACCGATATTGACATCACAGCTTACTTGTCCCCTCTCGCCCTAGCAAACATTTGTAGTAGATCAGTCGTTTCCCCGATACTGTGTTTCTGCCCGAAATGCACAGTCTAAGGGTCTTTCCCTTCCACAAATTTTTTATTCATATGCTTGCTCACAAATATTTGATTGTAAGAAAATAGCACATACTAGAGTTAATTTTATATTTACAGTGTCACGAGACTGAGAATGATTATGTCAGAGTCTTAGTTAGGTAAAATTTCTAGACCACACTCAACTGTCGATCACTTTCTGTCCATAACCATCACTCAAGAGCGGTGGTATGGGAAGTGATCTTGATCTGCATGTTTTTGCCCCATAACAAGTGAATGTGCTTTATAGGAAGCTAAAGGACGGTAGTGTCGACGGATTTGTTCTCTGCAAGAAGTTTTCCTCCGACAGAATTTGAAGAATGGTCGACTGGACATGTATACAATAGCACTAAATCAAATAACAACACCGTGGAATATTTTGATTGATTCATTATATGTAATCCTTTTCGTCCATATCGTTCAAGAACCAATTCGCCTCAGTCTTAGCTCGGACTTCCTCCTCCGGGATCTCTGTCAACAACCTCAGCTTTAGCAGCTCGGCGAGGGCCTTGGCCATCTCGTAGTGTTCGTTGGACACCCAGGTCTCCGTCTCGAAACCAATCATGGCTCGGCACCCCTCAAAATTCTCGTCCGCTACTTGCAGCTTTGCGCTCAGCTCCTTCGTCTTGCGTAGGTCGTCGGGTTCGAACACGACTGGACACGGCACACCTTCCCCCGTAAGCCTCCCCCATATCTCCGTTGCCTCTATCAGCGTAGCCTTCAGCGCGTGAGTCTCACCCTCCCATGGAGCACCGGCTTGGTCGAAAAGGCGGTAGATGAACATGGACACGGGGTCCGACAATGCATCATGATGGAGCTTGTTGTATTCCTCCGTGTTCTTGACGTAATGGAAGTGGACGAGACGGCAGTGGTAGAGTCCCATCGCGTGGCTCTGCTCGGATTGGTCCAATTCGTCCATGTTCGCCGGCAGTGAGGGTGGGATGAGAGCCTGCGAGACCGGGTCATCGTAGTTCTGCAAGCGACCTGGTATATTAGCGAGGAGAAACAGGGGTAGAATCGAGGCGTGTTGCCAGTCGAGCAGGCCCACAATTTTCAACTGCTTAGAGTCTGGCGACTTCGACACAATGACGTTGCTCGGCTGGAGATCGGGATGGCGGATACGGAAATGATGGAGGGCTGAGTTCTTGGGGACGAGCGAGGATGCGATGAGAAGGTAGCGTTCGAGATTCTTGATGTGGTCCGACGGTGACTGTTCCTTGTACCCGTAAGCCTCCCTTCTTTCACGCTGGAACGGTAGTAGCGGTCGACCGAACTGTTCTAGATACGCCAGTTCCTTGCGAGCTGCTGCTACGAGCACTGCCTCGGCGCTTTCGTCTATAGTCTCGATTAGTTCTAGAAAGTTCAACAACAGAAAAGGCAGAGAGTGGTGTACATGGTCCCCTGTCCACGTCGAGCTGCGACCTCCTTCCGAACCACATATGCAACCTGGCATCTAGACCGACGCAGAAGCGCTCATCGTTGAGCGGGATGCCTGTCCTCCCTGCCACCTTCTTCAGGTCGTTGGTATAGTAGAGGCTTCCACCAGCCGGAAAAGGAATCGACATCATGCGAGACTCGAGTTGAGCAAGTTGACGCAAGACCGAAACGATATCCGGTTCCTCCAGCTCCAGCCACACGTCGCTGAGCTTCGTACCTCTCACAAACTCCATGAAAATATACTCCGTCTTCGCAGCGTTGTCCGACGAAGGAGAGTAATCGTAAACCTCGGGAACAGGCAGCCCAGAGGACCGGAGGAAACGCATTGTGGCCACTTCACTGGCGATAGCGTAGAACTTGGGAACCGTGATGGGGTACGGGATGCGGACTACCATCTCAAAGCCGCCATGCATGGTGATAAGGAAAGTCCGGTTGAAGCCGCCTTCGGCGAGCTTCACAAACGTGTCGATATCTTGAGAACTCCGACCAACAGACTGCGCCGCAAGTCGACAAAGCTCGTCGACGTCGAACTCACGTCTGCGCTCTGCAAGGCGAAGATCATTGTTGACGCTGAATGTACGAGATTACGGATTAGACATATACGCCAGAGAACAACATGTATAAGACTTACAGCCAGCGTCCCGATGAATAGTTGAAGAGATTGTCAGGAGAGTCTGACATGCTTGAGAATGCACGACGTGGCAGCTGCCGACAGGTCCGAGTGAAGTTAGAGATTGAGGAGGAAAGATATGCTGAACGCAGCGAGGAGAGAGGACGGCGCAGAGGCGGATAGATTGATGCTGGTAGCAAATTGAAGACGAGCATCGCACGCACGAGGGAGTAGTGCATGCAAATGTGTGCGGAGGGTTGGAAGAGGGATCAAAACATTTGTAGCAGATCAGTCGATTCCCCGGTATTCTATTCTGTACAAACAAAACAGCCGGTTCTGGTCATGGTCTCCCGTTTGCAACGCCTTGGGAGGCTATTACGCTCTCGTGGTTCTCGCGTGCGATGGTCCTCCCTCCGAATCGGACGGCCCTATGCTCGTCTTGATGCGCCTTAGTCTCTGACGGTCGCCTTGACATGAGCCCGGATACATATCTATTTGATCTTAAGGGTACCCTATCCGGTTTGCGTCGGCAATGCATGTAATTGATCGGAATTGTGCTAATTGTGCTCGGAGAAGCACGAAACACCTCAGGGCCGCGCCGCGGCTGCGACAGTCACAATCGCTCTCCAGATCTCTGTAAATTCCCCACTCTGTTATTCTTTTGCCAGTATACTCAGATCCGTTATTTTTTTTGACACTGCGACATGGGTCTGTCTTTCATGCGATTTGGCAGTGAGTTGTTATATGTGTATTACTATGCATAACGATTTTATGCGCGGGACATACTCAGGCTCAGGCTCAGGCTCAGGCTTGGATACGAGTTTTAGTCTCTACTAATCGGCTAAGCGATCCCATCAATTCCACAGCGCAATGACCCTTTCATTCTGGATCCCCTGACTTGTATATATATACGCGGCCGCATCATGCAGTGTAACACCTACCTCATTTCTGGACGTTCGTACTCTGTCTGGCTCTTCTCGACTGGGTCTCATAGTGTCTTCTGCCTCTTGCTCGTCGGCCTCGCGATTCTCACTAGCTCGGTAAGACAAATACCTTCGGAGCCGATGATGGATGTGCAGATCGCAGGACCGTCGAGTATTCCAACGGGTCTTGACTCACAGTACCAACCTTTCAAAGAGCGGCAGAGACAAATGGCAAGCAACCAAAAGGCAGAACGCGTCTTCGGAACGCCAGTACCCGCCTCGTTCCTCAAGCATGGAATTATCGCCAGAGGCGCTATTACCGAAAAGACAGACGGCAAAACCATCAGCTTGAATTCTCCCATCTCAAGATGCCCTACTAGCATTTTGCCATGGAACCCTCGCTTGCCTCAGTAAGTTTGATCCAATTGCGTCCCTTTACTCGGAAAGGCTGAATATCCGTTTACCCGATTTTAGAAGCTCGGATACAACGATTTCAGCATTGCCTCTAGTTTCGGAGGATTCAGCGCCATCGCCAGCTGCGAACACAATTGCAACAGTCCCTCCGTTAAATTTCAAAAGACGAACGCAACGCAGAAGCTTCAGCATGGCAAAAATAGAGACAGGACTAACGGATTACAAACGAGATGCGGCGCCGTTTGTCAACGAATCAAACATGCATAATAACTCCCAACCAGATTCTCATTTGCAAAGGGCTGGAGAACCTGGTATCTCGCGACGTCAGAGTCTGCCTGAGACTACCACCAGCGCCGTCCTGCCTTCCAACGAAGCAGCATTGAAACGCCCTCTGCGGCCTCTTCCTCCGGTTCCCACTTCGCGATCTGCCTCTCCGACATCCTCGAATTCGTCTCATCAGTCTCATAATGGACCACGTCCGCTTCCGAACCCACCGTTTCGGCTTCCAAGGGTTCCAGTTCCCTCTGTCACTCCGAGCATGCTCGTACCAGTAAACCCAGACTCACCGCCTACCGACTCCAGCTCAGCCGAGTCAACTCCTCCGCGGGAGACAGCGCCCTTGCGTCTATCCGTTAAGGTCAAGCGTGAATCTGACCTGTTCAGCCCTCTTTCTCCACTTTCACTCATCACGGACCTTCCAAAGACTTTGCGCATACCAGTCGTTCCGACCGCTCCGAGTCCACGCAGCTCAGAGGCACGTAAGCGACATCGGATTCACGCGTCTCCGTACAAGTTTACGCGCAATCCAACGCGCTTTAGTACAACATCACTCTCATCTCAAGTCTCGGTACCGCCTGTCCCCTCACCTGCAGAATTGCGTCGGCGCAACCGCGAGAAGATGGCCAAGTTGATACGCGTCCTTGGCGAGAGTCCGCCGAGCGACTTGGTCTTCGCTGCCGAACGCGAGCGCGAACGGACGAGCGTCGACAGCGAGAATGCGGTGGAAGAAGAGTCGGCGGAAAACCTTAGTAAAACGCCTATCACGTTTGACCCTATCCGAAGGAGCGTAAGTCTAGGAATTGGAGATTCGACGACTAGTCTGTTCGGCAAAAAGAAGGCTCTATCCGACCCTAATGCTGGACATGGAATACGCGCTCAATCTCCTCCTGGGGTCCAGTCTCCTTCCCTCAAACCTACATCGTTCCTACGTCGACGTTCGAAGAGAGGCAGAGCAGATAAAGACAACGTACCCCGCTACGTTGTGTCTCTCTTCGACGCGGGTGAATCCAAAACATCGGAGCGCCTCACGTTCAAGCTGCACACGAAAACTCCAGAGACGCGCCCTGCAGGCTCATACCTACGCGGAGCGTACAAGTATGATGTGAAGTGCAGTGAACTGAAGACTCCACCATTACCAAAGAAGATTCCTGGCATTGACTTGCCTAGGCTTTCGCAGAAATGGGTTCGCGACTCTCGTCAGAACCGCTGGGAGGTGGATGACTACGAGAATGTTGTCGCATCTTTGCGGAAGTTATGATTTCGTCACTTCCGTCTGATGTCCTCTATCACGTTTCAATCCCACCTCTCTCGTTCCCAATGCTTAACCTTTGTATCATCCACTTTATCAAACCTAGTTTATCTTATTCTCTCCTTGTCTTCCAGTGAATCTTCTGCATCTTATGTCTTGCACTTCACATTTATGTTCGAGACGTGCACTTACGCTCACTTATGAATTTTCTTTGACGATTCTTGTTCACTGAAAGGTAAAAAGGATACCAATGTACTCCTTATCTGTAACATACCTTGATGGGTTACTTCAACATGTACATCTTCTGGCGGGCACACATTCGATCAATATATTTGTTCAACGTTTCGTTCCGCTTGCTCGTTTGCATCTAAGGTACAAACTAATAAAGGCAGGAAGTAATCGCTTACGTTTAAAACATGTCAACCTCCCACGCACGACGATGAGAAATCTAGAAAAATCTCCCAGGGACTTTGGACGCCGAACCCTCCATCAGACATTGAAGAACAAGCACCAGGGCCACCAAGCTTCGGAGGCTTTAGGCTGGGAAATTCTCATCCTTTTGTCATAATGTCCTTACGTTCTGTCAAAGGGCGAGACAAGAATGCTAAGTACGCCTGAAAAGGGTCGACGGCACCTGGGATGTACCGCGGCTTGCAGGATTGCATGGTCATTCACAAGCACGAGGCTGATGAGAGACTAATAGGAGATACCCTACTTCAGCGGAAGAAAGTGGATCTCGGTCGAGATGCTCGATATCCAGGGTATGATCGAGGCGAAATTACTGGTCAAGGCACGAGGCTACTCCAAGTTGATATTGTGTGTCTGCGCTTGGAAGCCCCGACAAATATGTGTATACCAAACAGGTACCAATTAAGCTAATCAAGCTTCAGATAAACAATGGACAAGCTTTGCGTTCTGAGCCTTTCAGGCACAAGGTTGGTCAATTGACCGAGTCATCGCTGCCATTGACCAAGAATCATCTAGTAAGTAGACCAAAGCGACTTGAAGAATAGGGCTTGTTAGATTTGTCACCGATGAGAGCCACGTTGTTGTTGTCGACTGGAGACGAGGTGGATTCCAAATTCCCTATTCAGCAACCTCAGGTCAAATGAAACGACACCCCTCCACGCTTTTGCAAAACAAGTGAGACCGGTCTCTACGTGACTCAAGTACACGAGTATAGCCCGTGCTGTACACCAAGCCGCACCAAGATCAAAGATACGGACATTCGAATCTCGGGGTAAATTGAACCACGAGGCCACCCGGACCTGCGGACAGTGCAGTGCAGCACCGAGGTCACAATGGGTCTGAAAATTACGTTTGGGCATCGGCTATGCTCCGAGTGTGCATCGCATTGGGGATGAAGTCATGAATGGATATGTAGAGTTACGTCTCAAGCGTTGGCTCTGCCTTCTTCATGCTTTCGTTGTACACAAATGGGGAAACGAGATGGTGGCAAGATCCGAAGCGGCCGAGAATGGCAGGAAGGACCAAGAACGGCAGAATCATAAGGTACCGTCACGTCTGGATTCAGCAAGGACCTCGAGTTTTGTATGGGGCAAGAAAATGAGTGCCAGTGCTCATTTGTTTGGATGAATGGGCCGGTGTGTGTTTGGTACTGTTTATCATACATGTACGTACTCCGCGTCGCGGTCACGTGCAAACCGGTTAGAGAAAACATGGTTCACAGAAGGCTGAGTTTCTTCTCAGCAACCAGCGTCCTATACTCATCCGCAGCGAAGCGAGCAGAGCACACTAACTCGGAAATCTCTGTAGTGTATCATTACCTTCGATTAAAAGGACTTGCGACACGACACTGCCCCTGCTGAACACGTTTCGAGCCGACGCGCTGCTCTTATTACACCTGCTAGACGACTCGGAGGACAGCTTGCTGAAACTGAGTTCAAATATCGTATGGAAATAGTCTACACGGTATATTCATACTGCAACATTAGGCCCCAGAGTAACACGGTACTGTCCATTTGTAGGATTGCAAGTTCCTCCGACTACGCGGTCCGACTCGTCTATGACACGCTGGTTGAAGGCCTGCTGTCCAATCGATTTCTACTCAAATCGCAACAAGTGTCAGTCAAACAGAGCATGATAGTAAAGAGACAACTCGAGAGATACTGACGAGACTGTCCCAGCAGAAGTCCAGAGCCTCATCCTGAAGGTTCATAAACGACAAAGAACAGGTTCGTAAAGCGAGGACCTCGAGGCCGTTGGGCGGGACCATGAAAGTCAGAGAACCCTTGTTGGCTCCTGTGACTGAGTTGACGAGCTGAGTACAGTCGAACCCAGCTGGTGCGACAGCGCCCTGAAAACAACCGCATTGGTCTAGAGATCGTCAGGTTCGTCAACCCCAGCCATTGATATGAACTTCTTGTCAAGGAAACAATAAGATGGGATGCTGACACTGTGTGTCGCACAGGCATACCGGCGG
Source organism: Phlebopus portentosus (assembly GCA_037892935.1). Lineage (NCBI taxonomy): Eukaryota > Fungi > Basidiomycota > Agaricomycetes > Boletales > Boletinellaceae > Phlebopus > Phlebopus portentosus. Next base: position 521,905 of record JAYXKI010000007.1, read on the forward strand.
CGGCATGGTAAAATCGCACTCGATGAAGCTGCGCTTTTCGAGAGTTGACTTCTTTCGAAGAGTGGTTAAGACCTGGACGGTGCTTCCTGTGTGAAGACCCCATCCGGGCAGGTAAACGTCTGGTGAAGGATTTGCTCGCCGTTCAACGACAGGGTGGTCGAAGATACCTCCTCCGCAGATGGACAGTTGTCCAGCACGGATTTCAGTAATGCCCTAGATCCAGTTACTAGAGCAGCAAGAGAGGATGCGATAGAGACTAGCTGGAGGAGATTAGACTTCATGACTCGCTCCCGGGGTGAGTCACATCAAAGTGCACGTCTGAGGTATTTGTACTTCCAGAAAATACTGTAAGTTCTTTAACATAGTGCTCGGGCCAGCACGTCAAGGCCAAAAGAAACGGACTTTTGAACAGCTTGTACCTTGTGTGCCTGGGGATTTGATCGCGTCGGATGCTTGTTCTACAGGCTCAGCACCCACAAATCCACTTCAGTAATTGCTATCTCCTGCACCGAGGTCAAAAGAACGGTCCAACTGGCACCCATTTTGCTAAAAGTACTTTGCCACATCCGGATCATGACCGTCAACGCAGAAAGAGTTGACGTCGGCATGTCTCCGTAATTTAAATATTGTCAGTCCCGAGACCCTTTTCAGTAACCCGCCTGACTATAGCTTCTTTCTAGTATGAGCACAGGAAAGCCCGGGATGAAGGATGAGAAGTGGACAAGTTCAGCATTGAGTGCTAGGAGATACGGACTCTTGGAAAAAGCAAGCACGTTGGTTCATCTGACCGCAGCCTAAGCTAGGGGGTCACCGGTATGTGCACCCGAGATGCTTCTATTACTACACCACACATTCCCAGCCGGAACCGACCCTCAGACGGTTCATTGAGATGTTTTAAGCGCTATTTCAATGGCTTTACCCAATCCCTCTGTGGTACCTTTCCCGCCCATATCCGGAGTTAAAACATCTTCACCTCCCTTCTGAAGTCGATCTTGCGCATCTCCAAGGACGTTCTCTATCGCCGCAAGTACCGCAGCGGCAGCTTCCGTCTCTCCGAGATGCTCGAACATCATCTGACCGGCCCAGATCATGCCTACTGGGTTGGCGATACCCTTCCCAGCGATATCCGGCGCGCTGCCGTGCACGGGTTCGAACAGTGATGGCTTCCAATCCGGATCTGTACGCTTGGAGACTGGGTTCAAGTTTGCCGAGGGCGCGATGCCTATGGTGCCTGTGCACGCCGGTCCGAGGTCGGAAAGGATGTCGCCGAAGAGGTTTGAGCCGACCACGACGTCGAATATATGCGGACGGAGCACGAAGTGCGCGCATAGGATGTCGATGTGGTATTTGTCGACCTTGACGTCTGGGTACTCCTTTGCGATCTCTGCGACGCGCTGATCCCAGTATGGCATCGTGATGCTGATTCCGTTACTCTTCGTTGCGCTTGTGAGTTTCTTAGCCGGGCGAGCGCGAGCGCGTTCGAATGCGTAGCGAATAACGCGGTCAACACCGACGCGAGTGAATACGGTGTCCTGAATCACCGTCTCGCGTTCTGTGCCTTCAAAGATCATCCCGCCAATGGAAGAATATTCTCCTTCTGTGTTCTCTCTCACCGTCAGGAAATCGATCGAACCAGGCTTCGCGTTCGCGAGCGGCGAAGGAACACCGCGCATCAAGCGGCACGGGCGAAGATTGATATATTGATCAAATTCACGGCGGAACCGCAAGAGACTGCCCCACAGTGATATATGGTCCGGGACGCGCGCTGGGTCGCCCACTGCGCCGAAGTAGATTGCATCGCATTCTTGAAGCAGGCGCTGGGCGTAATTTGAATACGTACAAGGCAAAATATTGATGTTAAGATAGAGTCTAGATTGAAATGGAGGTAAAAAAAAGTGCGTACCTTCCAGTCATCGGGCAGCATCTTTCCATGCCTGAGATAGTAATCGCAAGACGCCCATTCGAAGTGGCGGAAGTTGAGCGTGAAGCCAAAGCGCTCTGCCGCGGCTTCAAGACATCGGAGAGCGGGTGGTGTTCTAAGATTGGGAATATACATGTGCGTATGTCTCTTTGTCAGATCTCCGACTCATGGATGAATGGTGCATGTGCTTACACTTCAAGGCCGATACCGTCTCCTGGCAGCACGGCGATGGTATAGCTGCGCTGTCTGGCATCCGCAGCCATGGCTGTCGCTCGGTGAGAAATGGCAAAGCTATTGTGAGCGATAGGCACATGCTTGCTGAGGAGTATTGCGCGTTCGGGCCGAGCAATTGAAGAAGGTATCTATCCCACAGTCAAGTACACTCCGAACTGAACTCGCCGAAACTACCGTCCATCGCCTTTTCGAGGATGACCTCGTAACCAGGCATGTTACATGCTATCAGATGCTGTGTTGAACACTGGACGGGCATCAGAATCAGTTCAGCATGATTTTTAGGGTTTACTGATCCCGATAGGCCAAATGGCAATAAGAAAGAAATACTTACAGTAACTGAGGCCGACATGACACGTAGTGAAAAGCAACGTTATCGTAACGTCTCCAACGAACACACCCTTGTCGCCAGCTTGTCAGCGTGGTAGAGCCATTTGGACTCGGAGTACTTTACTCGTGCGGGGAAAACGGCGTCAGATATGTATTTCCTAATATGTAAAGAGAATGAAATAAATCTGTAAATCGACCGCATCGCTATTTCATCGCCCGTCCCACTTTTACGTCCCAATATTCATCTTGGCTCCTTACCTCCATGGCCACCCTCTCCAGGTCAAGGCAGCTCTCGGCGCAGGCGCAGAATCACACTCATTCGCTCATCGACTCGCAAATCCCATCGCCATTCCCTACTCATTTCTTACAACAAGAACGAGGACAGCACCACCAGGAGGCCACCGCTCCTGCCGTACTTGAGCACACTACCGACGAAGAGCTTGACATGGACCCTTTTGTTGACCAGAACGAGGAACAGCAGGAGAGCGCTATTAATGTCTCCGTAGAACTAGCAGAATCGGAAATTGCTCAGGATAGTCAAGAGCAGGACAGAGAGGACCCGTGTCCCGCCGAGGTAAGCTCTGACTTGTCAAACGTGCACACTTCCATTCCCTGACCTTTGTGCTATTACGCGTAGACGGAGCTGCTGCCGACTTTGGGCTATGTCCAGCAATCATGTCTTATGGCGTTAAACAACTTGCTCGCCGGGCTTTTCATCTCTACTCCACATTGGCAGCCTATACTCCCTCCTCGACGACACTCAATGCCTTCGCGCCCTGAAAACGCATCTGCGAATGAACCCTCATCCGCACTGCATACTCTGCTTGAGAATCTGCGGAAGAGCGATACGAGCCAGATGTCCGAAGCTTCGTCGAGTTCGGCGGATGACACCGTACTTCTGGGAGAACTGCAAAGACGTGTAGAGACCATGTCGCACGAGCTTTTACCTCTAGACTCGCAACTTGCTCGGGCGCTCATTTCTTTACTCGCTCATGTCAATAAACTCGCCACCATTGACCCGAAATTGTTCAACGCGCGGGCGGCAAATGTCACGTCACTAGAAACGCTGACCTCGCGCTCTCATGTTGATATCTATGATCAACTCTCTCGACAATTATTGGATCTTCAACACCAGCGCCTTGATCGGACGTTTGACGGTCTCGCTCAAGATACCTCTCCGCAGCGCAAAGTGGAAATCGCGCTTTTATGGTCGAGAATTGACCAAGAGCTCGAAACGGTGTCTACTTTGTGCCGACAACGGAACGAACCACCACCTAGTCCCTATCCCGACGTGCTTCCTCCGGAATACGATGCATACGGCCGTGGAGACGATGAGGCTCTACTTCCTCCGGAATACGAATATCCACCTCATGTGCAGTCGGAGAAAGAGAAAGCACCGACTTACTCACATCATCAAGTGCAGTCTTCCGATGTTGCGAACGAGAAAATGCGGATGGACCTTGATGCGGTTGCGATGGCGATTGACCGATTATACCTCATCGCGCCGCAACTTCATAATCAGCGTGTAGAACTGCGAAAGAGTAAAGTGGATGAGTTGGAGCGAGCGAGGCTTGCAGGCCCATCCTTTGCTCGGAATGCGGAGCGTTTGAGTAAAGGCAAACAGAAGGAGAAGGATGTCCGTGAGCTCGAGAGGATCATTGATCTTGTTGGGAAGGCATCGAGTCGACGAATGGATGATCAGTCGGTTGAGCTAAACCCGGACATGAAGACGCGTATCGAGAGATCAAAGCAAAGGGATAAAGCGAAGGTAATTATCATTCTTCAAACCCAGATATTCTTCTGACTCTGCTTGTAGCGCGAAGCTTTCGTCGAACATCTCCTGTCGCATTCAAACTCTCGACGAATCGACTCTCAAGATGCAACCTTCCAAGCCGACCAGGTCAAAAGCGACGATACACTTCTCACACTCCCAGAGTTCATCCGCGAAAGGGTTCCCGAAGAGCTCCAACAGGAACTCGAGCGCGATCCAGACGCACTCTTGACGTTATCTGAAATCGTCAAGGAACCCCCTCCTGCCCCTGTCAAAGCCCCGAAGTCTGCTCCGTCTGTTGAGAGCTTGAAGACGAACAAGAAGCATTTCAAGTCTTTGACTAAAAGGAGTAGAAGTCTTTCCGCTCCACCCCTTGCGTGGTTGATACCTTCGCTAAGCCGAACGTCGTCTTCCTCGCGTCTTTCGCAGACTGCGTCAGATAACTCAACTCCCGCGAGACGTACGTTCTTGCCTTGACATCCAAGGCCTTTACTTCAACTGATTCATTCACTTTGTAGGAATGATTGTTCGTTACGTCGCGGAGCACCACGAGAGCCTGAACCACGTGCTCATGTTCGTGGGCGTCGACGAAGGATTGACAGCCGGTTGTGATCTAGAAGCAGAGGTTATACCAAGCGTCAGCGATCCGAATCTCGGAGACAAACTCGTCCTAAGGAGCGGGCCTAGCTTTTCAGCGCCTTTGAGTCTGCCATTAGTCGTACCTGCTGGGAAGGTTTCTGTTCAAGTACAGGGTGCGCATTACGAGCTTAAGATCCGTCTAGGCGAAGCTGGATCTGGATCTGCACCGGTTTCTGCATCATCTCGTCCTTCATCGTCTCGTCCTTCATCGTCTTCTATTTTTCGGCATAACTCTTCGCTGAATTGGAGAGAGGCGTATGAGAATGGGCACGACCAGATGCACTCGCATTTACTCGATGCGACGCAAGTGTCCGAGATGGATCCGACATCTTTTATCTGCGCCTCCTGTTCGTCCGCATTGGTGCAATCTCAACCGCAACCGCAACCACGACCACAATCACAACCACACGGATCCACCCCTACCCAAAATCAAGCTCACAATCAAAATCCAGTAACAGACAAACTAACATATCTCGACCTGCCCTCAGAACACTGGGAAGAACTACTCGAAGCGTGGATGTGTCATACAGATCAGAAGTTGTCCGAGCGTGTGGCGAGGCATGGGAGAGGGTTTTGGCCGAAGGCGGACAGGTGTTCGTCGGAGGAAGCTACTTCTATTCCATGAGTCCGCGGTCGTTTCTTCGAATTTGAGTGTGGTTGACACCAGCAAGGTATGCCTTCTTATCTAAGTATTCCTTTGTCCTTCTGCCTTTCTCCCTCTTCGCATCTTCTTCTCCATTTCCTTCAATCGCCTGGTATATCGGACGAATAAGAAGGCCGACACTGGCTTTTATATATTTTCACCAGTGGGCGACGTATTGGCAGTGGCCTGCGGAGGGTGGAAGTCGTTGAGAAACCCCTAGCAGGTTTCCTCTGACCGAAGCTCTTCTGCGGCTCTGTTGGTGCGTTGTCAAGCAAGATGCTTTTGGCTGATACGAAGCGTCCAAAAGTGAATGCGTTTTCCTCCAGGTAACAACTCTCAGGTCCGCGAGGCTGACTGTCTGGGAGCTACTCTTGAGGATACAGCTCCTTGAAGGGTTCACTAGTTCTATGCTCTGATTTTTGTAACTTTCTATTGTGTACACAGATGTAAGGTCGGCTAAGGATTTTGCTGATTTTGCCTTTTCCTTTCAGGGCGACGAGTGGAAGCGGGTACAATGCATTTGCGGTGCAGTCGTTGGTCGATGTCGATCACATTCCGGTGAAGGCGATAGCGGAGGCTCTGCGTCATCCGTATATCGCATTCCGAAATACGCTCTTCGGCCTGTTAGCTTGACTTCCGAGTAAGTGTGTTGTATTCTCCTGATATTTGAAGAATTTGGAAGTTCGATCTCGATATTGATATCTTTCTTATGCAGACCTGTTCGTGTACCGTTATCGGCTTTCATCTTGGAAGACATGATGGAGTTCGTCCGTGCACATGCGACGTATCGGTTTGTCATTCTGGACGAAGAGGAAGAACGGCCCCGATTGTTGGTACGTGTCGGACTCGGAAGCCGTTTCTTTCTTTCTTTCTCTCGTGGTTACTCTTAACTGATGATGGATTTTTGTTTCCTTTTGTTGTAGATATGGCTGTTCAAACCTCATTTGCGCCTTTCGTACGCGACGACGGCTCAATTTGCGTTACCACGGACAGGTTTCGTGCACGCATCCAAAGTGCTCTTCAAAATTCTGCAAACCGGTTCCTCGGAGGGCCCTAACGGTGTTCTCCCCTCCGGCGGTTCCTCCACGCCAACTCATACGCCCACACTTTCACCCTCTCTATCTCACACATCCACACCGCCGCCGATACGAACACCACCAAGCTCCCCGCACTCTCACTCCGGATTCAACCTCGAGAGCATTCTTTCTAAATATCCGGATTCCCGCAGGCGGAGAGACTGCTGTACCCGCGCGATGTGTGTCAGCGGCTGACGGCGCTGCTAAAGGAGAGCAACACCGCGTACCCGTTCGGTGTGCGCGTGATGACTGGGTTGTTGACGGGATGGTTACAGCGGTCTTAAATATTTAGGAGCTAAGTGCTAAGAAGTGTACTTAGCGGTTTCTGGTTCTTTATTTTCTCGGTTTTTATTATTTTGCTGTCGATTTTCGCTGTCAGCCTTTGTGCCTTACCTTCCTTCCCTTTAGCTTTCTTGTGATCTCGAGCTTCATTCTTTCTTCGTGCGCTTTTTTCTGTTCCATTTTCGTAAGTATATAGATCTGCTTGCTGAGGCTTCAGCTAGCGTGAAGCCGCGTATATATGATATGTGACTTGAAACCAAACAAGCGGCTGCTGCCAGTGGCCAGCCTATTATCCATCCTCATATTAATTATGTTATTGTGTTTTTGAGTAAGGCCAAGTGTTTGAGAGAGTTTCTTGGTAGATTTACCTTAGGCTCGAGGGAACTGAGGTCGGCAATTGACGGCTTGCCGGTATAGGGTTGAGTGATCGGCGACGGGGAAGTTGTGCTTGCTTCCGTGGATGGACGGAAATAGATCGGTCGGACCATCTTCTCGAAGAACAAACACGACGAAATTCATGCACAAACAAAACAAAACAAAACGATTCGTATTGAGGAAAGAAAGAGAGAAGGCAAGAAAACGCCGATAACACCGCAGTTCTGGATTTCCAATAATTCGAATAAATAGAATTTCCGATGCGTGGTTATGCTGTTTTTTCAGGGTCGTCCATTCGATTGACTTTTCTAGTCATAGTTTGGTGTGCATCATATCCTCGAGGCGTTCCGTCTGACCGTCTGGCGCTCAGCTGGTCATCTCACGCCTCGCCTCACGCCTTGTGTTCAAACAGGTCTAGGCGGCCGTGCTCTCGACTCTACTCTTTCTTTTTCTTTCACCACGACGACGACCAATACGTATTTCACGCCTTCGAAGACTAGATCTATTTTTTTTTTTTTTTTGACGATATTGACGAGTAACAGACGATTATTACGAGTGTAAAAAATCACTAGAGTTGGCTGAAAGATAGGATGGGCGGTGGAAGTTCGAACAGACGTGAGCAAAGGTCTGCCTTCATCCTTCATCTGCACAAGAGCACTAAGCTTCCGAGGAAGTACAACCACCAGTGCCCGGTTCATCCGGCAATGGGACTTCTCCCAGTTCTGGCTCGTATCCGAGCGATTTGACGAACGCACGGATGCTCAATCCGGGTAGCGGTGCGCCGGGCACGACAACTCCAACGAGGAAAGAACCAAAACCCAAACCGGAAATCGACACGAGAAGGAAGCAGACGTTACTTAGCCTGTTGGATATTTTAGCTGAGTTGCAGAAGGAAGGGGATTCGTCTCTTGTTGGTGTGTCATCAAAATTTCCTTATGGTTTGAAAGAAGGAGGGATACTGGTAAGTAATCTTATGACTTTAGATGCTGCATATCAATCCAAGGTTGAAAAATTGGAAGAACGTGAGCGTGTCCTCATATCTAGCGAGTACTCGTGATTGAACCATGAAAAAATAATCAGCGACCGAAGGCGCGGACGAACAGCTCCAGAAAGTCGGCGCGGAAGCTTTCTTCAAATTCCAAAAGTATGGACGTCCATCACTCCTTGGCTTTATGCGCATCACTTATAAGTATTCTTCCTCAAACTGCAATATATTATTATACTAGGCGCATCAACAACCTCGACCGCGAACTACGCAACTTCGCCAACGCAACGCGCCAACTCGGGTCCTCCGTCGGGATCCTCTCCTCCGCCTTCCACCTGCGCGAACGCATCGTCCAAATCCTCTTCCTCTTCCGCGAAAACGCAGCAAACCTCTTCCGCCGCGTTCCACGACAGACGGCTGATCAGCTCCTGGACCAGCGGCACCGTACGGAGGAGTCATCGATGTCTACGGGGCATCGCAAACCTCTCAAGCGATTACCACACGTTGCTAGGCCTTCGTTGCCCAAGGATAGAGTATTGGATGTGGAAGACTTCCCGGAGCAGCTGGAGGAATTCGCGAGGGATATCAAGACGTTTTTGAAGAGTTTGAACGAGTTCCCCGAGTTTACGGATGAGGCTGTTAATAATTCGATGAATGCTTTTGAAGCGGACTTGAAGGTATGTTTCTTTTTTTTCGAGTTTACTAGATACCGTTGAACTCAAGCTGATGACTCGGAAACGTCTTTGTAGTACTGGGCGTCCTGCTTAAAGACATATGAGGGTATAACACTTTATTTGTGATTTTCAAGGTTCCTCTCATATGAACACGGAACAGGGCAGTTTCGATATCCGGCAGTGCAGCGATATGTGCATGATCTTTGCGGCGAAATGGGAGATCATCTTGATACTATCACTTCTTCCCTACAGATGTTCCTCGAAATCGGTAAGCTTTCTTCTTAGCTCTAAACCGGTTTCGTTTCACTTCATATCACTTAATTATCCACTCAAATTAAAGGTATACCGACGATCCGATTTGCACAACAACACGCAGCAGATAACTTGTTGAACCTAAGCACAGTCGCGACATTTTTCTCTGCAGTCACAGCAACGACTTTACAATTCTCCTTTGACACCGTCGGGAATCCGACTGCGGATGCTGTCAACTCATTCTGGTTTATTTCGCTTGTTTTCAGTATCGCGAGTGCGGTGAACAGTTTGCTTGGTGTTACGTGGAAACAGGCTATATAGTGGGTTTCATTCTTCTTCCTCCCGTGGATTATTGAATTTAATGCAGAGATTGGTGATGAATTCATTTCCACTGTAGCCGATCTCCTGGACATCGCGTCCCGTGGTGGGTCCTTATATGGATCAAGCGTAGCCCTTTGATCTTCCTGGTCTTCTCCGTCGCGGCTTTCTCCGTCGGACTCTGCCTTTTTGCATACTCTTCAAATCAGGTACAATACTCTAATTTCGTAGCCGTGGGCCTCCTCGTTGACTAACATACCTTGCATGACGAAATTAACAGAACCCTGTAACTTCAGCATTGACCACCGTCTTCACATGTTTCAGCTCTTTCGGTCTTATTGCCGTGTCAGCATGGTTCATCTTCGAACGATGGACCTTTTCCAGACACCTGGGTAAGAAGTGGCTCATGGACGTGTTGAGCGAGAAACGCCAGAAGATGCGCAGGAGGCGAACGATCAGATGGTTGTTCATCATCCCCTACAAGTATTCGAAGCGTGCGTGGAAGTCGGCAAATCAATGCCTCTCAAACCTTGGTGACAAATTTACGAAGCTCGGAAGGGACTGTGTCGCACGGATAGGGAGTTGGAGGAAAGAAGGCACGGAAGTAGGAGATGCAGAGAGAGGACATGAGAAGATAGCATCTCCTGCGGGATTGTCAACAGAGATGCTTTCAGTTGCGGCTTCTCCAACAGGCAAACTTTCTTCGGAAGCGGGTACGGAACGCTTCGCTTCACCCACGCCGAGTGGTCCTCTAAGCCCAGCGAGTCCCGAAACGTCCTCCGCATCAGCAGCAGTTGCAGCACATCCAGCTTCTACTTCTGTTGCGTCGCTCAGTCTGGCCGCGTCGGAAACTATTGCTGCGACGGAGTGCAATCAGCCCGCGTCGCCTGGCGCATCGGGTTCCGGAGCTGCAGGTCCGGCAGGTCCGAGTACTTCGGGTTCAAGTACGGGAGCAGGTCGCCGACGCTTCGCAAACGTCGTCCGGAGCGTTATCTCCGCACGCAAAGCGCTCGGGCCCAACTCCCCAATTACCCCGCTCGCAACGAGTAGGACGACTCAACCTCGCAAACAGCGCGTCAAATCCTACGCAGCCATTCCGACTGGTCTGTCAGAACAAGACGAATATGTCCACCCGTCGAGTTCGCGCGGAGTGGCGCGTGTGGCGAGTCTCATACCTACGTTGAAGAGTCTGCACCCATCGCAGCTGTTCCAGCCGCATACGGCGCTTGTGAGGCATTTGCAGTTTAGTCCGAATGGGGAGTTCTTAGCAACTTGCAGGTAAGGCTATTAAGAAATGAAAGTGAAAGCTTTAATGATTTACGTGCGATTTGCAGTTGGGACCGAACGTGCTTGATCTTCAAAGTCAAGGTAAATCTTACATCCAGGCATCAGCGATCTTTGTTAAGGAGTTATTTTTTATATCGCTCTAGGACTTCACGCAACCGCATCGTATTTTGGCGCATCCGCAAGGCTTCGTAGGACAAGTCGCATGGTATGTACTACAAATGATGTCTCTTTCGAAGCCATTGCAATTTAGACACCTAGGTCACCAAATGGAGACTTACTCCTGACGAAAATGATTCGCGGAGTGAAGCTCTGGACGACAGATGTGAGTCTGCGTTTGGATGACCATTATTAGTACAAATGGATTCAATATACTAACGTTATTGTAGTCAGGGGTGTGCCGCAAGACGATCACGCGTAATCGGTCAATACAGTCGATAGCGTGGTTCCCTCAGGGTGAAGGTAAACAGCTTATTATCATATTGTGGCGTTAAACTAATTACTGAACGACATGATGCGATAGCTTTCCTGTCGGTGGAGGAGAGTGAAGTCATGAAACTGGTAAGAGTTTAACATGTACTCGTTCGTGTGCCCGCTAATTGCTTTACTGTGTGCTCTGTAGGATTTGAATGGCAAGGTAGGTCTCGTGTTGGTTTATGGATCACTCGATGGACAGACTGCGTTTTCTAGATATTGGACACATATTCGTTCGAACGCATGTTGCTGCATGACGTTGCGATCACGAACGATCAGCAACGGATGCTTTGCATTGCGACCTTGACGTCGTCTCCTGATGGGTTGAAGCCCAGTATGTCTAGAGAAGAGAAGCAGATCATCGGTACATTCTTTCAGTTGTCATATACAGCTTGCAAATTCCTAAACTTATCTGCCTCCAGTCTACAATCTTGATCGAAAGGAGATAGAAAAGTGAGTATTCTTCTAATCAATCATATAGCACAGCAATACCAATTCGGCGATCTACATTACAAGCCAGGTCCCCATTCTGCACGAAGTGCGCGATATCACGCTGGCGAGAAACGGATCCGTTGCTCTCGTCAGCTACGAGAATAAGGCTCCTCCGCAGCTATGGAAACTGGAGACAGTAAGAGATCGCACGAACGAGACGACAAACAGCATCGTACGTTTGTCACTCGTGCATACATACATGCCTAAGTCTCCTGTCGACTTTGCTGGTCCGAGTTATTTCGGTGGAAACGATGACCAGCTTGTCCTTTGTGCTGGTAAAGGCAAGTCGCTTTCGTAATCATTGTTTCTCTGAAGTAACCGTTTGTGACAACTTGCTTCATGATACAGCTGGTGACATCCACATCTGGGACCGTCGCACAAGCTACATGCTTCACTCATTCCAGGCACAAGATATTGACAACGATCTAACGTGCATCGCATGGAACCACGCCGTCTCGTCTCCATTCATGTTCGCTACTGGGAGCCACGATGGCACCGTGCGACTATGGACTTCCACTCCACAATTCCAACTTCCCCAACGAAGCTCTTACATCGACTTGCGCTGCTCCGAGAACAGCACTCCCAGAACAGTTACGCCTGAGCCGCCTTCAATGATGCTCCATCCGACGTTCGCTCTTGAGATTACGGAGCGACTGGAGAGCTCGACTTTTTCTTCCGCTGATACTCAACAGCAACGAGCGAGTCGGTCAAGGGATGGTGAAGGATTATCGGTCGATTCTCTCGCTTCGTCCAGACGAAACAGCTCGGATAGTAGAGGACCGCTGGAAGCGGGGACGTCTACGCATACGCATACGAAGAAATGATTTTCCGAGATATTTTGCTTTTCACGACTTACTTGTTCTCCATCATGTTACGTGATGATGATTATGGTTACTCGGCTGAAATGTAACATATGGCAGAGCTGTACATTATCATTGCTTTGGAGTTAGCACAGATGAATTCTTCCCTGATCATTTATCGCAGTTTCCACTATACACACTGATCTAGAGTCCATGTATGTAGGATTATACGTGAACACGGATTCGCTTCCTTATTCTTGTTTGGGAAGACATTTGACGACATTTAATTCACGCGTGGCGGCGTTTCATGCCAATATGACAGGCTTTCGGCTTGAGAATGAATCCTTCGGTGGTAGCAAGCTTAGAACAGACAGAGACCAGGGTCAAGTACCAAAGTCTTTTGAAGTCTCAGTGACGACTTCGACTTGAAAGAGAACGACATGCTTACCGGGACATTAGGTTGCTCGAGTACAATGTCATAACGCCGGGAGACGGACGAAATGATAACAAGCAGCTCCGTCGTGCCAAGTTCCGACCGATGCACGCCCTACAGTTCTTACGTGAGTATAATTACGTCGGTGGATGCATCGCATATAGGTACCCCGGTCCAGAGGAGAACGGATAGAAAGATTTCTGAAGCTTGACTGGATCGCGCTCGAACCATCTCTCCGGACGGAAGATATCAGCATCTGCTCCCCACACCTCCGGGGCCCGATGAACCGTATACATTGGGATGCTCAGGACCGTACCCTCTGGGAACGACTTTCCGCACACCGTGACTCCGCCATTGGGAACGACCCGGAGCAATCCGACTCCGACTGTTGAGTGGAGTCGCATGCCTTCATTAATGACAGCTTCAAGGTATCGCAGATTCTTAACCTGATCGTAAGTCGGCACTGGATCTTCGCAACTGTCCACTCCGAGAGCTTCGTCGAGTTCTTTCTGCAATTTTGCCTGCACCTGAGGATTGGCTGCGATGTTATCGCACAGGAAGAGCTGCGAATTCGAACGTCAGGCCTTTCATCCTTCATAGAAAAATGAATAGAGACTTGCTTTGATATAGTATCGGAGCCAGCTATGAGCTGAGCGAATGCTTCTTCGGTGAGTTCTTCCCTGCTCATAGGTCTGCCTTCTTCGTCTTTGCCTTGCTGTAGCTTGCTCAAAATGTCGGGCCGATCCGTAGGAAATGTGAGATGCTTCGCTACAGCAGCAACAACAATTCCAGCAAGGTCTTTTCCAGCCTGCTTACCACTGGAGTACCATGGCAATCGAAGAACTAATGGTCTAATCCAAGGCGGTAATACACCTAAGGAAGGAGGACTCTCGGCCTGATCAGTTAACATCTTCACGGCTGGAATTTCCTTAATGGCGAAGACCAGCTGAGAGTTACCAGCGATATCGATATTTCCCCTACCATAGTTGGCCACAGCGTCATTGAGGTCCATTGCTGTAAGAGTCACGTCTCTAGCATTGCGAACCATATCAAGCGGCGAGCCATATGCAAGATTTCCTTCACGATTATGAGTTCCAAATTGACGCTCGGAGATCAAAATTCGTACCTATGACATCGAAGGCCCAATAGTTGTACCGTGGCATACAGTTAAACCATACGCGCCCAAGACGTCCCTGCCAACCACCTTCCCCTTCAGTGCCTGAACGGCCGTTCTTACCTCCTTCGCAGAGTGTATCTCACTGCTCTAGGAACTCAGCGACATGTTGATGGATGTAAGGCTCTTGGGTAGATAATATGTTGTGTCGGACTTCGAAGAAGGCATCGTAGAAATTGGACTTCGTCGTTCCATTCCCATGCGCGTATATGACCCGAATAGCATCCGGATTACATAGAGACGTGATTTGGAGCAAGCCGTACGAAAGGATCTGTAGTAAGCGCGTCAATTCACAGTGCGAATCTTCACAGAGTCATCAAGGAAACGTTAAGAGCTGCACGTATACTCGCCATACTTCTTATGCAAGTCATGGACGATTTCCGACCTATGCCCATGAGCTGCGATCCATCCAAGCCAGGCATCCGAGAATCTTGCTAATAGCGGTCCAATGATTGCATTCGTGCGAATGCTATGCGGGTCGATCAGATAAGTAACAATATGCACTATCAGAGCAGTAGCGGGAAGAGCAATCAAGAGATAGAGAAAATCATTGTCAGTAAGTGACTGCATGGACATCGGAGGTTGAGTTCAGCAAATTTTGTCTAGTACAATGGTGACAAGTGAGGAAATAAAGGTCTCTTTTATACGTTTTCGATTAATAGAACAGTCTTTGAAGACCAGCCAAAACGATTCGGTGTATTCTTTTCGCACATTCGGATTCTCGAATAGATGCGAACCCTCGATTTGTAGGTGCATATAACCAATGGCCGATGGAGACGTACGAATGTATAATCCTCTTATGCTGGTAAAGGCAAAGAATCAGTTATTCAAGCTTTAGATGAAGCAGTTTTCTCATACTTAGTAAGTATACACTTCCGTGATCGGATTTGCTATGTCGATGTCCGAGAGGGCGGCATTTCCGGTAAGACACTTAGGAGAACACTCCGTGGACGGAGAAGACGATCCTTTTTTGGAACAATATCATATCGTTTTCAGACTGCGACTGATAGGCGTTCACGTGGTCTTTTCCCTAAAGGGTTTGATCTTATTTTAACTACGATTCCCACGTCTTTGTGTTCGAAAAGTGAAATCAGAAAATCGGCGGAATTGTACTCTCGTTTTATGCGAAAAGTCTGACACTAGTGATATGAATAACAGCGACTCCATCACTTTTTTATACTATCCTTATTTCCCATGAGTCATTCAAACTGCGTTATACGGAACAGCTCTGAATTCGATTAGTACAGCACAACTATTGAAGTTTTCAAGGAGATTTGCTAGCTAGCGTTACTTCACGAAGCCGGAAAATATTCAAATTTGCTTCTCCGCTCAAATTCAAATTCAGCCGTACGATGCGATTCCATCATTGCGGAACTTCAGACCAACCCGACAGGAGATCGGCTTACGAACAAATCCTTCATGAATGTTGAGCTAAATTAAGTCATGCATGAATTGAATCATCAGACTGAAAGGGAACGATATGCTTACCGGAATACCAGGTTGCTCGAGAACAATGTTATAACGATGCGAAATGGACGAAATGACGAGGAGCAGTTCCGTCATAGCCAAGTTTCGACCAACACAAGCCCTTTGGTATTGTGTAAGCATCAGCAAGCCACTCCATAGATAATAGAAATAAGAACCTCGGCCCAAAGGAGAATGGATGAAATGACTTCTGAAGTTTCACGGGGTCGAGTTCGAACCACCTCTCCGGACGAAAGACATCTGCGTCCGCGCCCCACACTTCCGGGTCCCGATGAACCGTATACATCGGGACACTAAGGACCGTACCCTCTAGGAATGTCTTTCCGCATACCGTAAGTCCACCTTCGGGGGCAACGCGGGGCAATCCTATTCCAACCGTGGAGTGAAGACGCATGCCTTCGTTGATGACCGCTTCAAGGTACGGTAGATTCTTGATCTGCGCGTATGTCGGTACTAGATCTTCAGAACTGTCTACTCCGAGAGCCCCATCGAGTTCTTTCTGCAATTTTACCTGCACCCGGGGATTAGCTGCGATGTAATACGTTATCGCACAGGAAGAGCTGTGGATTCAAATATCAGCTTATCACCCTTCAAGGAAGAATGAATAGACACTTGCTTTGCTATAGTATCGGAGCCAGCAACGAGCTGAGCAAATGCTTCCGCAGTAAGTTCTTCATTACTCATGCATTTGCCTTCCTCGTCTTTACTTTGTTGAAGTTTACTCAAAATGTCTGTCCGGTCTGTAGGAAATATGAGGCGCTTCGCAATAGCCGCGATGGCCATTCCAAAAAGATCCTTCCCCGCCTCCTTTCCTGTTAAGTACCATGGCGAACGCAGTGCAAATGGTCTAATCCAAGGCGGCAATACGCCCAATGAAGGAGGGTAATCGGTTCGATCATTCAATATTTGCACAGCTGGAATTTCCCTGACAGCGCAGACCGGCTTAGATTCGTCGACAATTAATTCATTCTTTACCACGCCATAGTCGGCCATGGCAGCTTCCGGATCGACAGCTGTAAGAGCTACGTCTCTGGCGTTGCGAACCATGCCAAAAGGTGAGCCAAAGGCCAGATCACCTACAAAATCATAAGCTCCTGATAGAACATCCAGGAAAATAGCCGTACCTATAACGTCAAAAGCCCAGTAGTTGAACCATGGCATGCAATTGAACCAGACACGTCCAAGGCGTGCCTGCCAACCACCTTCTCCTTCAGTACCGGAAAGGCCCTTTCGACCTCCTTCGCAGAGCTTATCCCACTGCTCCAGGAGCTCAGCGACATGTTGACGGATGTAAGGCTCAAATCCCAGGATACATTGTTGAGAGAATACATGAGAAATGACCTTGCGCTTCCTGGCATGCTCTACTCGAGATCTCGTGGAGAATATGTTAGCGCGAACTTGAACGAAGGCATCGTAGTAGTCGGACTTTGTTGATCCGTTCCCGTGTGCATAGACGACCTTGATCGCATCCGGATCACTTATGGAGACCTGGTTCGGAGCAAGCCGCACGAAAGAACCTGAAATGAAGGCGAGAATTTGTTGGTATAATAATGAGAAAGCTCCCTTTTCTCATTCGGGGTTTCAGAGCTGCACGTATACTCACCGTACTTCTTGTGCAAGCCATGAACGACTTCGGATCTACGTGCACGAGTTGCGACCCAACCAAGCCAGGCATCTGAAAACCTTGCCAGTATTGGCCCGGTGACTCCATTTGCCCGGATGTGATGCGAGTCGGTCAGATAAGGAACGAGATGCATTACCAGAAAGATAACAGGAAGAGAAGCGTAGACCCAGAAAAATTGCCGTTCAACAGCGTTTCTGTGAACATAGTTGAGTATGCCTCCAATCAAGGCGGCTGAAAGAATCCTAAGGCATTGAGGACAGTCTTTATATGCTAGGGCCAGCGCATCGCAATATAAACCAAGCGCTCGGAAGTCCACACATCTTCCCACATGAATCACCGTTTTGCAGCAATACAGCGGACATTTTGTAGGTATAGAGATAACGACCGATGGAGTCATAGGAATATATAACCTTCCTGTCCTATTGATAGATCCACCCAGTCACGAGTTCCAGAATGGATCAATTCTGTGAACAAGTCTCAGGCCATGGGCCACTCGAAAGTGAGCGCACTGTCGCATAAAGAGCGAGATTCCTCGTGCCGGACTCCGCCAATACATTCAGCATAGTTATCGGAGTTATCAAGCCGCAGGTTGTGTGAGTAGATACCGTATATTTACGTAGCTGGAGGTAAGGTGGATGGGATTACCCCTGAATGAACTTGTCCGCGGGGGTGTACAATGTTCTCCCAACTAGGCATTCGTTTTTCAGACTCAGTCTGATCGGTGCTCACCTGCGACTAAACAAGTAAGGCGATCCTTTTGAAGTCAGCCATGAAGTCGCTCCTTCGCTTCTTTCAATTTGAACAACGGAGACCATATAGCTTCAGTACGAATGATGTTTCTCATTCTCTTTGTGATGAATGGGTTCTCAGAAAAATTTGCATTTCTCCTTTCAGGTTTCAGTTTGTATGCGACTGTGATTGAAGTTTCCCTAAAATGCTCGCAATCAAATGCATGTGCTTGATTAGCAGAGCTCTATAAATGGTACATGCTTCTGTGGATAAGTCGTACAGATAAATAAATTCGCCTCCTTTCTCAGCTGCAGATCCAACTACATATCGTCATTTATGCAGCACGTAGTTTCATGCCAATCCGACAGGCATTCGGCTTACGGATGAATCCTTCGTGAGTATCGAGCTTTATATAGTCAAGCATATTGAATATCGATCAGATTCTGAGGCATCAATCCGAAAGGAAATGAACAACTTACTGGGACATCGGGTTGCTCGAGAACAATGTCATACCGACGAAAAACGGTTGAGATGATGATGAGTAATTCCGTCATAGCCAAGTTTCGACCGACGCAAGCCCTTTGGAATATGTGTAAGCATCAGTAAGTCACTCCATAGATAATAGAAATAAGAACCTCGGCCCAAAGGAGAATGGATGAAATGACTTCTGAAGTTTCACAGGATCACGTTCGATCCACCTCTCCGGACGGAAGACATCAGCGCCTGCTCCCCATACCCCCGGGTCCCGATGAACCGTATACATTGGGACACTAAGGATCGTACCCTCTGGGAATGTCTTTCCGCATACCGTAAGTCCGCCTTCAGGAACGACACGAGGCAGCCCAATCCCAGCCGTTGAGTGAACACGCATGGCTTCATTGATAACCGCCTCAAGGTATGGTAGACTCTTGACCTGAGCGTAAGTAGTCACTGGATCCTCAGAATCGTCTACACCAAGGGACTCGTCAAGTTCTTTTTGCAGTTTCGCCTGAACCCGAGGATTGGCAGCTAAGTAATACGTGATTGCACACGAGGAACTGCGAATTCGGTATTCAGCTTGGACTGGTGCTTCTTGGGAGAAGTGGAATCGACTTACTTTGAGGTTGTGTCCGAACCGGCGGTGAGCTGAGTGAGTATTTCTGCGGTTAGTTCTTCGACGCCCATAGGCCGACCTTGTTCGTCTTTGCCCTGTTGAAGCTTGCTCAAAAGATCTGGCCGATCCGTAGGAAATGCAAGGCGCTTCGCAACGGCAGCGACGGCTATTCCAGCAAGATCTTCTACCGCCTTACTTCCTTTTGCGTACCACGGCAATAGCTTGGCTAATGGTCTGATCCAAGGCGGCAGCACCCCCATAGAGGCAGAATACTCACTACGGCTGTTCAAGATTTCCACAGCCGGCAGTTCTTTGACCTCACAGACCGGTTTAGACTCGTCTACGGAATCAATTTTGCCATATTCGGCCATAACAGCTTCCTGGTCCACTGCTACAGGAGCTGCATCTTTGGCGTTGCGAATCATACCAAAAGGGGAGCCGAAGGCAAGGTCACCTGAAGATTCGTGAGTTATGAACTCCAAAAAAACCACAGGCTACTATAAACATACCAATGACATCAAAAGCCCAAAAGTTCAACCAGGGCATGCAGTTAAACCACACTCGCCCGTGACGACCTTTCCATCCACCCGCTCCATCATTGCCCGAAATACCTTTTTTGCCTCCTTCACATAGCCTGTCCCACTGCTCAAGGAGTTCAGCTACGTGCGAATGGATATACGGTTCGAAGTCCAAGATGGTCTTCTGGGAGAAGACGTGAGAAACGACTTTGCGCTTTCTTGTGTGCTCCGCACGAGACCGGGTGGTGAATATGCTGCGGCGGATGGAAATAAAGGCGTCGTAAAAATTCGACTTTGTCATCCCGTTTCCATGCGCATAAACAATCTGGATGGCATCCGGGTCGCTTATGGAGACGTGGTTGGGGGCGAGACGAACGAAAGAACCTGTGATGTGTACAAGGAATTGCGGTATAAGAACCGTCGAATTTCCGCAGCTCGATCTGATTGACTAGTAGCTACTCACCGTATTTCTTGTGCAAATCGTACACGAATTGCGACCTGTGTCCGTGAGCTACGACCCATCCAAGCCAGGCATCTGAGAACCTAGCTAGGAGAGGTCCGGTAATTCCATTTGCCCGGATATAGTGCGAGTCAATTAGGTAGGGAACCAGATGACCTATCAAAGCAACAGCAGGGAGAGCAGCACAGACCCAGAGAATATTACTGTTCGCAAGAGTATCTGTGAGCATTGGTAATTGCGTTTGAAGAGACTTCAACGACTGTTCAGAGAAGGTTGAGAGAAGTGCGAGGTATCATGAAGTGAGGACGATGCCCCTTATATACTGACCACAGTTCCCATAACCAAGTACCCCGAAGTCCACACATTTTCGCCAGGCTAAGGTTTCGCAAGGGCAGAAGCAAGAGAAAGGATACTTGAGAGTGTGAATAGCTAAAGGCCGACGGCATCGTACACATGGGCGATCATCTCGCCCGATTATGGTCACGGAGAGTCACAAGCCCAACCTTCTCCCGCGACGGAGTAAACAGAGTGACGAAAGTCCCTTTCAGACCGTGTGCCAACCAAGGATAAAAAAGTACCAGGCTTCATCGTGTAAAACGGACTCAAGCCAGTCTTCTCGCACCGAATTCCATTGCAAGTCGTTAGTTCAATCACCGTCGGTCATCGGGAATGTCCCACTTCTGCTGCAATTCGTCCAAAAGAGTGCTCTTCCGTCTTTCCTCTCTGGTTCGTCTCCGACTCGGACAATGCTGCTCCTAGCATTGCAGCGTAAGGTGAAGCCGTGGGTGACTAAAGTATTCTCGGAATGATCGGTGTTCATCTAGAAGCTCGCTCATTGGCCCCTCGGAACTAGGGTCGGTAAACGGCGTGCCGAAGGCCACATGAAACTAGCTCGAATGAAGCCTACTCCTCAGATCGTGTATCCATGAGAGGCGAATGGTATAATGAATGGCGTTCGCCCGCTCAAGGTCAACCTGCCTTATCTTGCCGAACCTAAGCAATTTGATAATTCACTTTAAGAAGACGTATACCTTACGAGAGATGCCTCTCTGTGCTCAGGCGTGATAAGACTCCAAGCTCGTGTCACTTGTGGAACTCCGCTTAAGAATCAGGAGAAACGTATCGGAACATAGTTCTTTTCCAACAAAATCATGCGCAAAGTAACTCACAGAGAGCAATTGCCGAACGCTTTTAACGCCGCTCAAGTGTCGTATGATCAACATACCGGATCCTAAAGGGCGTGGTGAAGCCAGCTTCCAGCTCAGCTTCGTCCATCGTGGGCCACTGGGCTTCACCATATATAAGGCGAGAGCTCGGGCAAATTTTCTGGAGCTAGACTTCGCCAATACATTCGGTATCGCCATTGGGAATCGTCATGACCGAGTATGAGATACTTCAAGTCAGCTGGGGGCCGGCAAAGACGGGTGAAAGTACCCGCGACCTTGAACTCCGCAATGTTACGTAATCACCACAAGGGGCAGAATTACGTTTCTGAGCTGCCTATATAGAAAACAGAACTGGAAAGCTCGCCTCTGATTGGCTGGATTCCAGTTCCGGATCAAATTTTTCAGGTTTCGCCCCCTGTGCACCTAACTGGCGAAACGATTTTCAGTCTCAGACAGAGCAAACTGTTATTTAGACCGGGAATAAATTCATAACTAAATGACAAATAGAATTTGAAAGTAATAATGCATTTAGTCACATTCTTTGGCTAGATGTTAAACTATATTTGAAATAACAAAAGGGATTTAGATTCAGATCTGGTAAACGAAGAAATATCTATAATTACCTGGTTTAGTAATTATAGATATTTCTTCGTTTACCAGATCCGAATCTAAATCCCTTTTGTTATTTCAAATATAGTTTAACATCTAGCCAAAGAATGTGACTAAATGCATTATTACATTTCAAATTCTATTTGTCATTTAGTTATGAATTTATTCCCGGAGTGCCCGCTCGCTGTGATCTGCGTTCACTAGCTCGATTATATAAGGCGAGCCCTTTGCAGTAATCACCCATATTAAAACCATGTCATTAAGTTGGCTGGTCCGCTTCGTCCAGACGAACTGGTTTGAATGGTGAAGAATCATATTTTTTGCCCTCTTCTTTCCATTTTACGAATGGATCTTGTACAAGATTGTATATCATCTTGAAACTGAATTATATTAAATGGTGCACGAAGTCTTTTCACAGAACCAAATGCATTTGCTGGATCGGAAGAGCTTTAGGTACATGTATCTCGAGATGACCCATACAGATAAATTATTGTGCACAATTTTTAAGCCAAGGATGGGACGCAGCTTGCTCAGGACGCAGTTCCATGCCAATCCGACAGACGGCTTACGGATGAATCCCTCCTTTGTATCAAGCTAAATAGGGTAGAGCAGAAAGAAGCTCATTTAGATTCTGTAGTATCGGTTTGCAAGGAAAAATGATCTGCTCACTGGAACATTAGATTGCTCGACATCAATGTCATACCGATGGAAAATGGATGAAATGATGATAAGTAGTTCCAACATAGCCAAGTTTCGACCGACACAAGCTCTCATTTATGAACGCAAATGTGAATGTAAGAAAGCCAGTTCGGAAGTATTAGTTGAGTACGTACCTCGGTCCAAAGGAGAATGGATGAAATGACTTCTGGAGTTTCATTGGGTCGGATTCGAACTACCTCTCCGGACGGAACACATCAGCGTCTACTCCCCACACGTCTGGGTCCCGATGAACTGTATACATAGGGGTATTAAGGACGGTGCCCTCTGGGAATGTTTTCCCGCATACCGTAAGTCCGTCTTCGGGAACGATGCCGGCAACCCAACCCCGGCCGTAGAGTGAACAGGCATGGTTTGATTGATAACCGCCTCGAGGTACGGTAGATTCTTGACACGAGAGAAAGTTGTTACCGGGTCCTCAGAACTGTTGACACCGAGAGCCTCGTCAAGTTATTTATGCATCTTTGCCTGAACCAAAGGATTGGCCGCCAGGTAAAATGTAACAGCACATAAAGAGCTGCAGATTTGGGATTCACGTCAGATTGGTACTCACTAGAAATGGAATCGACTTACTTCGAGACCGAGTCCGAACCGGCAATGAAGAAACTGAATGCTTGTTCGGTAAGTTCTTCTACACCCATAGGTCGGCCTTGTTCATCCCTGCCCTGCTGAAGCTTGCCTAAAAGATCTGACCGATCCGTAAGAAAGGCAAGGCGCCTCGCAGCGATGGCCATTCCAGAAGATTTTCTACCGCCTTACTCCCGTTTGCATACCACGGCAGTAGCCTAACTAACGGCCTAACCCAAGGCGGCAGCACACCAAGGGAAGCAGAGTATTTACTGCGCGCATTCAAGACTTCTATAGCCGGCACTTCTTTGATTGCATAGACTAATTCAGAGCTTTCCTCGAAATTAGTTTTCTCTCGACCATATTCGGCCATAGTAGCCTGCTGATCCACTGCTACAGGTGCGGCATCTTTTACATCGTGAATCGTGCCGAAAGGGGAGCCAAAAAGGCAAGGTCACCTGCAGATTCGTGAGTCATGTACTGCAAGGGAAGCACGATCCTGTAAGCATACCAATGACGTCAAAAGCCCAGAAGTTGAACCAGGGCATGCAGTTAAACCACACTCGTCCGTGACGACCTTGCCAACCACTAGCTCCATCAGTTGCCGAAACGCCCTTCCTGCCGCCTTCACAAAGCTTGTTCCATTTCTCAAGGAGCTCAGCGACATGCGAACGGATATATGGTTCAAATTCCAGAACGCTCTTTGGAGAGAAGACGTACGCAACAGCTTTGCGCTTCCTTGCGTGCTCCACCCGAGACCGAGTATTGAACATGCTACGGGAGATGGCAACGAAAGCATCGTAGAAGTTCGATTTTGTGGTTCCAATTCCGTGTCCGTTGACAGTCCGAATTGCATCCGGATCGCTTATAGAGACATGGTTGGAAGCGAGGTGCACGAAAATTCCTGTGATACATGAAAGCAGTCGTTGATATTAGAAAGTTGGATTTCCCGCGGCTCTTGACTTAGAAGCACTCACCGTGTTGCTTATGCAAGTCGTGTACAATTTGCGATCTATGTCCGTGAACTTGGACCCATCCAAGCCAGACATCTGAGAACCTAGCTAGGAGAGGTCCGATAATTCCATTTGCCCGGATGTGGTGCGGGGCGATTAGGTAGGGAGCCAGGTGTCCTACCAGAACAACAGCAGAGAGAACAGCGCAGACCCAGGGAATATTCGTCTTTGCAAGAATTTCTGTGAGCATTGATTATTGCATATATGGTGACTGTGTGGACGACGCTTCAGAGAAGTGCGAGGTATCGAGAAGTTGAGACGACGCCCTTTATATGCTGAGCCCAATAGGATACGACTCTCATATCCGGGAATTCCCAAGTCCACGTATTTTCGCCAGGCTATGGTCTGAAAAGGAGAGAAGCAAAAGAACGGATGCCTCGAGAGATTGCGCAACTAAAGGCCGTTGGCATCCCACACATGGATGATCATCTTGCCCGATTGTGGCTACGGACAGTCATGAGCCCTGCCCTGTGAGGAGTTAACCAGGTTACGAAAGTCACCTCTCGGACCGTGTGCCACCCAAGAATAAAGAAGTATAAGGCTTCACCATGCAAACAGACTCAAGCCTGTTTTTCTCGCATCGAGCACCATTATAACTCGTCAGTTCAATCTGTCGGACATCGGAACATCCTTTCCTGCTGCAATCTATTCAAGAGGACGCTCTCACGTCTTTCCCCTTCTGGTTCATCTCGGAATCGGGCAATGCATCGAAGCACATGTGGAGTCATGAGCGACTAAAGTATTCACGGAGTGATCGATTTTCACTCTGGACCGCTTCATTGGTCTCTCAGACCCGGGTTCAATTTCCGAAGTGCCGAAAGCCACATAAAATCAGCTCGAATGAAGATACCCGTCAAAGCGTGTATCCATGAGAAGGAAACAGTACTGTACAATATCTTCGTCCAACATTCATACTAGGTCAGAGCTGCCTTACCCTTCCAGGCCATTTGAGATGAGCAACTTGATATTTCACTACAACGACGCGTATACTTTAAGAGACATCGAGCTGAGCTTTTTCGTGTTCTGGAGAAAAAAGGAGTATTCACCACGGGCCAAAATGCATCAAGACTCCGTGCTCTTGTCGCTTGTCACTTGTCACTTGTGGGAAGCAAAGAACTCCGCTTAAAGAATGGGAAAAATATTGGAACATTTTTTTTCTCAGATGAAGATACACGCAAACTTACATAGGGCAATTGCCGAACGCTTGTAGCGTCGCTCGAGGGTTGTATAGTTAACATACTGGATACCAAAGCGAGTGCTGAAACCGCTCAGCCACTCAGCATTGTCCACCATAGCTATGCAGTTTCGTCAGATTCTGCAGAGTCGCGAATAGCCAATAGGTACGTACACCAGGCAAAAACTCCTTGAAGAGGAATGTTGTCCTCATGGATAGCTAAAAGAGATTCTCCAAGCATGGTCATATAGTAATCTAGCCCTGATCAGCGAGTGTGTCAGAGACAGGCAACTTGAAAGTAGCCTTACCGACGCGAGCAGCGTCATCCAAGACAAGTGCAAGGTCCGTACGGATGCCCTCCTCCGGAACTCCGAATCCAAATTCCGAGATATACTATACAAAGCCCAGTCGTTAGCGCGACAGGACGAGACTCGGACAGACACTGGAACATACGATTTTGTTATAAGGCCATCGTCTTCGCATTTCTTTTAGTTCAGATCGGACGTTTTGAGGTGTCGCAAACAGCCAGGTCGCGGATTCGGTCGCTGCTATACCTACGGGCCAACCTGTTGCGGCATCGTACGTCATCTGCACATTACAAACAGGCCAGTTTGGATCGCTTGAATTTGCAACACAGGCCACGATACCGTTCTCGGGAGCAGCAACGAACACGCTACGATATAGATCAATCGCAAAGAAGTCCGCGGAGCCTTTAATCTCTTCCTTCTGTTCATCCGTGAAGCGAGGGAGCATAGTCTCGTTGAGCGTCTCCTTCATGATATCCGGCCAGTCGCCTGAGCCATATACTGGATCGCTGTACATACCGAGCCAGAACGCAACATTTCGCTCTACGGCTTCAAAATCTTCCGTCGTATTCGTGCGCCACGGCTTACCGACAAAGCCGTCATTCTTGAATGCGATTTCACCTTCAATGCCCATTTCTCGAAATGCTTTCACGGCTTTCGCATGGGCCCTAAGGAGATAATACGCACAGTGGAACTGTGCATTGTCGACTGTCACGTTTGGAGATAAAGTTGTATTGAAGGGGTACGTAGTGATTCCCTGACAGTAAACGTGGGGCTCGTTGAACGTATACCAGGTCCTGACGCGTCCATTGTAAGCCTCGAAAACAGTCCTCGCATAGCTGAGTGTGCATCTTCAGAAGCGGAATGACATCAAGGTATTGGGATTACTCACTGCTCAAAATCTACCACAAACTCTTCAGACGTCAGGCCTCCGTAGAATGCCGAAAGGGCGAGCGGCATGTCCCAATGAAAGAGCGTAACGACCGGCTCAATACCCAACGAGATAGAGTAATCAATCAAGTCGGAGTAGTGATCCAGTCCTTGTTGATTCACAGGTGAGTCCCTTGTTCCAAATGGGAAAATCCGCGCCCACGAGATCGAGAAGGAGTGAGCATTCAGTTCAAGTGCCGCGGTACGTGCTGTATCTTCCTTATAAAGAAGATACTGAAGATCCGTGACGTCTCCATTTGAACCATCCACAATGACACCTTCCTGCCGTCCTGCCCAATCCCAACCGCTAGGACCCTTCCCTTCCAGCTTCGTTGCGCCTTCTACTTGATACGCAGCTGTTGCGACACCGAACTTGAAATTCTTTGGCAACTTGATGTTCGGAAGTATGTTCCCCGGAGTACGCGCATACCAGGTTGGATAGACTGGAGGGGCTGACGAAGGAAGAGTAACCGGAATAGTCGCTTCCGCTGTAGTCGTAAACGGTGGTTCTACTACCTCACCGACCTGCGCAAAGAACCTGTATCACGCTGTGGTCATGAGACGATACACAAATTTACGGGACATACCAGACTCCAAAGCTCTTCCAGCACCTCTGGCGTGTAATTTCGCGGAATAGTTCCAATCGGGACGAAGGGTGCACTGGTCGGGATTGCACTGCTCGTCGTAGTGCTGGATCCTGGCAGGGACGTAACTATAGTTGCAGGAGCAGAAGTGACCGTGGACGTAGACAGAGAGGAAACTGGAGGCGTAAAAGAGGCGACACCCGACTCTGAACTGAGAACAGTTGCACTGGAAGTGACAGACACCACGCTCTCAATGCTGAACAAGGTACTTTGTGCAAGACATACGGTCGCGCAGCCCAACTGCGCGAAAAGAAGCGCAAAACGGTTCGCCATATTCATCATCAAGCGACGCCGGGGGTGACACCGCAAACAACTCCGTGCATCTTATACGAAATTTGGAAGAGATCGAATGCATCACGAAGAGAAGGGCTCGTGACCCCGACTGCGTGATGTTGCATACAGAGAATATGGTAAAATATGCCATAGCCGCCTTAAAACCGATCCAGTACGGACCGAAAATCCCAGTAGAATCAGTCAAGTAGATCCACACTGTAGGTCGATAGGATGACGAGGGTCCATAATATTGATGAGAATGATCGAAAGAACAGTATACATGTCGTTTGTTCAGATCAACGGCGCATTTTGGAGATTATTTATCATTCCGAGCGAGCCGTGTCCAACCATCAGATAATCTTTACTCACAGCACAACGAGCGGAGCATCGGATGGTCGAGCAATCTCCGAGGTGAGCGAGAATACATATAGTACGCAAGAAAAGAGGTGCAGAAAATTCATTTCCATAAACCAGCATTGAAGCCGTGGGAAAATATTGCTACGGATGGCTGATTACAGGAGACGTGTCCATCCCTGCTTAAACCCAATTCACGACATGGCTGAGCCTGCAGGAGCTTCCGCTGAGGCGTCAACTCAACAGGCTTTGGAGGAGTTGAGGCTCTCAATAGATGGCGTCGATTCCGGAATACTACCAAACGGATTGCTTTACAATGGCGTCAACGGCAAGAATCACCCTCCTAGTTCTCCAAGTCCAAGGAGTTCTGGCGAACACAGCGGGTTGGACAGAGCATCCATCATACAACGAGAGCTCGACAGGTGTCGGAAGGAAAAGGATGAACTTCAAGCGCAGTATCAGCTACTTCTATCCCGCACGAGCAATTTGAAGAACTCGATCCAGAACAAGATACAACGGGATGCTGTATGCCTATCTACCTCTTGACTCACTGACTTATTGACGGAGGCTTCACGTGTTTAGGACGAGCTTGACAGACGCGAGCAGCAGATACAGGAACTTACTGCACAAAATGAAGGCCTGATTGATACGATTGATGCATTAAAGACCGAGATCGTCACGTCTAACGCGGAGGCGGAGCGCGCGTCGAAAGAGCTTGAAGTTATGCGGAGTCGGGTGTACGAAGAAAGTTCGCAAGAAACTGCAATACGAGAACGAGAGCTTCGTGAGTTGCAGGTTGAGCAGGAACGATGCCGAATAGAACGAGACGAGTGGGAGAGGGAAGCGCTTGAAAGTCGCGTCAGTTTAGACGAGGCAAAAACAGCGGCAGAGAATTACAAGCGAGACCTCGAGATCGAACGGGAAGCTCGAGAACGGGAGCATGCTGAACTGGAGGCGGAACGGGAAAAGACGGTTAACTTACAATCTGTTCTCGAAGACTTTCAAAATGGTACGCTGTTTACCGTGGCCCAAGGTTTCGTACTCGCATTCCTGACATACACCACGCAGCAAAAGACCACGAGTTGCGACAAGCAGTTCGAGATCGAGACTCGCAGCTGGCGCAAATTACACAATCACTGGCTGAATACAAGCATCGGGCGCATACAGCAGAGGTACGGTTATCAAATAATTTCATGAGTTTAATCCTTGATGTGGTGAGTAGATGCAATTGGAAGAGACTTCGACGAACACCAGCCGCACGGCTGAGCTTGAAAAGGAGGTCAAGGAGAAGGATCTGCTTATCCGTAAGCTTCGACACGAAGGTATGCATCGGAGCTTTCTGTCCGTTTCCAGAACTCTGAACAATTGGAATAGCCGTTATCCTGAACGAACATCTCATGGAGGCTCTTCGACGACTGCGAAAGAACCAAACCGATAACAACGTTGATCGAAGACTCGTTACGAATGTCCTACTTTCTTTCTTGACGACTCCGCGAGGAGACAGCAAGCGATTTGAGATGCTCAATCTCCTTGCAAGCATCCTCTCATGGAATGATTCGGAAAGAGAGAAGGCTGGTCTACAGCGTGCTGGTTCTGCAGGTTCCTCAGTCTTGTCCCCGCGCTCCGCGAAAGGCAAGGGTCCTGCCGAGCTGGACACCAGCGACGAAACCGAGGTGAGAAATGGATTTCTATGCTGTCATTATCTTATATACTAAAATTCCACATTAGTCATTCTCGCAACGATGGGTGGAGTTCCTGCTTAAAGAATCATCTGGTTCCAGCTTGGAAGCTGGTGTCTTGAACGGTTCCCTGAGCTCACCCACTTCGGTCACACCTTCCCGTTCCATTCACTCTTTACCGTCACTCCCGGGCTCACCAAGGCCAGGGACAACGTCCCCAGGGCAATCCTCACGTACTCTACGACTCGCGTCCTTCACATCATCGGCCATGGCGAGCTCGCCTAACCTGTCCAGCGCTTCCGGACACCCTTCCTCCTCATTGCGATAGACTGAGCATCATTTGTTTTCGTTCGGATTCGCTTCGACTTTTCTCGTCCATCAAGTTAATTTTTTTATTTCTTTCGTTCTTGGACTACGATGCTACGACTGCACTTGTATTAATAATTCACATCATTGGAATAAGATATTGCGATCCCCAACATGAAAACCAGTATTGTTTTAGATGCACTTAGATACTGGCAGAAAGGAGACGAATACCTTGATGCAGTTAACCGCACTTAGGGAACCTAACGAAGGGGAAATCCAATTCAGAGCCAGAGGTCATATGCAAAGAAGAGACGTTCGGGACATGGGATTGACATAAATTGTAGTCGTCAACTCTATGCGCGAAGATTTGACAAGAGTCACCGATGCCACCATTCCTTAAAGTCAGCAAGACGGATTTGAGTCAAATAGTTGCACAGTGGAGACAAGTTGACGATGGATATGCCGTCGGCTACTGTACCTGTTCGAGTAGCATGCCGCAAGACTGGTCGAGCTGTCGTAGTTGGCCTTCGGTCGAAGTGGATGTGGGTATTCGACGTAATCATCAGTTTCAGCGAGTTGCCCTTCGATGTTGTCGGCGTTTTTGGTTCCATACATGCCTCGGTACGATCAGAGTACTAGTCCTTCGTAAAGCATAAGACGAGCCAGGAACTAAAGTATCATAGATCGAAGGAGAACAACGCTCTTACATTGTACTACGTGAGTACAACGAGGTCCCAAAAATTTTCTCCCCAAGAAATTTTAGCACAATGGAAGAAAGAAGGATCGCAATTTGTGCAGCGGTGATCAAAACGAATCGATGTGTCGGCATGTGCCGAGACCGATCACTGATTTTTGCAAGGAAGTCACGATCAACGCTTTTAAGTTGCCTTGACTTGCACTTTGTCCAGTCTCCTCTAACACGGCGTAGAGGCGCTACGGTCTCTTTTTCTCTCCGAGTTACACTCATGATTGCGCAGTTTAATTAATCAAGACCCACATCTTGAAGATTTCGAATCTCAGATACCTTCTACAGTGTCCGCGGAAATTTGTCAACAGCAAGAAGGTCAGCTACACGATCTTGTTTACAACGATTAGAACTTCACAGAGAACCGCAAATTTGCATGTATGCACAGCAAAGAGCAGATTCATTCGGCTTTCTAAACGAACCCTGCTTCATTCCTCATCAAACACCAGCGTCCTGACCTCGATCGACTGCCTCGGCGGGGCGTCCGCAGGGTCCGTGGTGTCCGCAAAAGCAGAGTGCGGCGTCAACCTCGCCTTGTCCTCCTCCGAATCGAAGCACTTGATGAGCGTAACTTCCTCAGTCGTCTGGTGGCTCAGGTAATACCACGTCAGCTGCGGGTTGTACTTCACAGAGAACGTCTCGCCGACGCGGTCCGGGTAGATGAGCTGCGTGGCGATCAAGTCGTGCTCGGCGTCGAGCGTGCGGTAGTCCGCGACCGCGAGCGGGTTGTGTGCGACCGGGTGCCCGATGGGGCGCCAGACGTTGATGATCCGCACGCGCCCCTTGAGGAGCCGCTCGGCCTCTGGACCGAGGTGGTAGTGCACGCGGTTGACGGACGCTTTGAAGGACTGGTCGATGTGCACGCGCTGCACGGGCCCGCGGATGGTCTTATGGAAAGGATCCGTCTCGTTGGCATAATTCCGCCTGCAGCCCAACGTCAATCAACAGCCTCGCCCTATGAACCAAGGGAAAAGCATTACCTGATTGTGTGGTCAAAGATAAACACACGCTTCCCTCCGGTAACTTTCTTCAGCAGCTCCTCAACCTCCTTATAATACACATCCTTGATCCTCTCCTCATCCAAGAAGTCCGTTTCCGAGCTCTGGTGCTTCACAAACTGGAAACCAGTCTTGTCGAGACCGACGGTGTCCTCCTTCCCGCGGACGTCATGGATGACGGCGGGGTGCGGCTCGCTGCCGATGTTGGTGCGCGGCTTGCCCTCCGGCGGGTCGACGGTCTGAGAGTAGAAGTACGGCGGTTCGGGCGTCGGGATGATGTAGTTGAGCGTCGTGGAGACGTCGTGCGGGGTTTGGACTGCTGCTGTGGCCATTTCTCAAGTCTGTCTCTGTATGCTCCCGGCGAAACTAAGGGTCTAAGCCAAGTACTGGGAATGTAAAGTTTCTTCTGATCAACCCCCGCGTTTTATACTAGCGCTAACTATAAAGCAAGGCCCCGCTGAGCAAGACAGGACGGCTTTCCAATCGCCCGGTAATGGAGTGTCCAGCATGAGTAAGACGATTCACACCGTGTTTATAAACCTCGCCCGCTTGCGTCAATTCGCGCCATCCGCCTTCTTTCTGTGCTCAGCGATTTTGAATTGGAAGCTATATCAATATTGGGCCCTGGGAAGACCTGGGCCGGGACCAGTAAACTAAAAATAACATTGTTAATTATTATTGCTACACACGCTGATGCTAGTATTCGTATTCTACTACCTCATTGTTGATACTGTATAGTCGAACGAGATACAAGTTAGTCAAGGCGACGACCTTAGTCAGGCAGGCTCGGTGATCGACTTCTCAACGTTACATAAGTAAGGGCTGGAGAGAGAAACCGCGTCATTCTGCTGAGTAAGCTCCTGTTCAAATATACTTAGCTTAGGACATACAAATGACGAGGTCAATTGAACTGTTCAGTTCGAAGAAAGATGCGGTACAGAAGAAAGACTCGGATATAATGGTGAAGACAAACATCTTGAGGATAAACATTTCTGGTTACATCTCTCTCTCTCGATACATAGATCTGTAAGTAAACTCTCTTCATGTCTGATCATCTATATTGCAAGAAAAGCATATCTAAAGTGTCGTGAATCGAATCAATCTACATGCATGCTTTCTGATTATGTATACAATACAGTCAGTTTTTCGCTTTTTCAGCTTCGTTTCAGCTTCGTATCTGAGTTTTTACTTCTATCTGTCAGCAACTGCATCGTAAACTGTCCGAAAAGACCGCAGAAAGAAAAGGGAAGGGAAGGAAAGGGGTGGAGAGAGAGGGAGGGAGGAAGAGAGAAAATGATACACGAATCATGCATATGTAAGTTTGTCTCGTTGATTGGTCTGTAAAAGTATGGGAAACAAAGGACCACGGAGAAGGAAAGGGAGGAAGGCGTAGTAAATGAGCAGGTATATGAGAGCTTTGCTTTTGAGACGTCGTTCGGCGGCGGCGTGTCTACGTAGTCCGTGGAGACGCGGTTCATAAAAGCCGGTGGACAATAAAAACCCGCGAAAAGAAACCGATAAAAAAGAGGGAGTGAGAGAGAAAGAGGAATGTGCAATGAATCAGAGATTGCTCTTTTCCTCCTTCCTTGCACCCTCAGCCTCAGCAGAAGAAACGAGGTCCAACATATGCTCAACGACCTCATGCGGGCTCGTCACATGCCAGCTCGCGAGCGTCTTCTTACTGCTCGAGCCCACCGCCGTCGAGAACACGCCCTCAGGGCTGAGCCTGAGCTCCTTCGGCGGCGTCCTCGATCCGTTCTCCTCGTCCCTCACGCCAACCGGTGCGTCCATCATAGAAGCAACAGCCGAGTTCGAACTAGTCGTAAACGGTGCAAGCGCGCGGAACATATCCTCATCCGTCTTGTCGTCCCCCGCGCAGAACACGAACTCCGCCTCGGGGTGCGCGTACAATATGCGCTTCACGATCTCGCCCTTGTTCACCGCCAGGGGCCGCACCTCGAGGTTCTTCTTCCCCACGAGCACCTCGATCGGCCGCTTGCGCGCGAGGTTGTTCTCGAGCAGGTCCTGGCACTGCCGGCACTGGAACTGGCCCCACTCCGGGTCGGCGGAGCGGTAGTGCCAGGTGATGGAGCTCTTCTTGATCTCGATGTTGCTCCCCGTCGTGCGCTCGGTGTAGTACTTGAATATCTCCTCAACCTCGCTCATCCAGCTCATGTCGAGCTTCTCCGTCAGGTTCGTCCATTCCGACTCTTCGCGCTCCCGGACGAAGGACCCGTGCTCGGCGGACATGCCGAGCTTCTTCAGATGCCCGAGGTGCGTCTCGAGGAACTCGCTATCCCGCCCCGAGATGATGTACACGACGTTTGCAGGGTCTTCGGTGAGCTTCGCGAGCGCTTCCAGCGTCTCGCCCGACGGGACCGCCATACTCGGCGTCTTCACAATCGGAGTCAGCGTACCGTCGTAATCAAACAGGAAGAGGCGCCGTTTCGCCTTCTTGTACGCAGCCTGCAAGAGCTCTCGCCGGAGGAACGGCGTGCTATGCGCAGTGTGTTCTTTACCAAATTGATGTAAGAGCATGCG
Organism: Phlebopus portentosus; assembly: GCA_037892935.1. NCBI lineage: Eukaryota > Fungi > Basidiomycota > Agaricomycetes > Boletales > Boletinellaceae > Phlebopus > Phlebopus portentosus. Next base: position 555,989 of record JAYXKI010000007.1, read on the forward strand.
AACGAGTATCGCCGCCCACGTATGGCTTGTATGCGTCGTAACACTCTCGTACAACTTCGAGTGCCGTTGGAATTTCTCGTTATCCCGCATAAGCAAACCGTGATGAATCGCAGCAGCAACACCCCCGAGATCCCAGGGGTTGACCTGGAGAGCTTCTTCCAGAGTACTCGAGATGCCCATGAACTCGGACAGGACGAGCGGGCTTTTCTTCGTTGAGTGCTGCGCGATCACAAACTCCATCGACGTAGTGTTCATACCATCGCGCAGGGGTGTAATCACAGCAAGATCAGCAACAGAAAGAAGAGCGTAAAATTCATCGCGCTTGATCATCTGGTGGCTAAGCACAGAGGATCAGCATCTATCAATAAAAGAAAGGCAGATCGACTTACTAATGGTGAACAGGAACAAAGTCCAGTGCACCAAACTCGCCGTTGATATGTGCGACAAGCTCAGAGACCTGGCGCTCGAGTTTCGGCGAGTCCGTCAAGGCAGGAGATGTGACCTGAATTAGTACAGCGTTGCCAATCCATTCCGGATAGTCCTGAAGAAGTCGCTCAAACGCGCGGAGCTTCTGCACGACACCCTTGACGACGTCGAGCTTATCGCGCGCAACGATGATCTTCTTTCCCTCGTATAACGATCGAAGTGCATCGAATTTGGGTTTGACACCCGGTCTGACCACGTTCTGCGCGATACGCTTGGCGTCGACGCCGACGGGGCAGTGCGCAACAGTCGTCACATGTCCCTGGTTATCGATCCCCTTCCCGGTAGACTCGTACCCGCACACGCGGACGCAGGACGATGTGAAGTGGCGGGAGTAGGAGTACGTCTGGAAGCACACGAGGTTCGCGCCGAGCATGCCGTCGAGGATCTCCTTCCTCCTCGGCAGGCATCTGAAGATCTCAGAGCTCGGGAATGGCGTGTGCACGAAGAGGCCCGTGACTGCGTCGGGGATGAGCTGGCGCAGAATCTGCGGGACAAGCAGAAGGTGGTAGTCGTGCACCCAGACGAGGTCTCCTGGTTTGTATACTTCTGCCACGCGCTTCGCGTAGACGTAGTTCGCTTCTTTGTACTCGCCCCAGTGTTCATCGGCGCTTGCAGCTTCGTTCGCTACGTCCTGCCATAGTAGGTAATGGAATAGCGGCCAAAGCGCTGACGGAAAAAAATTACACTTTAGCTCTGACGCGCCCATAATGTGTGTATTTTTAGCAGAAACAACACTCACTTGTCTTGCAATAACCATCATAATGTCCGTGTGCAACAAGATCGTCCAGCCAGACCGGAACGTACTTGGATGGGCCGTCTTCAGTTTTGTGAGACTCGATAGCCGCGGTGAGCGTGGCACGGTCCTCGTCTGAGACCGAACTCAGCGGGATCTTGACTTTGTCGCCCGTCGAGGCCGCTCCGCGCTCGATATCGCCCGTCCAGCCAACGATGATCTGCTCGTGCGCGTTGCTCAAGCTTTCAATGCCGCTGACCATCGCCGAGTGGCCCCAACGGGGGCCGATAGTCCAGCGCGGACCGTCCGACTCGCTCCCGGCAGCCGACTCAACGATCTTCGGGAGCGGCCTCTCCTCCTCTGTCGGCGAGAGCGCTACATCCGCGGGTTTCACGGGCGGGGTGAGCGGTGGGGAGAGGACCCCGTTCTTGCTGGGCAGGAGGTGGACTGTGAGCGGGAGATAATGGGTGACGTGGATGATCCGCCCGGAGAGCTCGATGCCCTTTGCAGCGTACTCATTCTTGAGGGCTGTGATCTGCTTGTTGACGTCCTCAAGACTCAACGAGAACTCTTGGCGAGAACGAGAGCTCGGTGGTTCGTTGAACGAATCCATGATATGATGAGATTGCTTTCACAAAGTCCCTTGTTTGGTTGAATGCTTTAAGCAATAAGTAGATAATGCTGTAAATAAGCTAAAGTGTGAGTATGTGTATGGCTGGCGGTGAGATAGAGGAAGGGGGAATGAAGAGAAGGGGGGGACGGATTATAAGGCTTTATAGGGCTGAGATGGTGATAGTAGAAAGATGAGGGAGGAAGAGACTATTTGTCGAGTTGCCCAAATCGATCTTAGAGTTTGACTCGATCTGGTCCGTCCTAACGACCTTTCACCTCCGTCCTTGCCGACGTTCTACCGATCCCTCTTCCTCTCTACCCGGGCAATATTCCAGAATAATGAGATATAACCGCTAAATATATGCATATGCTCCCAACCATCTCATTTATTGCGTCACACACTTGGGTACGTACGCTTGCCCTGGCCGTCATCTTGGCTAACCTGATCTCCAAGGTCCAAGGATCCCCCGTTCTCCATCCCATCCCACGTTCGATAGAATGACGTGTCCTCTCATGGAACGTGCGGTGTGCCGCTACGCTATGATCACAGACCACAAAGGTCAACTAGAGGCACTATATCTTCTCGATTGACTAAAAACGGTTTATCTTCCAGTATTTAACGAGCGGGAACCTTGATAACCGGATGAAGTCAGTGCTCTATATTTGGACTTTGAATTACCGCCGAAGTCAAAAAGAATGCTTATGGTTCCAGAACATCCTGGTTTCGGTCCTGCATCCCGAAAGGCGATCCGATATGATCCCGCTCTACCTAGTAGTGTCTATCCCGTGCCCTACTGTTTCAATTCGTCCCTCCACTTACCCTGATTCGAACCTTCTCAGCGTATATCACTCCCTGATAGCTTCAACGAGGCTCATCACAAGACATCACAGGTAAATTCTCTAGAGCATTCATATCATATATACACCAAACCATCGTCAAATTCACCATGTGTTGTAGCTGTATTTGCGGTCCTGCATCCCGGAGGGCAAGTTGATGGCGTCCTGATATGATATCCGGCTAGCTCACGTGTACGGTCAAGGTTATAATGAATCATCCCTCAGATGCACCCGTCCTGTCCTGATTGGAATGTTCTCACCGTAAAATCACACCTGGTCAGCTTCAACGGGGCTCATCGCTACATGACGCCACACGACATATCGCGCAGAACATGTGAATCCCCTAGAACCTTCTCAACAACTAACCTCCCTCAAAAAAACAGCAAAAGTTCGTCGTGAAGGATGTCCTCGTGACTCCACACAAGTCGTAGAAAGTAGTCAAAAGAGCTTCGCTGGAAATTACACTCTTCAGTACGCATACCCAGTAGGTCACGGGCTGACGGTCGTGCGGAACGTGCGGAAGCACGTTCCTGTGAACCTTCGTCTATCGAGTCTATATGGGTAAATGCATACGTGGTCCCCGCTGGCCATCGCTCAAGCGATAAGAGTTTAGAGAAGAGAACACCGTAAATAGGCTCGGTCTGATCCATGACCTCGGAACTAGCATTAATATTGGTCTGGCAGATGCGCCGTCTCTACCGTATTTTATAGTATTGAAGTCGACCCAGTCAGTTTGCAACAACAGTAGGATGTCTTGCACACTTACTTTGGAAGATCTGCAAGAAACCAAGCTAGAACCATACGAGCGTGATAGTGAAGTTCATCGTCGAGATAGGCATTAGATCAGTCGGGGTTCTGCTTGGCTCTCAAAGCGTTCTCAGTAGGCCAGAACGCAGCCATACCAAGTTAAAATAAGGTCCCTGAGTCAACCTCACAAGCAAGGTTCCTATTCGTACCCATAAACGCACAGAACTCTGAATCCCATTCGACGATGTCTTAGCGAAAATAGAGGCAGTCTTGAGACCCACTTCTGCCCTCCCCTATTCTGTAACAAATGAACGGCAAAATGACTTCTTTGGATTACGATAAGCGTTTATGGAAGATATCCAGGAAAAGAACCAGTCAACAAGAGTGAGGAAGCAGACTCCAGAGATATGACCGGTCGAATGGGTCCTCACAGCTTCTCAGCCAGGCAAGCGTCTGACAGACGCTGAGTCAATCTTCTAGCAGATAAATTCTTGAGTAAATCGTGAAGGAAAGAACCAGATGGTGTCCATCCATCCATCGTCTTGAAGCCTCGAGGAGATCAAGGGGAGAAAAACTGATTATTCGACATGCGCACTCATGAAAGTTCGAAAGTCAAATCGATTTTCACCTCGTCTCCCCCTTGAACGTCGAAATGGCTTCTTCCGATTGCGATAAGCATTTGTAGAAGATGTCCGGGGAGGTAATGCTAGAGTCTAGAACCTTTTAAAGGAAGGAAGCAAAGTCGGTACTACTACATAGTGAGATACATGACCGGGCAAATAGGCAAAGTTCCGGCTGGCTAAGTGTAAAACGATAGACACTGAGTCGGCTCACCGGGACAACTCTTGAATGAACCATGGAGATGGACCAGATGGCTTCCATTCATCTATTGCGTTAAAGTTCCCGGGGGATATCTCGGCCTAGAATCGTGACGATATACCTCGAGTCGAGAAGGGCCAACTCCACCCACCGAATCGCACTACTACAGTTGTAGTGACCTGAACACCTTGAGTCAGAACATAGTACTCAACCTGCGCAGATTCCTTCCACCAGGATATGCACGCCTATAAAGACAGGGAACAAGCGAGCGCAGCAGCTACACAACGTAAAAGATTGCCCATTGCTATGAGTGGTCGTAGGTGATTATGTCGCGTCGGTCGGTAAGTCAGCGATCCTGATTGGACGCTTCTGTCTCCACGTGATCGTAATCACTTTTCCACCGGATCCGGCGGCGACCAGCGCAGCATTCCAGTTCCAGTAGCACTCCCCACCGCCTTTGTTTTATAATATAAGTTGCTTGCTCGCTCGCTCGTTCTGTTGCTGGACGACTTTTTACTCTCAATAACATCGTTGGACCGGAGGATAACTTTGAAGTGCAAGATACCCACTTATTTCTCTAGGTCCTCATTTTCCCTTTCCCAGCCGGCATCCTGAAAATCCTAACGCCTACACACGTGTCCAGTCCACCACTCCCACTGGCAGTCCCTCCGCAACGCAAAACCGACGACGAAACCAGCAATGGAAAATGGCGTCGTCCAAGACGGGTCGAACTTACAAGTCCTCGTACAGGGTTTCCTCATGATCCTCGCCTCCGAAATCGGGGACAAGACCTTCCTCATCGCGGCGATCCTCGCGATGCGACACCCGCGCGGCGTCGTCTTCTCAGGTGCCTTCGGCGCGCTCGCGGTCATGTCCGTCCTCTCAGCCGCACTCGGGCACGTCCTGCCGACACTCATACCCAAACGATGGACCCAGTTCGCCGCGGCGGTGCTGTTCTTCGTGTTCGGCGCGAAGATGCTGCAGGAGGGGCGGGAGATGCGCAGCGGGAGCGCGAAGATCGAGGAGGAGATGCGGGAGGCGGAGGGGGAGATCGAGGAGGACGAGGCGCTCGTGGATGGCACGGGCGCTGTTGCGGGCGATGGGCATGCTATACCACTAGAGGAGCTCGAGCGCGGAGAGGCGCATCAGGAGGAAGCTGCAGCACCGCCTTCGCCGGCAACACCGACGGCTTCGAGAAAAAGCGAAAAGGAATCCCTCCGAGAAGGCGCGCGGAATTTCTTTAGTCTGTTATTAGGACCTGTGTTCGTACAGGCGTTTGCGCTTACCTTCCTCGGCGAATGGGGAGATCGTAGTCAAATTGTCACTATCGCGCTTGGAGCTGCTCATGTACTTATTTTCTTATTGATATGGCAATGTTGCCATTTGGCTGACTTGTTTTTTCAATTTCATCGTGGCAGAACGTATACGTCGTCTCACTCGGCACCATCATAGGCCATACATGCTGTACGGCCTTCGCAGTCATCGGTGGGCGCTACGTTTCCACCAAAATCTCAGTAAAACACGGTTAGTTCTTAGTTTTCTCATCGATTGTTTATTCTATTCTCACAAAACTTCAACTCATTCCGCACAACAGTAACACTAGGCGGAGCTGCCCTCTTCCTCCTCTTCGGATTCATATACCTCTACGAAGCATTCAGAGAAAACTCCGAGCATGTACTTGCTAGTAGCGTCCCACCTGGACTCGGCCACGAAGATGCCGCGGACTTGTTGCATTGATTTGTTACCTTTAGACTTTGTTTGCTACCTATCATTCGATTTTTTTTATTTTTATTTTTTGTAGACGCAACTTAATCAATAAGGAACTTTTCGGTATATTTTCTTCTTGTTACTCAAAAGTTTCATGATGCATAGACATTGATGCAGAAATTGTGTGAGATCTTTGTCTCTCTCGACCGCCAAGGAAGCGCGTTGTGTGATGTGCCACTGCATTGATTTTGCATTGAACCTCCGCTTCAACCATCTTAGTCGAGGCTTTCTACCTACTAGTACGACACTTTGGCTTCTTCACTTTACACTTAAAACTCGAGGACCTCGTAATTCATATGTCTAAAAGGACTAAAGACTGGCTTAATCAGCGGCGCCGAACGAGATCTCTTACACACTGAATGAGGAATTCGAGGGTAGCCGACCCGCCTCTGAGTCTGACTAACTAATATCCTTGTGCTATGTCCGCCAAGTTCTCTTCGTTTTGACTTACTTGATGTACAGTTTGTTCGGCAATCATCAGCATATCTACAATAAAATAGTAGTACTAATGTGTGTAGCCAATAATTATTATGATACGGTTGAAGTTACTGTATTTATAAACCACCGGTCCCAGGTCTCCAAATCACTAAATGAAGCTGTTCTTTCCAATTCAATGCCGCCGAAGTGCAGAAAGAAGATGGATCGACGCAAGCGGGCGAGGTCTCTAGACACAACTTGGATCGAGTATCTCTCATACTGAACGTACTCATTGATCATGATATTACCATACGTCCGGAAGCGATCAGAAAGCTATCCTGTCTTGCTCAGCGAAACAGTTCGCTTCATGGCCAGAGCAGTAGGTACGTATAAAAGGACCAAAGATTTTTGGTTCAGTGCAATTATTCGACTCGCATCGAGAGAAACTCAGAAATGGCTATAGCAACAGTCCAAATCGCGCGGACTACCGCACGCTCGACATCGAGCGCAATTTGTTGCCACGCAGCTCATCCTTCCTGACCGCTCGGTGAGACGTTCTCTGTAAAGTACTTCTCGCAGCTGACGTGGTATTACCTGAGCCGTCAGACGCCCGAAGAGATCACTTTGATCAAGTGCTTTGATTCGGAGATGGACAAGGCGAGGCTGACACCACACTCTGCGTTTGTGGATACTACGGACTCTGCAGAGGCCCTGCCGAGGTAGTCGATCGAGCTAGCTTTTTTATCTGGAATGATGGAGAGTTCGCTCAGAAATCGAAGGAACTTTGTCTGAAGTAAACCGTTGTTGTTAATTAGGCTGTCACGTTGTAGTCGCTTTCTTACTGGTGACAATATTAATTTTTGGCGGACGCTGTTCAACGTGTTGAGGTCTTAAGGCTGTGGCTCTTGATTTCATTAAAGTGCGCGATCGCAAGTTTCGGAAAGAGCGAAAATAGGCTGCAGCGCCTCTACGGCATTTTAAAAAAGAGACTTTTGAATTGAGACAGCTCAAAAGCGTCGATCATGATTCCTCATCGAGGATCTACCTCGGCACATGCCGATACTACCTCGTTCAGTCTATCTCTTCATCGTGACACTGACCTTGTTGCACTAAGATCTCTCGGGAAAAAATCTCGGGCACTCGTCTTTGCGCGGTGGAGAGAATTGTTCTTCGCACGGACAATGCTGGTCGTATATAACGTGGTTTAGGTCGTGCTTTACACAAAACTCTTGCATCATCGCTGAATGTATCGTATCATCGGGATGTATTGTGCTTGACGTTAATCATCGTCGCGGTAGCGACGTCTCATTCGCACCAGGCAAGCCATATTGGTATTCCCCTCCCGGCCATCTCAACCCTCATAGATGAACCAGGTTAAAAGATAGTGCGAGGGGTGAGTGAGGACGATACCGTTTTGGCTGGGAATCCTTTCATATTTCAAGTGGGACTCTTGCTCATGCAGAGCTACAACTTCAGTGTGATCGAACTTTTGAGACGAAAATAATCTTCGTGAGAACAATCGCGTCTCATACTGTGAAATACATACATGATAAGAAATGATCTGATTATTGACTACTCTCTTTCGCCTTTACGGTTCAATGCTTCGTCTTTTTTGTCTAAAATCAAGTTCCACAACAGGAGGCGTGGATTGCTACAAGAGATCCGGCACAACGATTGCAAAAAATCCATGCCTTGGATGCTTATGCGTGTGAACAAATTCTTTTGCTTAATCGCTCCTTCGTCTCGGCCTTATGTACCTCCTATAGGATCCAGATGTTTCAAATTCTTGCGTGCTCCCTGACTTGTTATGGTATGTCCATTGTGCACAGTAACAAATATCGTCCGCGTCTTTAACCACTACTCTATCCTATCCATAATGCCGCTGTGTGCGAGCCTCAAAGCTGTGTTGATATCTGTTTGGGCCTGATTTTAAGACCGCGTTGTCTCCGTTCCAACGTCAACACTAAATATGAAAATCAAACCACGTCTATCTCCCAGACTAACGCCACGAAGCTGTGCGAGAGAGAAGATCCGTCGAAGTATCCTGAAAGTTGAAGACGAGGATCGTTCCTGTTGTACTGTGCATGTCACTGGTATTCGGAATAAGCCTCTCACAACATGTGTACTTTCCCAAGGCGGAAGCATTTTTCTGATCTGAAAGACATGTATAGACGCTCTCGAATTCAAGAAGGACTTGATCCGGGATAAATCACCGGAAAACGTGGGTTTAGCGCGAAGGCAATCAAGCCGAAAGGTGGGTACACAGGCAGAGATTCTTGTTGTAGAAAATTTCATCCGTAAGCGATATGTTCTATCAGTCTGAATCGGATTGAATTGTAAGTACTGTACGTATTCCATATGCCGTCATCGGAATAGCTGCCTTCATATTGCTTTTTAATTACTTTCTAATTTGAAAAAGATTACATACTACAGTATGATCGAATTTATACTGAATTATCGTATGTGCGTAACTTTCTAGGAAGGCGCCGGAGTTGCTATTGAGCGGTTAACATAGCTCCCATACTCATATCGTTTCGACAGAACAAACGAAGACGTTTATGTATCTTGGATCTCCAGCACGATTGTCTTCACACAGCATCTTAGACAAAGTTCGAACGTTTCTTATTGACCCATGAAAATAGGATCTTTTTGGAAAAGAACAAGATTGGAATGTATTACATAGCTCTTTTCTTTCAAAAGACGGAGCATCTCCTCTGTCGGATCCGCCTTTTAGTTGGACAATGCTAACCACATTTCTAGATCTAGAGAAGACGGAGCGAATAAGGACATATTCATCTGCTTAATGGGCGGCAACCTCTGACTCGGCGACTGACTTTGAAGAACGCTCATACCTCGGAAGAAGTCAGTCTGCGGGTCTTGGAAGCCTGATGGTTATCAGCATCTTTAACTTTATTTCAGGCGATTCCCATATTCAGAGAGAATTGACCGCCTTCGCGATTTTATGATGTCTTCTCCTTTCGAAGTGATGGTCGGGCTTTTGGTTTTCATGCTGTAGAAGGATAGATGAAACAGGCGGCGATGCGGTTTGCGGTTCTAGGAAGGTACAGAAGTTGCATACAGATATAGTACATACATAAATACACAATGCCCTTGGTGTTCTAGTGGTCCGTAAGGTTCATGATAAGGATAATGCCTATGATGTGCCAAGTCGAGAGTCTCTGTTCATGAACGATAGACTATTCTGTTAAGAATGCATAATGCCACGATGCAAAGTCTCTGGTCATGAATGTCTCGTCTTTTCTCCAGGATGAAAATTCCGATATGCTACCAATAACCGTAGCAGTTTCCATTATTTTGCTGATACTGAGCCGTCGGCTGGAAATCCATGGCGTACATCGTTGATTGCCCGGGATGCGGATTATAGCTAAATTCCGGGAACCATGGACTAAATGCGTAGCACACATCAGATTGGAAGCTCGGTCGTCGATAAGGGACAGTCGGATTATATTTGTACTCACGTCCCCACTTGTGAAGGCTCGCCCGCACCACTATGGAGGCCGTCGACGTACGTATGTAAACTCTCGCCAGGGGTCACCGTGACGTTTTGAAATTCTTGATGAACGTAGGTTTCGCTGCCGAACTGACCGTGCAGCTGCGCTCCTACTCCGTCAATGTAGGGACCGGTGTAATTGATTGACGGCGCAGGAGGGGCCATCGTGGGTAAGACAGTGTGCTCGGGCAACGGAGAGTGAAATTGCATGCTTGTCTGAGACTGCGTGATATCGTCAGAAGAGAGACTACTCCAGACCATTTTGAAGGTCGTACCTGCGGACTTCCGTCTGACTGATGCTGGTCTCTCCGAGCTTTCCGCTCGGACCATGGCACATGAGGCGAACACCGGACTCGACCCTTTGTCTTGCATCGTACGCAAAGCGGAGGATCTTCAGATATTGGCGTGCACTTCAAACCAGAATGGCAAGGGCAAGTAAATCAAATAAGTTGACAATCCGGAATGTTAAGCAGTAAATGCGCACCTTGCTTTTCGAATCCGAGCATTCACCGCAAGGTTTTGACGTTCGAGAAACGTTTCTCCGAGGGCCACTTGGTCCAGCGAGATGTTCAAGTTGAGAATCCTTTGATGTGATAGCAAAAAGCTGCTGGCTGGTCTCGGGCCGCACTTGTGAGCTTAACTCAGTCAGCTGTCCGTCAGCGACTTTGAACACCAGATACAAGGAGCTGTTCCCTGCGCGTCTTGCGTCTCGAACTGCGTGTTTAGCTTTGGATGACATGCGTTCGGCGTCGTAGCTGAGGATACGACTTGCTGAAAATCTTGCAGCAGAGTGGAGTGAATGCTTTATAGCACGTACCCCGCCATGCAAATTGTGTACCAACCGATGAAGATAAACCATCAAATTCGAGCATTGATTGAATGTGATCCATGGCACTGATTGACGAAACCATAAAGTAGATCATAAAAAAGAGATAGTGCAAGGAGGAATACAAGGCCGATGCTGTGCCCGACTGCCCTTCATTGGCTTATCCACTGGCTCGGGTTTCCGATTTGCTCAGCAGCTTACGCGGGAGACCGAAGCTGTGCCGTGGATCACATGAGATGCTGTGAGAGGGTATTGGAAAATAGAATACAAAGGGGGAAAGAGCGAGTCTCGCCTCGGGGAGTAAGCCGACTGACCGATGGCTTAAAGTGCCACCATCGCGGACGGTCCGTTGACGAAGAAGAGATGGAATGGCCGAACCAGCGTGCTCCGTGGATGACAAACCCGTCTCGGGAGAAATCGTAAAATGGATGGATTGTATCTGTGCAGAGCAAAGAAGATTGGCTGCTGCTAATGCTATCTGTGTTGGAAAGGCAAGCAGAGTTATTGGAAGCATGTTTGAATAACACATCAGAGTGTCGGGCCGACACAATTCAATCAAACCAGAAGCACGGCCCCAGCTAGAAGTAGTCGCCTGAGACACGTTGAAAAATGACCGAAATCTGGTCGTTAACGCCTGCACTGCCATGCGAGCGCTGCGTTGAACATGGCATAGAAATGACGTCGGTACTTAACAACGAGTGGAGGGTCCGCGCGATATATGCGAATCACTGCCAGCCTATGGCATTGGAAAAGCTCATTCGAGGACGAGTCTGATAGAAGGGAAGGATTCTGAACTGAAAGTGAACGACAAGCGCCATGTGACCACCGAGCCTGATGACGAAATTTCCAACTTCGTAATATTTATGTTTCCTTCTAGCGGAACCTGTTAGATCAAAAAACAAGGTTGGCTCTGAAGCGCACCAGGTTATATTGGAGTGTCGGGACCTTTACGAAGATATGCCACCAGTCAGAGGTCCACACTATAGGTACCTCGTCACTGACAAGAACTACCCGAGATGGTAAACTGGAATTTGGGGCGACTTCTGCATCGACAACAGTAGCAAGCTGGCATTGCTTCGTTGCCTTGAGGCGTGACACCAGGATCGAGAAAACAAGTTGACTGCGTAGGAATGTCAATTGCCTGTTCTAAGACGCGCTGGTCGACGACGACGGAATAGTTTCTCCACGTCGACACCACCACAGACAACTCTCAGCGAAGGCAGACTTCACATAGTCGATTACTGATGCAGTCAGTCTAGGTTGAAAGGACACGTGTGAGTAGTAAGTACTGCACAGTAATCAGGTCCGATCACGACCAATCCTCGTAGTTTGTTGTTCGTCGCCATGAGGATTTTGATTGTCCTTTCTGCCCTGATCATACCCAGGTCTAGGGCATCAGTGGCACTGGCATTACATACCAGTGCGCCTTCCACGGAGGAAATTTTTAAACATACCGTGGGATGTAATTCTGATCTGATAAGCAGGTGTTGTTCTAAGTGAAGGAGATTGCGAGATGAGGCGAATTGTGGTCAATATTTGTGCTGTATGTATGGGAAATGGGGAGGAAAAAATAAGAAAATAAAATGAAGATATTAGTAATCAGTTGGACAGTACGTAAACTTCCACGACACGGTCACGTTCAACATAACCTCCTCCCTTCGCCTCCAGAATACAAACCACGTCAACTGGTTCTCTTCGCCATCAAATAAATGGCGACGGCGCGAACGAAGAGGCCTTTTGTAACGTGTACGAATGATGTAGATCGACTTGCCACGAAGCTTGGCTCAACGCTCAAGCTCACGGATGTTGCAAATGCCGGCACGCGCACGCGAAAAGGGACAAGGATTGCTCAGCCTCAGACGAAGGCAACGAAACTACCGGACGAGAGCAGGGCTGCAGCAATGAAGAGCGTGAATAATGCTCTTCGGAGCCTGGCAGCCCCGTCTCATAACAGGGGGAATCCATCATATTCGTCCTATTCGTCCTCCGCCACGGCCGGGCGAGCTGCCCTGAACATCCTGAGAAAACTCGACCCGCAGCTGGTTGACACAGAGCGCGCTGCGCTTTGCATGGTCGGGAAACTGCTGAACTTGAATGCACATGATGCAGCTCTTGGTATTCTGGAGGACGTTCGAAGTCACCTTCCTACGCTGTACGACCATGAACAGACCCTGACATCAACCAGGACTCCTGTTTCCTTTCTTCAACTACCACTGCCGTCTTCTTCCCTCGACTCGTCGGTCCAGACGTGTATTCAAACGTATCTTACTCACTCCCTTTCCCTCGTCGCACACGTCGTTTCGACAAAGCCAGATCTATCTAAAGCGTTCTACGAAACCTTAGACGGGTCCTCGTCATTACGGTCATGGGCCAACGTCCTAACATCATTACCGCACAAATCTCTCGATGCTCTCTTCAAAAGAGCATATGTTACTCTTACAACAGCTTTCGCGTCTCCACCCGTGACACCCTTGTACGTCCTGAAGATACGATTCTGCGCATTACGCATGTTGCTACTCTCAAGCGAACTGGACATGACACCATTCTGGGAACAATGCCTCAAATATGCCGCCTCGTATGCTCGTGACGAAGATGCGAAGGAGAAAGAGAAGGAAAAGGTTGTTACGTTGCTTCCTTGTTTTGCGAGTATCGACAAAGGTGCGGACGGCAGGCGCGAGGGTAAAGGATGGATCGCGTTTTGCGAGTATTGGTTAGCTCTAGCTAAAAGAGTGAGTAAATCCTGTCGATGATGCTTGAGCTCGCGTTGATGAATCTCTAGGCTGAAGATATGCAAACACTCGCTTTTGTCGCGGTGTATATACGGAATGCCGCCTCATCTTCCAGCGACGTCTCCCAAGTGATCACAAGGACGTGCACGACGTTAACTCAGTTGACAGCGATTTTCGATCAGGGTTGTGAAGATTTTTCCGAGCTGACTTCTAAAGCTAACGTGGTCGCAACTGAGTTGCAAGAGCTCCAAGCGAAGCTGAGCCGTGGTGACGCGCTGGACAACAAACTGTGTCGTATTGTAGAAAGGTGCCGGAAAGGTTGCAGCAAGGCTTTGTCCCGCTGTCAAGATTGCACGCCCAAGAGAGACTCGATAATTGAGGTGCTTCTGAGCATAATCGCTTTCCTCGAGCGTACTGTCGAAACGACTTCAGCGAACGGCGAACGATCAGACGCGACAATATCGGCTCTTGATTCCCTGTTCCAGCTTGCCACGTCGGTCTTCCAACCACAGCACGCGGATTCGTGCGATCAAGCGTACAATTATCTCTTACGCGCTGTGCGTCTCATTGAGCGCTCTCCGTCGGGCAGTCCCGAGGAAAAGCGCTCGACTGCGAACTATCTACGTTGTGTAGCGGGGGCATTCGCAAACTTGGCTGGCGCGTTGTATAAAGCAGAGCGTCATGGCTTCGCGATTCGCTTCCTTTTGCAGGCATGTCCTCTTTCAATTCGTGCAAGCGATCATTATTCTCAAAGTATCGCCACTGAGCCACCATCCGACTCCGATAAAGACCGTGAAGTATGGTCAACACACAGATCTCAAACGTACAGACGCTGGGAACTTCTTGGTGTTTGTTATGTCAAGACCGGCGACCGCAGGCCTGCTCACGATGCATTCGTTCAAGGTGTTGTCTCGTATCCCTTTGAAGATGATGCATCAATGGCACTTGTGGGGTCTTTCGATTTTCAGCCCCCATCTACACTTGCGAATGCAATCGATCGATTGACTCACTTGGCAGTCTCGGAGCTGCGGCTTGATCCCGCAGAGGTGTCACTTCGAAAGTCATTGTTCTCTCGAGGCGTATCTGCGCCGATCGTGGGGTCGATATTAATTCGTCAAGCAACTTCGTTATTTGATCGTTCGAAACCTCACATTCGTTTGGCTATCAGTACACTCCTTTCAGATGCCTTAGATGTATATGATTCTCTGCGTTTTCCAGTCCGACGTGCGCGGACTCTTGTGCTCGTGCTGGAACATACATACTACGGAGGTAATAAGGACTCGGCTTTGGGAGATTTTAGTCCAGAAACTATCATTCAAGAGGCAGAAGTTCTACTTTCAGAGAAAGTTGGTGTTCCCATGCATCTATTATGAAGTGTGCTGACTCGGCTGTCTGTTACCTTTCGTTCACCAGGCGAGTGCAGGTGAAGACACTGCCTTCACCCATCTTCGCTCGTGCCTTAAAGCTACTATATTACTATGGGCCACGCTACACGCTCATCGCGCCTCGGAGCCTACAGAACAACTATCAAAGCGACTTCAACTGGCGCTCAACGCCCTTGAAGTGCTCGTTGCTGAACCCGTAAGTACGATGGACTCAAAAGGTCAGAATAGAGCTCGAGATCGAAAGGTCGTGCCTACTGGAACGTCAGGCACGAAGCCTATATCTCGCACAGCGCGTTCGACAGCTACGTCTTCTTCGAAACCTCGGAGTTTGCGGCCTGCTTCTGTTCGTCGACCTCCTGTAGCGTCGAATCTTTCTGATGGTGTGTGTCACTCCTGTCTTACTATTTTCATACTCACAACGAATTTAGGCGCCAATGCGACTATCACAAAGAGTCCTTCCAGCTTTAAAAGCAGAGAGCTGAGCGTATCAGAATGCACATCTTTGGCTGAGCTCCTCCGTATGTCTATGTTTCCTCGGTTTATGTTTTGATAGTGACTTCTGATATCTCGCTGATTAATAGTTATGGTTGCGGAACTACTTGATTTATCGGGCCTTGCCTTTATGAAAGTACAGCTACTGGTCCTCGTACGACGTCTCTTAGGAAAAGTTGGTGGATCTAAGGGTGAAGGTATGTGTCCGGATTCGACTGATCTATAGAAGGCACTCGAACAATTTTGGTAGCGTTTCTTCGTGCAACGTCAATGCTGGCCCATCTACTCTCTAAGCTCGGAAAGATTACACTTGCAACCAACTTACTTGTTCCGCTGGTGGATGAAGTACGCAAAGCAACGATCCCGAGCTCTTCTGGTGCCCTGCTGTTACTGAGATATGCAGAGCTCCTGACGTTCAATGGAGATACATCCGAAAGGTACGACTTGAGTTAAGAATATTTGGCACGTTTTGACTTGAACTCATCAGCATAAGCGCATATGAGGACGCTGCACGCATGGCTGAGGATCTCCCGGACGAGGACTCCGGAAAGGGTGTTTCGGCAGCCGCACGTATACGATCTAGGGCACTTATTTTGGAGAGAATCGCTATTGCTTCGCATGTCTATGCTGCGATCCAGGATGCGAAAGTGATTATCCAGAAGTTTCTTCCTCACATCATAACATTAATAATATACTTCTTTCCCATAGAACCAGCCTGTGATCGCACTCAAGGCACTCTTGCAGGCGTTGCGCTTACTAAATAGAGCGACCGATACATTGGCGAGGTTGAACCCAACACGCAAGCCGGATGGCTCGTCGGATCCTTTTGTCATGTCAGACGTCAGGGATGCGTTGCCGGGATCCGACGGACCTATCGCTGTTGTTGAATGTGGCAAAGGAGACTCGACGAGACTACCGCGATCGCTAGTGCATCTCGATGCCCTAGAATGGAGGATAGCAAATTCGCTATTCGAGACCCAGCTTGCTCTTTCACGGGCGTATGCTGCGCGCGGGTCGGTCCGCGAAGCAGAATACTTCGAGCAACAGGCGGAAGAATTAGCACATGTATTGGGCTCACCGACGATGACGCTCCATGCCTTGCTTCAAAAATCGGAATTGCAAATGGCGCTCCGGAGCATGGAGAGTTCTCTGACAACACTCGAGACAGCGACGCGGCTCACACCGGGCGCTGATGGCATGCATGAGATCGATGTGCATCGCGCTCTTGGAGACCGTTTGCTTCTCTGCTCTCACGAAAAAGAAGCACAAGGCGAATTTGATCTCGCTGGGGGAACGCTGGCAAAGGCAATGAAGAGGTTTGGTTCGTTTGACAAGCTGGCGCCAAGCACGTCAAAATCGGAGATCGAAGACGCCTTTATGCCGGTCCTCCAAGCTAAAATCTTAAGACAAAAAGGTTCGTGTTATTACCCTTTGGGGAAATTGGTTGCACTGAAATATTTTACTTCCTTTTGGAAGTTTGGCTGTTGCGAGACAGCCTGGGAGATAAGTATGAAGAGCTCCTTGAGAAACTATTTGCACTTGCCCAACGGCCGTACGTTGAGGTATTGTCCAAAACAATCTCGGTAGAAAGTTTCCTCATTGATCTCGTTAGATGCAAATCAATTCAATGCTAGGGCGACTGGCTCTTCATGACATCCATGAACGGTTCCGTGCTGATATGTCGCTGAGCTCATTGGCAGAATCGAGTACGTCTTGTTCCTAGTTTACTTGAAACAAGGCGCCGACAATTTGCTCGCATCATAGCAATCGCACTGCCTTTGGGAATGAGCAGCGAGAAGCGAATACTTCCCGTACCACCTCAGGACATCCTTGACGCACTCCAACAGGCCGATGAACATTACGTCTCGGATCTGTCACGATTTTCGGAGCGGGATAGCGTTGCTAATGTCCGATTTGCGGCCGTCGCTGAGGCACTTATCAGCACATACCAGGCGTCTATTGGAATCGCGTACGGAGGCAGTCCAGCTTTCGCTTCACACTTGCTAGGTACTTCTCCTTCACCGACGTTCTTTGTCGACATTATTTGAAATTTAATCTTAGACATGGCGTGCTCGATTACCGTCAGGCGGGAATTGATAGATGCGATCTTATTCAAAATTCCTGATCCCCTGGCGCAAGATGACATGCGTTGGCCTTCTGAGGCTTCTCCTAGCACCCAACGGCGGAGGGTTAAATCAAAAGGCAGGGGCATATTCGATGACCTGTCTGATGATGACGATGGTGAACGCTCGCTTAACGATAACAATTTGCGAGAGTACTGGGACTATGTTCTGAAGAAGCATCAATCCGAGGCTTTTGTGCAAGCTGAGAACATCAAATCTGAAATTGACGACCTTCCTGAGCACTGGATGGTCATTACGATTTCTCTCACGAGCGACAAAAGTGCTCTTCTTCTGTCCCGGCAGCGACCCAAAAAGGAGCCAATGGTGTTTTGTGTACCTTTGAAAGGCCGGCAGGACGAAGACGAGGATGGACATTTCAGCTTCGACAATGCGATGGCTGAACTCAGCGACATTATCAGATTGAGTGACGACGGTGCTAGAGGGGCCTGCCACATAAAGTCGGACGATAAAGAAGCGAAAGTTGCTTGGTGGGCGTCACGAAAGCAGCTCGATCAAAGGATGAAGGATCTCGTTGAGAACATCGAGTTCTGTTGGCTAGGTGCTTTCAAGGTGCGAATTGCTTGAAAAAACTCACATACCACTCAGCTAAGCGAACTTGACGCAGACTATACTGAGTCAGCCGAAACGCGTATCGCCGGAGGCGATCACAAATCTGCGAACCCGCCTTGAGAAAGTATTCAAAGGAATTCTTGGCGTGCATGAAAAGAAGAGCAGGAAAGTGAAGCTCCAACTCGATGCAAACCTTCTTGAGCTCTTCGCTGCTCTCCCTCCTACGTGCCGAGACGAAGAGTTGCAAGATCTTATCTACTTTGTTCTGGATCTTTACCATTTTCATGGGTTACCCGTTGCCCTTGCGGAGGTGGATATTGACCTAGTTGTGCTTGACCTGCGCTCGGCACTTGAGGAGTTCCATTCGCGAAACAGTGGAGAGATTGCTTCGGAACCAGATGCACATACATTCCTTGTATTGGATAAGAACGTGCAGGGTGTTCCGTGGGAGTCCCTTCCGGTGTTGCGGGGCCATAGTGTGAGCAGAGTACCGAGTATCTCGTTCATCGCGGACAGACTGGCATGGGCAAGGTCGCAGCGCGGTCTTTCATTGGATCCTAGCGAGGAATCTACAGACGACAGCGAAAGAATAGATCGCGTCCTCGTAGATCCTTCAAAGGGTTACTATCTCCTCAATCCTAGTGGTGACCTGTCTGGCACTGAGGGTCGATTCAGAGGCTGGGTAAATGATCTCAAGAAGGTCGGTTGGGATGGTGTCATCGGTAAGGAGCCTAGCGAACAACAATTCCTCAATGCATTATCTCGCAAAGACCTAGTAATGTGAGTATATTATCGCCTCTTTCATTACAATATGTGACTAATGTACGTCTACAGATACTTTGGACACGGAGGAGCAGAGCAATATGCGCGTTCGCATAGGATCCGGCATCTTCAACGATGCGCAGCTACTATGCTTTGGGGGTGTTCGTCTGGTTCTTTGCGCGAGATGGGGGATTTTGATCGCGTAGGCACTCCGAATAATTACATGATGGCGGGTTGTCCTTCGCTGGTCGCGAATTTGTGGGACGTCACCGACCGAGACATCGACAAATTTGCCCAGTCTGTATTCACGAAACTTCGGCTGGAACCAGGAGAGATCGGACAATGGCAGAAAGGGAAACGAAGCGCAGGGGAAGGGAAGGTGTCGATTGTTGCAGCTGTTGCTCAGAGCCGAAACGTATGCAAATTGAAGTATCTAACTGGAGCAGCTGTGGTTGTTTACGGCATTCCCTACTATCTTTGATTTCTTCCTGGAGGTCGATATATTTCCCACCTTTAGTACACACATATTCATCATTCAATTCACTTACACAATATTCACTTTGTCATCTCGCACACTATCAAGGACATTCGGACATAACTCCTCGCATAAACTTTACTCCATGCAGCTTTCGGCCTTCATAATATTATCCAGTTTCTAAAACTTGATGCTTAATGACTTCAATCCGGTGCTGCGCACCGAAAAAGGGTGAACAGTTTGTGGTGTATGCCGCGAGGGTTGCCGTCAGGTCAGTCATGCCGATCTGAAAACGGTTCCAGACCGAATTGAGGGCCGGTTGGAGCAGACCAATTCGCACGTGCAATTTATTGCCGGGCACTTTATTAGATAATAGATTAGCACACACACTGCTCTCTATACAACGTCTTTGACGCTTGCATACGACAGACATCGACGTCCAGCAGCGTCGTGTTGTGCCAGGAGGTCAGAGAGAAGAGTCCGCATTGTTGCCTTGCGTCGGCTTACATTCACAACTAGGAACATCGCTGTGCTGGCGCGGATATCATAATACTGTAACACCGCCTCCACTTTCCGTCACAAATTATATCTTCTAGCCACGGGCTCTCACTCAAACAATCACCTTCGTATCCGCTTGGCTTGCAGGAGACGTTCTTTATCTCATCTAGACTTCGGTTTTTCGTAATTTTGCATGGCTGGTGCCGTGGCAGGTCCATCCCGAGCTTCACCTGTGCCAGATATCATCGACTCGCGTAGGACATCCGGCATCTCTGGGTCTGCTGCTTCGTACCATACTGCGTTCTCGGACAATTCGCCTTCGCCTTCGTCTATGAACTTGACGGCATCCTCGGGCTCGGTTCACACGGTCGGTGCTGCGGGGAAGAGGGGCGATACCCAAGAAGCGAACCCGATGCACCTACCCTCACAGGGTAACCAGGAGGTGCATGTTGTTAAGGTCGAAACGGAGAGCGTCGAACTACGTGCTGGTCCGACTCCAGACTCGATAGTTGCTCGCGCCGGAAAGACCCTAGCCCATGTCATTACCACTGAACCCGCTGTAATGGCAGCGGGACCGCCACCCCCCTCACCTCCACCGAGCGTTGAGCATGAAGGCGACATGTCCATGACAGAACGCTCGCCTTCTCCCAAGCTTGGCATGTCTCGCTCAGAGCCATCTCAGCCCCAAGTCAGTTCGAGTACCCGATCGACGCGAAACCGCTCATTTGACGCGTCGACGGCAGGCGCATCAAATGATATACTTCGGCAACGGCCATCGACGGAAACGCGATTCTCGAGCCTATCCGTCTCTGGAACGGGTGCAATGTTTATCGCTCAATCTTCGGTACGTACGGTGCCTACAGACGAACCTAGCACTCCGAGCACATCTGAGCGACCTCCGACTGTATCAACGTCTGGTTCACCTCATCTCGCGCACGCGTCTAAAACCTCACACGTCAGCATTGACGGTCATTTACAACCGCCTCCGTCAACAACCCATCGACCCGCACGTCGCAATACGACGGGATCAGCAGCGCCAATAATGTCTTCTCGAGGATCGCAGGCGACTTTATATGCCTACAATCACGGCCATCTGCCACATCATCGAGGAGTTGCCGTTGATGACACGGACGCATATACAGCGGCACATTCAGCCGCGCAAGCCCAGATGCTCGGCCTTACTCCAGGACCGGACGGAACTCTTGGGTTTGGCGAGTTAGATCCAGATATCCTGATCCAAGCCGATCAGATTCGGCGCGAAAGAACCGCCAAGCGACGGCATCAGGAGCAACAGGAAGCGGAAATGGCTGCACTGAACAAAGCCGCAGACGAGAAGAAAGTTCTGATGGGAAACTTGATTGGCGAAGGCCATGTGAATTATGTGCTCATGTATAACATGTTAACGGGCATTCGAATAGCTGTCAGTACATCGCATCTCAATTGTTGCTTAATTACTGACAAGGTTCTAGGTCTCTCGATGTCAAGCAAAGCCCAAACGTCGTCTCACAGAAGAAGACTTCACGGCTCGACATAAATACTCATTCGATATGTGAGTGAAAGGTTCTGATACTCCACTTCATATAGCTAAAACGGTACACCCTAGCGTTGGTAACGAGTTGACCCCTTCCGCAAAATATGACTTCAAATTCAAAGATTACGCACCATGGGTATTCCGCGAACTTCGAGAAACTCACTTTGGTCTTGACCCTGCCGACTATCTCCTTTCCCTTACCGAAAAGTATATTCTCTCCGAGCTTGGCTCTCCTGGGAAGTCCGGATCCTTTTTCTACTTCTCTCGCGATTACCGCTTTATCATCAAAACGATTCACCACACGGAACATAAGTTCCTCCGAAAGATTCTGAAGGAGTATTACGAGCATGTTAAACTCAACCCGCATACTCTTCTATCGCGTTTCTATGGACTGCACCGTGTAAAACTACCTCGAGGGCGAAAGATTCACTTCGTCATCATGAACAACCTCTTCCCACCACATAAGGATATTCATGAGACGTACGACCTGAAGGGATCGACAGTCGGACGTGAATATCCTGAAGAGAAGGCGCAGAAGAATCCGAGGGCCGTGCTGAAGGACCTAAATTGGATAAACCGAGGGAAGTCGCTCGAGTTAGGCCCGGAAAAGCGAGCACTGTTGGCAGAGCAGCTAAGGCGTGATTCCGGATTGCTGAAGAGACTCAATGTGATGGACTATAGTCTACTCGTTGGGATACACAATATGCAACGTGGTAATAGGGACATGGTCCGGAAGAAGACGCTCAAAGTTTTCTCGGTAAGTACTCGATAAGCGCGGAAATTAAAGTACCGGAACTAAAGCTTCACTTCCAGCCACCCCCTTTACCTGCAGTTAAGCGGAAGCCCATGTCCCTAAAGGGGTCATCACCTGAAGCCATTGCTATGCGCAAGGCAATGCGGAGGTCAGCACCGGAGGGATTAGGGACATCGAAGGCTCTAGACCTACCGGAGGAGGACACAGGCGACCGTCAACAATTCATCTTCTACCAAGATGATGGTGGCTTGCAAGCGACGGACGAGCAAAATCAACCGATGGATACGATTTATTACCTAGGTGTTATCGATGTCCTGACACCGTATAATACGCTGAAGCGTGCGGAACATATCTGGAAAGGGTTATCTGCTGATCGGGTGGGTGCCCTTTAGTTCCTTGAGCTCGTAATGCAATTTCTAATGATTTACCTTCGCATTTTTAGCATAAGATCAGTCCAGTCCCTCCAGAGGAATACGGCGACCGATTCTTTGAATTCCTGACCTCAGTGATGCGCGGTGGTGGCGGCGCTGAGAAATTCAAACCCGAATGAACTTGCCGAATTCTCTTGCATTTTTCGTTTTCTTTCATCCATTTACAGTGCATACCTCAATAAATATTTACTCTACCTATCGCGGACTTTCTGCTTATTTTGTTCTCTTCTATCCTCACCATTCGCGTATTGACATTACATTCATTCTCCCGTCTTCCAAGTTCTGCAATCATTCAGCTTATCTAGGCCGCATCGTTTCTTAAACTACTCGTTTGACCTGGATTACCGTACCACCATCAATTTGGTATTCATTTCCATTCGGCAATATTTCACACGCTCGTTGTTTTCGCGTTTTCATTTCATTCTTTCTGGTCCTTTTTTTCGCTTGATTGGTGCCTCATTGGTGACCATTTCACTCTCCTTATTGCGGATTGACATAGATGGTATTTTACCGTTTTATTTTTGCTGTCGCATGTTCACCATAGAGTTTCCAAACGCATGGCTATAATCTAACCGAAGCGTAGGCCTTGAGGTGCCTTTCGTAATTTCAGCAACGTAGATCGGAAGCAAGTCCGGTGAGGTGTATAAATTGTAAAGACGCGTAGGTTAAATAGGTACATGGAGTGTAGTTATAGGAGAACGTAGATAATGGTTGGCATGGGGAGAAAAAAATTGTTCCTTGGTACTGAAAAGGAATTTCAGCATCGTGGAGAAAAACCCTATGGCGGCTTGAAGACGTGTTAAAAAAACCAAGCGTGCGCTTCTGACGACTGGTCGAAAATGCGTACGGCGCCTGGTGGGAGGACATGTAAATAATAAGTGTCATAGAGCTGTTGGCAGAAGCGCCGGCACTCAAGGAGTCGGTGTATCACCGTATCCGGCTTATGGCAATGGGTGCATCGGGTTGTAGGTTCTAGACATAGGCGGTATCGCGTGGAGTTGGTATGGGACACATTAACCATGGTCTGGAGGTGAGCAGTTTCAGCAGCCCACATCTAGAGCCATGTAGGTGCCCGTTTTGGCTGGGTGGTAACGTCGGGCAGTGCGGTAGCGTATGGGGTAATGCCCCGGTAGCTTTGTCGACGCATCCAGCATTGGATTGCAATACACCATGAGCGATACATGAGTTTTGCTTGGTATATCCCGATGCCCAGTGCCGTGCTAAGCGGGATGTGTATAGTGTCCTCTGAACAACGTTTTGAAGTGTCATTAGGGAATTTCCACTAACTGTACGGGATGGAGAATAGTGGTTAAAAGTGCAGTCACTTAATAAAGGTTGTAACGATGGTCATCACGAGAAAGGAAAAGTGAATCTCAGAAAGTGAGAGAAGAAAACGCGATAGTGGCAGAAAAAGGGAGATGTTTTGGGTTTTGTTTGATGTAGAGAAGAGTATGATAGGGAGATAAGAAAGGCATTGGTAGTGTCCATAGTAGAGATAAACTGAACAAAGAATATAGGAAACGGAGGAAAATCATGTTCAATACAGGAAACTGAGAAGGAACACGAAATTGAGAGATAGGGCTGATGTTGCCAAAGGGATTAATTGTTTGTGTATATTGATGAGAAAGAGGAAAAAAATGTGCATGATGTGTGATAAGATGTGCATTTTGTCGTTGGGAGAATAACTGAGTGTATTGGACGATGGAGGGGATGGATAGGGCACTTTCTACAAGAGCAGTGGGGGTCATTGGCAGTAAACCACCAATGATGCGAAGACGCCTGTAACGAAAGGGTTCCAGAAGTCTGGTTAGTTTTGGTTGTAGGGGGTGCCAAATGGCGGCCCCCCACAATAAAATAGAACATAAAATGTTGAAGTAGAAGAATCTAAAGTGTTCTACCCTCAGTCGTCGGCACCTTTGCGTCATCGATTTAAGAGTGTCCAGGTATTTAGATGCCCGGAGGACGCAGTCTTTGGTGTCTGGTGAAGTTGTTCAAGTGGCGGTATGAGATACCGAGCCATTTGAACATACAGGCAGAGGTGAGATCCGTTTCTCTCCACCTCACTGGTAAAGCTCGTGTCTCCCATCTCCGCGCTTCCCGCATTGCATGTAGTCAAGTAGAGTCAAGTGCGGGTTATGTGGACTGATCCGGGGTCTATCGATAAGCCTAGTTCTTCGGCCTTCTGTTGGAGGGAGTTTAACACGTTAGTAATGTCAACTGCTCTGCCTGTGCGTTCTAGGACAAAGCAGCCATCATCCATGTAGAACAGGGTTGTTTGCGAACCATTCTGACGAGGTACCATTGAAGTAGAATGCGATCTGTCGTTGTGAACAGATCGCATGAATGAGGCAAGTGAGGGGTAGAGATATGGTGAATTCCTGTAACATTCAGTAAATGTTGTAGGGTTGGACGTGGTCGAAGTATCCTTCGATGTCGAAGGTGACCACAACCATGGAAGTGTCGAAAGTGCAGAAGCGATCATTGAGATGTCGATAGGCCGCCGTTACCGAAGCTCCTGGCCTGCCCCCGAATTGGTTAAGGGGAAGTCCGGTAGGGGGATAAGGGTTTGTAATCATCTAGCGGTTAGTACTCGCTCGTAAAATTTTGCGAGTGATTCCTCCACACAAATGGGTCGATAGGCCCGAGTTGTAAGGGGATCATAGTCCTTGGGTTTGCGGATGAGATTGATGTAGGATTTACGAAGAGCACTAGGGTAGTGCCCCCATGTAAGGCAGGCGTTGAGGTATCGAGTAAAGTGGTTGAGGTGTTGGTCAACCGGCCATCGTGAGTCCATATGAGTGGTGATCCTCGATGGCCCTGATGAGGCTTGTGTCGGGATCTCCATTAGGGCATCGAGTCTGTGATGCGGAAGGTGTTTAGAGGGTGAGTATGCATTGGAAGTAATGTTCGCGCGGAAACTATATGTGGACACGCTCGAAACGCGCTCGCGAAAGATCAGCATTATTATTGCCACGTCTTGACCACGTAACCCTCTCCTACAGCTATACATATGCTTTAAATTGCATTTTATTTGAATCTCTTAGACATTTGCTTCGTCGATGCGCCCATTGGCAAGTGTAAATCTGAAGAGCTTAGCTCTGCTGAGTTTTGCAGGATGTGTAGCGGTTGCAGCCTCCCCCCCAGTCCGAGTTAGTCTGCGCGCGTCCTGGCAACAAATACCCTTATTGCTTGAAGCAATGTGAGTAGCCCTTCCATAAACTTCAACTATCATCTAATTCAAGACTGCAGAGAGGCGGTATCAACAGAAGAATCGCAAGCCTTCTTCCCGCTACTAGATGCACTTGTCAACTCAGACTCTCTACCTAAACTAGACAAACTCTCACCAGAGGCTATCCACCAAGCGACTTTACAGACAGCATCGTTTCTAGGGTTCCTACAAGAACCAGGTGCATATGAATCTGCGGAGCTGCAAATTGCTCTGCACGCAGCTGCGCCGAAGGTCCAGGCGTTTTACCAGTTTTATAAGGACCAACAGCGGTATGGAGAAGATGATATGGAGGCAGAGTGCGGATCTTGGATCGATTGGTACGGAGAACGGGTATGCGATGTGGATACTCTGGCGAGGCTTGCGAGCCATGAGACGATTGATGCGTCTAACGAGACTTCTAGCCTGTACGTCGAACCAGTTTGTTTGTTCAGCGTTATTTTGTTCTGACCTCTTTTCCTTCCAACAGAACGTATATCCGTCCGAAACTGCTCTCATTCGATCATGTCCTGCCCGATCCATCCCAAGAGCTGGCCCCACCTCCTCGTACAGCTATCTTCTACGCAACACCTTCTTCCTCTAACTTCCGCGAGCTGCATTCTTACCTATATAAACTCGCAACCTCACCTCAACCGCGCGTGGAATACGTATTTCGTCACAAGCCTTCCGGAAAACTGGACACCAGTAATAAAAGCTATCTTTCGGGATATGGCGTTGCGTTGGACCTGAAGAAGACGGATTATTTGGTTGTTGATGACAGGCGGTCGAGATTCAGTGGTGTGTATTCCCGATTTCATTTTGGACTTTTGCTAACAGATATCATATAGACGCCTCGGAAGATGATAGCTCTGTTGATACCCAAGGTGACAAGCTTGATTTTATAGAGACCCTAATAGAGCAATATCCAGAAAATACTACCGCGGACGCATCTGCTGCATTATCCGAATCTGAGCTTCGAAGTAAGTACGGTAATTATTCACAGTTGAACAGACTCTCACTTTGCGAGGAATATAGCTATCGCTATTAAAGCAACCCAACTAATCACCAATTCATCGGATCCACTGGCAACCCTCAAGTATTTATCCCAAAATTTCCCTAAATATGCATCACCTCTCGCCCATCGCGTCGTTGTCGATGAAGGCCTTCTCGGGGAAGTGCAGGATAACTGGATGAAAGCACAGGGAGGGTTAAATGCGATTTGGCTGAACGGTCTTACGGTGCAAGAGACGGATTTGACGTCTCTTGGATTACTCCGTTTATTGCGAAAGGAGCGTGGAGTAATGCAATCGTTGACGTCTTTAGGTCTGTCTGCTGGCCAGGCAGTAGAGCTTCTAACGCACAAAGCTATCGGTCGTGCTCAAGCGGAAAATACTGATGTGCTTGATTCAATGTTCGACGCGAGCGATAGGCGTGAAGGCGGAGACGTGATTGTCTGGTGGAACGACCTGACGAAGGATTCTCGATATGCAAGGTGGAATCCGTCACTGACTGGCGTAAGTATCAGTGTCTCGTCTTCTTTGGTTCAAATGAATGATCGGCCATCGCTTGGTTGCCAATAGCTTCTTCGACAACTTTACCCGGGCCAGTTCCACAGCGTCAAACAGAACTTGATAAACGTTGTACTTGTGGCCGACCTCTCGCAGACAGCCACTCTGAACTTCATAGGCGGTCCGGTAAACAATATCATTAGTCGGGGACTACCCATTCGCTTCGGTGTCGTACCTACTGTTGAGACAAAGGATGGTAACTACAACTCTACTACTTGCACTCAAAGCTACGTTCTCATACACTAATTGCGTTACAGCGAAGAAAATGGCGAGGCTATATTATTACATGATCGATAGATTTGGACGTACTAAGACTATGGGTTTCCTATCTCAAGTGCTTTTTTTTTCTTCTCTTCGTTGCTGAAAGTGCGTGCTAATGGGGGCACTACAAGATTGGTCAAATACGTATGCCAGTCCATCTTCTCCCCGTGTCCATAGACTGGTCTTTGGTTCGACGCGAATTTACCGAGCTGCAACGTAATCTTGCGCGAGAGGGAGAATCTACGTCGGGCACTCCAGTGAATCTCGACTCGATATTGGATGGTACATTCGGGCCGCCGAAGTCTGGGAATGATGACGAAGCATCACCTCGGCCGAGTATCGCGGAGCGCATTGAAAGGGCTCAGGGATATGCTGAACGCCTTGATGCTACGTCCGCGTCTTGCCCGACTGGTCATGCATTTGTGAACGGGAAACACTATGATCTTGATGATGTCAGTATACATTTCGTTCTGCTTTTGTACTTGCCAACTACTCAACGCGAATCGCAACAGAACTTCCTGAAGCAACTGCAAGTCGAGATGAATTCCCAGATACAGTTCTTACAGGAAAAGGTATTATCAACCGCTCATAATTCGCAACGGTCTGAAATGCCAACTGACTACTCGATAGATCTACTTGGCGGAGCTCAGTGATGCAAATTCAGCGAATATCGACACCTATTTCTACGATCTACCGAGTACGAATCTTCGACGAAATCGATATATCTTCCCTTCTTCCTCGCCCAAGTCAAGACTCGGCGGACAGACAAGCAATCTGAGAATAGTTAACGTTCCTGAGTTGTTCAAAAGGACCGGCTTCGTACCAAGAGCAAGAGCATACTTGTATTCGGGTCAGTATTCGAGACCCTTGCCTGTGTCAGGCTGATAACGGTGTTTTTGTGCAGATTCAGAAGACACCGTCTTAACCACTTTCGTTATCGCAGACCTCGACAGCAAGGCCGGTATTGCGCTGATGCGAGAAGCTCTTCGATCTCTGGTGAAAAGCCATCACTCACTCTATCCATCAGTTTGGAAGAATCTCATGTTTCTCCCTTTCCTTAGAAATCTGACTCGCGCAATCGGCTGTCATTCATTCACAACCCGACCTTAGAGGAAGAAGCTTCTGGCGGTTCTCGACGTCACATTTCGCCCGTCGTTTCTCATCTCATCTCGCATGACATCCTTTCAAAGGTGTCATTAGACGAGTTCGATGTGCTTCTGAGTCCAGAGATGGCAGTCTTCAACAACGCGGGCTCATCAGGCGAACAACTCGTATTGTCGGAGAACTCAGCTGTCTACCAGCTGCTTCAGGATGTCGGTGTTCCCATGAATGGCATGTCGGACTCGGAAATTCATAATCGCTACACGCTGTCTAGCGGGCTCTTTGTGCGAGAGCTAGGACTTGCTCCTGGTGAACTGGGTTTAGTCGTCAATGGCCGGGTATGTTTTCAATGCCTTTAGACGCTTTATTTCATATTAATATGACTCTCCGTAGATTGTTGGTCCCATCGAGTCCAATGCCTTTACTGCGCAAGACTTCGCGACTCTGGAGAAATATGAACTCCGAAAGCGAACGGGACCGGTGATTGAAGCCTTGACAAACCTCACAATAACCCCGGAAACTCTCGATAAGTACGTTGCATGCTTTTCATGTTTACGCGGGCAGTGCTAATGTTTCTTCATAACCAGGACCGCATACGTTGATCTGGTTTCAATGGCATCCTCGGTCATTTCGGCAGTTCACCTACCTGATCCGAGCGAACAAGGTCTGTTCAACACCAACCAACGTCCAAGGCAGCGAAATTATCGACAATTATCTGGAAACTTTACGTACGTGTCGTCGAGCTTGCCGGTGCGCACAAGTCTGAACTGAATATTTATAGGTCATTCTCCTTCGGTGACCCCGACAACGCCACATATCATTTCGGGGTATTGCTGGATCCAGTCAGTGAGGCCGCTCAAAAGTGGTCGGTCTTCCTCGAGGTAAGGCATTATATATCCTTACCTGTTTCAGAGAAGTGAAGTGTGAATGCGTTCCAAGTGGCTGTCTACTGTCCCATCAGTGTATGCGCAAATTTACGTGAACCCTGGTGTCTATTCAGAGGTGAGATTATTCCCGCTGGCGTGTTGATAGTAGCCTAACACAGATGCAGGTTCCCTTAAAACGCTTTTATCGCTACAATTTACCGTCAAAACTCTCATTTGACGAGAATGGGCAAGTGGTTAGAAACCTTCATGCGGACTGAGCTCATTCCTTCCGCATCACAGGGATGAAGTAGATTCAGAGACAGTCTTTGATGAGCTTCCGATCGAACCACTCTACACCCTCGCTATGGATGTACCACCCCCATGGCTGGTGCGACCACGAGAAGCATTCTATGATCTGGACAACATTCAGTTGTCGGCGTTGTCACCCGAAGACCGCGAACGAGGACTATCTGCAAATTTCGAACTCGACTATATCGTCATTGAAGGCCATGCACGCGAGACACTCACAAATATGCCTCCTCGAGGTTTACAGATGCAGCTGTCTTCTCTGGATGGAGTTCCTGTTGCCGATACGCAGGTGGTGCTAAACATGGGATATCTGCAGTTCAAGGCGAAGCCTGGAGTGTTCCAGCTGGACATTCGCGAAGGTCGCGGCCGAGATGTCTATGAGCTTGAAAGCGCGGGAAATGAAGGCTGGAATAGTCCAAATGTGTCGCTAGCAGGGAACGAAATCACAGTAGCGAGCTTCGAGGGCGTAACACTGTACCCACGAGTGAAACGACGTCCGGGAATGGAGAATGCTGATGTTCTGGATGAATTCGTTCTTGGTGACGAAGGGAGACAGGGCTTCCTTTCTGACCTTGCGTCTCGGTAAGCATTTAACATCAGTTCTGCTAGTCCTGATTACCTACTATTTTCGTCCACGTAGCGTTGTTTCGCTTTTCAGACCGAGGGAACCGGCTGTTAAGACTATTGCAGCACGTCAAGCAGATATCAATATATTCACTGTGGCATCAGGATTGCTATACGAGGCGAGCCTCTTTTTTGTACTGGTAGATCCTGCTCTATACTGATCCCTATCTAGCGCTTCGCGTCTATTATGATCTTGAGTGTACTGAGAAACACGAATAGCTCCGTAAAGTTCTGGTTCATTGAGAATTTCTTATCCCCTTCATTCCTGGTGCGTGCATCGTTTCCTTAGCTTATGACTTCTCGCTGAATAATTCCCGTTCTTAAATTAGGAATTTCTGCCTCATTTCGCCGAAGCTTATAACTTCGAGTATGAACTAGTCACCTATAAGTGGCCTACATGGCTTCGTCTACAAAAGGAGAAACAGCGCATCATCTGGGCTTATAAGATCCTCTTCCTTGATGTGCTTTTCCCGATGGACCTTAAGAAAGTTATTTTCGTAGACGCGGACCAAATTGTCCGTGCAGACTTGAAGGAACTTGTAGACCTGGATCTTCATGGTGCCCCTTATGGTTACACTCCCATGGGCGACGATAATTTGGAGATGGAAGGTTTCCGATTCTGGAAGACCGGATATTGGAAGGACTTCCTTCAAGGACGACCGTATCATATCAGGTAAGGATCAGCTGGATTCTAATCTTTATCTCGCTGCTGACGATGAGGTAAGCGCACTATATGTTGTGGATCTTGCGCGATTCCGCCAGGTAAGCATAGGTCGTCCATTGATATGTGCACGATCTCTAACCAATCGTAAATTCCCTCTAGGTTGCTGCAGGGGTAAGTTACTAATCCTTGCGTCTTTAAGTGTAGTATTAAGGGGGAGAACAGGACATTCTTCGGGGCCAGTACCAGCAACTATCGCAAGACCCGAATTCTTTAGCCAATCTGGATCAAGGTTTGTCAATCTTCTGGCCATTGGGAAGCATCGATTACTCACTCTCGCGTTTTCACAGATCTTCCCAATAATCTACAACGAGAAGTTCCAATAGTACGTTGGCTTGTTTCTTCCATTGTTTCATTGATTGGGGCTGATAGTGAATCGAAGTTTTCCTTGCACGAAGATTGGCTTTGGGTGTGTTCATAATAATCATATGCTTGTATGCGTGTCATCTGAGTAAACCTATGAAATCACCTTGCCCTCTAGTGCGAGACGTGGTGTAAGTATCATCTACTTCCACCAGCTCTTCCATGCTTCTCACGTACCGTTTTACAGGCAGCAAGGATAGGTTACATCGCGCAAAGACCATCGATCTCTGCCAAAATCCACTTACGGTCAGTACCACTACTTCTTAGCCTATCTTGTCCAATAGAACTTCAAATCCAACTTCCCGCATCGCATCCTATCGTAACTTACTTGCCTTTCCGCTGTTACACTTCTCGATCGACCCGATGACTGACCTCCTGTCTTCTATCTTCTTTTCCCTTCCCTTCTCCCCAATTTTACTATATGACTTTCACAGAAGGAACCCAAGCTCGCACGCGCTCGGCAAATCCCAGAGTGGGAAGAATACGATGCGGAGATTGCGCGCTTCACGCGCTCGCTGGCTGATGCGGGGAAAATTCGGTCGCACATCGCTGCGGCAGATGCGAACGTGCTTGCTTCCGCTGGAGGAGTCGGAGGGCCAAATGCCGTCGTTGGGGGAGAAGATGAAAATAGAGCGGATTCTGAGGAAGATAGAGGTGAGGGCGAGAGTGAAGGTGCCGGTGATCATGAAGAGGACGGGGACGAGGAAACGCGTACGAAGGACGAGCTTTAGAGATCATTCCGCTTCATATCCTACTTTCATTGATGTGAATAATTTATGTGCATATCTACATACATATATACGTACTTTCATTGGTTAACCCACATTTGGGACGAACAATCCAAGCAAGAGTCTTCTGCTCAAGTGCCGGATGGTTGCATAAAGGATGAGCGGGGCATGAGTGTACGCAACAGTTCACTGCGGTCATTTCTCTTGGCAACCATTCACAATCTCGTATAAAATCAACCAAGACGTTAAGAGCAAATCTAATATTTATTGGTTTATTCATTTGAGATGTATCACACGAAACACATTCAGACGTCGAAAAAAAGGGGAAGAGAGCGGGCAAGCAGTATACATCGCAACATGGAACACAAAACACAGGCTTCATCAGACTCACATCTACTATGGCGAGCAACCCAACGTGAAGATCTGTGGATCAAGGAACACGGATCATGGCACAATCGACGACACATGAAGGAGAAATGAAATAATAGCATTGAAGACATGAAGAGAAAACATTGATGAATCGGAAGAAAGCACTTCTTCGTTAAAAGATATCGAGCGAGGCGCAGGAGCAAAAGGCATAAAAAAATACGTGAACGAAGAAAAGCGGGTTGTGTCTAATCTAGCCTGATCCGAGATCGAGAAGGGATACGCGGGGAGGAAGCGCGGGCACAGATGTAATTAGAGATGAAGAGACGAAAGGTAGGGAAGGAGAGTGGGATGCACGAGGGTAACAGGGTTTGAAGAGGTTAAGAGGGGAAAAAAGGAGGGCGGAAGAAGGAAAGTATGATGGTCATGATGGGTTGCTCCTGCCACCGCTGCTACCGCTGCTCAAGTCTATAGCATAACGTATTACGCGAGTTATTCATTCTTTTATCAGTCCAAGACACCACCACGCAAACACGACAACTCGTCTATCTACGTTTCACCGCACCCTCAACGAGTCGCTTATACACCGGCAGTGCGCGACGGGTGACGCGCGAGCGTCTGGCCGGTCTGCGCAGCCTGGATGGAGCTGAAGCGACGAAGCTCGTCGGGCTTGACGCGAATCTTGCCACCAAGACCAACACGGCGCGCCGCACGACGGATGAAGCCGACACGGTTCGAGTACAGACTCTCGTGGATAGACGCAGCGCGAGACTGTGTACGCGTGAGCGGGATGCCGCCGGTCTCGCTTGCTTCCCTTCTCTGAGCAGCCTCGTGGCGTTGTCGGAGGTATTTGATAACCGTCCCCTTCATTGCGAACTTGATCCAGTCGAGAGGGATGAACCAGATAATGTTCCAGACCCAGACGATGCCGATCCATCCACCGGAGATAGACTGGATGTTCGTGAAGCCCCAGTCGGCGTACGCGGCGATGATCGACGAGACAACCTGCGCGACGACGAAGGCCAACATCAACGCAATCGATGGCCGTTCCATGAAGCAGAACCCGTGCGAACGCGTGACGAAGATAAGCGCTTGCGAGATGATAGCGACTTGCAAGTAGACAATGGTGTGGAGTTCCTTGTCGTTATGATCGACGTTACCTGCTGTAAGCTGACTGTCGAGCGTCACTCCGAACTTGTCCTGGAAGAAGTTGGTCTCGATGATGACAATGACGAGGATAATCCTGGAATAAAGTTAGAAAGCAGCTTCAGAAAATGCCTGTTATTACTTACGTAGACAGGGTAAGGTAGAGACCGTATGCAACAGCATAACTGAAGATCTCAGCAAGATCCCAGCTATCTGGCGTATTCGACGGCAAGACACGGTCAACCGAGAGCGTCATGATAGTGCCATCGTTAAGTAGTGCAATGATAAGAACCATGAACGGCGGGAAGTCAAAGTTGTATGCGAACGCGAGGATGGCGAAGCACACGACAATACGGATGGTCACAGCACAAGCGTAAATGGCGTAGTTCCGCATACGCTGGAAGATTTGACGCGAACCGCGGATGGCGTGCACGATAGTCGACAGACCGGGTTCCGTAAGCACGATGTCAGCTGCACCACGAGCAGCATCCGTAGCACCTTCGACAGCAATACCGACGTTCGCACGCGAGAGCGCAGGAGCATCATTCGCACCATCACCCGTCATCGCGCACAAGTGACCAAGACCCTGCAGACGCTTGACAATCTCATACTTGTGCTCCGGGAAGACACCAGCGAAACCATCCGCATCGAGGATAATCTCATCGAGGTTCTGATACTTGCTTCCGGGCTGCGGTCCCTCTTTGAGCACCTTCGCCGGGTACATGTGGTCGCCAAGACCAAGACGACGACCGGTCTCCTTTGCGATCGCAAGCTGGTCACCGGTCACCATCTTAACCTTGACACCGAGCGCAAGCGCATCATCAATGGTCTGTTTCGTGTCCTCACGAGGCGGGTCGAAGATAGCGAGAAGACCGACGAGCTCAAAGCCGTTGCCCTCACCCTCGTGATCGTCATGATCGAGCTCTTCGTATGCAACAGCAAGCGCACGAAGACCACGGGTTGCGAACTCCTCGACATCAGCCTCCAGACGATTCTCGATCTCGTCCGTTTTGTTACGAGAGCAAAGCTCGATGATAATACCAGTCATACCCTTGGTGACACGCCTGAGTTTGCCTGTCGACTGCTCACGGTACGTTATTTCCGTGCGCTTGTCAACAGGGTTGAAAGGCTTGAAATCGAGCAATTGGATGCCTTCACGCGCCTTCTTCGGGTCGTCGAGAGAGCCAACAACACACTGGTCAATCGCATCCTGGTTCTCCGTACGAGATGCATATGCTGCGAGTAAGACGACATCGTCTGCCGTGAATGGACCGTAACATTTGACGAGGTTCTTGTCGATCGTCAGCTTGTTCGTCGTTAGCGTTCCCGTCTTGTCCGAGCAAAGAATTGTGACGCCGGCAAGCTCTTCAATAGCGGTAATACGAGTGACAATAGCCTTGTGCTTCGCAAGCTGCTGGGCACCGACAGCGAGCGTCACAGACAAGACAGTAGGCATGGCAATCGGGATTCCACCGATCAAAAGCACGAGAATGTTATCGAGACCACGGCGGTAAGTGTAATGGAACGCCGGGTAGAGAATAACGATTTCAAGCACGACGAAGATACCAATGGAGACGAGACAGAATGAACCGATTTGTGCAAGAATCTTTTGCAAGTGACCGGTCGTGTCATCGTCCTGGCCGACGAGGGACGCAGCGCGACCGAAGAACGTGTTCGCACCGGTCGAAATGACAACACCTTCTGCCTCACCCTGCTTGCAAGTGGAACCACTGGACACATACGTAATCAATAACCTTATCAAACTGAACATAACGGGAATAAAGTACTCACGAAAAGCATTGATCGCCAACTTTCTTGCTCTGTGGCAGAGATTCACCCGTAAGAGCAGCCTGGTCGATCGATACGTTGATAGCTTCCGTGAGACGGCAATCCGCGGGTACGACGTCACCAATCTTGAACGCAACCATATCGCCAGGCACGAGGTCAGCTGAATCAATTTCCTGCCATTTGCCGTCCCGGCGAACTCTCGCCTTTGGAGCGAGGGAGTCCATGAGCGCCTTGACGGCATTACCAGCGTTTCGTTCTTCGTAGAAACCGATGGACGAGTTGACGAACAGAAGGAAGACGATACCGACGAAGTCCTGCCAGTCTGGAGGTTTGCCTTCACCGTTTGAGAGAGCAATGGCAACAATGGCAGCGCCTTCCATAACCCACGAAAGCGGGTTCCACATAAAACTCAGGAACTGCATTATGTTGGAAGACAGGCATAAAAAAAGAACGAGCACGTCATAAGCACACGATTCACCAAAAGGGAAGCAAACAAAATCGAGAGATGAAAAGAAATGCTGACCTGCAGGAAAGCATTCTGTTCTTCCGACTCGAGCTTATTGGGACCAAAGATCTCGAAACGACGCGTGGCCTCATCGGAACTGAGTCCCTGGTCGTCGCACTGGAGCAGCTTGAAGACGTCCTCGATGACGATCGTCTCGAGGTCGACCTTCTCCTTATCGTAAAGGTCCTCCGCACGCAGTTCGATCTGGGACATATCGACCTTGGCGTCTAGTGAAGAACAAGTAGATAGTATGTCAGAATACACGTTGCCACATAACGAGACTAATAATTTCATAAAAAGCACTGGTGGTACTTACGGGTAGCCTTTTCCTCCTCATGACCAAAATCCTTGTACTCGCGTTTACGCTTCTCCGGTGGTGGTGCATCCTCCGTAGAGGGCGCCTGGGAGGGGCTATTGTTGGCCGGTGGGCCCGCCTCTTTTTCAGCGTGGTCTGACATGATGTTAAGTTTAAGAAGAGATGAAAGCGACTAGCGCGTGAGAAGATAAGAAGGGGTAGTGTTGGGGGAGTGGGATGAAGAGAGGCGGGGAGGAGAGGGAGAAGTAGCCCTAGCTAAGCTGATGAGCCTTGCTCGCTGAGCGTGATGATGAGCTCACTCGGACGATGCTAGAGGGGAGACAGACGGGGTGTACGAGGGGGGGAAGTGAACCGACGAGAAGACGATGGACCACTCCGTTATATAACCAAATCCCCCTTCGCGCCAGCCCCGACAACTCCCTTTCTTGCGTAATCACTTCTCACACTTTTTCTAAAAATTTTATTCTCTCTCTTTCATTTCCCGGCAGCGTGTAAGCAGTCCGCTGTCAACTCCGCCTCCGTCCTCCGACAGAGCAAAGCAATAGCCCGCGTTCAGTTCAGCGCTCTTACCCTCTAACACCGACTAGCAAATCTATTCCCAATACCCACCCAAATCAAATCTTGCACCCATGCACGCCACATTCATTTATCCGTGCATTCATTCTCATTGAGGTGTGGGTAGCGAAGGTATATTGTGTTATCATCCAGAATATTCTTCCTTTCCTTCTCGGCATGAGCTCGGCAACCGGTAACGGAAGAACACAACCCGTGACATACTAAAACTAGTAACTCGGCTGAGCGGCGGAAATTGCAAGGTGAGAAGAGAGAGTTCCCGAAGAGCCGAATGCTCCACCCAACAACTTTGTGATGGTCATGGTCCGTTTTGTCCGTGCCCATCGTTTGACCAAATCACCGCGCTGTCATACCACTTGTAGCAGCGTCCACCAGGGTTCTCCGACGCCGTCGTACCTGCCGTCATCACTCAACGGGGTACCAGTCCAGTCCTTCCGCGGCTGACACCAATTGGTCATTCCACTTCGGCCGCCCGGTGAGCCACCGAGCCGCCGGGCCTGGTCTGGTCTGGTTCGGGCGTCTGGCGTTAGCTGCGCTCGGCGTATCCTGCTCACTCAGTCTCACCTACATCAAATCTGCAAGTCTCGCGACGACGATGTGACGCGCGCTGTCCGCTCTCTCGTTCTGTCTGGCCCTTTGATTATCATCCCCTAAAAACAGCGTGATCCTCGCCTATTCCGTGTGAACGCCCAACTTGTACAATCTGAAATTCACGCTCAAGCTAAAGAAAGAAAGAGACAACCCAGCCACTTGCAACTAGATTTTTGTTTTCTTATGCTAAGCCTGTCATTAATATTGGCAATACCACGACGATCCCTGTGCACTTGTAGGAACCTTTCCTTCACCTCCTTCTGAGATGACCGAGCCAATCAAACCCCGTGCGTTGTGTTCCGTTGCGTTACTTTTGCCCCCTCGCCCCCAAGCTCTTTCGTCGTCGTTTCATCGTTTCAGAATCAGCTCTAGAATCAGCTCTAGCTTGTCTTCTGGTGCTTAAGCTTGTCTGTCTTTTCGTATGCGTCCACAAAGTACCTCGCTCATCTCATGAGGCAGCCAATCACAGCACGTTCCCGCATATCTATTTTGGTATATCTTTATATCCGGGCCGGCCGGGTGAAATGTGTCAATATTAATGTTAATCCCCGGCTCAAGGATAAAAGGGAAAAAGATAAACTCCGCATCCTAAAAAAAAAAAGGGAAAAATACCGTAAAAACATAAATAAAGCCTCATTCCCAAGAATTAGAACACATGGAATGCTGACCCCGCTTAACGATAATTGATGATTCCGTCCTCCCTCGGTTCTAGCGCGTCTTTCTGTTGTCGCCAGCCTGAACATCATCCATCTACCCGGTCCCCATCTTCCAGTCAACAGGCCAAGAACAAGGCGAAACAAGCAAACAAACGTGGCTATGTGAAGCTGTAGCGTCTCTGGACTTCCTGTCACGGTAACTACAACCAGCCAAGAGAAAGTAGGAGAAACTCTCCCAACCAAGACCACGCTAGGACATGTATAACACATTTGATTAACGCCTCACTCTCTAGATCGCTTCGTTGACACAGGAATGCTTGGCGCCGGCTTTTATTTGCCTCAGGACGTCTTTGCCTTCTTTGAGGTGCGTTGATTGTCTGATGCCTTTGATTGACAACAACGAATCCAACAGTTCCAGTTCTTAGTTCCACTTCCACAATCAACCATCGCCCCCTATCAATATCAGTGTAA
The DNA here is from genome assembly GCA_037892935.1 of Phlebopus portentosus. Taxonomy (NCBI): domain Eukaryota; kingdom Fungi; phylum Basidiomycota; class Agaricomycetes; order Boletales; family Boletinellaceae; genus Phlebopus; species Phlebopus portentosus. The sequence goes on from JAYXKI010000007.1 coordinate 594,652, forward strand.
ACCAATTGCTCGTCGTGCTTTTTTGGAGAACTTCAAATCGGAGTCTATGTAGTGTCTTGTGTCTGCGGCGACTCGTAGGTGTTGCGGCTGCGGACACGCTAACATCAACCTCCATCCCACTCTTACCATGCACCTCTGCACCTCGACTCGGAGCTACACATGCAGCGCCATATGCGCTTGATATGCTATGAGAAGGTAGGTAAGCAACAAGAACATATCAATGCTTGGCATGGACGACGAGCCATGACAAGAGACAACGGAGGACCGGAGTTCTCTCGTTAGCGTCCGTCGGTCCAGTCAGTCGCGTCACCGCTTCGAGTATCAGGTAAAGGAATTTCGAATATACTTTCCTTCATAATTCTTGGCATTGACAGAAATCTTCTTTGAAGAGATACCGAATATCCGTGTGTCTTTAATTGAGTAAGATAAGGTGAGGTAAGGCGAGGTGAGAGCATCCCCCGCGCGCGTCAACGTCGTCATGTCAAAAGCAATACTGTATAATGACTTCGCGAGTACGATATGTGCGGTAGCTTTTTAACCTTTTTACCCCACATCCGCATATATCCGTACTTATTCTACCAGTCCGGGATTGTATTAATCCAGGTCTTGGCACGACAACTTGAACAAGCGATAGGTGGACTTGTCGGTTCTTGCCAAGACAAAGCAGAATCGAGGGAATGGAATGACTCCCGTCAATTCAGGTTGGAGAGGAGCCGACGTCGTTGCAGCCGATTGCCCTCACGGTTTCCATAACATTACCAACACTAATCGTCAACCCGGACCAGAATTGGACAAAGACGTACCGAATCCGTCATTTGGTAGTATACTCCGCTTCCAACAAACTTGCTCTTGGCTCAGACAACGCTGAACATATTCCATTTTAGTTATTGCTATGAAAACAGCTTGAGTGCTTATCCTTGTCCTGTGCTACAACGTGGAGAACTGCGGACGACGCGTCTTGGTTCAAGCCTTAAACATATGCTCATACTCGTTTTCCAATCCACCTCATTTCAATTTTCTTTAGCTCCAAACGGACCAGTTGCTTCGGTTCTTTGTCTCGACAATGACAACGGAAAGGATAATGACAATAGCATGTTCAAGCATTGCAAACAACCTCAAGGATTATTCACGTATATCCAGTTTCAATCTAAATCGTAGCTATTCAGACAGTACCCTTCGGATCCAGATTTCGTCCGCAGTCACATCCGCCTTCGCGTGCTTTCATCATGTTCGGTAGCATACGCACCTCCAAGCCAAGCTTACGACTCTCCATGTCCAAGCTAGTTCACGCAGCTTCACTCATCTTCCCCCAAAATGGAATCGTACAGCGTTGGTGACAAGATAGGGTTCAGTTCGGAAGCGCATACTAGTATAGATAGACTTCTGTTCATCGCTCGATAGCTCAAAGTGGCTTTACTTGAACAGCGTGTTCGAAATGCTTCCTTATTTAAGAATAAAGCGACGGTCTGTCATTTGCAAGATTCTTTGAAAATTTTCTCTATCGAACATTCTTCCTTACTCTGAAATGGTTTTCTTCGCCACCTTGGGAAAAAAGCTTCAATTGTATTTTTTTACAGTACTTATCTCTTGATCCAGTCTACTCCGCATCCAAATGTGAGTACGCGCCGCAACCACGATTCGCTGGGCATTTCCAAGCCAACAATCCCCCTTGTCTCACAACCCCACAATTCGGCGGCCTCTTTGCTTCGATCACGCATTGTGTTTTCTTCAAAAGCAGTCGCGTAGCCAATCACGAAGCGGCATCATAGAAAAGAGGAAAAGAAGAGCATGTCTCAGGGAAAAGCATTAGTTTGACCAAGCGTGGAAGCAGTTGGTTGGACCCTGCATTCTACATTCCACATTTCCTTGCCATAGCACCCATGACAGTGGGGCACCGGCCACCTGTAACCATGCCTACCAACAACCCAACGTCTACTTACGGCCGGAACGGATTTTTAGCATCACCCCGACCAATGACCGTTCCGAGCCTGTTTATCAAACCCGAGTCGGCGAATCGCGCTGCTCAGATTCGATGGGCATACGATCGCGCTCGTCCTTCAGATCAGAATCGAATTATTCTCTTCCTTTCTCTCTTATTCTCATTTTCAAATGATTCGAAAACGATCATTGATTCGAGAAGAGCCAATCGTTTATTAGAGTGTTTGATTTAATCAAGGAGTGTGAGAGCGTATCAAGCGAAAGGAGGCGAGAGCGTTGTTCATCAATGTCAAGGAGATCAAGAAAGAGGGCGGGAGAAGGCCGAAGGAGATTTGGAAATGGAATACGCGGATCAAGATGATCATCACCTTCTCACGTCTCCAGACGACTCGGAGACGTCTCTGTGCACTGCACGTCTTCCAGTCTATCCTATTTCTCGACCTGTCTGTCCTGCGCCTCCGATGGTTGTTACTGTGTTTCATACTCATCAAGCACGCTGCTTGGCGGCGCCCTTGGACGATTGACAACCAGCCGGACGCGAGACGACTACCGAATTATTACGGGACTTCCACGCTTCATCCATCCTCATCTCGCAATTCTCTTGCGCCATGAATAATTACTATCACAGGGAATATCAACCAAGAATATTCACTCATAGCGCCCTTTTCCCCTTTCAAACGAGCGAGATGAACGAAATCTCGGTAAAATCATACGCATACTGATGACAAATAAATATCATATCATCTATTTTTATCTCATAGACTAGACCTTTTGACCTTTATCTTCATACCCCTGCTTTGCCCGTACTCTTTGATAGCAGTATCTATCACCACTGTCAGCGCCTTGCTGCCTCCACGGGCTGGGGACCTTCTAGACCAGATGCGACATTCGGATGGCTTCTTCAGGTCAATTCCCTAGGCTCTAAGGTACTTCCGTCCTTTCCGGATTCGCCGATTATGTGACTTTGGAAGGCGTGCTTGATCTAGTGTGGTGTGATATTGAAAGGCTAAATACACGCATACGGATGCCGTCTGTCAGAAAGCTGAAGTCTTCGGACGTACCGCGCGATGAGGTCCTCCTTTACCACCTTTACCACACGGACTCATTCCGTACATGTTCGGCTTCCCGAAGTACCCATGGATTGATAACCTTTTCTTCCGATGTCATCCCGAACCCCCGTCCATTGGGTAGTCCATCTGCTCCCGACCGGAATCGGATGTCCGTGGCATCCAACGGTACGTGAGAGGAGAAAGGAGATCTAGAATATCCGGATGTATCACCCGGTATTCCGCGTACCCAGCAACCGTCAATCCCACAAGGTTCTATATAAGCCTTCATAGGCTATCGTGGCTTCTCGCATGCGTGCGAGCTAAAAAATTCACTGTATGCAAGGAAGACAGCGACGGTGGGACAAAGATTTCAATAACGACGAAGTGACGAGCCCGACGATCCCGATGATCCCGGGTGAGTACTTATGGCCAGTGGCTCGCCTGCTTTTACGACACTCTTTCTTTCCCTTGCTCACCGCGCCGCCCCTGTCCGGATGGCTCTGCGAAGGCATGCCATGCGGACCTGCCTGTGCTTCTTCTATGGTTAGCCCTCCTTCTTACCGTCTACCTGGTCGTTGTGGAATAAATATGTCTTCGTGGTCAGCTGTGTTCACGCTCTCTGTCTTATCTGACGGGCCTTGTGGCTGTTGAGTATCCGAAAGTCTTCATGCCATGCTCACGAATGCCAAGTGTAAAGGGATGGGAGGTTTGTGGATGGCCTGATCTTAGGACCTAGAAACCCATTAAAGACAACATCCCCCGGTTTCATTGTGGGTAGTTCGAGGGAACACTCATTCTTACAACCTATTCTCCATTCCTCCAAATCACAAACCTTTTCGACTTCTCGCCGGTTCAAGACCTCAATTGAAGATGTTTAAGGCGTTTCGACTCGTCATGTGGAACTGGAATTTGAATATCTTGATATTTGCTTGAACACTACTGGAGTGTCCGTTCGTCTGGGCATTACGTCCGCCTCGTTTCTTCTGTGGGTCTTGAATGTGAAGGAAGGAAAGCGGAAGAACTTTGCGCGCTCTATCGCCGTGGGCTCGATAAGGTGGGGATTGCATGAGACATGGAGCTTCACCCGGCGTGCTATTTCTTTCATTCGTGAGTATCCTCATTCGTTATGCTTGGCGGTATCAATGCATCTGAACAATGTGCACTTCAAGTAAATGACATTGGTGTTCCTCAGCGTATCTCATAGCACGTCGTACAGGTAATTTCTGGTCTCGTCGGCTTGCAGATGCATGGAAGCTGACATAAATTCAAAGCACGCGGTATTTGCGAGGAGCGCGGCCATTCCGCGGACGATAGCGGATATCATAACTTTCGTAAGCCACCCATCAGTCTGCAGTGGCGATTGGACGCTTCTACGTAATTCCTGTAAATGCGCCTCCTCAAAATTATTTGGAAGGTATGCCATATCTTCGTTTGCAAACCCCGCGATTTTGAAATGATCATCGTTGACATGCCCCGTGGATTGCGATGGTTTCCAGGTAAAGCAAGTCCACTAGGCAAGTCCATAAAACATCCCATGCGCAACAGTGGAGCGCTGAGAGTCCGCGAACTTGTTCTGCAGGTCGATATATACATTTCCTCTGATCCTTCCTAATTTTAGAAAGCAGAAGTCGTATCATTCCTTTGAAAGACCTGACATTTCAGAACTCCGAAGGTAAAACGACGAGAAGGAAGCAAAAAGGGCTCAAGGAGGTGCATACGGATTTTCATGAAGAATGTTCGAGGCGATTCGGACCATTCATTTTATTCATTCATCCGTACTGTTTCAGTGTGAACATCAGACAGGCTTTTATGCAAGTTTCCGGGTCTAGTCCTGGTATACACCTGCGGCGCCTCTTGGCCCATCCTACTCATCGGGAAACTAGCTATACAGTAAATTCAGAAGCCTCGAGTGCACCATGCATCATCTTGCGATCTTGAAAACGTGTGTTGCATGCTTTCGGTTTCTTATTGCACCAGGAACATGAGTTGAAAGGTTATAGAGTCCAGTCCAGATTGCCGTTCCATCGGCGGGAATTTATAGCAACTAAGAATAAAGCCTGTATTGCGATAATTTTGCCTCCGAAACCGTCGAGAACGGAACTACATGCATATTTTATAAGTATGGAAGTCTGTGCGGCCATAAATTAACTAGAAAGTGGCTCAATACGAGTCGAAAGTGAAGAGAAAGACGTAGTGATGTCATCCTTTCCGTGCTTTCATTTGTAAAGAAACATCTTTTCTTAGCCACTCACATCATACTGCACATCACTGACTCAACATTTCATTTCATTTCTCCCTCTTTACGACAGGTACTCATCCGTAAGTCCGACGAAAGTGTACTAATTTAGTGTATTTATTTATGTAGTCTGCCGCGGCTTTTGCGGCCAGAGACACCGCGGCATGATGAAATAGTTTCAAGCCCGTATTATTGGAAACCTCGGAACATGCCTGGTCCAATAGTAATCCAATCTGGTTTACATCAGTATTTATTCAGGCAGAATTGCGGGACCTGTGTGAAGGGGAGGACTTTTTGCGATTGCCCCTCTATCTCTTTGGTCAACGTTGGTCTTGTGCCCGATGCTTCCGACGCTGGCTGGCTTCGGGGAGCGCTGAGTGGCATAAAGCCGTTCCCGATGGCGAGTGCCGACGATAAGAACTCTGTCAATAATTTCAGACCGATGGTTGAGGCGACCGTCGGACTGTGAAACTCTCCGCATAAGGATGTCCTTATCAGGCTTCTAACTTCTGGTTGGACGCTTCCCAGTCCATTTCAACACTAGCTTCCGCACAAATCAGGTCTAAGGTCTTCATAGATTCCAGACATAAGATAGGAGGGTGCGCATTGTACATGTAGTCAAATGTTGTCTGTCGTCGGGCCGTTGCAACGATCCCCTCAAAGGAACGCTGACTACATCGCACTGGATTTTCTACCGAGTCCTCATTGCCGATCAACATCACTCGTGCTTGTTTCATGTCTAAAACCGAAACCGGAATTTCAGGACTATTAAGTATCGACTTACCGAAGTGCAGTGCTCCGTGCGTGCCACATATTGCATACCTACACACCCCACCTCAGGCCACGGCTCACTTTCTTGAGCTACAGCACCAGAGAAAGAAAGTTGGCCAATGCGGACTGCGCGATTCCCGAGCCCGCCTCTACTGATTGGGTAATTGGATGGAAGCATCGATTCATCGGGTTGTAAGGGCGGATGTTTCTCGAATGTCCCGCAGGGCCATATACGGCGGCACATGGCACAACCTGATCACCCTTCGGTGCAAATCCCGAACGGGTACTGACCGACGGCAGTTGACCAGGCATTTCCATGCCGTCTTGAGGTGGGTCACATTTGATGCAGGTTTAGAAGCGATCGCGGCGCAGCAGATTGGAGCTGTCAAGCGGGTTAGTTACGGCACTCATTAGGCAAAGCAGTCAATATTAATGTGCTGCAAGTGGCACTTTCGACTCGGAAGCATCTGTCGCTTGGAACATTTTAATGTAGTAACAAAGCAAGGATGATTATTGCTGCGTCTGTACACTACCAACTACTGGTACACCAGAGAGGGAAATTGAGATCGGATGTGAGTCTACTCGGAATCGTCATCATTCACTTTCGCTTTTCGCCTCCCAGCTAAACATGAGAAGACGATTCAAATACGGAATGATGCTTCAGAAGAATACTGAACAAACCTTTGCGAGTGGCGCGTTTCCGCGCAGCAGCTTTCTTGCCTTCGGCACGCTTCTCAAGAGCATGGTCTTCCTCGCCCTGTCGTTTATGTTCCTCAAGGATCTGAGATGAAAGGTTCAAACCACTGACCACTGATTCGTGGCAATTGAATAATGATGCACTTACTCCTTCGAACTCCTTGAGTTCCGAGTCCGGCTTATTCGAAGACTTGTTTGAACGAGCCTTCGCCAAAATTTCGCTGAACCGAGCGAAGACCGTTTCTTCATGCAGCTTGTCTTGGTAGAATGGTAGACCCTCGATGAGCTTCTTGACAGATCGCTCGGACTTAAATGGCAGGAGGGATAAGCAGAAAGCGACGTCCCTCCATTGTCGAGGGTCTTCTGAGAGGCGGAAGCGCTGGCATAGTTTCTCGACTATGCTTTCGGCTTGCTTTTCCTGAAGTCAATGCAAGCAGTTAGCGACGAAGGTCGGTACGATTTAAGCCATGAGCTTACTTTCTCGATGAAGGTGAAGATATACTTCATCGTGCTTTGGAATGTCTCTTCGTCGACGGCATGCTCTCCGACTGACAAGTGACTGAGAACTTTAAATGGAATAAGAAGGGTCAGACAAGGTTAACAGCGTAACGAAAGAAAGCCTTACCATCCGGTAAATTATTGTAGATCGCATTGTCCTTAGTTGACAGCTCAGTGAAGAACAGCTTCGCTAAGTCCGCTATTCTCTGCTCTGGATCTTCTAAGCATTTCGCCATTTCGCCCAGCTGACCCTTGACCTTGATCATACCGTTCAAGATCAAGTGAGTCAGTACCATGAGCGTATTCTTCTTCACAATAAGGCTGCGATCTGATAGCCCTTTATAGAGCTCGTTGCTATTCTCATCGATGATGTTGCTGAAACATACGGCGACGTCACCGAGTGCGATCACGACGTTACTTCGGACATTAGGATCTTTTGAAGTCTCAAGTATTTTGAAAAGCAGTCGATGATGTTGGTCGCAGAATTGCGAGCTAACACACAAGAGCTTGCTGAACGCGAGGATCGCAGCGGTTCGCAAGGTCTTGTTCTGTTCGAGGCAATCGTTAGTTGACTGGAAGCCTAAGGTAATAAGCCGACCATTACCTTATACTTATGAGGACTTCCGCAAATATGGACTATCATAGGACCGAACAGAGCGAGTAGGGAGTCTGGACCATAGAGAAGTTCTGATTCGCGAACCGCGGCTATCCGCTCGCCAATCTCGTCCTCAGCATTGCCAGCAACCTGCTCCAGCTCCTCGCCATCTTTACGATGGCGTTTGCTATCACCAGCAGCCTTCTCGGCTATAATTTCCAAGTTCATTATCCGCTCAAAGAAATTTCTAATAGATAGCATACCTTTTTCCTTTTCATCTTTCTGTCTCTTCCATTCCCGCTCGACAAGCTCAAGATACACGATTTGCTTGATGGCGACATGCCCGACCACGAAAAGCAGCTGACTTAGCTCAAATGCATCACCCTTATCCTCAGAACCCGTGGATTGAGTCGATTGTGCCCTTGCAGTGATAGGAGTACTTCCGTCTTCGGGAGCCATATCCTCGTCCATCGCGTCCAGACCAACAGGTTTCTCCGCTTGCTCAGACCGTTCCCGTGGAATGAATACTCTACGCGCAAGACTCTTGATCAGGTTATTGCACATAACATCCGGATGTTCGCCAAGAGCGTAGATGGTATTGATGGCCTGTTCGGCCATTCCGAACCACTCTTTTGATCTTGACGAGTGGAGAATCGCCTCCTGCAATTTCTTGAAGATGGGGTTGTCCATCTCGAGCCGGAGTGTCTTGTCCGTGAGAGAACCTTTCGCAATACGAGAACTGAGCAGATATATGATATATAGGAGAAATCGATATACCCTTGACTTTCTTTGCACTGCCATTCAGTCGCTGCAATGCTACACAAGTATATCGAGCCAACAAAAGATCAGTCTGAAGATAAATTAGCGAACAGTTCATCAGTCATCGAGAATATGCTGAGGCTAGTTGCATACTCTTCCGAAAGCGCCGAGTCCAATCTTCAGCAGCGTATCAATTCGGTCCGTTACGACAGATATCCTAGCCAAAGCCAACATTCCGAGAATGATGATTGCACCCCTCCGTTGCTGTCTCGGAAGTTGCTTATCAGAGCCTTGCACGGTTAACTTAGTAGAAAGTACAGAAGACATGGTAGGGTACTTACTGTAGACCTGCCAGAGCTTCCCGATGACATCGCTATGTATCTGATCGTCATCCATCATGGTCCTCATCATCTCTTCCAGAGAAGTGAGCTCCGCAAGTGTTGCGTCATATGTAAGCCTTTACGAGACTTATTAGTCCGAGAAGCCGATACATCGATATGACATACTCAATCATATTCTTCGCAATTCGATTGACTTGTTGCTTTGGCTCCATGTCAGGAAGAGGGTCGAAATAGAGACTACGATAGCATTCTAGGAGACGCGAGCGAATCCCCTTGAGCTCTTTACCATCTTCGGAAGTCGAGCTATTGTCTTTTGACCAAATGAGATGGATCATTTTCTTGATGCCAGCCTTGAAGCAGAAAGTCAGCATGATTTAAAAGAATTGACCAAGGCACGGAACTTACTTCTGCACCGACGAACTGATATTCATGAGCGACACGGAAGAATTCAATAGATTCCAGCACTTCTGCCTTGTTCGTTGAGCCGAGCAGCTGGCCAACAATTTCCATCGCACCTTCAATCTGACGAATGAAATTCAGCGCTTCGGCGTAATAGCGTTTGCGTAGCTTAAGATTCAGAATCTGGCTACTCTGAAGTGCAGCAAGTGCCACTTGCTCATTTGTCAGGGCAGAGATGTCAAGCTGGCTCTTCCGCGGCTTCTTTGTCTTCTTTTTTTTGTCTTTCTTCGCAGACTTGAAAGCTGATTTAGGGATGGCACGAGGCGTTCGCGTGGCCATCGACTTGCGCGGAGTTTTAGGAGTACGAAGTGGCGTTGGAGCCATAGCAGCATTACTATTCATCGGGGTCGGATTATCGTCTTCATCCTCATAAAAACCCTCATCTCCTTCCGCGCCTTCTTCGCCCTCAATTTCCTCTATCTCTCCTGGTACAGGAACATCCACGTCCATAGCGTCCTCATCGACAACTGGAGCATGAGAAATCATACTCTTTGCGCGAGAAGGACTAGTTCCTTAGGTCAGCAACCTGTTGTTGGTCTATCACTGAAGACGTACCGCATGCGCTTTCGCGCGGCCTGAATGGGAGAGCTTGTGATGTCAGCTTCGCTGCTCTCGCCATCGTCATCTTGCTGCTGAACATCATCTTCCTCGGATTCATCATCTTCGTCGGTCTCTTCTTCATCCCCCTCATTTTCCATCTCAGTCGCAGGATTCTCGATCTGAGTCATATCGATTTCCTCCAGCTCTTTACAGACCTGCTCATATCTATCCTCCCATTCGTCAAGCTTCAGAAGGCCACCGTGCATGAGACCGTACGGGTGCGTCAATATCAGCTTAGTCAATAGAGCAATAGCCTGGCGTCGAACACTACTGCCTTTGTCCTCCAAAGCGCCGACAGTCATCTCGGTCATTGTAAGACGGTGCTTTGGGAACTTGACCGGAAGATCACAAAGTTTGGCCAAAGTCGTAATGACCTTAGCACGGACGTAAGACGAGAGATCGAGGTATCGCTCCATAAGAAGCTCGAATAGGTTGTTGAGCTTCTTCTCTCGCGACTCTTGGTCCTCGTCCTCCAACATGGCAATCTCGCGGATGAGGCAGCCTATGATCTCAACGAGGGCCATTCGCATAGGGTATGACTACAGAAAATCCATAAACGACGCGATCAGCATACAAGTCTGGCATCCAGATCATGCTAGTACATACCTCACTGTCTAGGTGAGCAAGAAGCAGACTGATCTGCTTCAAGACCAATCTTGGCGATAGCTCTGCAAGGCGAACGAGGAACTTTGAAAACGCACGTGGTCCCTTGGTGTCCTGTGCGCTGAAGTTCTTGCCGGCAATTTCCCGCAATATTTCCTCAGCGAGCTGGCTGTGATCAAACTCTTTCGCGAGTACCGTGAGAGCCTCAGCCATGGGCTCGGATAGATGCTCATAGTATTGCAGACACTGCATGATGGAAATCTGCGCTCCGAAGCCATGTCCATGGTGCTTGACGGCTAGGCAGATTACTTTATACACGCCCAACTTTGTCTCGTTGGATTTCATGTACGTTTCGGACTCGCTAATATGATATGCTGGGCGCGTAAGGCAGCTAAGGGCACCGCATTAGACACAGCTAGCAGAGATAGTGGATGCTAAGCTTACTTAATAAACGCGTCCCTATCAGGTGTTGTCGTCCAAATACGATGCGTCTTCAGCCGGAGAACCTTACTGATGAGTGCAAGTGTTTGTGGAATCTGGCTGGACCAAGTCCAGTGTGCATCTTTCTTCCCTGAGCTACGTTGATTCGCCACCTTACCGCCCCTTCCTCTACGAGCCTTGGGTGCTGCCGCCGCCGGGGCATCATCATCTTCCCGAGACTTCACTTTCTCTGCCGCGCTGACAAACCACTGTAAAAGAAATGCGTACATTTCGAGTGGAGTTCGGTGCGCTGAGATCGAGTCCGGATCGCCGAGGTCCAAGTCCTTCATCGCAGATTCGTACTCGGCTAGGAGTCCAGAAATGACTGAGTCGAGCAGCTTGTTCATAGTAGAACCTTGCAGAGCATCCGCGCACCTAAATCAAGTCAGGCGTAGACCACCACAGTATCATGGCAGGCACTCACTTAAGAAGACTGCGATACACATCAAATACATGAGGATTCGTTATGTTCTCGGATGACTCCGCAACTTGCTCGACAGCATCTACATGATATGTCAGATACAGTCAGGTGAAATTAGACCTTGAAAATGACATGCCTTCGAGTAATGCGATAACTTCGCCACTGTCCATTGAGCGTACATCATGCTCATTCTCGATGGTATAGTTTGCCATATCTTGTAGATGCTGGCATTCTTCCTGTAGGCGAAAGTCGTCGGCCATCTCTAGCCTCTGGTACAGTTGTGGTTGAGTTTGAGCCGCGCGGCGTCACGACGCGACAACGCGTTCGTCACGCAACGTGATCGATCTGCTTGACGCGTACGCAGCAGCATTCCTATCCTGGACGATCTGCGTCTCTAACTTCAAGCACCTCAGAGCGCAATGCCAATATTAACGCTTTCAAGCGGCTCAACCATCACACCAATAAGATTCTGGTACTTTTCAAGCTCTATTAACGGCCAGCCTGGATATCTCCCACTGGTCCCACATATTTGCCCTTTGAAATCTCGTTCAACGTTGCTAGGCCGTACACTCCCTTAGCTCTCACACCACACAAGATGCTCCGAGTTCAGAACTCCTTAAATTAGCCTGATTTAACATGCTTCCTTTAGGTGAATTTCTTGACATTACATGCAGCACGCCTATCTGGTGGACGCAAGTGGGGTCATGCCGATTCTGGCGACTGTAGGAAGCTCAGCGCGAGACGGCTGGCCCACGGTCTGAGTTCTAACCATTGGCTCCATCGCTGCAGAAGACGGAGCTCGTGACCAGCTGGCATTACAATAACACTGGAAGGATTACGCATTCCTACGCCCTCGTCGGCCATTAGCAATCCATGCTGTCAAATTATCCGTTCCGTCGTTGCATGATCGTGAACCTGGGAAAAAAGTGTAGGCTTCGGAGTGCTTGGTCAAGGAACTATGTTCTACTGAACTGAGCATATAAAAGCAGTCCTCTACGTTTCGTATGTCTCTAATCCTCCGTGTATAAAGTCTCTTCCGCCGGGACTATCCATGTTCACAGAAACGCTCTTTAACAGCAACGTTTTTTGGGTCTATGGTGCGACTGCTCTTGCCGCTATTGCTCTGATGGTACACCTTGTACCCTATCTGACTGACTCACATTGCATCCGGGGAAATGGAATAAGCGGACCAGTTCTAGCCAGGTTCTCAGACGCGTGGCTCGGATTAGTCGCAGCTCATGGACATAGATCGGAAGTTGTCAATGACCTGCATAAGAAGCATGGTGAGTACGCATGTTGCTCTCTAAGCACGTCCGAAATTTTGATTATATTATTTTTACGATTACTTGTATTCGTTTTAGGTTCTTTCGTACGACTCGCACCAAACCACGTCTCTATACGCGATCCGGATGCAATCCAAATCATCTATGGTCATGGAAATGGAACAACAAAATCCGATTTCTACGATTCATTCTTTCAAGTTCACCACAACATATTTTCTACCCAGTCTCGAGCAGAGCATGCTAGGAAGCGCAAGGTCATTTCTCACGTATTCTCTCAGAAAAGCATCCTGGGATTTGAGTCATACATCCGTCAACACGTTGCTGAGCTCCTGGAGCAATGGGATAAGCTCTGCGAAGGTGGTAGGAAAGGCACTTCAGGCAATGATGGCGAGGGTGGCTGGGAAGGACGTCTTGGACGTGCCTGGTTCAACTGCAAGCCGTGGTTCAATTACTGGGCTTTTGACGTCATCGGTATGCTTTAAGTGGCATGTCTATCCCAAGCTCATCACTGATGATACTGTAGGTGACCTCGCCTTTGGTTCGCCATTTGGCATGGTTCGTAATGGCAGAGATGCCGCTCCTGTGGCAGTGGATCAAGAGGCCGCTATGGCTGAGTATGGCAAAGGAGAGTATGTGGATGACACTGAGGCAGTCTGTGCTATCCGGGAAATTCCCGCCGTAAAGATTTTGAATGATCGTAGCGAATATGCCCCTTCACTGGGTGTGTTGCCGCCATGGATAAGACCATTGATCCGTCAACTTCCATGGTTCGTGAGAGGAAAGGAAGCGTTAAGAGACCTTGTTGGCATGGCCGTTGCTGCTGTTGCAAAGCGCCTCGCATTTCCTACGGACCGACCGGACATCTTGAGCAAACTTCAGCAAGGCAAAGATGAGGAAGGTCGACCCATGGGCAAGGAAGAGCTCACCGCTGAAGCATTCGCTCAGCTCATCGCAGGCTCAGACACCATTGCGAAGTAAGTCTGACAACTCTTCTCTCGTGTTCGCAGAGAAACTAAAGTCAACATCTTGATCTCACAGTTCTTCGTGTGCAACGACGTACTATGTTGCGGCAAACCCTCAAATACAGGCGAAGCTTCAGAAAGAGCTCGACGAGGCACTCGGAGCTGACGTTTCCGGCAACCCGGTGACGACTTACGCTCAGGTCAAGTATCTATCGTATCTTGAAGCGGTCATCAATGAAGCCATGCGTATTCATTCCACAGCGGGGCTCGGTCTGCCCCGCGTCGTTCCCGAAGGCGGACTCATAGTATGTGGAAAGACATTCCCGAAGGGAACAGTCTTAAGCGTCACCATGTATTCCGTTCATCGCGATCCTGAGGTGTGGGGTGCAAATGCAGACGTATTCCGTCCGGAGAGGTGGTTCGAACATGATCTATCCAAACTTCAGAAATCTTTCCACCCATTCTCATTTGGACCAAGGTACGTGTAAAGCACATATCGACTTAAACTTAGGCTCACGTTCCGACTATAGGGCCTGCGTCGGACGAAACTTGGCTATGACGGAATTACTTATAATCATTTCGTCCATTTTCCGTCGTTTTGATATTGTCCTTGAACAACCCAGCGTCCGGGTGAGCAGATTGTCGTTTTTCAGATTGGCGCTGTTATTGAAAATCTACCTTGTCTCTGCCACTGCACTGGACTTTGGTCTGCCTCCTCCAAGCTCCATACGACTGAAGGTTTCATCCGCAAGGCTGATGATTGTCTATCGGTATCAAGCTCCGCAGTACGTGAATGGAATGATGCGTTTGGATTGGGAAAGAACAGGCAAGGAGGTGAAAGAATTGTGCTTGTATATATACGATTTACATATGTGAACTCAGCTCGTGTACTGAGGTCAAGTGCCATGAGTAAATTTCAGACGAGCAATGCATTCGATAATTTGGCCGAGAACTCAAGGGGCTGTCGAAGGAAAGTGTATTTACTGCGGTCTGCAACCGTGCTTATTTGCTTCACTTCCGCATCGCTGCACCTTATCGAACTAGCGCGTACGGCCCTCTAAGTAGCTGTTACATTCCGTCTTATACGCTGACAGTGAAATTCCTCGTTGCTATGTGAACTGGAGACTGGGGACTACTCTTTGAGCGGGACATGCGTCTTGTAGCCACGAAGGAAGAATACGACAATATGTGCAGGATCTGGTGCGTCAACAAGCATTTTCTCGAATCCCCTACCCTGTAACGAAGCACTTCGGAGTTGCAAGGATGAAGCATTTTGTCCGCTATGTCTTCCTAGCAAGGGTGCAACGGTAACTCGACCTCGCGCGTGCTCATTTACTTTATGTAGCGTCTGTTTTTGTTTTTGCTACGTGCTGGGAAAAGTGCTGAAACATACCCGACGGTCATGATAGTACCTTGCCAAGCACGTGAGTCTTTGGACCGATAGCTCAGTGGTAGAGCGTGGGATTGCAGATCCTAAGGTCGGGTGTTCGACCCACTCTCGGTCCTTGGGCAGTTTTTCCAACAAATTTTACTGTTTTCGGTGTGGACAGCTCCATTGTCCATGCAACATTGCAACACTTAGATCGTGGCGAGGAGTAGAAGATTATTTTCCCGAGCATTGTCAGTACACACAGTAGTGCGTTTCAGTGCCGCGATGTTCAATGTAATCCACGAATGCGAATGGCAAGGTCGCGCTACAGCAAATGCACCTGCTCGAATCATTTATCACGATAATGTTAGTGCTCAAAGTGAATGGTTGGAATAGATAGCGTTATGACGGTAGGAGTAACTGATAACAATTTTCATGACGGGAAATAAATATGGTCTATTTATGACTACCCTCCACCCGCCATTTGGCCAAAGAGTTGAGTGCTCGGTTACCTGCCAGAATGGTGACGGAACCGAGCACAGCGCCGTATGCCAACACCTGTCCCAGATGCAAAGCCGCCCAATACCAAAGAAGCAAGCCCTCCATAGCGCCGAGCAGGCCGACGAAAGTAAGAATCTGAGGCCTGGAGAGGTATGGAAGGCCGTGGGGAATTTTTGAGAGCTACGCGTATCAAACCCCCTCAAGTCAGTATCGAAGATAACATATGTCGGAACTGGTTGGACGAGGACTCACAAAGGCAAAAAGGAGAAGCCAGGGTGCCAGGACAACTCCAGTGAAGACTGCACTTATGAATCTTGGCGGGGACTTGGGTTCTGGCCGGAAGGTGTGCTGGATCTCGGGGAGAGGATGGAAAGATGGTTCTTCAGGGTGCTGCGGAGGGGGCGCCGAAGGTGGAATGGAGAGATCAAAGATATGCGTGTGAAGAGGGTCATGCACGAATGAGCCGAGGATGAGGGAAACTTTTAATGCTGCATCGCCGGAAGGAGGGAGGGACTGTGGTGGACGAGCCATGTTCTACATACCATAGCCACACCAGAACCCAGATAATTGACACATTAGCAAATTCATAGAGCAAGAATGAAACCTGTTACGGACCAGTTCGAATTTCGCTTTCCCTCCGCCATTCACCCTAACGGGCTGAATGCCTTCTTCACCAGTCTGCTCGTCATAAAAACGGAGGAACGTCTGGTGAGGCTGCACGCCCTTGTCCTTCCCTTCTTCAGTGATGGTGAACGACATTTTCAGCGTGTCCGTCGGTCCAAGAGTTAAAGGCGTCGATGGAGGCTCGCCTCCGACTTTCAGACTATCAACGACGACAGAAGTACACAAAGTTAGCCCGTGATGATTACGGGAACTCTAGAAGCCAGACGTACGTTTCTGTTCGTAATTGCGATCCATTGTTGGATGAGATTGTCACGCGAGCATTTTGAACGGCAAGCTGAGCTGCGCTGACCACGGCTGCTATGAATGGGAGCAGAAGCAGCGAGCGAGTCATCATGGCGAATAACGTAGAGAAGAAGGCAAGAAGGGACGCGTCGAATTGACACGCTGGTGGGTCACTCGGAAACCGCTGTCGTGGCAGATGATCGGCGGTGTGGAATACAAAAATAAATACTCAAAAATGTAATCTCGCTAAATCCGGGGAAATGCTCAGTCTCATGCATACAATGTTTCTGACGTTCAGTTCCAACAGACGGGTTCACCACACAGTAGGTATGTACGTATGAGAGATTGATGTCCTGGACCAATATTTTCTGGTTCTGATTCGCTATTCAGCATTACTCACTCACTCAATACAAGGTCATTTATCCACAGCTACGCCCCTCACCACATCCTTCCACTCGTCCAAGTTCCTCAAGACAGTATTACACTTCTCCCGTATATTCGCTTCAGCATCCGTTCCTAATACCAGCAAACCGAGTTCTGGCCAACTCTTCTTCCCGGTTACGATATCCATGATAGCACGAGCACATTTCTCCGCATCACCTTCGCAAGGAACCTTGTTCATCCATTCGATCTGACGGTTTCGCAGTTCTGCATAGTCCGCAATATATTCATCTGTTCTCTCCTTCGCTTCTCCATCCGTGTGCATTTCACCGTTACGATAAATTATTTCCGAGCCCGCTTGTCGTGTGATGTCGGTTTTTGCGACAGTGGGTAGGAGAGAATCCGGTGATGTAGGAAGAAGCGTCATCTTTTGCCAGTTCTGCGTACGCATTCCACCAGGGAGAACGTTGAGTACTTTGATGCCCAGAGGTGCAACTTCCACGGCCAGAGACTCTGCCATAGCTACGCAGAAATATTTCGTATTAGTAGAGAGTACGTTTAGGACGGGACCAATGTCTAGGGCTAACCGATAAGTGCCGCTTTGGAGGAGGCATACGTCCCTTAATTGATCGAATCCGATGATTATTGGATGTATTATAAGACTTCGTAAGAAAATCCACTCACCATACATCTATTGTAGGCAGGCATCTCTGTATCAGTAATGGTCAAGCATATCCTCTGCACAGTATTCTTACAGGAACGTGTGCTCTCCAAGAAGAACGACTCCCGACAAACACAATTGCACCTCTTCTTCGTGCTCGCATGTAAGGCAGAAATGCATTCGTTACGTTCAAGGGACCAAAGAAGTTCGTATCAAGCTGTTTCTTGTAACCTTCAACACTACAGGAGGATGAGGTGAATTCAGTCAGTCCCTCCTCTTTTCTTTTCTTGAAAGAGCAGAAGACCCACCCGACTTCTTCTGTGATTCCAAGCATCCCAACGCCAGCATTGTTAACGAGGACGTCAATACACCCCCACTTTCCGACTACTTCATCCGCTAATGAACGTATTTCCGCAAATGGAGCAGTAACGTCAAGACACGCTATAAGCACTCGCTCGGCTGTCTTTGGACTACATAGGCCCATATTTGAATTCATCACGCAAATACTCAGATGGACAATGATAAGACATACTCGCTTGTGAAGTGCCGGATGCTCTCAATATTTCGTGCAGTAGCAACGACACGATCTCCTCGTGCGAGTGCTACTTGGACGAGTGCACTTCCTAGACCGGAAGATGTACCTAAACTCACAATCGCCTCATTGAACCGGCAAGCTTATGAACTAGCTCGATAAGCGCACCTGTGATAACCCACACAAGACTCTCGGAAGGACCGCTAGCTGTCTCTTCCCTCCCATTCATCTCAACTTATATTGTGAGGGCTGTAGGGAGCGAATTGAAAGATATCCAAAGTCGTGCGCCGAAGCTCTCGCAAACGTTGATGAGTTTGAGGAACAGTGAGCTCACCAATGATGCTCAACCAGATATGCGTTTGTCGGAAGTTATCATTTATTTATATGAAATAGAATGCCGCCTGTGAACAGTCCGAGAACTTCAAGCTCCATAAGCCAGACCTGAAATACGACTGGTCAACTCTAGTCAACGGATCAATGAAACCTTGTCAGGTGCTATTGATCGTTGTTAGATACGCTTTGATCGAATCAATTTCGGCCCGCTTTGCGGAGTGCACTCCATTTGACGTTAAGGCCATGTCAGGTTTGAATTAGGTTGAAGTTTCTCACGCGAAAGTGAATGAATCAAAATCAATTGATTCCGCTTTGATTGTAGTAGGATCGAACAACATAATGATTATGGATTGAATCTGGCTGGCTAAGTCTCCAAGGCAATCCCTCTTACCACTTCTTTCCACTCATCCAAGCTCTTCAAGATCGCATTGCATTTATCTCTAATATTCGCTTCGGCATCCGTCCCCAGAATCAGCATATTTAGATCCGGCCAACTCAAGGTTTTGTTTGCACCTTCGACTTCTCCATCAGTAGAGGAATGCTGTCTTCGTGCGTCTCCGCACACAACATCGATGATAGCTTGTGCAGATTTCTCCACGTCTCCGTTGATACCGGATGAAGACGTTTTGGCCCAAGAGATAACCCGTTTCCGCATCTCGACATAATCCGCAATGTGTTGCTCATCAGTGTGCGTCGCTCCAGGTTCAGGTTCAGAAGGCCTTTCTGATGATCTTTTCTGAGCTTGAGTTGTACCTGGACCGATCAGCGTTGCGACAGGAGGAAGAAGAGCGTCGGGTATCGTCGGCAAAAACACGTATTCGTGCCATGTTCGTGACTGCTTGAGGCCTCCCGGGAGGACGTTCAGCACTTTGATACCGAAAGGCGCGACTTCTACGGCAAGTGCTTCTGCTGCAGCTTGAGCCCGCCAATGTGATGTAAGAATCAAGGAATAGCTTGATGTAACTTGTATCAATACTCACCAGTAATCGCGGCCTTGGACGAGGCGTAAGGCCCTAAAAATAAGGGGCTTCAGCATAAACAGCCAACTTCGTTAATGAATGTAGCTCAGCGGACCTAGCATCTGCGAGATACACATGCAAAGTCAGTGTGAGAAGTAGTCATCAATGGTATCACATGTCTTACAGGAACGTTCGTCCTCCAAGAAGATCTACTCCCAACAAATACAATCGTCCCTTCCCTTTGTGCACGCATGTAAGGAAGAAACGCATTCGCAACATTCAGTTGTCCAAAGAAATTCACGTCAAACTGCTTTTGGTAGCCTTCCGCACTTCAAACGACGATTCAAATACATGCGGGTGCGTCTGTTTACACAAGGATCACTCACCCGATTTCCTCAGTCATCCCAAGCAAGCAGGAACCTGCATTGTTTACCAATACATCCACGCGACCCCATTTCTCTATTACTTCGCCCGCTAGGACACGTAATTCAGAAAATGAAGCGGTAACATCGAGCTTCATCGTATGCACTCTTGAAGCCGTTTCCGGACTCAGTTTCGCGGAGATTAGAAGAGCGAAAGCACTTGACTTATAAAAACGACTTACTTCCCAGAAAATTCGGAAAGATCGTTCAATTTACGAGCTGTAGCGACAACATAGTCTCCTCGAGCAAGTGCAACATGAACTAGTGTACGTCCCAGACCAGAGGAGGTGCCTGAGAAATTATGAAGATCAGTAGGACCTTGGGCGAGGGCACGATGATACTCACCCGTGATAACCCACACTCTCTTCTTTTGGGTTGTTCCAGATGGTATCTCTTTTGTAGTTCCAGACATCGTAACTTTGATAGAGGATTCTTGTCTATGTCCACTACTTTTAGAGGATGCCAGTCTTTTTCGAAATCAAAGCAACCAGGAATCTCAAGTGAAGAAATAAGATCGGTTCCGATAAAGGTCAGACGCTTCTTGAAGTGCGATGCGTTATTGAGAGAGACACAATAAGCCTGATATGCAAATTCCTGTGGGAGATTTTCAACAGCGATTGAAGATGACATGATGCTTGATCAGATCTCGGAAAAATCATGTGGAACAAATCAAGTCCACATTAAAAAATCTAAACTCCGCTTCAAGTTTACAACTATCTCAACGATCTGCGGCGACACCTCTTGCAACGTCCTTCCATATATCCAAGTTTCTCAACACCGCGTCGCACTTATCCCTGATGTTAGTCTCTGCGTCTGAACCCAATACCAACAAATTTCCTTCTGGCCAATTCCTTCCAGGTCCTTTTCTCTCCATCACATCTGAACTCTTGTTCGGTTGTTCCACATTACCCGCTACAATATTATAAATGGCCCGTGCGCATTTCTCCGGATCCCCGTCACATACCGCAGAACGCATCCGTTTGATCTGATATTCTCGTAGCTCGGAATAATCTTCAATGTGTCTCTCGATGTGCTGTCTTGCGATGCCGTTCATTTTCGGAGTTTCCGGTTCTCCTTTAAAGTTGCGCCCTTCATCATTGCCCTGATTGGGGGTAAGAGGTAAGAGCGAGTTAGGCGACATCGGAAGCAGGGTCATTTTGGACCAGCTGCACGTCTGCATGCCTCCTGGGAGAACATTCAGGACTTTGATGTTCAAAGTCGCAACTTCGACGGCAAGTGACTCAGCCGCAGCTGCCGCGTTAAGAAAACGTCAGCGTCGAAACGAAGGCAAAAGGTATTGTCTACCAGTAAGAGCAGCTTTAGACGCCGCGTATGTCCCTAAGAATGTCATTCAGAATCCGGGCACTTTCAGCTGCTGTTCACGGACAATCTCAACTCACCCATCATCTGCTCAATGTAACAGCATGGATGTTGATCAATTCGTCTTGCTATTGGTTAGGAAACTCGGTCCTTACAGGAATGTGGGTTCTCCAGGACGAGCGACTCCCGACAAAAACAATCGTTCCCTCCCGTTGTGCTCTCATATAAGGCAAGAACGCATTCGTGACGTTCAGCGGACCAAAGAAATTCACCGCGAACTGTTTCTGGTATCCTTCAACACTGTGATACAGTACAATATCAGTCATGATCGAACATTATTTCTCAATGGTCAACATACCCCACTTCCTCAGTGATTCCAAGAAAACCTGCACCGGCGTTATTGACGAGGACATCCACGCGACCCCATTTCGAAATGACCTCCTCTGCCGCTGCGCGAATTTCCGAGAAGGGAGCAGTAATATCGAGTTTCAGGACATGAATTCGAGACGTTGTCTCTAAACTTCAAGTAGTTTCTAAGTCAGAAATGAATCGCTGCGAATGCTATGTACACGCACTTGTCTGCGAGGTCACATACACTGTCGACACTCCGGACAGTAGCTATGACATAGTCACCACAAGCAAGCGCTACTTGTCTGAGGGAGCGACCCAAGCCGGAAGACGTGCCTGTCGAATATTAGTTGCACTGAATAGTATACTGTAGACGGGACAAATGCAGTCAATGTATACCTGTGATGACCCAGACTCGTTTCTTCGGACCTTCATGGGTGTTCTCTGCCTTAGTGCCATTCATCGATAGAGCTCAGATACAGAGATATATGACAGTGAAAGAGAGTAGGTAGTGTCTTCTTGATAGCATTCGAGCTCTCAATGAACGGAGCCGGTGGGAAGTGGAAGGAAGACAAGAAGTACCAAAGGTGGAACACGAGACCACTTTCATCCAATTATATATCTGATAAGCATCGGTAGCTGACGGATAACATTTATCATCCCACAGGATTGTGTTGTATACGGTATGATCGTCTCAATGACGGAGCAGATGCTTAGACCACTCTTTGGCGCCGAATGAATCAGGTCGCGCAGGACAGGCAAGCCCGCAGGATCTGGCGCAATTTTCAGTGCAGGATGTGTTCGTACGAGAACATATGTATGCATGTCCCTATGTTCTTGACATATTGTAGACATGATGAGGACAGAAGAGTAGGTTGAAAAGAGAGTATACAATGAAATCATGCAATCAGCTTGACTACGCCTCCGGCCTCTTTGATCTTCTCCCTGTGATGCATCATTAGATAAAATCGACAAAGGAAAAAGTAGGACGCACTCTGCACGTTTGGATACGAATCGTGCTTTTACGATGCAAGGCAGTTTTGGTAGACTTCATGTACGTTGAGCAAGGCAATCTGAACGCAAATTCACAGCGACTCGACTCACAGTCCATTCCCAAGCACCTTGCTGTACCCCGCCGCAAGAGTGTCAATGACCGGAACAACATCAGAATCCTCCGACAGGCCCTCCTTCTCTTCCTTCGGTACCAACGTCCATAGCTTGTCGACATTGATTATACGATTCCAGTATTGGTTGCGCGTGAGGTGGAAGTAGCGCATACCGACCTTACCGAAGTAACCGGGGTGGTATTTGTCGAAGTTCGTGCTAGTCAGAGAGGAAAATAAGTATAGGACAAAGAGATAGAAGGAGCGATAGGACGTACCGGTGATGATGCATACCACCAGCGAGACCACGACCGCCTGGGTGTTTCCGGTGCTTGCCAACACGACCGTGGCCGGCGGAGACGTGTCCGCGGTGCTTGCGGGTCTTTGAGAGATGTGTCGGCATCTACGAGAGGCAAAATGATACAGTCAGTAAGGCGCTTGTTTCTTGAAGAATCGCCTCCGCCAGCTGGTCCATCCGTCGTCTGTCCCATGCCATCCATCCTCTCTTCCAGCAATCCATCCTTTCCTCCTTCGTCCGCAGATCTACTGCTCATCGTGACTATTTAGATTCATTCCAGGGACGACGTCTGACTCGGCTGGCGGTAACGACGAGCGGTATTCACCTTTGTTTTGTCTTGAGGAGGGTCAGTCGCTCACCTCTCGACCCCCCAAATTATTCTTGACTTGCCGTCTTTCCAAATTCGGCATGTGTGACAAGAGTTCTAACCAGCGTGACTCTAATTATTTCCGGCATATCCACAACTCTCTTTCTTACCTCCAACCTGCAAAAGTGAGTGCCTCTTCTTTAACGGGTTCACAGCAAATGATGGTCGTTATTTATTGTCGTTGAACTCACTATGATAAAAAAACCATGTCCAACTTCTGATTCTCATTCATTATTTCATCGAATTTCGGTGACCACGAACTCCGAACTCGGTTCTGACTTTTCTTTCGTTTGCAGTGAGCAGTGGTATTAACGCCATTCAACGACACGAACTTTACGTACTTGATGATGGAGAGAAGCCGTAGGCATAATTTGTCTTTTCTTTGGATAGACAGAGTCGGTGACGGAGAAACAGGCTTGTAATTACCGAGGACACGAAAGTTCCAAACGCAGCGACTTTCCAAATCGTCAAGCAGGATCATACGCTGGCCAATATGCTCAGACAGTGCGTTGCCCTCATTGCTACTGCGTTATATTTGTATTGACATACACTTCAAAATTAGTCAGCTATTATCAAACCCCGCCGTTCTCTTCGCAGGGTACAAAGTACCCCATCCTCTACAACCCAGCTTCCAACTGAAGATCCAGACCGACGGGAGCATCACGCCAGTGGATGCCGTCGAGCGAGCTGCAGCAGACCTCATTGGCACACTCACGACGCTCGAGACCAAATTCCGCCGCGAGTTTACCTACCTTGAGATGGAGGGTACGGACGGGACTGGTGCGGTTGGTCTGGGACGCGTTGGTGCTGGAGATGTTGGTTTGGATGCGGCCGGTGCGTATGGCGAAGGTGCGGCTTGGTCGGGGAGGGACTACCTTGACATTTGATTTCGACTCTGGTTATTCTCGGTTTTGCTCTTGCATTGTATTGACAGTATCATCAGTGTATTTTATTCCATGCATTATTGAATGTCCAGCATAGTTCTCTTAAATCCAGCAAAACAAGCGTATAACAGTTCTAGACCTAGAAAGTAACACACTAGGCTGAGTATAACATCATTTGCCCGCACTTGCATTCCCTTTCCCCATCCGATCCAAAAGCACCTTCGTACACCTCTTTAGCGACTCTGCTTCCGATGGCAAGGCCAGTCCCCCTCCCGCCCATCTCACCTTCAAATTCGAGTCCAACAAATACACAAACCCGATATGCTTATTATTCATCCGTAACGGCTCACGCACGTATTCCATGTTCTGACGGGATAGGATGTACGTCGGGTGTAGCTCCTTGGGAATGTTACGCCGTAACGAGGAGACGTAGAGTGACACGAGAAGTGCCTTCGCGTAGTTTTCCTGGAGGTTGATTTGTACGAAGCGGTAGTGCGGGTTGGAGAGGAACGCTTCATTCGTCTCGCGTACGAAGCTGTCTACATGTTCCTACGCTTCGCTTGAGAACTCCATTCACAATGCTATGATTTGGACTTGCATACCTCCGAAATTGCGGTCGAGAGCATAGCAATGACAGAAACCTTCCCCTTACACAAATTTGTCGTATGCACAGTCTCACTCCCCGCCAGACAGCTTCCCGAGATGTCAGGGAAATACAGCGCATGGTCTTCACGAATGAGCGTCCTGGGAGCGATCCATGTCTTTCCTCCATGTTTACGCGTTGCGTTCAAGTCATGGAAATATCCCTTTGTAGCTTCTTTAACACTATCTGCCCATAAGTTCGTTATAGCATTCCGGATGCCATTAGAGAGGAGGACGATGCACTTACATGTGCTTTCGCCGAGCGAGACGCACGTCTTGGTTCATCAGCTCCATGGTTTCGTCTCGCCATGATCTGCGAAACGTTGTGGGAACGTCCGGCACACCTAGAGGTTGCGGAAGGTACGGAAGTGTCCCGCTTTCTGGGAACGATGCCTGATCAATGGGGGCTGCTGAGCTGGAGGCCGTCGGAGCGTCGGCCTGGGTAGGTGATGAAGACCCAGCAGTGCCGTTCACGGTCGTTTCTGTCGACTTGTACCGTCGTGATCTCACAGCAGAGGCACCCAGTCCCGCGCGCTGTACACGAATCTCAGTAGCTATACGCCGTGCAGAATGTCGCGAAAGCGCTCGAGGCAGCATTCTCAAAGCGCAAAAATCAAAGAAAATTGAGCGGAAAATGTGATTATGTCGACGCCATCCACGTGACCTTATTAGTTCTTGACGCGCCTTCTCTGTTCGACGCACACACAACACCTCTTGACCGACAACCACAACCATCTCTTTTCCTCTTCTTTCACTACCCTTAAACACGATATAAAATGGTGTGTTTTTTTTACATCTTGGTCGACATACTCGAGCTGACAAACTATCGTGTGCACAATGTAGAGCGGAAAAGGTACACAACACTTCATCGAATTTCTTGTGACGCGTCAACTGACGAACAACAACCGCCACCTCCCATATCTCCAGGCAAAGCAGGAAAATCCGGAGGCAAGGCAGGTGGCGAGGGCAAGACCCAATCGCGCTCTGCAAAAGCCGGCTTGCAGTTCCCCGTCGGCCGTATCCACCGTCTCCTCAAGCGCGGGAACTACGCTCAGCGCGTCGGCGCTGGTGCTCCAGGTCCGTTCTCACTTCTCATGTTCTGATAAACGTAGTCCGTGCTGAAGTCAAGTGTTCAATAGTCTACCTCGCGGCAGTCCTCGAATACCTCGCCGCTGAGATCCTCGAGCTAGCCGGGAACGCCGCACGGGACAACAAAAAGCAGCGTATCGTCCCCCGACACTTACAGCTCGCCATCCGCAATGACGAAGAGTCAGTCATTTATTCATCTTGCTGCCTTTAACGAGCTCTAAGCTGATGGTTTTGTATGAATTGCCCATGTAGACTAAACAAACTCCTGGGCAACGTCGTCATCAGCCAGGGCGGCGTCGTGCCCTTCATCAATCCTGAAGTAAGCAGAAGCAATGGTCTTCTCTTTTCTTTTCTTATCCAACTCATGCTTCTCGAGCTGACTAACCCAACTATAGCTTCTCCCGAACAAGTCTGCAAAGGGCAAGAAGGAAGGCCAGAGTCAGGAAGTTTGACCGACATACATAGACCGATTAAACACCAGAGCTTTTCCTTTTTACTCTCGTCGTGTCTTCGAGTTGCTATTATTTTGTCTGTTGTTGTCACTGTCAGCGATGTATCAGTGTCTTGTACATTAATATCATCTGCAAAAAAAAAGCCGACATACTATCCCATGCACCTTCTCAAGAAACAAGGATCCTTGAAATTTGTTCTATGGCTGCATAAATGCGAGGTACACGGTAAACCCGACCTGTGATACATACATACATATGTACGATACATATCAACGAAGTGCAATGCAATGAACGCAATGATCATTGATCATACAAACAAACAAACAAACAAACAAAGTCCCAAAAAGTGAATGAACTAAAAATAATGAAAGGCTACATGCTTGCTCGTTTTCGTAGTCATAGCGCAAGTTGAATTGGAGTTGTTACGGGCTACACATCATACGTTCTTTTGCTCGATTTGCTTGCTTTTTTTTCGTCCTCGAAGGGGAGGATACAAGATGTGATGAACGTTAGGCGGGGAGAAGAGGGAGGGAGTTAGGGGAGAAAAGACGGGGAAGTAATACAGGGGTAAGTGGAGGAAGGAAAGGGGAAGAAGGGAAAGTGGCACAGCAGCAAGTAGGGAAAAGGACTGTGACGGGTATCCACAAGAAAAACGAAGGACAAAGATCAAGATATGGACCAAAGACAAGACGAAGTCGCTCAAGAAAGCGATCCGTTAAAAGGTGACGGTGAAGATAATAGTTTTCTAATCGTCCTCGTCCTCGTCCCTACTCTCAACAGAGACGGAGCCAAACCCAAGTAGGGGCGCGTTCCCCTCCTCGACTTCCCCCGCATCGATGTCCTTCTCCAGGTCTACTTTCTCAAACTCGTCAGTCACTTCACTAACGCCTCCTCCCTCCCCTCCTCCCTCGCCCTCAACATTCCCTCCTCCGCCTTCACTCATGTCCACATCCCCATTCCCATTCCCATTCCCACTCCCATTCTTCTCTCTCCCCACCCTCGCCCGGAGCATCCTCACCTCCCTCTTCAGCGCCTCGATATACTCGTCCCTCCTCTCCACCCGTCCCTTCAAAAGGCGAATATACTCGTTCCCGCATCTCAAGAGCGTCAACTTGCTCACCGCCCTATTCGGTCCCTGTACGTCCCCCCTCGGCGGTCCGCGCGGGGGCATGCTCCCGGGCAAGTGCGCCTCGACCGCGCTGCCTAGCCCGTACGCCTGATGATACCCCTCCTCGTTCGGCAGGGGCAGCGGAGGGAGCAGTAGCCGCAGCTGGTCAAAGGAGGTTTTGAGCGAGTCCCGGCGTTTCTGCTCCGCTGCCTTGTGTGATGTTTTTCGGATCGCTGGTGCTGGAGGCGGGAGCGCGGATGAGGGCGCGATCTGCAGCGCCGCGGCGCTCCCGGAGAGGTGGTGCGTGTAGTTCGAGGCGGACCCGAGCTGCGCGGCGCAGGAGGGTGCGAGCCCGCCTGGGAGGAGGGGTTTGAGCGAGGGTGAGATGAGGGACGTTGAGGATGTTTTCTTTGATACTGTTTTTGGTTGATTCGTTGATGTGGAAGTGAAAGTGGAGGAGGATTTGGAAGGAGCCTTACTCTTCCCCTTCCCCTTGGTCTTCTCCGGATTGGGTGGGTCCTCCGCTCCTCCAGTAAGAGGAGAGGACAAGCCGCTGCTCAGCCCCAATCTGCCGAGGTTCATAATACTCGCAGGAGTAACAGGCGAAAGTGCAGAACTCGGCGTAGCTCCCGTAGCCGAAGCACCGCCACTACCACTACTCTCGCTCTCCGCCATCGGCGGCGGCGGCGCAGGCGGTGGCATCGATATCGACAAATCCACAGGTGAGGGTGTATCGCCCACAATCTCCCCAATCGCAGCACTTCCACTCCTCGACGACTGTGCTTGATGTTGGTGTTGCCGTTGTTGCTGGTGATGCTGCTGCTGGGCGCGCAGCGCAGGCGTCGAACCCACACTTACAGACCCCGACCTTCGCGCGCCGACGGCCTTCCGGGGACCCCCCTGACCCGACCCTGTACTCGAGCCCGTCCCACCTCCGATGGTTGCGCGAATCGCCGGAGACTGACGTTTTCGCGCCTGAGTAGTATACGCATGTCCATTTCCCAGTCCGTCTGCATCGTCCCCGCTGCTCGACGCACCGCGCTTCGAAGAGCGTCGTTTATTCGTCTCAATTTGCGCTTGAGTCTGCGTATGAGTATGTATCTGCACCTGAGAATGCGTCTGCGAATGCTGTTGCTGCTGCTGCTGCTGCTGCTGCTGTTGTTGGTGTTGGCGTTGATGTTGATGTTGTTGCTGCTGCTGGAGCTGCTGCTGAGCCTGCTGATACGTCGCCGCGCCCAACCAAGGGCTCGTAATCGGTGACAGCTCAAAGTCCAAATCACCCGGCGATAACAATGGCGCATGCGTGGAGAACGCAAGATGCGCGGGTGCAGAGCTCGGAGCCTGCGGGAGCGAATGCGGGTTGCTGTTGAATTGCGTAGCGGTAGAAGCAGCAGCAGTACCAGCTCCCGATTGAGCGAGATAATTTTGAAGAAGCATGGGTGATACGAAGTTCGGGGGAGGCTGGGGTCTAAGTTCGGTGGAGTTGGCTATTTCAAGGAACCAGTTGGCCTTAGAAAATTGAACGATTCGGTGCAACTGGAGTGGTACGCTTACCTGGTGTTGGAAGACCTTGAAACTGGTTGGAATCGCGAAATGCAGGCGTTGGAAGAGGAGTCGCTTCCAGACTGCCCGATAAGCTCGTCTGTCCGCTAATGAGCTCTATCTACAAGCAAACTTAAGTCAGTAAATGCGAACAGACAGCGGAAACCGTTTAAATGACACAAATATGAAGTTACGTTGCAGACAACAGAGCATACAACAAAGATAAACAACAGTAAAACTT
This sequence comes from Phlebopus portentosus, assembly GCA_037892935.1. Taxonomy (NCBI): domain Eukaryota; kingdom Fungi; phylum Basidiomycota; class Agaricomycetes; order Boletales; family Boletinellaceae; genus Phlebopus; species Phlebopus portentosus. The sequence continues at coordinate 623,801 of JAYXKI010000007.1, forward strand.
ATTCCTGCCGGCGTACGTGCCAGTGCTAGAGAGTCGCAAAATTGTCACCACAACTCACCTGCTGCTGAAAGATCTGGTTCTGCAACTGTTGCAGCTGCTGGAGCTGGTTCAACCTCAACTGCTGCTCAAGCAAAACAGCCGCCTGCTGGTTCCCTCCCTGTCCCGCGGCTCCTCCAGCCGAATGACTCTGCCCAGAGGCAGAAGACGAACCATCAACAGATCCAGGGCCAGGCATAGACATCCCAGCAAAGGGGTTTGAGTTCATATTCATGGTGTTGTTATTGATAGGGAAGGGAGCCTGCAACTGCATTTGCAAGCTGAGGAGCTGCTGAAGCGCGTCGAAGTTGATGCTACTGCCGTTACTCGACGAAGGGCTCGCGTTTTGGTTCTGGTTTTGGTGAGTTGGACCGCCAGACGGGGCACCGGTGTTTAAGTTATCGTCATTGTTATCGTCCCGTCCTCTTCCCCGTCCCCCGCCCCTACCTCCATCTAGCTTACCACCATCCGCCGACGAGAACACAGAGCTGAAGTTCGCGAGGTCCATATCCGGGTGCTGGGCCTGCAGGGCCAGGTGGTGTTGCTGGTGACTGCTAAAATTGAAGACCGCCTGAGCCGCTGGGAAAATCGTCGTGTTATTATCATCTTGGTCTGGCCCGGCGGAACGCGCTCCGGCTCCGATTCCACGGCCAGTCCCACTAGCACCCGTCGTGGTCGTCGTCGGGCTCGTCAAGTTAAGCGCATCCAGCTCGTCGAGGAACCCATCTGCGTCTGCGGTGGACGACATCGTCGTCGAAGGAGAAAGGGTCCACGATGGAAAAGGAGGCACTGCAGACAGGGATTGAAATTTGCAACGAAAATGAGGATTAAATCGTAATTTATTGCCCTCGGCCCGGTCCCTGATTAACTGAGTAGATTGTTGCCTTATCGGGTCAATTCTCCTTTTTCTCTTTCTTCAAGTTCTCTCCCTTGGACCCCTACCGTAGAGTGGCACAGCGAGCGAACAGACTTGACTTGGACAGAGACGGTGGTGGTCGTGTGCAGCACTCAGATGATGGCACCTTGCATAATGAATACTAATCCAACTGATGCTTTCCACGCTGTCTCACCTCACTTCAATCACTGCTAGGCACCCGGACTATGCAGGATCGTCGTCAATCTCCGCGAACTTATCATTTTGTTTTGCACACATTATCTGACTCGATTTCTTACTGCTTATAACATTGCGTCTTGATCTATTTTATACCGGTACACAAGCCAAGATATTCAAAATGGTTAAGGCTAGCATGGGAGGGGGAGGGGCAAGAGTCTAGTACTCGATGCGAAAGACAGGTTTTGGATACGATAATGAATGTCGAGGCAAGAAAAAATCAAGTCATTCAAAGTGACGAGAAACAACTGATAATAAAGAATGAGCGAGAAACGAAAAGAAAATCAAAAAGACGATGAAGAAGATGAAACGGCAAATCAATCAAATAGTCGATCGTGCACAGCTCGAGCTCATGTATGTCTGTATATATGTATATATCTAGCTATCTACATACGCTATTCTGCGCATCAGTACATATCAAGAGAGAATAACTGTCTATCTTCCCACAGGAAAGTCGTCAAAGAACAAAAACAACCAAAGAAATTCACTGAGTACTGATTATCTGCTGCCGGATGTTTTGAACAGCACGAGCCCGATGAGCGCGACGGAGTAGCCAAATACCTGCAGCGGGGTGACCTGGACGCCGAATATGAGCACGGAGCTCGTGACGAGGAGGATGTCCTATAACGAGGATTCAGCAATCTCGCACGGCATTGCAAAGCGCAATCCGAAACGAGAAGAAGCGGCGAGCTCACCTTGAAGACACCCGCAAGCGTGAGAACGAGTCCGCTCCCGGCGCCAACGAGGAAGACTGCTGCGATGTTGAGCAAGAACGCTACTGCGGCGTTGGAGAATAGGATGAGCGGCCCGATGCGCATCATTTCGTAGAACGGCTCGAGCCCCTCTGTGAGAGGGATCACGGCCAAATTTAGCACTGCACAGACCTAAATGAGATTACATTAAGTAAGCCGACATCATCAGTGATGGTGATGGTGATGACGATGCGAATGGAAATGGGAATTCCGATTTCCATAAGTGCGCGATAATGATGGATGGACCTACCGGTGCGTAATAGTGCAAAGAGACTAAAGGGTCCATCTTCAGACCGTGCAGGAGGACCTGGATCATGACAAGGCGCGATGCCTCAAACGCAACAGCCGCAGCCTGGATGAGGAACCCTGTCATGTCAAAATGCAGCTCCCCGCGCGACGCAAGCGCAACTCCGCTCGAGATCATCACGACAATCACACCCAACTTCTTATTCGGTTCTTGGATCCTGAACGCCCACGTAATCAGCAGTATCGCCACAGGGTTGAACGCCTTGAGCATCTGGATGTAGTGCACGCTCAGGTACAGGTACGCTTTGTTGCTCAGGATCAGCGAGCCGCTGAACAGCGCGCCGATGGGCAGGATAGACTTGATGAACATGTCCTGGGTGATGCGCACGTCTTTTGCACTGTCGAGGAGGTGCGTCGTGCGTTGAAGCACGCGCGTTCCAATGGCCTGCGCGCGATGAGCGCATTAACAAGGTCGGCAAAATAACATGAGAAGGGAAACGTACTGCGAAGACGAGATGCCATGTTACAAGAAAGACGGGGAACCTGAAGTACAGCTGGTTGTAGAGGTAATTGTTGTATATGATGACGGCCGAGCTGAGCACGATCCACACGGGGATGATGGCAGCAGCCGAGTATCTATGACGGGTCGTCGAAGATGGTGCGCTGGCAGGCTGAGGAAGGAGGTCCTCCTTTGACTCGTCTACGAGTGTCTTTTCTTCGTCGTCAAGAACGGCGTCCGACTTGCGATCTGTCGACATTTGTGTTTGTGTTTCGTGTATTAAAATCTTCAATTTTCAAAGGCTGCAGAGGGATGAAATGGAGTTAGACGAGAGAAAGAGATAAAGAGAGAGGGTACGTACAGTGGACTGTTGAGGGCGGGGAGAGAGAGGCCGAAGAATAGAATAGATAGTAAGTGTAATAAACAAGAATGGATTACCGCGTCGCCACCTTACGTCCCGTCCATGTATGGATATGGATATTACCCGACCCTGCCCGGACCCCTTTTGGATAATTATGTAAGGTCTACCTCGTCCTCGTCCTCTCCTCAGTCTTCAACTTGACCATTACATAGTAGCCAGGATGCCGCTACTCACTCGACGCGAAATAACGCTCCTCCTCTTCGCCCTCTCAATATTCCTCATCGCCTACAATTTCGACTCCTCCGTATCCCCTTTCAGCCTCGCACGCTCTTCACTCTCAGATCTCTCAGCTTCAGCGCTGCTTAACGTACAAAACGCTTTCCGCGAAGATGGGCGAAGGACAGCAAAGTTAACTGACGAGCTCGAGGTTGAGGTGCTTGGTGATTGGGAGATCGAGACGAGGAAATCGTTTGATTTGGGCCCGTATAACGTCACGGAGGACCAACAGCATGTATTTTGGAGTGATGGCAATATACTGGCTACACAGTTGGTTGCTCACGTACCTGGTGCGCCTATCTATCTCATTCTTGCTTCGCAACGCGTCTTAACAAACTTGCTTTAGGTTACACCATACTCGACAATGTCCTGTTAGCGAACGGGACGTTGTATCTCGTGTCTGATCACGCTGTGCAAGTGTTTCCTCGTCCGGAGGGAATGCTCTCGACCGACCTTGGGACATCGGACCCCCCTGTACTACAAGACCTCAGATTCGTGACGAGACGTCAGGCTTTGGACGTCCTCGGTTATAGCGCCCATAGGTAATCAACTCTTTTAAAGACCAGAAGCACGATACTGATTGTGGGATTGGACAGGATCTCGGGAGCATCAGTAGTATGCTTTGACCATCCAAATCGTACGTCCAGCTCTTCCGTATCATAAATGCACGAGAGAATGGCACTGAACATATTTGCCCGCTAGTCGTTGACAAATACACCTTCCTTGCCTTGCACTGCGCCTACGCCACGCTAGCCGACCCATCTTCAACGCCTCTCGTCCCTCCCTCCCAAACAATCTTCGCAAACACAAAACGACTAGCGATCGACGAGACAGGGTACTCCCTCAAGCTCGCGCGCATAGCGTATCCATTCATGGGCCACCTCTTCGCAGAAGAGTGGGATGACCTGGAGAGGTCGACAAAACCGATGATATTCGACCGCGTCTTACTCGCGGACCGGACAGCGGCAGAACACGGCGCGCAGAGTTTCGACTTTACTGCCGACGTCGTCTCCCCGCATAATAAAGAGGAAGACGCGAAGGGGCGCGTTGCGACTAAAGCAGGGAAGAAAGACAAGGCGAAGGCAGTCTTGCGCGGAGTGACGATCGAAGCAACGGACAAGCGTCTCTCCTTCGCACCCGCCTTCGCCCTCCCGCTCGTCCTGATTGGGCCAAGCCGATCCGTGAGGGCGCCCTGACCATCCCCACTCCTGCGGGAAGCGAAAAGCGCCGCGCGATCACGTACTTCTCGAACCAGGGGAGTCGGACGGGCCCGAAATTGCGAGATGTAGACCATGAGTCGCTCGTACGCGAGCTGGAGAGACTCGGTACGGTGCAGAAGTGGGATGTCCATATTGTTGAGCTTGCTGGTGAGGACGCGTCCTCGTGGGCTGATCACGTACGTGCTGCAGCTCAGTCTTCGGTATGTTCTACTCTCCATAAAACTCCTCCATCCGTATTTATTTAAAATAACGGGATTATTTTTTTTTTCTAACTTCGTACCCTTTTATCATCATAGGTTATGTTAAGCGTATACGGCGACTCCCTCACAAGCAGCGTCCTTCTCCGTCCAGGCCCACCAACACCAGCCATCATCGAGTTCTTCCCCGACGGCAAGTTTACGAACGAGAATGAGCTCGTCGCGCGCTCTTTGGGCGTTCAGTACGTCGCTTGGCGGAACACAAAGTAAGGACTACAACCCAACCCCCCCCAATTTCTTTTCCTAGTATTTGAACGACACTGACTCGTTGGTGACGTTAGGAAATACCCACGCGGCTCCCTTCCACCGATCTCCCCGCCGGCTGTTTCGGATAGCCGGATCCTGTCCGTTGACGTCCCTGCTGTGGTTGCTTTCGTGAAGGAACAAATGAGGCTGAGGCGTTAGGTTGGCTTTGTATCTAGACTTCGAAGTGGAAGTGGAGGTTGAAGGCAGACGAGTGCGGCGTCCTTTCGTGACTTTCTTCCCCGCATTTCGCTGGTGGATCAACTCGCTTGGAATCCTTCCCCGGATCGAAAAGAAAGACTTTATCATTAGATGGCAAGGGATACTTGATGAGCTTTCTTTACCTACCATGTTCTCTTGGGCTCTCAATTCGTTTTTCTTTTCACGATTATTGTCAAAACTTTCTGATAATTTATCGAGCTTGTACTTCGCTTCGTCTTTTCTTTTCCTTTTCCTTCTTTCTCCCTCTCTCCCGATTCGATTCTTTTCGATTCGACTTGATAATTCGATGGGACTAACACAAATCGTGCATGCAAGAGTATTTATTAGAGATGCAGATACACTTCCTATTGATTCAACTCAATGCCTTCGTATTACGATACATGCCTGTATGCCGGAACTCTTACTGATCAACGGTGAAAAGCGGTGGGGTGAGGCGGAATATTGAGCAGATTTACTATTCAAATTGTACTTACATGCTCGTTTCGTTTTCTTGCCCCGATACCTACTACTATATATAGCATCAGTTGCTATTTTTATCACTATACAGAATACATATATATATTACTCAGTACCTACTCGTGCTGCTCGGCAATGACGGATAGAGCAGCGGATGTTTGCGCGCTTATTGGCTTCTCGTGTAGCTTCTTACATTTTTTGAGATGATTCTTGTCTCACAGTCGACATACATACATACATACATACATACATATCATGCTCACGCACTGACTACGCTGCATACGTACGTATCCCACCCCGACTTCAAGTCGAGGCTATCGTAGCGCTCGTAAAGCTTCCCGGTTCCGTCCTCAAGAGGACGACATTCTCGTTCTCTCCTTGACGAACGAGTATTGTGCAGAGTGTCAGAGCTCTGCTTCTGGCTCTTTCGACTTTGCTTGAATCTGGATCTGTCCCTCCCCTCTCCCCCTCCCCCCTGACTCAGACGTCGTCCCCTCTCAACGCGTCTGCGCCCCCTTTCCCGATAACGGGCGATCTCCTGCACGCTGAGTTGAAGGATAACCTGACTTTGATACTGGCAGGAATAGCCGCGCTATCCCTTTCGATACTGCAGTACAGTACCTCGAAATAAGGAAGGAAGATGTACGTTGAAACCATGGCTTTAGCCATTTCCTCGAGCAGAAGTCTGATTCCCTTCGGGTTCATCACGGTCGACAGGTAAACGCACCCGCCGCTGTTGGCCCTTCCGGAAGACTGACCTCGTACATCGGCGCGATCAGGATGCCTAGCGAAGACGAGGGGAGATGCCAGAGGAGGGGTATCAGAAGGTATGTCGCCAAGACTGAGCCGGAGTACCAATTCGCGCTGACTGGTCGGATTGGATTCTGCCTTGGTCAATGTACGTAGTATAGCACGTTCAAGCTACCCCATGTTTAACAGGTGGCTCGTCAGAGTGAACACCCAGAGAGCTCATCGAGGAGATCCGAAAAGCGCCCGATGACAAGGTGTCGTTCATTGCGGCTACTGAAGATGTGAGTCGTTCTCAGCAATCCCATGCGTTCTTCTCTAAGGCAGTCTTGTTCGCTTGCTTTGTGCAGACTCTCGCTGTGAAGTACACCATGGGTCCGTCAATCCACGGTACGGTCACAGCTAACGCGGAACCTGGGCGTCTTATACACCGACATATACGACGAGGTCTCCCAGGCTTTCGAGGAAAACATCCCGGGAAAACCGGATGGTGATTAGAACTGAGCCTCTCACGTTTGCATTTGGCAAAGAGTACTGACCATGTTGCCCTTGTTGCCCTGGCGCGGTCTTGCGCTTTGCGGGAGAACGATTAGAGTGGGTATCGTTGAATGCTCGGGACGCGGTGATGCAAGTCGTTGCGAGGACGAGTAATCGTGTTTTTGTTGGTCTGCCTCTATGTACGTCCCTCCGCTCAAATATGGAGTTTTTTCTGTTCCTTCACAGCTATTGTTCTCCAAACAGGCAGGAACAAGGAATGGATTGAGCTGATCATTCGTTACACGCCCGGCGTCGTCAAGGGCGCATTGGTGGTCAGCATGATCCCGGATTTCCTGAAGACGTACGGTCACACGAAGCATTTCTAGAGTTCCTTGTCTCACTCCTTCCTAACGTCAGTGCCTCGTAGCAAACGTCGGGCCCCCAAGCACCTACAGCCAGTTATTGAATACCGTCTAGCTCAAGCTGAGAAGCACGGCAAGGATTGGCCAGGAAAGCCTGTAAGAAGATTCGTCAGCAAGGTTGGTAACTCAATAGCAGCCTCAACATACCTCTGATTCAGGAGGGGAGCGAGCACCGCCAAAGGCGAGTTGCTTCGCGAGGGCGATCATGACGGACTCCAAGGCGAAGATTCTGTTTAGGAAGAGATCTGCGCCTGCGTCTTGAGTTTTTGGACCTTTTGATGGGTAGCGCCGCTATATGAATGGAGTACTGCATCTAGTCTCTTGTACGAGCGACGAGCAAAGGCAGCCCAACTTGACAGCGATTCACGTCCAATTGTCGTCTCTACCAGACCAGACCAAAGAGGAAGAGATTTACATCTTAAGCTTGTCTTTTTGATGCCGTTCTCTATTTGTTTTTCTCTGCTTTTGTTGTCCCTTCCCTTTATCTCCGTTTTGATGTGAAACACGAGTAAAGGAAGAGAATTTGAAAAGACCCGGAGAGTGTCCCTTTTAATCATCACAATCGAGTTTTGAAAATGAAATAGAATGATAAGAGCGAAGAAGAGAAACAAGGTGATGAGCTCCCGGTCATCTTAGAGACTGGTGATGATGATCGTCAGATGGAGATGGCAACAGTGATCGTGATCTCTGAATTTATAGAATAGAGCCCGAGTCGACGCCTCAAGAAAGTAGATTTGAAAGAATTGCCTTGAATGGAATGATCTGCAGATGTATATTCAGTATTTGTCAGCTATGCAGTGTAAGCAAGATCGGCGGCGTACTACATACAGTACATATTGGTATACTCGTACTCGTACTCGTACTCGTATTGCCCGATGCACCGCTCTCGTTATTAGCCTCGAGTTCGTCTGATACCCCCGCCCTGCGTCGTCGTCGCTCCCTGTTTCTTTCCAGTCTTTTCTCCTCGTCCTCTTGACTGTGCTCTGACGCTTTAGTATACGGTCTACGCTAGTGTGTGTTTAGTAGTGCTCCACCTGTGAGAGCGAATCCAGGGATTGGTCACATTCATCCCGTCGCCGTATCCGTATCCGACATACCGTCATCTCTTTCCTTCACCTTCACCGCCATCACAGCCCTCTTAGATGACGGCCATGCCCTCGTCGACAACATTAATGTCGCGTCGGCGATCTATCTCCGCCTTCTCAGCCATCGCCTCAGCAAGCACTCTTTCTCTTGCTTTCTTGCCCTTAGCCAACGCGTTCTCCTTCAATATCGATAATTTACCGCAGCAATGCAGCAACATGTCCATCAGTATAACTGGCACGGGTGGTGTGCCTCCGTATAGCGTGCTCATCATTCCATTCGGCGGGACACCCCTCCCGAATAACATCGAGGCGCGCAGAATCCTCGATCAGAGTTTCGACGGCGACTCTACGACGGTCTCGTTCCAGCTCAAGTATCCCGCACTTTCGCAGTTTGTTGTCGTCGTACGTTTCATTTCATTCCTTGCTGCTGATCATCACGCGTCCGGGTATCTAACTTTTTAAAATTTTGTCTCTTTGTTGCTTTTAATAACCAGGTTAGCGACAGCCAGAACTTCGGCAGCGGAGGTACGAGCTCTGCCGCGACAGCCGCAGACTCGTCCGACTCGAGCTGCTTCGACGCATCGCAGAACGTCCAAGCAGATTTCTTCTTCAACACCGTTCCACTAAATCAATTTGTGCAATGCGAAGAGTCTCGAATTTGGTGGGATCCCAGTACCGTGCAGGGACAGCCGACGTTCTACGGCGTGATCCCCGGAGGGGACTCGTTTAATATTACCGTAGGAGATTTGACGACTGTGTCGGAGCAGGGCGTGGGCTTCAACTGGACACCGAATATCCGTGGTGGGACCACGTTGGTTGTGGGAGCGGGCGATGATAGGGGACTCGGTGCTGGCGGCAGCGTGACGTATATCGTCTCGACGGGAAACGGGAACACTACATGTCTGGACAACTCCTCGCCTTCTTCAACTGCTGGCAGCCCGGCAGGCGGGTCATACCCGACCAGCACGTCCGAAGCGGAGAACAGCCGGACAGATAACAACAGCTCGAATACAGGCGCGATTGCGGGAGGCGTCGTAGCGGGCGTCGTCGTCGTGTGCGCGTTCGTGCTCGTGCTCCTCTTCCTCCGACGCAGGAAACGGCAGAACCTATCAACAAAAGAACGCCCTGATCTCTTCACGGATAACGAGCATCCCTCCGATGCGCAGCGTGAGATCGCTCGACTGGCACCTCCAGAGCCGTTCATCGTGCCCTCGGAGCCTACGCGCTCGGAATGGGGAAGCGGGAGCAGCGCGCATGAGACTGGGACGGGCGCACCGGTTTCGTCGTACGGGTACGGAGTGGGCACGGGCGCAGCGGGTGCCGGCGGTGGCGATCGCAGGACATCTGCGTTCAGTCTGAGCACGGGAACGGAGGGGGAGTTCCTCATGCGCCCTGGGACGCCGCAGACAGCCGCTACGAGCGCAGCGGGCACGAATGTGAGCAGGAAGGGACCCGCACCGGTGTTGAGGCCTGTGAATATCATACAGCACGAGGACGCGGGGACTACGGTTGGGGATGATCAGGAGCCGGAGACGGTCGAGTTGCCGCCTGCGTATACAAATATTCGCGGGGATTGATTGATGGAGGTTGATGCGGGTCAGGATCGGATATATGGGGGATGGGATTTGGATGCTTTTTTTTCGTCCTTTGCTAAAAGTGTACGTGTCTATTCTTTTATTTCGTTCATCACTTCACTTTCAATGCTTGCAATGGGCCTTGAACGGACCCTCACCTTCACCTTCATACGCTTCATACGACTGTTTACATATATGTATATTTTCTCTTTTTCGAAACAAAATTCCGCTCGCAAGGTAGATCATTCACAACACCATTTTCCAGCAGCCGTTATTGACGGTCTTCTCTTCCATCATATATCTCTTGTCCATTCTTCCCCCGCTTCCTTTTGCTCCGTTTCCCATTGATTCTTGATCATTCTAATTCTGCTTTCTGATAGTGTTTTAGTATATACCCTTCCGCATTTTTTTCGTTTTCGGCTTGGGCCGGCTTAGGATCCGTCCATTCGTTTCCTTCATATCTATTTTGTGTCCTTATATATATCCCTTTTCGGATTCTTCTCTTTTTTCGTTTGCGTTTGCGTCCTGAAGATGCTCGCGTCATTTGATTCGCCCTTCCCGATCGCCCCTACTCTCCTATTCCCGCCTTTGCGAATTAATTTCTTTCATTCTTGAGGCATCCCTCCACCTCCCCTTCCCATCCTCTCGTCTTCCTTCCTTCCCTCCCGCCTTACATATCCATATTCATATCCGTGTTTCGTATCCATACCCATATCGATGCCCAGATCCATGTTCATATCCGAATCAATGTCGATATCCATCCATCAAGCAAAATACGAATAGCTTCGAATTGATAATTACAATACAATGAAACACCTCATGTCGTGTCGTGACGATTGATCTATCCCGTTCTTGTCAGCACCTCAATTTGCATTGCATCGCATCGCTTTGCGCTTGTCTTGTCTACGGTCATCGTGAGTCACGTTGTTCTCTTTCGCCGCGCTAAGCCTAAACAACCGCCTGTTTGGCACTTGGCTGCATCGCTGTTACGTATGTACGTACCGTACGTGCTCACCTCTCTTGGACTCAACACGAATAAATCAACTCACAGCTGCAACAAATAACCGTAACCATACTGTTGTTTGGATCTGGAAGGACGTCTTTCTTTTCACTTAATATAAGAAGGAAGCAAAGGCTTGTGGTGGACGGACAGATGCAATTGCATTCTCAAGTTGATCTATTAAGGATTATAAACAAGAGCAGTTGTGAGTCGATGGCTCAGTGGTAAAGGATCAATAGCTCAGTGGTAGAGCGTAGGATTGCAGATCCCGAGGTCGGGTGTTCGAACCACCCTTGGTCCTTAATAAATGAATTGAGAGGTTTTTTTTAAAAAAAATTCAATTCGAGGCACGTAAATTCTGTCTCTTTTCTTGACCTCACTTTAGTTCCAGCACGTAAGCATTGCTGTAAATAGTTGGCACATTTCCCGTCATGCATACATTACATTCATTCACATGAGCAACATTAATATTGACAGAAGAATGCCAGGATGACCGCATAATAATCGGCAGACTGGTATATTAGACAGGAATAAATTTACAGGTGGGAAACTACAGTGAAACAATAACAAAATTTGAAAACAGCCGAAAGAATGGTAATTCACGCTTGAAGTCAAGATGGACTGGATCTCTTTCTGAAGAGAAAGCGACCGTTCGGGTTCGGTATGCACGAGAATGCGAAGCGAATAAGCTTCGGTCGTTCTTGTTCGCCCTCGAGCTTCATATCGTAGTTCAACACCAGGTAAGCTAGCATCGTCTTGAGCTCGTTCGCTGCGAAGAACCGACCCGGGCTAGAAACAAGAAAGACAATGAAACTGTTGCGTAATGAAGAGGGCATTTGGTACACGTACCATGCATGTCTTCCATATCCGAACGTCAGGAATTCTGGACTCGGCGAGACAACCTGGTCTTTGGTCTCCTCCGTCGCGCCTCTCTTCAGGAGCTTCAGAGTCGAGTCGAGCGAATCGGAAACCATCAAATTCGTTGGTGTTTCGTTAGCTTCGCTCATCATGATGCGCGCAGCCTCCGTTGCAGGTGACGTGTGCGTGCCAGCGGGGATGAACGTCCCCATCGCCGAGTGTGTAGTCCACCATGGCTTTGCGAAGTGTTGACGCTTGTGTAGAGATTTACATTATTATTGATACACTCTTTCATTTTGAACAAAGGATAGAAGAATGATAACTCACTAATTGATATGCCATAGAACCGGAGGGTTTCCTTGAGGTAATTATCAATCCTTCGTATCTTCGCAAAAGAGTCACTCGACGACCAGCCCTCTTCTCTCACTACGCGTTCGACTTCCTTGCGAAGATGCTTGATATCCTCGGGCCGAGAGACGAGAGCAAGCAGGGTATGGGTTAAGCTCTTCGCAATACCAGGCAGCATATCAAAACTAGGTAAACTGCAAACGAGATGTACTATCATGTGGGAGCTGACTTATGATTATCGAAGTACGCACAGCGGCGAAGTTGAAATGGAGAATCCGAAGTGTAAGCGATTCCACGTCCCTCTTCTCGTTATCGGAAGCCTCGACCATCATCCAGGAAAGCATATCGTTCTACCGCACAGGTGCGAACAAATAACATATTTCCCTCAGGTAAAATGCTTACAGGCTTTCCGGGCCAGTCCTTGCCAAACTTATCAATTTGAGATAAATGATATTCAATTACTGGTTTCAAATGATCGATGGCCCGGCGCGTGGTGCACGGAACGGATGTAAGGAATTCGCTGACGAGCCTATTTTAACAGAAAGGGATAAAATAAGGAATAAGGACTATTGGTTCATACTTGAGATAAAGGACCAGCGCACGACTTTAGGAATTCCGGAAACAGATTAATGGTAACGGAATCTTTGACAACATCAAGAGTGTAGCGTATGTTGATGTCAATGTAGTCCATGTCCCTACCTAGACGCGACGAAGACGTTCAAGACTGAAGGGGAAAAAAAAAAGAAACGATTCTGGCCGGAAGAACGTACATAAAGGCAAACCGACGAAAACTCGGCCGTTACTCGTCCTCGCGATGACTTGCATTGCCACGTCCTCAGCTTTTAGAGACATCCACTCTAATCAACCAAGCGAAAGTCGTCTATTACCTTAGAAATGGACGTCGGTGACTAAGTTCCACGCACCATCCGACTATGCTGGGATGTTATCGTCAAAGCTTGGGAAATTTCGTCGAAGATGTCGGAATATAAATCTCCAAGGTTCCGTGTCAGGTCTGTGCGGACGAGACCAACGTGCCAATGGCTGGCCGTGACTGAACTTCCCATCGTGTACTTTATGGCAACAGGCAAGAGACTGGTTGAGAGTCACGAATGCAGTATTACGAAAGTGCCTCTCGGAACCTACATCTTCAGTCGCCTTGACAAAGACAGTTTATCCTCGGGAGACTTGCGAGCTTCTTCTATGAGCTCTGGAGTATTCACTATGGCGATCCACCTATCCAGCTTGGGCATCTTAAATGTGCTATACTATGATAATAAGTGAGAAAAAGGGATTGTTTCAACATCTCGTTTAAATAGATCAAGTAGAAAAGAACGTTTCGGTCTGAACTTACTTTCTTGTATCCCTCCTCGGGCATCTCCTGCGCTTTCCCTCAAATTGAGCGCGCCGAAGTAGGACGTAATTCTCTGAGAAGAGCCGACAGCAGGTACAGTGAGCCTGGAAAGGCACAGTTAGTGGTTAACAATTTAACGACGCTTGAATAGAAAGCTAATGAAGATAAGCAACGTACATCTTTCTTCCTACATGAATATACTGGACAACGGAAACAATAAAACAACAACTAAGATCGTTCCCGTTAGTATCAAACCAGGCCTATTCTTTAGTACGGTGGGTAACAAACTATTCGTGGGGATCACAGAGGTTGAGAGACATCGTGAAGATGGGTGCAGAGACATAGGATCAGAACACAGAAACAGGGCGAGGCTCGGACCCGGAAATGATTCTACGTCTTGGCTATTTTACGAGGAATGGAGTAATGTGGACTTTTTTTTGAGCATTATTAAGGCAATATCACAAGCGCTTGAAGCAATGATGGTAGAAAAGTAAGATGCAAGGTCTCTGATGGCACATACCACAACAAATGGAAATGTCACTTGTGTAAAATGCCAGTCCTGATTGGCCCGGACGAAACGTCTGAAGCTGGTCGGTCGCATTTCTAAGTTTTTCATTCTTCACCATTGTGTCGATAAACATTCAACAAGAATTGTCATATGAGCGATCTCCCACTTCAGCAACTTGTGCGCAGAAGTTATTTGGCGAGAGACCAAGTAGAAGTAATGCCCGAATCGCGAGTCGGGAAATTCTACGGTAATGTGCATAAGACTCGGCAACGGCCGCAATGTCCAAAAATCCTCCTCCCTCCATACCGAAAACCACTCAACCATCGAGATCGATTGTCTTCGACGAAGAAAGTTCAGAATCAAATAACGTCATTCTCACGTCCAGCTGAATGCTCGGCTGGCGGAAAAGGAAAGAGAAATAATTAAACATGCTCACTACTGTTACATTAAAAAAACAAGCTACCCATTCCACTTTAGTCACACCTTTAATTCAAATCATCGACGTCCAACCAATCAATTCAATAAGACGAGACCAGGCATCGCATAGGTGAAAATGAAAATTTTGAGATGGAGTTTCCAAGCATTATCGTACTTTATAATATACGAGAACAAAAGAAAATCATAATTTGGCTAAGAGAAGGCCGACGACAACGTAGATAATCGTAGCAGGTGGTGTGACGACGCAATATGACCAGAATATCGTTTTGCTGATGAGACGTTCGAAGGCATCGCCGGAAGCGGCTTGGGTAATCTAAGAGAAATAATCCGTTGTCCCACCTACGAAACGAAGATGGTTAAAATGGTGCTTACCTGAGCGAGCGTTAACGCAGGAGGTGAAGAAATTAGCAGCACATTGGATACAACGAACACAGGACTGTATAAACATCATGATCAGCGCATATCTGTGAAACTCAAATAATAAATGCTCACTCGTCAAACAGTTTGGGATTATCGTAACTGGCGCCAATGGCCATGAGCGGCAATAGTATGATAGGTGTTATGATCATCCGCGAAATAATTGCAATCCAAACAGTTCGCGTTTCTCCGGGGAAGGTATTTGATTTTGCATTTTTCTTGTCCTCCCAGTTTTCGCGACGGCTCAAACGAAGCATCGTAGACCGTATACTACCGACAAATGAGGAACGATCACTTCGTCGACTAACAATCTGCTGTGCGTTGCCATTTTCTTCCATCTGTGCATCTCCGTTTGAATGCCCGGATTCTTCTTCAGGTTTCTTCTCCGCGGGTGGTTGATAGAAATAGGCGCCAAGAACAACCAAGGTGATCGGGATCGAGCAGTTACCGGCAGCGTTCAGAGCGCCTTTGATAGGCTGCATATGCCTGTCGAGTGAATGCTGCACGGGAGGAATGATGACTACTATGAATGACATCAAAGCTGCCCAAAGTGGGACGGTCAGGAATTCATTTATGCCGCGAAGCAACTTCCATAACCGATGTCGAGCATGCCGAAGCACTCTCTTTATGCGTGACGTTGGCGGAGCGGATAGTGGACGTTGGTGCTGTGTAGTAGGAGGAAGCAGCAGCGGCTCATCGCCATCCGATTCAGATTCCGATTCATCTCGTAAAGGGGTAGTTCCCTCGAACGGTAAAGCAAGAGTGGAAGATGAAGTGTTATTTGACGCATCAGCAAGATCAACAGCAGAACGAGTGGGTGTGTTCGGGAACGAGTAGAACACTCGGGGTGGGATCTGGTGGACTTGCACATGTTCATGGAAACGGACCTCATCATGCAAATTTCGCCGCTTAGAGGGAGAACTTTCACCCTCTACTCCGTGAAATATGATTGAAGGGGGACGATCGTGTGAAGTCGCAACTGTAAGCGCGTCATCCTCGACGTCGATAAGAAGCGGTAGAGCTTCCGGATTATCTCGATAACGATCCTCTCCCTGGCCATGCGACTCCACTTCCGTATCTTCTGCATCGGCCTGGGACAAAAGATGGACACCATAACTCCAACGAAGAACCATACCTAGTGTGCTTGACAAGACGAGATACGACAAGGCACGTCCAAGCATTGCGCTCTTTGAGTCATCGTCATCCCACTTCAAATTCGGGACAGCGACAACCAAACTCTGCATCAGCGCGATAGGCAACGAATTAGAGTTCATAAACATTGCCGCGGCAATTGCGAAGTTCCTAGAGAAACCCATTGACGGAAACTTTACGTAGTGCAAAATTTATAGTAACATACCTTTGCGACTTCTTAAGTCGAAATAAAATCCCGAGAATATAGGCGGCAATCATAGACACCACGGTAAGGATGGCAAAGAAGATAGGAATGATCCATAATTCTCGTAGTTTTTCTACACAAAGTAAATCGAAGTCAGTATGGAATTTAAAGATAGACCATCAGACAAAGTACAAGAATGCGACTAGAGCACGAGACCCAGGTAAAATGAGACTTCATTATAAGTATTGACAGGCATGGATCATCCTAGATATTCTCAAACTGAGGCCAAGAGGCAAGTGCTCTGCCAAGGTGGCCAAGCATGAAAAAGCCCAACATACATACACAGCTCTCGACTACCATCCACAGTCGTCAACACATTCGAGATATGCCCCGAAAAGAAAAGGGGAACTCGAAGAACATAGAAATGCGCAATACGATAAGCATATGTGAGATTTGAAGCCACTTACCGCGAGTGAGGGAAAACGCAACTTTCGAGAACAACAGCGCAGGTGTAAAGAGCGAGACATTGAGGCGATTCAGTTGCTAGTCGAAGTTGAAAATAGATAATATAGAACGATATAAAGCAACTATTGACATACCTTCTGCGTTTTCTTATCAAGGATACCTCTCTTGGCCAAAACATAACCCGCGACACACTGTAGAAACACCTCAAGGATAGCCTGTCGGAGGTGGCGAGATCGTGAGCAACATAATCAAAATATTAGGTATACTTCCCCACCTCGAAAACAGTCCTCAATAAGACGCCGATGGGTGCCATGGGCAGGCACAGAACAGAAGATGGTGAGACACGAGAAGAGAATAGAACAACGCAGGTCAACTGCGTGGAGCGCGGTCGATCCCTACGTGACGTACGTACTGTACTTGGCAAGTTATCCGCACGTGCGTGTCGTTACTCGGCGTGCTACCTTTTCAAGGTTAGGTTAGCCGAGCCAATCTCCTCTCTCTTTCGGGACTCGCCGATCACATAGACTGATTCAGACCAAATTCAAGATGCCCTGAACATTTACATGTACACACTACGCATCATGGCGGAGTACAGAGACAGTCTATAAGGCTGAGCGGGGAAATGCAGATCCGAATACGAGATGCTAGGATATATCGCTACATTGCCTAAGAGGGGTAGCATGAAAGCGAGACCAAAAGAATGAAGACCGACCGGAAGAAAGAAAAGTGGCTACTCAGGTATTCAAAATCTATATATCCGAATAGAGCGTCAGAGTCTATACGATGAAATCAGAATGACAAGCATGAGACAAGAGAACCGTGCATATATATTAGGGGTGAGGAGTCGCAATGTCTTGTTTTGAAAAGGGGGAGAACGGAAGAAGAAAAAAGAACAAACGAATGAAATCCGCAGCGCTGCTATAGCTTGGCCAGAATGAGACCGATAACGACGTAGATGATCGTGACAGGAGTCAGAACTACACAATATGCATAGAAGATAGTAGTGCTGAGCAAGCGTTCAAACTCGTCGCTTGCTCCGGTCTTGGTTGACATCTGCACGAAGTAGAGAAAAATCAGTTTATTCACCAAATCCCAAATCCCGATGAGATGAGTTACCTGAGCGAGTGTGAGAGCGACAGGCGCAGAAACGAGCAGTACGTTGGATACGACGAACACTGGACTATGAGAATATTCAGATATCCAGTACAACGCTGATCGCGATCGACGACATACTCAGAAAAAACCGGAGGTATGTTGAAGCGAACAAAAGCTAGCATTAACGGAAGTACGATAAGCGGGCAAAGAACTTGTCGAGAAACGATCGCTACAAGAATAGTGCGTTTCTCGCCAGGACGTTTAGGCTTTCCCTCTGCCAATTCTACTGAATTCTTGAAGCGACGGAATCGAAGCACATTGTACAATCTCTCCTTGAGTGAAGGTACGACTGTACCTTGAGGTAAGGGCGTATAGAAGTATGCGCCAAGTACAACTAGTGTAAGCGGAATCGAACAATCGCCAGCCATCTCGAGCGCCTGTCGCACCGGCGGCATGTGATTGGCAACGAGATTTTGGACCGGAGGGATAAGCGCGATGATAATGGCCAGAAACGCTGCCCAGAGT
This sequence comes from Phlebopus portentosus, assembly GCA_037892935.1. Lineage (NCBI taxonomy): Eukaryota > Fungi > Basidiomycota > Agaricomycetes > Boletales > Boletinellaceae > Phlebopus > Phlebopus portentosus. Next base: position 642,126 of record JAYXKI010000007.1, read on the forward strand.
GGCATGGTCATGAAGCCACAGAAACCGTCCCAGGACTTCTTCAGTCCCCTCGCGAAACGCTGAAGCAGCGTACATGGCTTTGTCCGACGATAGGATCCAGCTGGGTCTTCGTTTCCACGGTAGGAGTAAGAGTGAATGGGGCGAGTGTCGCTGACGAACTCTTCGTGGAAAGCGGCAGAGCCGGATTAGACGGTTCGGGAGCCACATTTGATACCGCAGGAAGACTAAAGCCAGATCGCGCAGGCTCATCAGCTAGGTAGAATTGCGCTTGAGAGCCACTCCTGGGCGAACGACTACCGCCGGTATCTCCGGTAACAGTGGCGTCTGAGGGTGAGCGACTGTGTGCAAGAGGGCTGAGAATACTGTCGTGCGCAGCTTCCTTATCTAACTGCTGAGACTCTAAGTCTAATTTCTTCCCTTCATCATCCGTTTCGGGGGCATCATCAGCTTTTTGGAGAATTTTGACACCGAAACTCCACCGTGCGATGTTCCCGAGAGTACTGAAAAGGACTAGGTATGTGAGCGCGCGCCCGAGCATGTCTTCACTGGTATCGTTTTCATTCCACTTTAATTCAGAGACGGTGCCAATAAGACTCTGCATGAGCGCGATTGGCATCGAGTTAGAGTTCATGAACATAGCTGCCGCCATAGCGAAGTTCCTACGGTATTGTAAGTATAAGAACAAAAGATAAAAGCTTGATATTATACCTGTGAGCTGGTTTTATTCGGAAAAGTAAGCCTGTAAGGTAAGCGGTACCTGCGGAGACAGACGTGACGATAATAAACAGGACGGGAATTATCCAAAGTTCTTTCAGTTGTGCTATACAAGATACTTCAGTCGGATACAAACGTAGAAGGAGAAAGCAAATACTCACAAGGAGTAAGAGAAAATGCGACTTTCGTGAATAGTAGAGCTGGAGTAAAGATCGACGTGTTCAGAATGTTGATTTGCTTTCGGGTCTGTTTGTTCAGTATGCCCATGCGGCCGAGAATATTACCGGCGAGACATAGCAGAAAAACCTCAGCAAGCGCCTATGTGAAAAGCCGTGACAGAAAAGTTAGGAAATCGTAAATAATTCTGGAATGCGTGCAGCATCTGACAGAGACTCACCAAGAGGATAGTCCCGACCAGCAGGAGAATGTTGGCTGCCATAGCAGATAAAGGAGTGGAAGGAAAACGTTGAGTTTCGGAGTGGCTCTGCCTGTCGTAACGAGTTTTCTTATGGTCTTGCTAGTGTAGCGGCTGTCTCAGAAGAACAAACAGGCGAGTTTCAGGGTCAATGGTCAGGTCGGTCGAACCGATGCTTTAGCGTCTCGCTTCACTCACTTTTTATAATCCTCTGTCATTAACTTATTCTTTCTTTAAAAAAATCCTTGGCAAAACAACGCGAGCACGGGAGAACACTTGATTTCTCAGCCTTCATAGAGATGCAGATGATGAGTAGATCTCGAATCAGACTTCGGATTGCCACATTAGTGCGATGGATATGCCATGTTGGAATACAGATAAAACATACCGTGGCGCGTCGGCTAGTCATGCTAAGACCTTCTAGCGAAGAAAGAGGGTAGAAGTTGTTGTTTGCTTCTCCGCTAAACATGGAAGCTCGGTTGGGACCCCTACTCGTCAAACTTCCTAATCCCGTCATCAATCCGTGCTTTGCGAGCTCGGCGTACTGGGACCAAGCCACGATGCTCGGATCGAGCGACTTAGCATTCGTTTTACCTTGACGTCAGTCATTATTGCATCACGCGGCCTGGAGCGCATAGCAAGAAAAAAAAAGAACACTGCTTGATCCTGCGTGCGGTCTTCAGTGGCCAGTGGAAATTCGAGAAGTTATGAGAACATGACTACCAGGGTAATGGAAGTCAAAAATCCAATAGCAATATGCGGACCTTGAGAGGTCTTGGCTGCAACAAAAGGAGACGCGGGAGCGGGGCGTGCGGATGCCGCATGCGGCGCCCGGACCTCAAGCTGAGAAATATTCTGAGAGGATAAGATAGGGATCGCACGCTCAAGTCGGTCAAGGCAGCTGCGGATGCAGAGGTTGTCAGAGAGTAAGAAAAATCATAATGCTTGCTAGCCGGAACTCCGAACAGTCAACATGCAGGGTGAAGTGCATTCTGGAGAAGCCCTTGCTATTCGTTGACGGAGGTCAAACATGATAAGCTCGATTAATTCTTGAACGCGGATTGGAACGACTGGACTTCGAGATGCCATGCGAACATCTCGCGTACGAGCCTGCAGGTCGCAACGATACTGTCGAGAATGTCTGTTTCAGAAGAAATTTTTTCATATACCCACCGCTGGCCGGATGCTTTCATAAGGAGCCTTGCTCGCTCAGGCCCGAGGAAAACGTGCTCGGTTAGTTCAGACGAGCCTACATATATCCAACGTAAAGTTGATAAAATCCTATGAACCACAGACTGACAATGACCTCAGCATCGTTCTTGACTTGAGGACTGAGTGGCATTTCCGAGTCGTTACTGTAAGAGGTCCAAAAATAACGCAGATTTTTATCGGAGTGCGGGAGCTATGTATTTGTTTTACCTCCAATCGAAGTTCTTGGCAATCGTCAACAAATAAGCCGTGGAAGTGAGTTCCCGCAGGTCCTCGCACGCGTTTCTTTCTTCGTAAAATTACAACCCGTCAAGTATGGTCAATGACTGGTTGATGCCCTGCATTTTTGGGGTTCAAACACAAACATAACAAACAAGTCTAGGACAGTGAGAGCGTCGTACCTATTTGTGTGGCAGGGTTATCAAGGCGACCTTGAAATCATGGAGACCGGCCATTGACATTCTTCAGGATATCCAATAAGAATTCCCGGCGTCTGGGCTGTCATCCGTTAAGTATATATGCTGAGAATTGAGAAGACGTTATCGCGAAAAGCTTGCGGAAAGAAGAATAAAGACAAGCAATTCAGTACCACTTTCCCACTGAATCTTGGCAAAAGAACATATCGGTAATGCCGATGACATTCAGATGGATGATTCATGCATGGAATGCTCAAGTGAAAGTTCAAGGCAACCAGATGAGAAGCATTCATTGACTCGAAGGCAACCCGAAGATGCTTCCCACGGTCAGAAGGCGCCGTCCATGACTCCATAAGCATGAGGTATGTTTTTTATCAACAATGAAGGAATCCCGAGGAACATTTTACATCGTGCGAGTAAATGACATCCGGGACCAAGCGTAGTACTAACCATCTGCCCAGAGGTATGTATAAACAACCAGTCAAATCACAAGTCTACCCACCGAACTCCCCTCCCTCCGGCATCAGTCCAGACGCCCGCCCGTCCTATCTCCTTAACCGGGAACAGGTGCCGTTCCAAAGTCCGGGTCATCAACTCACATCAAGCTCATTCGAGATTTCAAAACAAAGGAAAATAGAATTTAGAAGCAAAAATACAGAAGGGATAATAATACAAGAGCCAAAAGACGAAACTCAGCAGCTAATCTAGACCTCCTGAGACTCCTTCTTGCCCTTCGCGGTTTTGTTGGGCAGGAGCTGCATGGTACTAATCAGTAAAAGGCATCTGATCCGATAGCGGAAGATACTGACCTCGGGGTTGATGAATGGTACAACGCCACCCTGTGAGATGACAACATTGCCGAGAAGTTTGTTGAGCCTATAGAAGAAAGAGATAAGTCGCCAAGTCAACGGGCAACGAAGCGATAACACATACTCTTCATCATTTCGGATGGCGAGTTGAAGGTGCCGGGGAACGATACGCTGCTTCTTGTTATCCCGAGCAGCGTTACCGGCGAGTTCAAGAATCTCGGCCGCAAGATATTCGAGAACGGCAGCAAGGTAGACTGTACACGATCGAGTTAGTTTCAGGTCAACAAAAAAAATCGCAAGTACACATGCCAGGAGCACCGGCACCAACACGCTGCGCATAGTTACCACGCTTCAAGAGACGGTGGATACGACCGACGGGGAACTGAAGACCAGCCTTTGCAGAGCGGGACTGAGCCTTCGAAGCATCACCAGCCTTGCCTCCAGACTTTCCAGCCTTTCCTTTTCCAGACATTGTTGTCAAGTAGTAGTCGGTAGTGATGAAAGTTGCGGGTTGAGTTAATGGCGTCGAAGGACGTGTGCGCGGGTAAAAGAGAGTTGAAAGGACAAGTACACCAGACGCGCGTGGCTTTATATCAAAGATCCGTGGCTGTGCCGAAATTGAGACCGAACCATCAAAAGCGCGTGTGACTGTTTAGTCACACCGCGACGATAACGCGACTTGACCAAACAACAGCAAATTGTCTCACGTTTTAAATACTACGGATCTCCTTTGTTGCGTGCTTCATATTTCACATACCCGCCATTTTCGCATAACGTTCGGCTCTTCGTCGGCTTACCAAACATTTAACTCATTTTGCAATGGCACCTAAACCCGCTTCCACTGCTGGCAAAGCCCCGACTGCCTCCAAGGCTCCCGCGAAGACGACGACGGACAAGCCTGCGGCTAAGACTGCGAAGAAGACCGCAGCTGCCGATGGTGACAAGAAGAAGAAGCGCAAGATCCGCAAGGAGACTTATGCGTCTTATATCTACAAAGGTGCGTGGCTAAAACTGCAAACTCGTTTCGAGTGTCAAGCTGACTTCTCGTATCTGCAGTCCTTAAGCAAGTGCACCCTGATACTGGTATCTCCAACAAGGCGATGGCCATTCTTAACTCGTTTGTGAACGACATCTTCGAGCGAATTGCCACTGAGGCATCCAGTGCGTTATCTTATTGGTCGTATTATTGACTGGCACTTATTCTCGATCGATGCAGAACTCGCGTCGTACTCCAAGAAGTCGACCATCTCGTCACGAGAGATCCAAACTTCCGTCCGTCTCATTTTGCCTGGTGAACTCGCTAAGCATGCCATCTCTGAGGGAACCAAGTCGGTGACGAAGGTTAGTGACCCGACTTATTCTCATTTGATTTGAATGGTGCTGATTATATATATGCATTCTATTCTAGTTCTCCAGCGTGAATGCGAAGTAAACATGACTTTTCTTGGGGATGTTGTATTACCATCTATTCGTGTAGACTAGTTTTATTTATCAATTATCTTTTTGGTCCTACTAGGACTTCGTTTATCCGATCATTTGCTGGCGTGAAGTTTGGTTTTACAGCAGATTCTTGGACGTATTCCTGAGGGCTGCTTCGTAAGCTGTTCCACAATACAAGTCCGTCAATCCTATTGCTACCTTCGCCCTCCACTGACACGTCCGAACGTCGATATTCTTGGAAGTCTTTCATCTGGCTCTTCAATTGAACACCTCACATTTCCTCACTCAACTTTTCATTTCTCACCACAAAAAAATTATGGCAGCCTGTAAAAATATCAAATCTTTTTACATTTAATTGGAAATAAAACATCTGTCCATATTTATTTTTTGCGGATATTTTTCATCTTGAAATAATTAGGCATATAGGATCCACGTGGTCGAATAATAAGCGATAGCGCACTAGAGCACAGCACACTTCATGTCCGAATGTTGCTCTTGCCTCTTAACTCCATCCAAACACATTCCTCGCTTTGCATATTGCTTGCTGTTTCATCAGAATGGATTGGATTGTCATAAATAATAAGAGGAGTATCTTCCATGATATAAGTGGTCTCCGCCAGCGCTTCGTGTGCTCGCACGCCGTTTCTTCCGTTTCCGGGTTGTTTACTCCCTGCCCTGGCAAGCGTGCATGCTTCTCAAGAGTCGCCAGCTCATTACTCGCTGTCACGCGACGTTCGCTTATGAGGAGGACAAGGACGACGGACAGAGAGGAGTAAATGGGACTACCTGTCCAACGGAGCGGCTGTCCTTGTTTTTCTATTTTCTGATTAGGGCGGATCACTTAGAAGCGTATCTAACTGGCTTCCGAATAAAATGGCTAGCTTCTCCGCATGCTCTTATTCGACGACACGATTCCATTCTCGGTCTATTGCCGACGTTTTCTGCCATGGATTATGAAGAAGGGCGGGGGATATCTATATGTTCCAGCAGTTTTGATCTGGACTGGTCTGTACAAGTTCTCTACCGAGTGGCTTGTACCCAAATCCTCTCGCTTTCTTCCCTCGTCGAGGTTATTCCGGACAACTGGTTCTCCCCTCCACTCATTTCTCACCGGCTTGCTCACCGCTCCTTTTATAAATTCGCTCTCTTATCGCTTTGGTCTTCCCCGACGTGGCCATGTTCGCTAGCTCAAGACGTGTGATGCTTGCGCTCCTTGCGCTTTTTGGCGCGTCAAATGCAGCGACAATCCAAAAGCCCGGGCTGAGAGTCCCAGCGAGTGCTGCGAAGAACGCAGAGTTCGTACGGTCCCAGTTCGTCGAGGCATTTGAAACGTACAAGTGAGCAGAAATCATGTGTGGTCGCGTGGCACGCGCTCGCTTCATATTGCATACATGCTGAACGTTTACTTCTCAAATTAAAGGAAGTTTGCCTTTGGTCATGACGATCTTCAGCCCGTGAGCTTAACATTCAACGATGGACGTAACGGTTGGGGTGCAACAATTGTCGATGCTATGCCAACTATGTTCATTATGGGTCTGGACGTAAGTAATCTTCTATAGCTGATGACCTAAAATTGACAGTCTTTACTATTCGCAGGATCTTTTCAGCGAGGCCGTGAATTTCAGCGCCAATATTGACTTCAGTCGATCCCAAGTCGACGAGACCGTTAGGTTCGCTCATTTCCTGCAATAGACTTATTGAAGATCTTCTCATTCCGATGGCTCGTAGTGTGTTTGAGAGTACCATCCGATATCTCGGAGGCCTTCTTAGCTCGTTTGAGCTTAGCGGTTCGAAGCACCAGGTGCTTGTCGAAAAGGCAAAGCAACTCGCAGACAAAATGGCCTTCGCTTGGGTTGGCGTAAGCTCTTTTCATTCCGGCCTCCGCGCTGTGCTCGTAGTAATCATTTTTTACTTCCCCAATGTTTCTCTTGTGGCGATCCTTAGGATAACGATTTGCCATTTGGATTCCTGAACTTCACGACGAACGAGCCTGTGATTTCAGGCGTATGTAGATTCCTTGCTAATATCTTGGTTCATATGACTAACTCAGATGAAACACAGACTAATATCGCTGAAGCTGGAACGGTACGTTATCGGACCATCCCTTCATAATACAGCCTAATGAGATGGTATATTCAGCTAACGCTTGAGTGGTCGTCGTTATCGTGCGTGCTACTTTCGGATTTCTCGCACCCCTTGGACTGAAAATTGGTCGTTTACAGGAAATTCACCGGCAATGATACCTACCGAAATCTCACCGAGAAGTCTGTTCGGCATATAATTAGTCTTGAAGATCCGCTGCCTGGACTTGCCGCACAGTGCATCGATCCGTCTTCCGGAGCGTTTACCTGTGGATACGTCGTAAGTTTGACTCTTGTTCATTATTCTATTGGATAGATTGACGAGTACATCTGTCAGACATGGGGCGGTGGAAGTGATAGTTATTTCGAGTACCTTCTCAAGTATCCGATTTTATCTGGCACGTCGGACCCTATCTTCATTGATACATGGCGGTTGGCTGTCGACTCTTCAATCAAGTTCTTATTGGATGTGAGCAGCCCAAGTTGACATCACTCCCCCAAAACTTGTTATTAACGCCATTCGCTTCCTTTGACAGTCATCGACTGTAGGGGATCACACTTACCTCGCCGACTTCGATAGCAGCCGCCAGATTCGTCATATCGGATCGCACCTTGCGTGCTTCCATGGTGGTAACTGGATGTTGGGTGGACGATTGCTGAACAATGACACGATTGTCAACATCGGACTTGAGCTTGCCGAGGCTTGCTGGAATACTTATCAAAGCACCGCGTGAGTACTTTTCTCTCTTTGCATGAAGGGGCTTTATTTCTCAAGGAATGTTGTTTAGCACTGGTATCGGTCCTGAAGCCTTCGCCTGGATCTCCCCAGAGGGTAATTTCACGGGCGGCGACACTCCCACCGCATCCGACCTAAAATTTTACTCCGAACATGGATTCTATGTGCTGAACGATGCTTCTCAGTATATCCTGCGCCCAGAGGTGCTCGAAAGCAACTTCTACGCGTGGCGTGTCACTGGTGATGAAAAGTACCTAGACCGCGCTCTTTCAGCTGCGAATAGCCTGGAAAAGTTCTGCCAGGTCAACAATGCGTTTGCTGGGATCAATGACGTACGGGAGAAGCATTCGGGTTTTATTGATGATACGGAGAGTTTCTTCTTTGCGGAGGTGATGAAGTATCTGTATGTGCTTTCTTCGATTTCGCTCTGCTCCTGATTAACTGGTATTCTTTGTAGGTTCCTCACATTCGATGACCCAGACCATATTAGCCTTGACAGCTGTACGTTAACTTTTCTCAGACCTCTCTCTTGAGCGTATATTGATGATAACATACCTATTTGTATTCAGTCGTTTTCAACACAGAAGGACAGCCCTTCCGCTTCAGCGGTATTTCTTCAACGTTCGGGACTGGGGAACTCGAGATTCCGTCTTCAGTCAATATCAGTCTGAGTGCAACCATCGACGAATTCCCAGCGATCAGTTCAAACCCTCACGCGCCGCAGCAGATTGTGAACATCATTCATGGTGATGATGGTAATGAGGGATTGTAGAGCTTGATTGTGCATTGATTAATACCTGTACATAGGTACATAGAATAGCAGAGGCAAGTAGCAAGGAACGTTCGGGACACTTGTTATTTTATGTATCTTTTGGACAATTCGAGTAGAATTATCTACTCTGCTCCATTTGGAGCTTTATACAAGTTGAAGCATTACGTTTTCATTGTCGCGGTCCCGAACAAAAGGCTTACAGCTCTGGGAAAAGCTGGGTAAGACCAGTTAGGCACCTATGTGTACGAGATTGACCCATCTCTCAGTCATAATATCTACACCATCCCAATTGTCCGCTTCACCTTTCCGCGATCTCAAATACAATGCGATGCGGCCTCCCGAATAGCCGCAGCAGAATTTTTGAACCTGATTTCCCCTCCTTTGTTTCATACACGAGGTATCTATAGATGGCAGCAGCGAGAATGGGACCATCCCGATCGAGCAACTGCCACATCGTTCCCACAACACTCCGAAACCCGCAGAATTGAATTGCTGCCGCGAGATGAAGCATTTCGTCCAGTGCAAAGCTCGGGGCCTGTTCTGCGGTATGGCAGGCAGAAAGAAAGGCGAACTCGGCGTTACGTAGATGAGCGCGAGCGATGTCGAGCAACGTCAACATGCCGTCGAACAGCTTGAATGAGGATTCAAAGGACTCCTTGGCTAGGATACCGTGGCAGGCAAAGTGCACCCATCCAGCCTTCCGAAGTGCCCTTATTACAGCGTCGCGTGTAGCGCGTTCATCGAGGAGTGTCTTGTCTACGCACCTTAGTTTGCGTATGGCATCCCTTTCTTTCTTCGTCGCCGCGAGTCGCGTATCGCCAACGAAAAGTAATTTCTCATTTCTAGATCCCAGTCCTGAACGGGCATGTATGAGGGACTTTAGCGTCGGCGTATATGACGAGATATAGTCATCTAGAAGATACTTGACACGACCGCGTGCGTCTTCATATGGCCCAGCAGCATGGAAAGGAAGCGATACAAGCACCGATGTAGGGCACCACCAAATATGAGCTCCTTCGTTAATCCCGAGCTCCTTGAGTTTCTGAACGATCTTGGAGACGACTCTGTCCCATAGTACCTTTCATCACTCGACGGAGCGTCTCCCGTCGTGCTTGGCTGAGTGAACTCCAGGTTTTTGGCGTGCCTGAAGGAGCTCATCGCACAATTGAATAGCGTCGGTGTACCACTCTCCATCTAGGGGAACGCAAACACAAGGTATATCCTTTAACGAAGTTACGATGAGAGCATTACATCGTGACTCGCAGTGATTAACCACGATGAGAGGCCCCTCTGAAGCCGCTTGCTGTAGCGATTCAAATGATGCGGCTCCAAGGAAGTCTTCGAATCCGAGTATCCTTCGTACGTCATTTAGTATCTTCTCTTGCTCCTCCGTGAGCTGCCTTATCTGCGCCAACATACTATCCATCGGATGATGATGCTGTGTTACGTTGTACGTTCGAACACCATTCTCATCTACACTGGAAGCGAGCGAGTGCGACTCAGACGATGTCACAAAGGTCTCCAAACGACGACTACAATCTGAAAATCTGTCGGCGAGTGCTTTATCCATCTGCGAAAGTCGATCAAGCGGGATTCTGAGTCCTCGCATCTGAGACCACAACAAGGCCCTCCCTTGTTCTAGGATCTCGATGGCTTCACTCAATTGTCCCTTCTCTATGGCGTATGAAGCCGCGTCCAGAGTCAGCGTCCGATGTTGACTGTGGCTGGCAAGAAAACCGTGCTACGTGGACAATGTAGGCTTTATAGCGAGGGCACGTTGCAAGAGCGATATCCCTATTCTGTACGCATCGAAAGTCGAATAGTGGTCGTGATGACTCGCCAATGTTGTCCATAGGTGCGCTGCCAGCAAACGTGCTGACGAGCTTGAGAACCTGTGGCTAGTCGCACACGTTAAAAGTGCGATGCAATCCTCGAAATCGTCCTCGCGTCCCGTTTTTTGATAGCGAGTGTAAACAGAATTAGCAAGACCAGCCAAAAGATGAAGAATGATCAGGATGACCCTCAGGGCGAAGACGCAGTGCCTCACGGTGCAGGATAACAGATTCCTCAATCTCTTCAATCCGCCCGCTGCGATAAGCTGGATAGGGTTCTTGCAAGATTATCCGATGTCCTGGAACGGTCAGGGTGGCTATTGGGATGATGGGCCAAAGCCTCGCGGAATAATGCGATCGATTCTTCAATATCTTCAGCCGTACCGCCGTGGGCAAAGCGAGCTGAGAGCGAAGTTGCGAGATTATTCAGGGTCATAGAACGACCAGGGTGATCGTCTGGACGAAGCGCCAGAGCTGCACGATGCAGTGCGATTGCTTCGTCGATATCACTAAGTCTTCCACTTCGCTCAAAGCGAGTCCATAGAGAATTTGCGAGATTATTCATCGACTAAGAATGATAAGGATGGTCATCGGGATGAAGAGCAAGTGCAGCACGGTGCAATGCAATTGAGTCATCCAGGTCATCCATCACTCCACTGTGCGCGGAAGCGAGAGAAGAGGGTGTTCGCAAGATCGTTCAATGACATGGAGTAATCGGGATGACCTTTGTTGTGGAGAGAAACGGCTGCACGAGAAATCTGACTGACTCGTCAAGATCATTCGCGTTTCCGGAATGCCAGAAACGCTTCATCAGGGAATCTGCCAGATTATTCGGTGACGCGGAACGAAAAGGATGACGCTCTGATAGAAGCGCTAAGGCCTCACGGTGCAATACCACTGATGCCACAATGTCTCCGATATCGCCAAAGCGTTCGAAATGAGACGAGGGAGATGGCTAGGTTGGTCAGTGCTTGGGAACGGTGCGGGTGACCTCAGGACAAAGAGCAAGTGCAGCCTTGTTTGGTGTCAGAGACTCGTCAAAATGCTCAATGCTGCCTCTGTGCTCAAAGGACACGAAAAGGGCGCTTGCAAGATCGTTCAGTGATAAAGAACGATCAGGATGTCCCACGGAACGCGGAAGCTACGGCAGAACGGCGCAAAACAATGGACTCATCGAGGTCGTGAACCGTTCCGACTTGCTTAAAGCGAGCCAGGAGGGAAAGTGAAAGGTTGATCAAAGTCGTGGAACGTTCAGGATGACCTTCGGCCTGAAAGCCAAGGCCTCTCTGTGTAATGCGATCGATTCATCGACGTCCTCCACTCTGCCATCGCGGTTAAAACGAGTCAAGAGAGAATACGCAAGATTATTTAGGGACACGGAACGACCAGGATGAGCCTCTGGCCGAAGTTTCAGGGCTGCACGGTTCAGCGCGACCAATTCGTCTAAAACGCTGGCTTCACCACCTTGCTCGTAACGGGTCATCAAGGAACTTGCAAACAAAGTTGTTTAATGAAGCAGGATGATCGGGATGTCCCAAGGGACGAAGAGCAAGGGCTACATGGTGCAGCGTGATGGACTCATCCAAATCATCGAGACAGCCATCCTGCTCGTACTGCATCCTCAGAGAAATCGCAAGATTGCTCAGAGATAAAGACCGATCGACGTGACCCTCGGGACGGAGATGGAGGGTATCACGATACAGGGAGGCCGCTTCATTAAGATCATTCCGCCGTCCGCTCTGCTTGAAACGACTTAGCGGAGCATTTGCAAGGTTGGTCAGCGAAGTAGAACGGTGAGAATGACCCTCTGGACAAAGAGTTACGGAGATACGAAGTAGAGCGATTGACTCGTCAAGGTCTTTGATGTTCCCAATGTGATTAAAGCGAGTCGATAATGAGCTTGCAAGACCTGTAAGGGATGAAGAACGGTTCGGATGGCCTTCAGGATGAAGAGATAGTGCAGTACGGTGGAGCGCGATGGACTCGTTGAGGTCTCCTGCCTTTCCGTGCTGCTCGAATTTTGCAACAAACGACTTGCGAGATTGTGAAGCGAACTGGAACGATCCGGATGGTTCTCGGGATACAGTGCTACGGCGGCGCAATATAGGCTAATAGCTTCATCAAGATCCTCGACTTTAGCGTTACATTCAAAACAAGCTGCGAGGGAGTTCGCAAGGTGGATCAACGACGGGGCACGATGAGGGTGTCCTTCGGGGCGAAGCGTCAGCGCGGTCCGATGCAGCTTAGTTGCTTCACCAATGTCGTCGATCTCTCCGCCTTCTTTAAAACGGGACAAATGACAATTTGCGAGTGTTTCCAGTGATGCAGGACGGTCCGGGTGATCTTCAGCGCAAAGACCTAGGGCGTCTCGCGAAAGCGACGTTGCCGTTTCTAAATCCACCAAATCTCCCCACCTCTCATACCGAATGTAAAGACATATCGCAAGGTTATTCAGGGGCGACCACCTGTTTGAGCGGCTCTGAGATTGGGAGTCAAGCTGTATTCGCAGAAGATCAATTGTGCAGTCAAGATCTTCGCGATTGCTGGTTTGCTCAAACCGATCCCATGCGGAATCAACTCGATCCGATAGTGATTCGTTGTCAGACTAGCCAATCGTAAGAATACGAATATCGAAGCTATAAGGCCCACTCTACGCGCATTACCTTGAAACCTCCTAGTCGGTTTCCCATTCCTCAGGCGCGGCTGTGCTCAGCCACAGGGCCAACTCGCCCAATCTTGAGGCGAGGTGCTTCCTGTAAGTATGTTTACCACTCTACAAAAGCCAGGAGACAGTGAATACAAGAAAGGAACACAAGCAGACTCTCGCGAGCGGTGGTAAAAGGCAGAAGATCGTTCATCTTGAGAAATAAAATAAACTAAACTGCTTATGTAATTCAAACTCCGTTTTGTTTGATTCTCGGCTTCGGTGACAAAAAAACGGCTTCCAATCCAAAATTCAAATTCAGCCATTAATATTCATTATTTCCTGTTTCTGGGTGCTCATATCATATCCATATTAATTTCATCTCACGAAAATAGAATATTCGGAGTACTAGTTTCAGTCGTTTCCCGATACGGATGTCTTTTCTCTTATTATTAATTTAGTCTATGATGTAGACTTACTCCTCCTGGGTTTTCTTCCACTTTGTAAGCGAATGGGATCGGATTACGGATTACCATTCAAAAGACGTGAGCCATTTCTTTTTGTTCGGATACGTCCAAACGATGGACTGTACTCAATTCTCATACATTTCGTCACAGGACAAGACAATGGTTGAAACGTCCACTTTTCGGCGGGATTTACTCCCGGTTATCAGGTTAGTCCATCTCGAGATTTAATCCCGAACCAGTGATCGCTCTGCACGATCACCGAATTGGAAGTAATAAGCATAGACGCTCTCTTTTCTGGTGAACGAAGAAAAAGATGGAATTTTGCGCCATGTCAACTTGAGTTAAGTTGATGAAGAATCCTCTAGGCTCCCAATTAGGAACAATGCGGCAGTACCTTATGGGTTTCAGGTTTTATCGCACACATGAAGGAAGTCCTTTCACCGATCTTGCTATTGTCAAAAGATGACAAGGGTCAGCCGAAGTTGGCTTGTCGCTACAGACACTTTTGTACAGTACACATCTTCACTTATGCCAAAGGGCTGCATTCGTTACTCGTTTATTGTGTAAATACATTAGTCTGTTATATAGCATCTCCTTGTTGTAGCTACTATTGAATTAATGAATAGCTTTCACTCACGACTTCTCCACCTGCGGTGTAGCGGTGCAACTAAGGCAGATAAAGCCAATCTTGAGAAAGAGCGCGCCTTGTACGGAGAATTACGGATGCTTCCCAGATTCCTCTTTGACAAGACGGCCTTCACGTTCTCATACACTGGCCCGTCCTATCTAATCGACATATGCCTGCTGTGTCTACACACATTTTAACCCTTCCCAGATCTACGCCTAGCAAGCATTTCCTGAACCCGTCTCTCACGCTTGGCTTGCCTCTCCTCTTTACCACGTTTCTTCTGTTGAGTGGCCGATACGTTCTCCCCTTCTTTTATTTCACTCTCCACACGCTCAGTGAACTCATCGATCACCCGTTCCATTTCACGTTGGACGAGCTGTGCACCGCCATCGCTCGTATCCATGCTGGCTAGGTCCGCAGCACTAAGCTTCCACTGGAAATCGAAGCCCCATCCTCCGGACTGCGCTCCGCTGGCCTGGTGAGGGAATGCTGAGTCGGCAGGTTCTGAAGCCTGTCCAGATTCGGGCGGACCGGGTAATGATTGTCCTAAGAACGGGGCATTCGCCGAGAGAGCACAGCCTTCTTCTCGCCACCAGCGTATGAACCATGCTGCTGCGCGCTCAGTGTCACATTCACCGCCACGCTTCAGCATATGAAGTCGGCGAGCTAACATGTCGAGAAAGTCGTAAACATCGTCTGTCGGCGGCGTTCCTGGGGCAAATACAGATAGGTATGCTGGGGCTAATGATAATTATTATAAAAATTAGTATCGAGATTTATCGTCATAAGTCGCCGACGTGGACTAACTCGCAGGATTTAATAAATTAAGTCGATAAAGCAAATACTCGGCTAAGGTCTCGTCGGCATACAGGCCTTCTCTGATTCCAGCTGTTTGAAGACTTGGTCAGCCTGGAATTAAATTAACAAGAGAGGAAACGAACCGATAAGAGCAAGTTTAATTCCCCTCTCTGCACCGAGGGTTCCTTTTCCTAGGAAAGGAAACATCACACCAGGAGAGTCAAATGAATAAACCAGTGGATCCTGAGAAAGTTTAAGGCGAGTCGAAAGTGCTCGAGTCAAGCCAGGTGAGGCAGAGGTCCGTAGAGCTTTGGAGGTCGCTATTAAAGAGCGAGGCATATAAAGGCTCGGTAAGAAGGGAGATGATATGCTTCGGTAAGGGTGGCAAGTAGCTCACGTCCTGGAATGCCCATATTTCGAAGGGCATTCAGCAGCGTCGATTTGCCGACATTAGGCATTCCGACTACCAGGACATTCAATTCGTTGGATACATGCGCGTTTTCTTTAGCTATATCTGTTGTTGTATTCATTGGGGGAGAATCAATCATAGATTTAACGGAAAGGCCAGATGGCGAATAAAGAAGAACGTACTCACGATAGTCTCATGTAGACTCTTTACATCCCGGGGTCGGTTCCATGAAGCGAAGATCGTCTGCTGGCCGGAGAACTTACCCGCAATTGCTCTTTTGTAGGGCTGATGGGGAATACACGAGGAGCAAGCCGAAGATGAAAAAGTTAATAAATTCCGTAACACCAGTTGATTGAAACGCGGAAATCACGCACCTCAATCCCCCAATCCGGAACTAAGTCGCGTTTGTTCATGACGATTATTCGCTCACAAACGAGCGATGAGTGGCCATGCAGCGACGGTCCGCGGTTGGCCGATGACTGTTGCCTAGATGTGCTGAATGCCTGGGCGAGCTTCCAACGCTCATGTTGCCATTTCCGAAGGGCACCTGCCAAACAGACACGCACGGAAAAATTGCCAGTTAGCAAGCCGATCACTACGCTGAAACACCAGGATATCGATAGTGTTCTCTGATAATCAAAAAATATAAAGGGGAACGATGGAAAATGCAAATCAACTTCGAGATCAGGTGATAACCATACGACAAAATCAGAAATCAAAGGAGCAATATGATGTGAAAGCAAAGCTCCGCTCTCGGGCGCTGCAGCAAATCCAGAGTATTAGTCCAGGGTCGATCTCGTAAGAGTCTCCCGGGGCCATCGCTGACATCACACGAAACCATGCTCCCAGGTCTGATGAAAGGCGGGGTGACAGATAAATAGCTATTGTAGGTAGGAACGAACACGGAGGGTAGTAGAGACGAGAGAACTAAGTACCTTCGAATGTGGTATTTATGCTCGTCAGCGGCAGGCGAGCGTCGCGCAGTTCCAGGACAACGTCTGTACGCGAAAGGTAGGCGGGAAGGTTACGCATGAACTGGCGCATGTGGCCCGGGTACCAAGACGGCGGTGTGGGCAAAGCCAGTGATGCCATGCTTTACACCATAAATTGTTAATCTGAACAAGTTTTTGGTGGCTCGGCAGAAACTGGTTCTGCAAACGGAAAAACGGAGAGTTGATGGTCGGCGGCAATGCTAACGTCCTTCCCTTTAATCAAAGAGAGTTGGCTATGGCAAGTTCACGGTTCCTAACGCAGCGACACGGAAGAAGTATTTGATATCAAAACAGGAAAATCTCGCGGGTAACCTAGATACCCGGATGTGATCAGAAATCTTTCTTAGCAGCGTGTAGGACCAGGTGCTCAGAGAGTCCACTCCGAATGGCTGTTCAAACAGGTGATATATCTGATCCTTTATGCCTGCTATGCGAACGAGAGATGCAGCCTGGGACGTGCAAGGACGAGTATATTCGGTGCGGTTAATTGGGAGGCAATGTTAGCTCCAGACAAGCGCGTATATCACGGAAGATCTCAGCCTTATTGAGGTCCAAGCTGAGCGGCGAACTCAGACGAAGAATTCGCTCTGCAGAAATTTCCTCCGCTAACTGAGATTGATAGCAGTCTTCGGTGTTTCCTGAGGAAGAAAAAATCATGACGGAATGTCAGCAAGGGTGAACAAGAAAATTTCACATTGGACAACATTAGAGTGTGTGTCCAGAACGAAGGTTATGACAATCAAGAATCGAAGCCAATGTTACCTTTTTTTATGGCCGCGTGCGAAAGGACCTCACGGAATAAGTAAGGAATGATGACTGAGACGCTCTGGTGCGCGGTCAATACGGTCAATAGCGCGGAGCTTGGATTTTTCGTCGAAGGTTCTAGCAATACTTCTCTGGATGACACAGTGGTGGAGCAGAGCGAGGTGGATAAAAGAGGCGACCCAGGGGCTGCACCGCAAAATGGTCGGAGTCAAGTGCGCACTGAGGCAAAGAGGAAGAAAAAAAAAACCGTGTCACGCTTACATGTGACAACACGCGTTTAGTCAATAAGGTTTGCTTCCGCTTCAGGAAGGATCAAAAAAAAATCGGACGCCCAAACAAGAAAATAAACACAACACAAACAACCTCAAATAATCCGAAAAAAGTCAAGGCTCGAGCTGAAAATAAGCAAGAAGCCGGGAAGCTAAGGAATAATTTAGTGCCTTACTAAGCATTTGAGCTTGAGCCACATCGATAATGATCGGGACTCTTAATTCATTGACTGACTCCTCGGTCGTTGATACGGGCTTGTGCTGTTCGCGGGAGCGTAGAGCACAGGTTCAATTAGCTAACGACTAGGCTGTTGGTATGTTACGCGCGGGGGATTCGGTGACGAAGCGCCAAGTCATGCGTTTCTCGTTAGCGCTGCGAGCTCAATTGGTTATTTTCCCCTCTGACTCTACGCGGAAGCTGCCGGCAGTCTTGCCGGGAACGAGTATGTGCATTTAATGATGAAGTATGGATGGATCCACAAGGTCGGCGCCAATGCTTTGGTTAGGCGCTGGTGTAGCCACTCCTCTGACAATCAACTGACATGAAAGCGACAGGTCAAAAACTGGACAGAACAATCGGTATCATTTACAAGGTCCGACTACGTGGTGAGGTGACATTCAAGGTATACGTTCAGTAAGCGACGACAGCAAATTGGCAGTGAAGGAAAAGGAAACACAATGATTCTAACAGCAAATGATAAGAAGCATAGAAAGCAGCCCAGAGACGCCAGAAACAACGAGATATGTTACACACGTCGGTTGAGACGAGAGAATTCAAGATGAGGAGCTTCAGCGCCTCACGGGAAGTAAGAGAGCAACCGTCGATTAGATCATTGACAAGACACCTGTGGAGTCCATAAAATCTTTTAAAAAATCCTAGAAAGACGAGGAGATGCGTTGAGGTTGAGATTTTTTGGCGGTTAGCATGGGTATGATGCGTGATCGTTTACGGCGCTGTTGCGGAGCACTTTTAGAACGGAGAATGGCGTCTATTCAAAATCCACATACCTGGGTTAACCCATGTATCCTTACCCACGGAGATAGCATCAAAGTTTTTGCCACTGCGTAGCCGCCTTTCTACCATCACGGGAGCATCGTCCAGATTAATCAGCTTGTTAGACGGAGGTGGTGAACCTTCGACCCATCCCTTCCAACCTTTCCTGGCCGCAATACGCTTCTTGCGCGGCTTTGGTTGTACAGACGGCGTTGTCGATTGGAAGTCATGGTCGAGAAGCGAGGCACCATCCTCCGGAGTACGTGGCCGCTTCGACGAACCATAGGACATTGTGGATGAAATTGATGGACCTGGGGTGGGTGGAGACGATAACTCAGGTGGCGGAGTAGGCGAGACGGATCGCGTGGCTGGAATAACTGGGCCGCGGGTACGCCAGAAGGACGATGTGCTACTGTTGACTGCTGGCGCGCCGCTACCATTCACAAGGGTCGCTGCGGACGGTCCTGCGGAACCCATACTCACACCCGCACTCGACTGACGCCGTTTCCCGTCCACCTTATCCTTCTGAGTCTGTAGCTTCTTGACCTTCTTCCTTTCCTCTCGCGCTGCTTCCGCTCCTGTCTCTTTGCCCGGCGGACGTCATCATCGCCCTCGACGAGCTTATAAGGACCGACGCCGTTGAGGAGACTTGTAAGGACGTCACGCGGGGGCCGCGGGTCGAAATCCCCTGCGAGGACGCCAGTGGCCGTGCGCCGACGCTTGACTGGCGGGGGACGGTGTAGGTGGCTTCCGAACAAAGCGGAGGACATGGGTGGATGTGGATGTGGTCGAGTTGGAAGATGGGCGTAGGAGAGAAGGCGAACCACCGTACTTTTACGCGTGTTTGGATGTATTTAAGAAGGAGATGAACCCCCAGTCACGCTCACGCGTCTGTGATAGGCGGGAAGGTTATTTTATATTAAAAGGACCCTGATGGACCCTAAGCTAGGACTTCTTGTATTGTTTCGAGATTCCTTCCACACGTTCGGTTGCCTTCCATCCATCACCTTATCCAAATTCAGTCCCTCTTCTTGGGCCGCTCTCCGTCCCCCAGTCTGGCAATCTCTCCCACACTCCTTTTCACAAGATCGGCACCAGATCCAGCCACAAAACTACACATCACTTACAAACACAATCCTTGGCCGTCTCTCCTCAGTGCTCGGCAGTCTGTGGCTATTTGTGTCTTTTGTTCGTTCGTGTGATTATATACCGTAAAGAATGCAGATGTCAAGAATACGTTAGAAGGCGACGGCATAATCTTGCAAAGTCGCCGCTACCAGGGTCCTTCTCGCGTACTGTACAGTACAAGCATTGCATTTCCTCGATTGGACTTGATTGACAAATCGGAACACTGGTCGAACATCGCGGGCATGCTTCGCAGAATCGCGTATAATCTCCTGCTAAAACGGCCCCTCTCGAAGCTCCAGCGGGAGCTCTATCTGTGGGCTCCTCGCGACCATTGCATAATATGGAAGCATCTTCTCTATTCATTCAGTCATGCTCTTTTCATTCCCATCTCAGGATCAAGATTCCCTCTTTAGCATCACCTGTCGAAGATGCTAGTACTCTCGGCTATCGCACAATTCCGGAGTTTGTTCATTGTTTCGAGTCGTGCCTTTTCAGGTCTTTCCCCTCCGCCTTTGTTCTCTGCTACTCATTCTTTCATTCGTCGCGCAGCAAAGAATTGAGACCAGAATACAAATGGCAGAAGGTCGCTAGAACTCTAGAACTTCACAATAACATAACGCCAGCTGTTATTCGTCACATCGAGTCACTGGGGAAAAGAGGGTCGCAGGAAGATGAGCCGCGACCCGGCTGTGCCCACTGTCGTGGCGCGCTTTGTTTGGACCCTATCCTTGTCCAACGTGGGTTCTTCGCGGAAGCTCAGGTCATGTACTACATGTCACGTAAACAGACAGAACAGCAGACGCTTCCGTCCAAGCTTCTCTGTAATCAAGCTCTGCAGATTGCATTTCTGTCTCGTATTCAATCAGAACTTTCGGACACGGAGCGCAGCCCCCAATTCACTTTACATTACGATCAGCTTTCTGTCTGGGAAGTGCAGGCACGCGCGTGCATAATTAGACCAACTCGACAGACGAACAAACGCCTGTGCGTCTATCTGGCGTCGACGACAGCACCCATGTTCGCTGTCGATGGACCCAGAAGCATATCCGAGAATTGTGTCACGATTACCTCGGAGACGCGGCGAAACTGGGAGTCCTAAACTGAAAATGTGTTCTGGAAGCTTATCGCCGCGACGACCCTACCAATAACTTGTGTGCCTCACCTCTGATGAGGTAACGATGACACTTGGACCATCGTGCACCCGCAACATGTTTACCGTGGCCTCGCATCTAGCTCTGGCGACTCGAACTCGCCTCCTCGGCAGGCTTCTACTAACGTACAGACCGACCGATATGACTATGTAGGCCACACGCAGGCCGCTCAGACAGGGGCTAGCACAGGTAGATCTTGGGGCATCTCTGTACTGGGCAATGGAATCCGGCTGGGTGTATCTAGTCCCCCTTCTCGGAGTGGCATATCGTGAGCGTGCCATCTGAATGAGTGCGCAGGTGACTACCATCTCTACCGTCACCGCCCCAATCGACTGATCTCACATCAATCTCCCCGAGCTTCTCCATCTATGCTAACACCAGCTGGTCAGTCACAGAGCGTTGCAACCTCTCCGCCCTGCCCTAAAAGTGCGCATGGGTGCGAAGACGAGGACAAACAAATCAGATGGAAGCCAAATGCTATGACTGTGACCGTGACTGTACTGCATGGTTCCTGCATGGTTCCTGCGTGTGTAATTATAGATAGCGGGTGCTTCTTGCACGTTTGCTGATGTTCTCGACTGGGGGTGGCTGCTGATTGTTTAGCCGTTCGCCGATATTGACACAGAGAACGCGTCGTTCGGCAAACGGGCTCGGTCTAGACCTCAATGCTGTCAGTGCTTCGTACGGGGGCTCCTTCGACCACCCTGCTTCTCCCGTCGTACCCCAACTCAACTCGCTCAACAACCAGCGGAATAAGTGGCGGTGGATCGATGATTGCAGCTAAGTCTCAATCGAGATCTCCATCATCACCGGAATCAATTCAGCTGATTCTTCCGCATATGTACTATATGCACGGCGAACAGAATGGAGAGAGGAAGAAGATTTGAAATGAAGAACGCTACCTTGGGCAGGACCTTATGATATGCCGGCAGCGGCAGCAGCACGATGGAATTGTATTGTATTGCTTGCGGCGGGTTTCACCGTCATATCGAACGTCCGCGAGCGTCTGCAGGCTCTGACATTCATAACGGCTCCGTCCGCTAGTCTAGTGCGGGGCAGGACATCTTGTTTTGTCCTGCTTACTGGATCGATCAGTTAAGCATTCTGGTGGCTATGTCTCTGCGGTCTTGCCTGTGTCTTGATTAATTCTGCCAATTTGTCCATCCATCCATAAATCAGTGGACTATGCTTGTCTGGTGGATGCTAAACGCCTCACTTGCAGCATTCTACTGTCTCAGGTCGGGACAAGTCTTAGGCTAAATCTAGAAAATATGAACCTAGTGGCAAAGATTTTGACAACGCCGTCTTGCGGCCATCCTTGAATGACTCCCAGCTTCGCAACGGCTCTGGAAATGAAGACTACACTCTGTCACCTAGCTAATGCCAAGACCTGAATAAGGACCTATTACAAGGCCGGAATGGAGCCAACATGACTGCCTCGCTTCAACGTTTCAAGGGCCAAACATTGCGGGTCTAATTATCACACCTGACCTGACAACAGACGACCTTTATAAAGGTCTGTTTCGAAGGCCGGACTAACGTGTGTATTGCGCATTCATGCTGCCTGGGACTCGCTGGTCAGACTCATTCTTGTCTTGCTATTCTGTGCTCAATCCGATCATTAAGGAACTGGCTTGTTCCGGTCAACGGATGCATTCTCGTAGGGCATTCGGGTCCAGATGGTTTCCGGGTTTGGTTACAGCCCTCTTGCTCTTTCCTACATGACTCAACACTACTGGCGCGTCTTTGACCACGTATTTGTGGTCGTGGTCGTCTCTCGCGATCTACTCTACCTGTAAGCCCCATTTGACAGACTTAAGGCAAGCATACTGGTCCTTCTTGACATGCTGCAGCTAGCGGCTAGCAGCGAGGTGAAAAGGTGCTCTCTGATTTCCAGTATCGTGAAGGCCGGAAAAAATGCTGATGAATAATAACAGGAAAATAGTACAGCCGGATAGCCGCGCATATATGCTACCAAATCTATGGCCACTAGACAGTGACATGCATGCTCATCTCAACGGCCGTAGACTTGATCGAATAACTGCGCAAGGCCACGAGTCATGTGGAAGGTCTTTAGGTACAGAGAATATTCGATTTTTAAGATGTTTATTTATTTATTATTTTTAATCAATTAGCATTTACTTTCTCTCTCCTCTCCTATTCTATCTCCTCATTTCTGGCCTAGGGGATAACAAGGACGCATGCTACTGTTTACTGATCTATTACGACATCGTGTCATCCAGCAACAAAGACTGAGGTACGCTCGCAATCTCCTATTCTCCGTGCTCTGCAGGTTGAGTAAAATGCTGATACATGTAGTAGCAAAAAAAATCAGCACAACACGATATTCGCGCATATATGCTACAAAATTTATGGCTGCTAGACGGCGGCGTACATGCTCTTCTCAACGACCGTAGAATCGACCAAACAGCTATACAAGTTCATGAGCTATGTCGAGGCCACTCGGTACGAGAATACGTATTTATTTTTAATTAAGAAAATTTTATAATGTTTTTTTTATTTATTTATTATTATATTAATCAATAAACATTTACTTTTCTCTTCCTATCTTTCATGCCTAGAGTAACGTCGACGATCCGTCCTTTGCCCCTTTCTTTAGGATAAAAGTGTATTGTTCAGAAGTGGGCAGGGAAGATCCAAGACTCGAGGGAGGGGAATTCGGTAAACCTACTGCCCCCTACTGGACTAACCGCTTTGGTTTAGCTGCACCTGTCCGGCTGTCTAGCGTGCAGAGACGCGGAGACGGGGAGATAGCAGACGCAGCTTTAGCAGTACCCGATCAGCTGATCTGCTTGAGACGTGGCGGCTTTTGTTTTTGTTTTATTTCTTTGTGTGGCCGCGGTGCAGTCCAGTCCATTGGGCAATGGTGTCAGGTACCCCATTATTATTATTCTCGCAGGCATCATGATAGAAAGTTCACCTCGGCGACTAAGGGAGAGTTCGAGGCTCGAAATATCAGTGCCGCTTTCACACAAGATGATATGGCCGGGACTCGGACTCGAACTCAGGCCAATAAGGTTCGACTTGATCTCTCCTGCTGATTTTGATTTTGATTCTCTGAAAGTGTATTCCGTCCGTGACCGGGCCCGCTTCCCCAGGGCTAAACATGCTATCACTGTATCACTGTATCACCGTATCACCGTATCACTGTATCATTGTATCGTTATACGACTGGCAGGCTCCGCATTTGATTATAACAGCAGTCTACTTTATGTGCTGATGATGACCGAATAAATGATGCAGTCAACACCGTTGCGTGGCATCATAGAAAAAATTTTCAATCGTAGCCGGTAAATATAGTTCTGAACCCAATAATCCGATAATACGTCAGGTGTTAGGAGGAGGAGGACAAGACCACGACTACTGGGGTGTGGGAAGTACATCGACACTTCTGGGAAGGACCACTATTCGCTCGCTTGCCGAGAACCTGTCAGTGTGGGGCTGAGACCGAGCTTCCGTTCCGATTCTCACTGAGATGGAAGAGACTTGTGGCCGGGGTCTCACTGCCAGTACCCACTGGCAGGACTTCGACCCAAGCGGGGAGTTGCGAGAAGAAGTCGGAAATGGAGCCGGGGGAAATAAGCTTACTTACTGGGTGTGGAAGATTGATTGGACGACTGAATAACGCAGTGAGTGCAGTGAGTCTTACAAAGTTACATACGCTGTGCTAGTGCACAAGGTTTGTGACCATGCGCATGCGTCCCTTTTTTTTTTTTTTTTTTTTTTTGTGACTGGGTGACTCTATCCACGGTCGAAAACGGATCCAGATTTGGTCCAAATTTATGTAGTAGTACATGTGCTGATAAGTTGCGTTTTCCTTCGGCCTAGAAACGGCTTGTGGGGCTTGAAGACGCAAGCTAGGTGAAATTCTCCTTTGTAATGATGAGAGTTAGATACGGATCTGTAATTATGTACTGTGTTCAATCTGAGCGCTTTGCTTTTGTCTTCTAGAATCATCACAACAGCGATGAAACTTTTGGGATCTCCAGCAGCACACGATGTTGAATTAGATCCTCCCTAAGGGGATAGAAATAGTGCGAGTTTTGTTTGTTTCGCGGATCATCTTTGATTCTGGATGGCTTTGTTCTCTATGGCTGAATCATCATATTTGGTATCCAGTACATACAAGGTGGGTTCATTAAGTCTAGGAGGACTTGCATGCTTTATCTGGTATTATAAGCGTCGGATAGCACCTCGCCAACTTGCTCATATCGGCAACGATGAGGGATCATCTCGTTTCACAGTCATTTGTTTCCCGAGAAGGCATGCAAATCACCTTTCATAAACAGGGGGACCAAAGACTTAATGTCCCCACCTATACAGTGGCAATATTCTATCAAAATCATACTTCGGGTACAGACAATTTCAGGCTTCATTTCCTCAATCGCAAAACAGCAACTATCCTCGGCGGGTCTCCCGACCACCGAGCATAGCATGAAAATACATGGACGCCGTTAGAGACCGGCAAAATACTCAACGTCGATTTTACGTTTCCCCCTTGTATCCTCGGCAACGTTCTCATAGAAGTTCGCGGATCCGTCAGATTCGGAGCCGTCATCTTCGGCGTTTTCTTGTTCAATATTGACGGGTCCTCTGTACTCATCGTCGCTCTCACCGTCACTTGCGATGGCCTCGCCGAATGCTCCACCGAAGCCACCAGCTCCTTCAGTGCCTCCAACTGAAGCGATATCCGGTCTATCGGAAGCGTTCGCTGCCTTTGCCGTCTCGCTAGCAGCCCACCACTCCGAACCTGCTTTTGCGTTCGCGGCGTGCTGCTTGCTCCCCTCTCTCGCCTTTCCAGTTGGATCGACGCTTCCTGCTCGAGACTTTGATTTACCTCTGCCTGTGTCGGGGCCGAGGCCAAGTCCTTTGGCTACGCCGGAACCACCGCCACTGCTACTTCCGCGTCGACCGGGTCCATCCCAAAAGTGATATGCTGAGCTGTGCACGCCATAACTTGCAGGCCGCACCTCGAGTAAGTCGCCCCGCGCGACCTCGATTGCTGGGATTTCCGAGGCGGGCAAACCGATCAGATAGGCTAAGAGGCAGCGGATAACCGAGGCGTGCCCGATGATGAGCAGGTCTTCTTGCTCGCGCTCCAGCTCGATGAGGATCGGCTCAAGGCGAACTAGATGGTAATCAGTTACATCGTGTCTCCGACTGACGGGGACGACTTATCACTCACCGCAGAGATCGTGATAGCTCTCAGCGCGAGGTGCACGGAAAGCATATGGATCGCGTAAGAAGCGAGCCCATTCTTCGGGGTAAAGAGCCTGTGCACGCTCAGGAGAGAGACCATCCCATACGCCAGGATTGATCTCGCTCATTTGCTGTTTCTCGATGACCTTCACGGATGAGAACAGCCTTTTCTGCGTCGACGCTTCTCCTGGAGCTTGAACGGAAAGGAGGTTTGGCGATGCAGGAGGAAGCCCTACCGTCTTCTGTTGCGGCGACGTCGCACCATCCTTACCTAATTTTCTCTGCAGTGCTTTCTCGATCGTCTCTGCTTCCGGAAGATTCAAGGGAGGAGGTTGCTGTGCCGAAAGTGCCGCATTGGCCACTGCGGCGAGTAGAGGCGTTGCAAGCCGAGAAGCTGGATTTGAGTGCATGAGACTTGGCGTTGGAGCTGCAGAAGGGCCGTATGTTGCGGCATGTGTCACAAACGGCCATGCTGTATGGTGTGCACGCCTCCGTGCAGAGGTCCAGATCTATTACCAATCAGTTCTTTGGCTCCTTTGGTACAGAGCGTGCCACAGTACTTACAACCAGTTTTCTTTCCGCCGGATTCATACTGCGAGCTTCTAGAGCCTTTGCACGGCGTTCGAGCACAAAGTCTTTCAAGCGGTGCGCATATTCCCACCCTGCTGGAGACAGGTCTGAATCGGCCTTGTATGAGTGCTCAATGAGAGATTGGCCGGACTATATAAACGTCTATCAATCAAAAAGCCCTGCATGCTGTTACCAACAACTTACTCTGGCAAAGTAGATTGTACGGAATTTGTTGTGGATGTTCATGAGGAAGAAGATTATGCGCGACTAACCATTGCAAGTCAGAGACTGTCATTCCGAATGTTCAAAAACTCGTTCTTACTTGTAGATAGCCTTTGATTTCCTATCGAACACGAGCCTTCAGTGACCACGGAAAACCGTAAGATTTCTATACACTTACGTTGACTTCTATTTTTTCGCCCACCTGTAAAGAAGTTTAGACTCTTCGGAAACACCCAAGGCATATGAGTGCACACATTGAATATCCTAATGAAGGGCCAGTTTGTTTCTGTTACAGGCTCATAATATTTTTCGTGATCGCGAATTCGTCTATAATAATCTTCGACAGCGCGTTCTGGATCCCATCCTCTATACTGAGAGGCGCTGCAGTTTAGCACATTGAGATGTTTTCACAATAAGTTCTCACATCAGGAGAAGATATCTTGACGCTCCGTATGTTTGCCTCGATGATCTCCTCATTCGTACATACACTCTCTGTCAGTTCCAGCGAGTCAGTAATAGAACTTGATGCTAGTGGGGGTAGATACGTACCTAAAAAGATGACATGTATACCCTTCTTGTCAAATTTCCCCGCAAGGGCTTGACGCGCCGCTCGCGTTCCATTGTTTGCATCGTAAATCACGACTTGACCATTTTGTTCTTCAAAGAATCGCCATATCTGCCGTTCGCATCCCTCGGATACGGAAGCTCTGAATCGCTTCGTTTTTTCGCTCTTCTCACCTTCTTACGTTGCGTTCAAACTGAGGAACACACGCATAGAGAGTAGGCGAGATGTGTGCGCACCTAGGGTGAAGTAATCGCTCGGAATCTGTTGGGCGCTGCCCAGAATCTTCCGACGGTAGTCACCGAGTGAGACTACAAGCGTCCGCACGCCAAGCCAGCGTAGATAACGTTCCAGCGCTCGCGAAACATGGGTTTTGCCTCGAGCTGGTAAACCGACAGTTAGGACCAGGATTTTACCAGCATGGAAAAGCAGCCCAGAGGCTGTCGTGTATAGAGGAGCAGCCATTAGCTAGATGTTTATGCTAGGTGGTCTTAGTTGATCTCGTATATATGTCTCGCCTTTCGACACTCGCGAGGTTGTGGGCGAAGCCAGAGTATGATATGGATGTATTGATCGATCGCAGCCGGCCTCGATGTCACGTGTAATGTGATCTCACTTTGCCTTTCAATGATGAATCTCTCGTCGAGAATAAATTTCGACTACGAAAGATCAAAATCCGACCACTTGATGGAATGTTTAAACTTGTTGCCATTTAATCGAGTACAAGTCTGCGATTCATAGTGTACTAATAAATCAAAGTAGATGCGCAATGAGCGGGAACTACAACAGGCCTAGGCAACGAGGGATTATGCGACGATGAATCGAAATACCAGAAGATAGCTGACATAGTACAGGTCAAAAATCAATCGCAGCCTGACGTTAAATAGTAATGTGCAAGTTGAGACTAGGTTTGGTGGCACAATGGAGATAGCATAATGGACGCCGTCGAACTAGCCGTGTTACTGGCTTTTGCGAAAAGCTGACGTCAGTGCGACAGTTGATTGCCACCATGAGACAAAACCAAGCGCAAGAATGCCATGGAATGTGCCCCATAGGACTTCTGGAGTTACTTTGTACCTGAAATAAGGATCATCATCATCATCAGTTGTTACAGTAATTCGTCGGGAAGACGGGTGATGAATGCCTACGCCTCGAATAAGTCACCAAAAGTATGCGGAATGAAACGGGGAGACTGGATGAGGATCGTGGAAGCAATGCAATGGTAAACAGTGAGAGCAATGGCAAAAGCACGTTTGCCTGGAAGGAAATCTGGTTGAAGCATCAGTTACTGGACAAGCTGGGCAAGGACGAAATATGCATAATACAAACCTGGAAGAGGGTAGCAGAGAAAAGCAGCAACACAAGACGCAAAGCAAAGCGCAGCATAAAGCTTGAGGATGACAAGCGTCGTGTTATTTAGGTCGAGGAACGGAAGATTTGCAGGCGACCATATTCCCTGAATGGCCACGGGAACCTCAAGAGCTATGTGGAGCAGAAATACCGCAGAGCTATCCTCACGAGTAAGCGCGTCTCTTCCTATGACACGAAAGAAGAATACTCACAGCGGGCTTTGAGGAGGTGCGGACATGGTGAACGTCTGCTGTGAGTAAATTTCAAAGATGCATTTGCGAGATACTGTAACTTAAACGATCACGTGCAACTGGATTGGTAGCCAAACTAACTGAGATGTGCCCGCCACCTGGACTGCCCTTGACTTGCACGTCCACACTCTCTTCCACATCCACAGCACAATACTCTACAGCGACATCTTTCTTTAATAACGACTTTCACGAAATATCATGCAAAACACGCACTCTCCGCCAAAAGCACATCCGGTCCAGTACAAGACACCTCTCGGCACGCGATGGGAGAAGGAAAAGGCCAACATTCCCCGCAGCACTTTTGATCTTCCGTCAGATCCGCAACAGATAGGTCCTTGGATCTTAGGGGAATGTGTTGGAAAGGGCGCAAGCGGCCGTGTTAAGGTCGCTCGTCATTGCGAAACTGGTCAGATGGCTGCTGTCAAGATCTTGCCACTCGAGAATGTTCTGTCCTCTCGCTATTCCCTTCACACTCGTGCAACGAAGGCTGAAAAACATCGGAATGGAATTGATAGAGAGATTATCATGATGAAGCTTATGGACCATCCGAATATCGTTCGCATATATGATGTCTTTGAAGGCGAACGAGACTTATTTTTAGTGCTGGAATACGTCAACGGCGGTGAACTCTTCGACTATCTTGTCAATCATGGAAGAATGGAACCTCACAAGGCGCTATGCTACTTCAAGCAGATAGTCTATGGACTGGCATATGCTCACGCGTTCTCCGTCATTCATCGTGATCTAAAGCCAGAGAACATTCTGATCGCCTCTCTCAATCCTCCTCATGTCAAGATTGCCGACTGGGGCATGGCTGCTTTCGCGCCTCCCGAACACTGCCTGGAGACAAGCTGTGGTAGTCCTCATTATGCTAGTCCTGAAATTGTGCGCGGTGAACGGTACTCCGGGACTTCTACAGACATCTGGAGTTGCGGTGTCATTTTATTCGCTCTTATGACTGGACGACTTCCTTTCGATGATAAGAGCATTCGCGCTCTTTTGCTGAAGGTCAAGAGCGGCAAGTTCGAGATCCCTGCTTATGTTCAACACGAAGCTGCAGACTTGATCCGCCGCATGTTGGTTGTGGACGTTGAAAAACGCATCAAAATATGTGATATTCTCAGCCATCCCTTCCTTCAGCATTCTACTTCTGGGCTTGTCTGTGTCTCCCCGCCTTCTATATCGGAACTTGACAGGCCTCTTCGTTCAAGAGCTCTCATAAAGCAGGACCTTCTCAGCTCGCTTCTACTGATTTGTGCTGGCTCTAGCTATGATGAGATTGTTGCTGAACTCCTAAGTCCTCCTGGCCAGGGCTCGCTTATCAAAGTTCTTTACTTCTTGCTTGCAAGACATCGTGAACGCACACTCGAGGAGTATGGAATGACGAGTCTGTTTTTCAACGATGGTCAGCACATCAAGCATTATACTGCTCCACCTATGAAAGACGCTACAAAGACATCTTCGGAAATCTCTGTGGAATCCTCGGCTACCATTTCATCTGGACAGCCATCGCATATCGTGCATATACAAGCAAGTCGTTTGGCGCCTAAGGCTCCTCAACGTGCTTTGAGTCCTAGCTCCGCGAGCGAGCCTGATTCTCCGGCATCTTCTGCGAATTCGCGCATGAGGCCGGCATCTCCGAGTGGTCCTCGTACTCCAAGACCAACACAAACTTCCAGATCTCGTCCTGTTTCAACTCCCGTCGCTTCGCGCATCATAGAAACCTATGCAAATGCGCCCGCATTGAAAGAGCAGGGGCCCGGAGCAGATGACGGCCGTAAGACCGACCCTTTAACTCGCAGGCCGGTGCGTCCACGTACTCAGACCGTCGATGGGCTCCCATACAGTCAGCAACGATATGACCCCACGGTAGCGTTGTCGGCTCCGAATACCCCACGCGATGCAGCTTGTCCAGGTTCTCCGATGGCGGCACCCACGTTGCCTCCACTAGCAGTCACTGTCGGCAATGATATGGGAGCTATCTCCTGGCTTGAGAAGCCGGCGGTGGAAGACCCTTCACTGAGACGCACCCTTGATGATGTCGAACGAAACTTGAGCATCCTGATGGGACAGCAAAAGCAGGACCAGAACAATATAGGACTAGGCTTCGATGAGCCGGTCAAAGGTGGAGGCGACGCATCGATGGGGGACACGAGCTCCGTTATGGCAGTTGACGAGGAACATGCATCTCCGAGTTCGCACAAGCTTCGGATCGGAAATGACAATACGTCTCAGCAAGCGGATGAGTTCAAATATAATCTGCCGAACAAGAAAACCTTTTGCCTCGCAAAGGACGGTGAGCACGATAAAGAGAACATCGTCTGCGATTCTCCAGGAGCGCAGAAGCTTGCGTCGTCACGCGGTTCACCCAATGAAGCTCCGCGGGATAGGCGCTCCGTTTTCATAGAAGACGAGAGCTACGCGAAGATTGAGAAGGCAGAAGTTGAGGTCGAGGTAGCCGCGGCTGCGATGCGAATGGCTGCTAACAGACGTCCGAGGTCCCGTCGTGCCACTTCACAACGGGCTTCAGCACATAGCCAAACAGCAAACAGACGTCATACTCACACCTTCTCGGAGCCTCCCAACCAAGGAATGGTCCTACCTACCCATTCTTTAGGTGTGGGCGAGGTAAAAGGCTGGTTCGCGAACCTCTTCAACTGGAAGGCGCAGCAGTATATTCTGCACTCCGTTGACAACTGCTTGGCGACGCGCGATGAGGCCACGCGCGTGCTTCAGTCCCTAGGTTGTTTCGTCGTGCTTGAGGATGCTCAAGGCTGGGGGGTACTGAAATGCAAAATGGACGAGAAGCACGGTAGGTATTTCTTACTTTCTGACTGGCGTCTAGGAAACTCAACCATATATATTTTAGACGTATCAACCGGACTAGTGACGATGAAATCTGTCCGTTTCCGAGCCGAGTTCAGTCCTATACTTGGTTATACGCACCATACTGTCTATCCTTCTAATGGATCTTCCAATATGCCTTCTGAATCTGGAGATGCAGCTCCGATTACGAATGTACCTCCTTTACAGAAAAGGCTTTCAACGAAGAATGCGGTTCCTTTCGCATCGACAGTCGTTCTCGTGCAGGAGAAGGGTGCATTGTCTACATTCAAGCACATTCACTCTCGTTTGCGAGCGGAATGGCGTGGCAGAGACGCGCTGCGAAGTCCCGAGCTGAACGGAGCTGCGACGCCAATGGTTGGCACAACCCCTCGTCTGCGTTGAGCTTCACTAGTAGGAAAACTTGATTTACGACATCAGGATAGAAGCTTTGTTCTCTCAGGCTTTTTTGTTCTTTTCAAGCTGCGTGGGAGTCCATGTCTGATGTATGTATATATGAAGCGTTGCATGACATTTTACGACCTATAGTACGTGATGTACAGTAGCTAGATATTATTCTATTGTCTATATAGTATTTATTTGCAAATATAGAGGCACCGAACCATAATCACGACGGAAACACTTTTGATGTATCGCTTGTTTATTACATGTGAATTCAGTATGGTTCAGATGGTGACTAAAGAAGAAAGAAATCGAGATATTGGCGGCGGATAAATAATAATAGGTGATCTTATGTAATATACCTCATTTGTTCTATTTATTTCTATTTGTACGCTGCCAAGCGCTCATGTGGTCGGCTTGGGAAAAAAACATTTGCTTCCTGACCATTGCATTCATCCGCTGATGAGGGCTTTTCTTACTGGAGCAGAATGTTCCCTGGCTAGCTTCGTTCCTAAGACTGCGATGCCCGCAGGTCATCATGCTACTCAGCGCCCCAACGGGCATTTTTGTTGAATCTCATTATTATTGGCTGTCCAGCTATAAGTAAATGCGATTCTCGTTGTTCGTAAAGCGGCTGTCTCTTCTTCTGAAGAGAGGGCGAAAGAGCGTCTGCTCTGAGATGATGAAAGGCGTCCCTTGTCTGTCTGTCCTGGCTTCCTTTGCTTTGGCATCTGTAGCTCTTGGGTTATCGACTGTACCTCTCCCTCGAGTTGATCCTGGCGCGAAAGCGTGTCAATTATTGAAAGAGGCGTTTCCGCAGCTTGTCGCATTTCCAGGTACGTTTCTTCAAGTTCTCAGCGCGCTCTTATTAATTACTCACATGTATGCTTATGTGTGTCGGCCAGGGTCTGAGCAGTATGAAGCTGACATAGAGCATTGGGCTTCCACAAGCACTCAAGACGCATCATGCTCGGTAGAACCTGAGACCGCGGACGATGTTAGCCGGATAGTAAGTCAGCTGGTCTTTCTCCGTTCCTTCCTCGCAAGAGGGTAGCTTACTTGTTCATCGATAAATATAGCTGAAGGTAGTTGGCAGAAGTGATATCATGTCGCCCTTTGCCGTGAGTCTTTCAATTTTCAAGTCGTTGTCATTGATCAATTTCTACTGTAATCCTGGAGTAGGTAAAAGGTGGAGGGCATGCCTTCAATGTCGGCCATAGCTCAACATCGGGCGTGCAAATCTCCATGGCCAAGTTCTCAGATGTGGAAATCGATGCTGAGAAGGGCACGGTCACAATAGGCACCGGATTGACTTGGGACCAAGTCTACAGTCAACTTGAACCATTGGGCGTGATGGTAGTCGGAGGGAGAGTTATCGGAGTCGGTAAGTGAACGCGATTCTTTTTCTTCTTCGTCTTCTTTCTTCTCGTTGTGCTTCTGTACGCCAGGACAGAAGGTCATGTGTACTTATAGGTTATATTTGTATTCGTATTTTAATCTTCACTAGGTGTTGCCGGCTTGAGCCTGGGCGGAGGCTATTCGTGGAAGACGGACCAGTTTGGGTTGACTATCGATACTATCGTCTCGCATAATGTCGTCCTTCCGTCTGGACAGCAGGTACATGCGAGTAACGCAACGAATCCCGATTTGTTCTTCGGGCTTAGAGGCGGTTTGAATAACTTCGGGATCGTTACGAACATCACCTTCGAGGCTCATCCTCAGACTCTTGTCTTTGTGAGTCGTAGTATCCGTGATTTTTCTTTTAAAAAATATATCTGAAGTAAGTCTTCTTTAGGGTGGGTTGATCACGTATGCTCTGAATGTAACCGACGGTGTGAACGAAGCCATAAGCAACTTTGAGGCGAACAATGCCGACCCCAATGCTCAGATACTTGTCGAGTTCACGTCTACTGCTGGTCAGGTATCACCTTCACATTCCGACTTTGTAAATTCAAACGAGCTCATACTACACCGCGCTCTCAGTTCACTTCCGGGGTTATCATCTTTTATGATAGACCAACTCCACCACCTGGTTTATTCGACGCCTTCTTGTCTATCCCGCCATTGACGTCTGATGTCAAAACTCGGACGTTCGTCGATTTCATCAGCACCTCGGGGAACATCACCCTCGCTCCTAACTTCGGGTGCGTCCCTCGGATTCGTCAAAGCCCTTATTCTCTTAATTGACGCGTAGATACTGTACAAAATAACAAATACCTCCAGCGACGTGCACCACGTCGTCCCGCTCCTCTCGCACCCCGTCGCGCTCCTGCGCACCATAGTGCAAGAGATCATCTCGACGGAGGCTGAGCTCACAAAAGCCAACAACGGGAAGACGGTCTCGGTGAACGTGGTCCCCGAGCCGTTCTTGAATCCGTTCGCGCACTCGAGGGGCGGGGCGTACCCGCATGAGGCGGCGAGGCCCGTGAAGCCTGGCTCGCCGGATATCACGTGGGAGGTGGATGCGAGTGTGAGTGAGGGTGAGTTCGCTTCAGAAAGTCTATGTATATATGCACATCTTATATATGAGCTTACCTCTCCCCCGGGCCACCCCCCTTAATCAGAAGCCCAACAAGCCTTCCACGCACTCATCATCCACACCATGCACACCTTCGCACATACGATCCAATCCGCCGCAGTCGAGCTCGGGATAAGCTCCTTCACCGACATCCTGTACCCAAACTACGCGTTGGGCGACACGCCGCTCGCGCTGATGTACGGTGGGGCAGAGAACGTTGAGAAGCTGAGGGGGATTGCTGGGAGGTTCGACCCGCGCGGGGTCATGAAGCTGAGTGGGGGGCCGAAGTTCTGATTTATATTTGGTTGGAGATGATGCGCTGTGTTGTGGCGAGGCGGGAAGTGTATATGTACAGTATATCGGATTTTTATAGGATCTTCATCTTGTTTCATATGCGCTGTGTTGAGGAGGGGGGAGATGTCCAGTCCAGTACATGTTGAATTCCTATAGGATCTTCCTGTTCAAATAAATCCAATCACTCCGCAGCGGGATAGTGGAACTAGCAATGACATTTTTTTTTCCAAATACAGACGGACGGACAGACACAGAAGAGAGAAGAAAAGAGATTAACAAAACAACAAACTAAGAAACGAATCGAAACAGAAACAGAGACAAAAACAAGAATCTGAAAAAGGGTAGAAACGTAGG
The DNA here is from genome assembly GCA_037892935.1 of Phlebopus portentosus. NCBI lineage: Eukaryota > Fungi > Basidiomycota > Agaricomycetes > Boletales > Boletinellaceae > Phlebopus > Phlebopus portentosus. Next base: position 677,361 of record JAYXKI010000007.1, read on the forward strand.
AATAGGGAAAGAAAAAAGAGGATGAACCGGGTACGAACCGGCGGATAGCGTACATCGATACAATATACACACATATGTACCGAATAGTGTGAAAAGACGTGATAGTTGATAGTTGATGGAGGAACGTAACTCCAGCACGTAGTTCGTTGAGCTCGACTTGACGTACAAGAGTAGGCGGGTAGTTCCTGTGGGTAGTTTCTTGCACACACCGAAGGATGGAGGAATCCGTTGGACGTCATGCATTGAGCACAGAGAGAGGGGAGTATGAAGGTGGGGGGAGAGTAGAACGGACAGGGACGGAGGAGGACATTAAACAAGAACCAACCCATTACCTTGTAAAAAATAGGGGAACAGGAAAGAGTACACGGCGAGAGGGTGACAAGGGAGAAGGATGACCAACCATAACCATAAGCACAGACTAAAGCTAGACCCTCGGATAGGGTAAAATTATTAGAACAGAAAAAAAAAAAAAAAAAAAAAAAGAGAGAGAAAGAGAGTATGGGACAGAGGGAAGAGAATAGCTGGTGTGCATAGTACGCGTGCTGATTGGTTGATTAGTCTGAGCAGTCGAATCCAGAACCAGACATGAAAGTTGGATGCAGATGATACCGGGAAACGGCAGACGGCAGACAGAAACGAGAATGGAAGATGGAAGTCCGACAGAAAACGGACGAAGGGCGAGAGCAGAAGATAACCGCCTGAAAGCAAAGCGAACACACGACTCGAACGAAGGAGGTGCTCAACGGAAAGGACAGAGAAGACGAGAGTGCGCGGGCTTGTAACGGCTTCACAACCTCTCCGATGCGTTACCGTATCCTCATGCGCATCCTCGCCCGCTCAAGTCCCGCGTTCCAGATCCCTCTCTCGTCCATTCCCTGCTGCTTGGGGTTGTGCCGCACGTCCAGAGATCCTCCTCAAGAACCCCGGTCGGGCGAGTCCGAGACTCACAAGTCCCCCTCCTCCTCCTCTGCTCTCCATCGTACCGTCAGCATTCGCGTTTGCAAAGGCAGAATTAGCGCCAACGTTCTCATTCGATAGATTCGTACGAGACGCCGTAGTAACGGCAGCAGCCGGTACAGTGACTCCCGACTCCAGCACCGGTGCCAAAGGATGCGCTAATTGTCCTTGAGATGGCGAGGAATCCGCCACTGCCGACTCGTTAGCGTCTAATGAAGAAGTGAGCGAGATGCGCTTCGCATCTCCGCTCTGATTCGCTCCATCTGTGCCTGCACCTGGACTACCCAGGCCTGACCCCTTAGACGGTGGTGGGGCCGTTGTGATTCGTAGGAGACTCGTGTATGCTGTAATTACAAAGAAGAAGGGGCGAGAAAAAAGGAGGTGGATAAGTGAAACGTGAATGAGTATTGCAGGATGCACGAAAGAAGACAACTTACGTTGTCGGCAAACAGGGCAGAACCACCCCTTCGCCTTCCTCTTCCTCCGCGTCGCAGGTGTCGGAGCCTGCGGGGCAGGCGCCGTCGGCTGTGCACCTCCTTCAGCATTAGCACCACCAACATTCTCCCCTCCGGCATTAGAAGGCGCCTCCGCATCAGCGGAAGCAGCAGCAGCGGGCTGCACGACAGTCCCGCCAGCCCCGAACTCCACCATGTTCACTGCGCATTCTCTACATGCGACGAGATGCCTGCAGGGTAAGAGTACGACTTCGCGCGCGGCGCTCAGACACAAGAGACACTCTGCGGGCGAGTCGTCCGATTCCGTCGCTATAGACTGCGCTTGACCGGGCGTAGGCGGATAGGTATGTTGTTGCTGATCGGGAGAGGATGAGGGGGAGGAAGGTGTGACATGGTGCGCTCCGTTCGTGTTATCCGATGCAGACGCATGTGCTGTTAGACCGTAGATCTCGTGCAGCTGGAACGAGTGTGTGCCGATGCGCGCTTCGCGCTTCACCACGCGCACGACCCACGGACGGTTGTCTTCCTCATCCGCTTTCTCGTCTTCCTTATTCTCTTGCTCTCTGTTTGTCCGTTCCTCTGGTGTCGAACCAGAGTCGGCATTCGTTTCCGGAGCTGAACTCGATCCCGCACCCAAAGTGACACCAGCGGCAGTCGAAGACGGCGGCGAACCCTGCCTAACAATATGCAAATATGTCACCTGCTCATTGCGTACCTTCATCGGCCGCCCCTCCGAGTCCCGCGCAGTAATCCTTATAGCCACCCTCACACCCTCCTCCTCAGCCTCCTTCTTCCTCCTCGCCTTCTCAGCATCCCCACCAGCGAAGAACGTCGCTAGCGTGTTCTGATTCTGCACTGAGATTGTACCACCTGCGGTGCTGGGATGAAGGTGGGCCGCTTCGGCATCGACGACAGCGAGTGCGGGACCTGCGGCGATTGTTGGCGCTGGTGCCGGTGTAGGCGCCTGCGCCTGCCCTGGCTGACTCTGGGACGAGTTGTTGTGGGCGTTCCCTCGCTTTCGGAAAAAGGTAGTCAATAGTCTCCTGTGGTGCTCGTGCCTATCTTCACTACCAGCGCCTCCGGGGGTACTCGTGCCGGAAAACCCGGTAGTGCTTATGTTCGCAGGGGATGCTGATGCAGCGGCAGCAGCCAACTGAGCTCGATGCGCTTTCGCAGCAGCCTCGAGCCGTGCGAGCTCGAGCACCGCCCCGTCTCCAAGCGTCAACTTGCGTGCGAACCCACCCGGCAAAGTCATCTCGAACAGCACAAGGCGCTCGTTCTCTTTCCCAGCCTCAGTGCCACTCACGTGTAAATGTGCCGAATGGTCCTGTTCGTCTGGCTCGCCGAGGCTGGCTGGCACGCCGAATGCGTGTAGTGAGATAAGACATCGCGGTGCATCGCAGTCAAACTCGAACTCGAGACCGTGTTGCTGATGGAGCTTTCCTTGAGCATCAGGAGATTCGTCTGGCAATGATGAAGAGGCAGATGGATCTGATGAAGAAGCTGCAAGAGGAGAAAGACGAATTGATGGGCGTTTCAGGTTGACAAGTGCTTGGAGGGTCGTTGTTGGTTCCGACGGCTGAACAAAAGTACGCAAACGTGAAAATTCAATTTTATGATCGTGAGCGAAATGAACTGAAAACGAACCTCCTTGCTCCGCCTGACCCACTCCTTGACAATCTCAGGAGTCAATTCATCTTCATCACTCTCGGCCTCATCGTCCAACTTCTCATTAAAATCCAGCGTCTTCTCGCTCTTGAAGAGTTTCTCATCCAGCACGGCATCGACAGCGCACCACTCCGGAGCGGTGCTGACGACGCCGATGCTTGGCCCGAACAGCGTATCCTTGCTGTCCTTGGCAGTAGGTGAGGTGGGAGAGTTGAGAGCAAGGTCGCCCATGTTGATGACGACGTCGCCTGCGTTCGCGTCTGCGGGGTTGACGAGGACCGCGTCGTTACCTATAGCGCGAGTAACAAAGAGGAGGGATTATTATTAGCAAGCCAATCCAATCAATTGTAAGTAAATGAGAAGAGGAGGCGGTCCAAATCGGAACGTGATGCGGTCGCTCGATGTTGTTGTGAAGTGACAGTGACAGGTAGACAGTAGGACAGGACAGGACAGGACAGGACAGGACAGGACAGCAGGAGGGGCCTGTTCCTGTGTCTGGAAGGATCTAGAGGAGTGGAGTGCAAGACAAGAGACGTACCGTTGTGGATGGCTGTCGCGACACGGGAAGTACGAGAGTCGACCCGGGCGACTGTCTGAGGAGCTTGTATTCGTCGCATTCGATTCCACGAACCATACTGGCTATTGTCTACGTCGTCGCAGGTACATCAAACATTGCAAGATGCAACGGGAGAGAGTGTGTGAGTCAAGAGACAGACCGATCAAGAGAGTGTGTGTGTGGGACCTACACCAGCTGAACAGGCCCGACATGGTTGAATGCAGGCTTTACTTGAGAATGAAGAGACGAGCAGCGGGCGGGGTAGGTAAGAGGCGGGAGGGAAAGAAGAAGGGATGGCGGACGGGGGGCCAGGAGGACTTGACTACTTATGGTTTCAATGTAAGAGTGACTGACTGACTGAGTGTGAGTGTGTGTTCTATCCTCAATGACTAAGCATCGTCCCGTCAAATCAATCCTCAAATCGCACTCACTTCATGAATACCACCAATACCTTCATCTTCGTCATGTCACGCATCCACCTCACTTAAATACCTAGCCTAGCGATTTTGTGCGTTTGTATGTACGAACCCGAGGAGAAAATACATACACGTCAAACCCACCGTGGGAAGACCCGCGACTCCCGCGCCTCAGTCCGCCTGTCTCATTCATTCAGCTCTCTCGCGCCACGGAGTCGATCATTCGCGATCGCGACTGCGCATCCTGCGAAATACCTATACCTATACGTATCGTCCTGACGCCCGTATCTACTTGGGTCTTGCGTCTCGTCTCGTCGTACACAGCCCTGCCTTTCGCGGTCAGATAACATCACATCTCACGCTATTTCTATTTCTATTTCTATTTCTATACATCGGACATCCGTTAACGGAACATTCAAGTCAAGACTATTTTTGTTGTATTTCCTACTGATATTAATTGCAGCCGTTGTAGAGACGTCTTCGTAAACCTTATACTCTTCTTCTCTTGAATCCAGGGATCTCGCGAGAGCCTCTCGCCTGAGAAGTTTGATCTACTTCAGTCCTGCTCCTTTTGCGGATACGGACATCGTCTTCCTTTACTTACCCCACATCCTCCCCGCGTGTACATGTGTGGGTGTGGATTGTGACCTATGATCATGGGACGTCTATTGATACATGGTATCCTTACTGGTACTGGTTATACTGTAGGGTAGGAACAGATGATCGAATCGAATCATGATGACGGATCAGGAATGCGACTTCACCGCCATGCCGTCAACGCACCGTACTGGCGGTGCAGTACTATATACGTATGTATGTGCGTTGATTTTGCATTCGTGATGAACTATCAAACAACGTCTTGTCCTTGTCCTTGCCCTTGTCCTTGTCCCTTGTCCTTGTCTCGTCTTGTCGGTTTTCCTTTATCTTACTCAGCGCATTGGTAATTCACTGTAATTTAATTCAAGTCTCTGAGCTCTTGGTCTTGAGAAACTCGTGACATCATGTGAAGAGCCCAAGACTAGTACTAAGCCCCAACCAAGAGAACAGGTCGGCGGTATTCATTTGATGAGAGCTACTCATCGGTCTCGACGTGGCCGACACCCGCTTGTCTCGGTTCGGAATAGCACAGTCGGACGCATGTACTATGTACGCCTCTTCTTGCTTGCTCTTCTTGTGACTCTTTCCACTCCGATAGACGATAGACATTCGGTCATTCAGAGACGGGATCGAACACCATGTAGTACTTGGAGCTGATTCCGACCGATGATGTGACGAAGTCGATTTCGATTTCGACGACGACGAGAAATCCCGCGATCCAACTTGAGGCCTCCACGATACTCGGTTGTATAAATAATCAGCTGGGAGTTCTTCTCATCTCATCCTTTATCCCGCTTTTTTCCGTGTGGTCGGCTTAGAGTGCACGCGGGAAGAGCTTGAGGCGTCAACAGTGAGAAGAAGAGGAGCTGATGCAGACTGACTCGGACTCGATCGTAGGCTTATCGTCAAGCCTCTCGGCCGGGCGGATCGCGGTGGAAATACAATGTAGTTTGCCTCGGCGCATCCAACTCACTACTGTATCAGTATTGTTCCTCACTGATCCCGGTATTGGATAGACTCGGAGTTGCCGGTATCTCCTTTTCTTTGCTCAGGTCTCAGGTTCTTTCCTCTATGAAGTTCATTTTGTCTCAGTAATGGAGTCAAGAGCGAGCTCGAGAAACTGACGGCGAGATACGTACCTTACCGGGTCAAAAAAGAAAAAAAATCGGCTGTGTCTTTTGAAAAGCAACTTTGCTCTACCAACTTATCACGAGCTTCTTGAAACAGATGCGTGGCATATACTATGATATGTATGTAGTGTAAGAAAGAGCTACTACGCTACTTCCCTATCATAAAAATGAACTGCGGTATTTACAGGTATGAAAAAAAAGAAAAATTGCTGGAGGTATGGACTCATGAATGCTCAGCCCTAGATCTGCTCCCCCGAATAATAAAGAGATAGGGAGATATGATTCTTCAGCGTAGGTCGAGACCGAAATAATAGAAAGTCGCGGATCGCAACAAACAAAAATAGAACCGCACAATAAGTAAGCGTGATCGGCGCTCGATCGATCGAATGTCGATCACTTCAATTGATTCGGAAACGGCGCGACCTTTTGTCGCCAACCGCTCCGCTTGCCCCGCCATTCCCACCTCGACAAATCAAATCGTGTTGCCGCTACCAAAATGAGTCCAAATTCGGGCCATTTCGTTCGTTGTCTTTGAGTCTCTGATTGGTCGACGAATACTCACGACGGCACCGTGACGGTTCGCTAGCTCGAGCAAAGGCGGGCCGCCAAGCAAGGATCGTTTTCTAAAAAAGAAAAACCGACTACTTTCCGCAGTCGTCGTAGTAATGCGGATTAGAAGATCGCAGCGTCGACTGCAAGCATTAATTTGACTTGATTAAAACCAACCTCCAATGTCGTGTGAGAGGTAGGTGAGGGGCGGCGTATCTGCACGGGTTTATAACCGCGCTATGCGGTTTATATTGCCTTATGAGCTTTCATAATCAGTAATAAGTAATAAGCAGTTATAATTGCTTATAAACTGACGTAATACGACATAAAACCGTTGCAGAATTTGGCGATGCGCCACTCACTCACTCAAGTCGTATCGATCACTTATATTTATGCTTACTGTATGTATGTCGCGCAGCTCACGGGCCATTTTTCGGCCGTGCAAGTGCGCTTACGCGATGGGATTTCGTCACTGTACAGTACACCTGCTTTCATAGCTTAATAACCATTCCCCTTCCCGGTTTACAAGGGTTTACGAGGCATCTAGATGCCTTGGCACGCGATTTACTCGACTGCGCACTATTGGAAGATGTTGCTAAAACGTCGGTGAATGAGAGCAAATGCAGTGCTCATGTGCTACCGAGAGCCTCGATCAAGGTTGAATTGTAGCTGCTTAACGCATATGGCGCTTGTTTGCTTTGAGATTTGGAATGCAGGTTACCACGCGCAGCAAGCGATCATCCTATCTTCTGCACGTACTGCTGGATATGACTGGATAGGAATCCAGGGCAACTGGAAGATCTAGTGCCACTTTTACGCCGAGCGATTGTAAGACAGTTTACTTATGTTGCCTACGTTGTCCTCATATATAATAAGGACGAGGCTTGTGCATCGATGAACGCTCGTTGCAATCCACACTTCTGTACTTTCTTTACCTTCCCCCACTTTGATTCTTCCGTTCGGTAGCTTGCCTCCTCTCGACGGAGAACCAGAGCCACAATGTCAGGTGAGTACATTCTTCAATATCCTATCTCGTTCGTTCGCGGTCACTGACTTCTGCAGACTTGACTGAACATAATTGAGCATTGGAGACATTCCGTACGTAGAGTGCTCCCCCAATACTCCCTCTTGTCTTATAATTTTCTGCAGACTATGAATGCAACAAAAACTGGCCAATGGTTATTGGCGGGGCCCTTGGTATCATCCTCAATGTCATCGGCTTCCGGATGTGGCGAAGTAAGTGCTACTGGTCATGGCTCGCCCCCACAGCTGCTGGTTGTAAGTCTCATCTCATGTTCTTCCAGCTTGCAAAAACAATCTCACACCATATTGACAGTGTTGCAACTGGCTATTCTGCCCGATCATTCGCACAGAAGAAATAACATATCCTCGCTCTGCATATCACTAATAATGTTCTTATTCGTCGCGTCCGCCGTGGGTCTCTACTGTATCTTCAACTACCAAGTCGGGGGAAGCTTATGGCGGCATTCGCCACGGGGAGAGGGAAATACAGCTTGGTCAGGCACGACTTGGCCATACGCGCGCTGAAATTGGCTGATATCGTCTCCTTCACTGCATGGGTAAGCTATGCCTGAGATTACTCGGCTCGACTCTGGTGAAACTGATCGCTGCTAAAGGGCGGCGGTGCGGTTCTTCGGGCCACAATCGATCACCAGGACACGGGTCGAATTATCTTCTTGGGCGGTGTTATTTCTTCGAACATCACTTACGGCCTCTTCGTGTTCCTCGTCGTGTACTCGCACCGGGCGTTTTATCTCGACTCAAAATATGACAAAGAGACGTTCCTGTACTTGATATACGTCGCCCTTTATCTTTCATCTGTCTGTGTTATGGGACGCAATTTTCTTGTGAATTTTCTCGCGCAGAGTATCGGCTGGCCGTGACCACGTCGTCAGTTCCGAACGGGATACCGATTCATGAAGCTCATACAAGGCAATGACGGAAAGTTAAGTGACTGAAGAGAGTACGTATTTGTCAAGCTTACGGCGCACCTCGCTTGACTTCCACATTGCCACTCATGCCTTGTCCTTTACCTTTTTTTCAGAATGGCTGTACATGTTCGACGCTATCCCGATGTGTATCGCCAGCCTTGTGTATGCGGTCCTTTCCCGGGAACTTTAATTCAGAAGGCCCAAGATGCGGCTGACTACTCTGAGATTGGAATGGCTGCTCCCCGCTCGGAGTCTAGAGATCGATTGTGCACATGAGGTGCCGTTGTTCTGCGTCAGGCGAGGGACTCCCGCGGCTTGTCGTAGTGACGCTTGGTAGAGCAGCCTTCTTGCAGCGTAAGCAGGCGGGCCAGTTTTTCATATTTTACCTACAGTATTGCCACATTACTATCAGCCCCTCCATCCCGCGTTCTTTCGATAATGTCAATGATCATGACTCATCTCATATTCTCCTGTCCTGGATTATCAATTATTTATTTTGGGTATCTCTCGCTCCTTTCCATCGTTTGGTCCACATGTCGACATGTCATTTCTGCATGTCCCATCGTATTCTAGGGTATAGATGAGGATTAGTCGTTTTAATTCCCTTCGTGTACTATACCGAATGGCGTTTACGAGAGGCAGACTGCTGTTTAACTTTGTTTTTATGAAGATCTGCAGTACGTAATAGGAAGGGTCGATCTTTTCCGAATCGACGTTTTCGACTCCTTGCCGTCAAACCATGAGCAAAAGCGCGTCGTTATTAGCGCTGGGTCGCAGCGCACGATTTGCGCTGGTGCCGCCGCAGCGCGCTCCTCTGTCTCTTCTGCCTCGACATCTTTCGTCCTCTGCATCCCATGCGTCAGAGGGATCTGGTCCCTCTGAAGACGTCGACTCACAGCAAAGCACTCCTGCAGACGACGACGGGTCTCGCTCGCTTTTTCCCGATTTGATGCAGCCCGACGTGCTTTATGACTCCGCTCACACAACGACATATCGAGAACGCCGCACAGGGAGGACGTCAAGAGTGCACGTCCGGAATGACCCTTCATTTGTAGTGGTGGACAAGGAGCTCAACGATAGTATCAGAGAAACCGGGGACTCGGAAGTATTTGAGGAGAAGGATTCACACTTTTTGATCGAAGACAAGGAAGATGTCGTGGTGCATAAATATCCACTCATAAAACGTCGAGTAACGCAGATGACTGGGAAGGGGAAGATTCACCGGTTGCACGTGCTTATGGTCGTTGGGAACGGCGAGGGGCTTCTTGGATATGGAGAGGGAAAGCACGATGCAATGAATGAGGCGAGCAATCAGGCCTACCAGCAGGCAGTACGCAACATGGACTACGTCGAGCGCTTCGAAAAACGCACAATCTGGACAGACATGTCGATTAAGTTCGGCTCGACTCGCATTCTGATGCGACCGCGACCTGTTGGATTCGGCCTGCACTGCAACCCGAATATTCACCAAGTCCTCAAAGCGGCAGGTATTAAGGACGTCAGTGCGAAGGTCTGGGGGAGTCGAAACCCGATTAACGTGATCAAGGCGACATGCATGCTCATTCAGTCTGGAAATGCCCCGCTTTCTATGGGTAATGGAATTGGCGGAAAAGGAAGGAGACTCGATGCAGGTGTTGGGATGAGGAGCAAAGAGTCTATTGAGCGAGATCGTGGTCGAAAACTGTTGGACGGGCGAACCTGGTAGTCTTAGCATTAAATTCATGTCAAGTTGTCAATATTTTCGAATTTTGTTTCAAGCACCCAGACAAATAGTGGGGACCGGCAAAGTCCAACATCGCCGCGCGACGCTTTTTTCAGGCGGAGATTGAATAATTACTACTTTTAGCAGCCCTTATGGACTCTGAGTTACCGGCTTCTTTCATTATGCCAATTCGAAATTATTTCTCCCAGATAAGACCTAGGCTTATTCCCAAGATGTTAGGCTACAGAATTCATTTTTAATTTCAAAAAAATACTGTGTATTGAGGGAGGCATGATTTTTTCAAACATTTTCAATGCATTTGTTACCCTCTATACTCGCGACAGAGCCTGATTCAGATCACGTGTTTGGGGCTTTCCACTGTGTGATGCATACATCTTCCTGCCCAACTTCTTTAATGTAAAACCACTTTGCTACACAACTCATAATTTTAAGCTTTCATATGATAGATGGCATAATAATCTTCAAAATAGTCAAAAAATTTTGACTTGAGATTGCATATCACCTAAGATATACCAAAATTCTCGAGTAATTCACCTCCTGCTTGACCAATTTTTGACGAAAATTTAATTTTTTTTGACCAAAATTAAGATTTGCTTTCTATTTACAACATAGGGTACTTTATTTTGCTGAAGGTGCTCTGCAGAGTGAGCCTTTATGCATTAAATAGGACCTCCAAAAACCGGTAACTAAGCGAGCTCGCGTCGATCACCGGCGCTACTCGGCAGGGCCGTGGGAGTTCTTCACTGAACCATTGGGATTGCCGGTCCCCACAAATAGATCTAGAAATTACACGGTGTGACATGCAGGGAGTCACATCACATGTTCTCGTTCACGACCGACGCGAAGACGTTCTGTTACCTTTTTAAGGCCTATTATCTAAACAAACATTATTTATTGGATGCGCGTGGCTACAGCACTCCTGTTCTCTCTACCTCTACCATCTACGACGAACGTTCAACGTTTCTTTTTGTACTATTTTGCGCGGTAGCCTTTGTGAACACCCTTTCTTGTGACCGCGCCCTCTCTCGTACACCTCTTCAGCGCTGTACCATTCCTAACATATTCTACATCTACTGTGTAGTCCATCGACACTATATCCATACTACATCATGTCTGCACGTACGTTTACGGTCTTCCAGGATGCATCTCCCGTGAAGAAACGACACTCCTCGCGCCCATTGGGGCGGTCCGTCTCGGCTGCTGCGGTGCTCACCAGTTCTGCTCGGCGCTCCGAGAATACGAACACTGTATCCCTCCCTGAGAAGGAGAATCTCCACCCGGTGACCGGCCTCAGCCTCGGAGCTGCGTCGTCATCGGGAAAGAAACGCAAGGCGTCGGAGAGCAGCACGGTGCTAGCACCGAAGGTTCTTGGTGTCCCGTCCGGCTCGGCTAAAGCGAAGCCGAAGCGCACGGACTTGAAGCGCAAGGCTTCGACCCAGGCAGGTTCTGGGAAAGCCAAACTCAAGAAAGAAAGCTCGAAGAAAGATGGAAATGAAAGGAAAGCATTGTCTGCCGTCCAGACGACATCCTCCTCTTCAGAATCAACTTCAACACGGAAGCCGGTTTCTCGGGCCGGATCGCGAAGCGCCTCAGCGCCTATCCTCGCAACCATCGAGGAAGAGCCTGCAACGCAGAAAGTAGAGGAGGATGCGTCTGAAGCGAAAGTCGAAGAAGTTACGCAGGCGCAGATCGACTCGCGATGCTACGAATTGACCGTCTCCCCCCTTGCCGACGTATCCGACGCTTACATCCAGTCTTCCGAGACCGAAACGAAGGAGGAAATCAAAGATGAAAAGCTTTCGTTTGACAAGGCGATCAAAGAAGTGAGCACACTTCAACTTAGGTGGTCGGGCTATGCTGACCTAGTGTTGAACAGGAACTCGACTTTTCAGCGCATATCCGTGAATTCTTCCTTTTCGACGACTCCGCCTTTGATTCTGAATCTTCCATCGGATCCGTGCCGAGTCTCCCAACTCCACCTTTCAGCGTTGCAGATGAACTGGATATCTTCAAGACCTTCGATTTTGATGACTTGGTTACCAAGGATGATGCGCCAAAATCTGCCCCAGTAACGCCGAAGAAGCCTCGGCGCCTCATCCGCAGCCTGTCGCTTCCCACTACTCCGACAAAGGGCACGAGCAAGGAAATGGACGATGTCAGCCCGTCAATTATCCCTCTGACCTTTCCCTCTCCCAAGAGCAAAGATCTCAATGCTACATTCACGTTCACGACTCCAAAAGACTCGAGTTCTCCTACGTGCACATTGTGAATGAATTAGGCGAAGCACTTGGCGTTGCTTCCGTCGTTAACGACCCTACATGTTCCATCATAATCTTGCCCGTGCACGTTCATTTCGCGCAACAAATGCAGTTCCGCTTCTCGCTTGGGAAGCCGTTTGCAACGCAACCAAATATTCGAGATGTAGTGCTCGAGAGCACTTCAACAAACACGTCACGCTTCGCCCACAAACAGGCACGTCGTCGATGCGCAACTTTATCTACTCAAACGAATACTCTGGTCGCCATCAATTCTTATCATTTCCTATTATACTCTTTCTATCGATCACTTTTACGTTTCGTCGCATTGCTTTCTTGACATCACAATTGCATATTCTCTATCACTCTCTCACATGTGCGAAGCCTTTTACATTTTGCCATTTCTTTGTCTCGTCTTGTTGCATACATTTTCTCCTTCGCACATTGTACATTCTGTTCTACTACAAGGTCATTTCTTCGCTTCACACTTTTTGCAATGGATCAATTGGATCGCTTGCCTTTTTGCTTTGTGTCCTGAAATCCCGTTTCTTTCTCCGTTCAGCCTCCCTTGGAATCTGCATATGGCCCGTCTTCGTTTCTCGTCATTTTCTATTTATCGCACTAGCACTTGTACTGTGTACCAATTTACATAAACAAGGACAGTCGGTGTGCTTCTTCCGAAATTCTCTTTGGATCTAATGTTTGATGTCTGAAATCGGATGATCGTCGGTCCCATTGCATAGATACGAAATGACGTCAGTTGTTTGGTGGTTGACCAAATCATGATGCGACGCGACGCGCTTTGATCACGTGCAGTGATGATCACAGATGCTCCCAATTGATTGGTATGGGCGTCTCTATTCGTCTTAGCATGGCACGCGACCGAGACGTTGACCTTGAAGCTTGTTCTATTCGCTACTCTACTCGAAGCTGGCAACCTGGAAATCAAGATACTGCTAATTGGTAAATACTGATATATCATTGTAGGTAATTACTTGTGTGTGGAGCTGCAACTGCCTTTTTGCGCCATTGCTATCATACTATCCGTGACTGCCTAGAACAGTGACAGTTAGGCTACCATTCTTCCTGTAGTGACGCAGATGCGCTTGGGTCTGCATCACCTGTAGTCTCCTCGACTTTCTTTCTTTGGCTACATTTCACCCACCCCCAAATTTCCCTCGTACCGAATTGTCGCAATGTCGAAAGACGAAGAGAAGGAACAAGCCGAATTTCTGTTTCGCTACACCTCAGGGCGCTGGCTCAACCGCGAATCCAACAAAGTCGCGGAGCACTATACCAAGTTCAACGTCGATGCTCTCAAGGACGTTGCGGCATCCGCAGGCGGCGCGCAGTCCGTTACGAGTGTCACCAAGCTCGCTGAGGGAGGATTCAACAGAGTTCTGCTCATTGGGCTGGATAACGGCAAAGAAGTCGTGGCGCGGATTCCTATGGCAAGGTTGGATAATACAGAGCTTGTCGTTACGGAGAGCGATGTAGCGACTATGGAGTACGTCCGCGCGCGGTTGGGTTTGCCTGTTCCGCGAGTACTTGCGTGGTGCGCAGATCGCAGGATGACTCCCGTAGGTGCAGAGTACATTATCATGGAGAAGGCAGAGGGAACGGAATTATTCAAAGTCTGGCCGAGGCTCGATTTGAAGCAGAAGAAAGCCGTTGTGGACCAATGGATTGGGATTGAGAAAGCGCTGCTGAGGTCTAGTGCGAATGGTTATGGGAGCTTGTTTCATAGGAACGACGTCCTACCTAATCTTCATTCGTGGATTTGTGCACGGATGGAGTAAAGGAGAGCGATTTTGTAGTCGGTCTTCATGTCGGTTCCTCGTTCTGGGCCGAAGAAAGGAAGGAGCTTGACATTGACCGTGGACCATGTAAGTGGTATTTATCTTTCTCAGATATACACATCATTGACGTACATGAAGGGCGGAACGCGTTGTCATACATGACTGCAGCTGCGAGACGGGAAATTGTCTGGATCAGCAAATTCGCAAAAGTGGACAAGAAGCGTAGCAGCTTTTACCCTCCGGCGTACCAGCCAAATGCACACGTAGCACTGCTAGAACGTTATCTCGAAGTGATCCCGCACCTCGCACCGTCGGACACGGACCTGACACGTCCGGGACTTGTGTACGACGACTCTAGCCAGGCAAATATATTCATCTCCGAGGAGAAATTGGCCGAAGGGAAGATAGAAATCTCAGCCGTCATCGATTGGTCATGTACAGCTGTCCGTCCACTCTTCATGGCCGCACGATGGCCGAAATTCGCAAAGCATCCTTCGCCTCATACGACTCCTCCTCGTTCCGGAGGCGAATCATATGGTGTTGGGGATGTGCCACCGCGGAACTTTGATGCGTCGCTATGTAAAGAGGAGTTATCCGATATACAAGCGGATCTGGAACTGAGGACGCTACATGATCATTATGGAAAGGCATGCGCACAGAGGAACTCGGAATATTATAGGGCGATGTCGTTCAATAATCGAGAGTTGGTCGAGATGATGGCCGATTTCTCCGGTAGAACTTGGACGGACGATCTCTATGCTCCGGTATAAACTCGTTTCTCGCTTTCGTATTGTTCTCTGATCAGAGCCTTCATCAAACCCAGCTGCAAGCGTGCCTCGCTTACATCTCGCAACACTGGTCCCGACTGGTTCCTCAGACACCTCTTCCCACTTCCCTTCAATTTACCCACCAGGACTTCGTACGTATACAAGACGAGACACACGCTTGGCGAACGAGCGCACGCAATATGTCTTTCCTCCGAAATGCACTGAAGATCCAAGATGAGGACTGTTGGGTACATCCAGACGACTTCGTCCGCGCTACTGTCTTGAATTCTGAATTGAAGAAAGGGTTTGTTGAGATGGCGAGGTCGGAGAGGCAGAAGGAGAGTCTGGAGAAAGCCTGGCCTTTTGAGCCTGAAGATGGGGACGGGCCAGAGCCTGATACAGCAAGGAGATAATTACGCGGAGACGGCTGATTTCTTTCTCGTGGTAGTGTCGCTTGAAATTTCCTGATACCCAACGACCGTGTTGTAGAGATGAATTTATTGTCTAATATTTCAAACCGGCAAGAAACATTGATCAATCTGCTCCATTGAGTGCGATGCGGAAAACAAAGTAATACACCTAGCAAAGCAAGGGTAAGAGACTATAACACAGCGAAACTTGGAACAATGCAGTAGGAAGGAGAGAGATAATTGTGAAGAGAAGAAACGGAAGTGATGCGAGACCGGGAAATGTATGGCACAGTAACATGAAGGAGATTAGAAATCACAAGACACGAGAACGACACCTTCGGCAGCGTAAGATGCTCAAAAGGTCATCGAGATGGATTCTAATTTCGGCCCTCGTAGCCCTGCAGCTGCGTATTCCTCCATCTCGCGATCGAGATCTGCTACGCTCTTCTTAACGCGTTTAGGACCTTTCTTCGTCCGCTTTCGTAAAGCTGGAGTTACTGGTGCAGGAGCTGCAGGTCGTCGTGATGCTCTCGAGGCGGTACGCTCGATGAGACTTGGTCGGCCCCTGTCCGAAAGCAATAATCAGTATTATTAATGGACAATACTACAGAGTAGTACGTGCCTTGATGTTGAGACGCCGTTTGCCTTTGGTGTCGGCGCAGGAGACGTACTTGGCGGACCGAGTCGGTCGAAGAGTGATTTTGACTTTTCTGGAGCAGAAGTAACCCTAGTGTTCTGAGTATTCGTTGCTGGTGATGAATCGGAGTCTCTGTCTACGATAACCTCCACTTTGATCAAGCGTCCTAAAGAATCAAGTGGCCATTCCGAATAGTATTATGCAGGATAACAATTAAAGATTAATTATGTGTTAGATCGGCATGCTTGTTATTTGCAAGAGGATACCTGTTTGATAGAAAAAGAGTACGTACTTCCGTCTATAAGCTTCCCATGAAACTTTCCGCGTGCTCTCCACGCGTCGATGCTACGCGTAAACGCTACAACGGCCATTCCGCGAGGAGCACCTTTCGCATTATATACCATGAGAGATTCTCTGGAGTTCACAGGTCCAACCGTCTTCTTCATAAGATCCTGTGCATCGTGGTTAGTCAACATAGTGAAAATGCCAGAACGGTGAAAAATAAATGAGAAGAGTGCGTTCTCTTGTCGGACTCTCTCGGTTACGGTAGAACTTGGCAGACTGCAGGCACTATACGGAACACAGAATAGATAGACAGAGGACACTCACTAAAACTTCTTCATCAGAAACATCGATCGGCAGGTTACTGAGCAGTATCTTTCCTCCGGGGTCTCTGCTTTCCGCCGGTATGTTCTTTGCCTTCCAAGCAGGAGCTGGTTGGACCGTGCTTTTGGTGACTTTGGCCTTTATGCCGCCATGATAATGCTTGCTTCGCGCGCCTCCACGAGGAGACGACATAAGGAACGGTGTGGAGCTGCTCTTGGTCGAAGAAGAGAAAGAGAATGGGGCGAGTTCACGTTCTGAGCCGAGTTGACTCGAGAGGAGTCCAGACTGCGCCGATCACGTGCATTTCTAACATGGGGATGAAATTCATTCGCGTAGTAGCCTGCCGCTTTCACTTACCCTTGTTACTCGCTCATGTCTTCTGACCACTATGCGGACACTGGGGATTCTGTTCGGGATGAGGTAGCAGGAGCAGACACCGCGAATTTATTTCATGTCATTGACCGAGACAAGTGCGCCGTGCGCTCTTCATGTCATGCGCACGACGCGATGCTGACGCGTTCTTATTCTAAACATGAAGTGTACATGGTCTGAACTTGAGCGTACCGGAAGATGCCAAAGCACTTATCAAACCGTGGGACGAACGGGAGGACACAACGCGGTATGCTGATTCAGGCGTCGACGACCAGATGGTCATTCACATTCCGTTCATCCAAAATGTGCGTGTGCGATCGATCTTACTAAAGCTCGGTGAGTGCACTATTGGAGCGATTTTGAGAGTATGTCTTATCTCCCGCTGATAATGTGTCCAAGGACGCGGAGAACTGACACCTAGACACTTGCGCATCTACGCGAACCACTCTAATATTGTCGATTTTGCAGAGGCCGAAACGACGAAACCGCAGCTCAATATCTCTCTGCTCGAGGGTGAGACGGGAGTGGCGGAGTATCCTCTCCGTGCAGCAGCATTTGCCAATGTTCATTCATTGTCTTTGCATTTCGTGAGTATCTCTATCTCCTTTTTACTTCAGTTGTCGGGTTTGTCTGATCTGGCTGTTCTGTATCAGAACGAAGCCGTCGGGGAAGAAGTCTCGAGACTGTATTATATCGGATTCAAAGGAGACACTCGACAAATGCAGAATTCCGGGTTACAGAAGCTGGAAGTCCCAACCGAGAATGCGGCTGATGCTCGTCTGATCGCTAGATTACGAGACAAGTCAGCTAGTCAACAAAGCACCGCTCGATGATATCTTGTTTTTCAATTCTGCACTGATGGATCGGTGATGTAATGATATTGTTTTGGATTCTGGTGTATTTTGCTCATCTAAGATAGAGAGAGAAGACGGTGTATGAAATGGTTGTAAAGATTTATATGATTCCCGATTCATAAAACCTCCAGAAAAGGGGCCGGGAGTTCATGAGAAACCGATCAGGCGCATATACTGTATGTACGAGATTGACTCATCTGTCGGTCATAATATCTATTCCGCTTCCATCCTCGGCCTTATCCTGCCGCTCTCTCAGCCTCAGTGGAGCGTCGCGCACAGCGGCAGCGGACCTCTCATACTGTCTTCTACTTCTTGCGCCCAACTATGATATGCGCATAGACACGCCCAGCGAGGAAAGGTCCATGTCGATCAAGCAACTGCCACACCGTATCAACGACGCTTCGGAACCGGCAAAAAAAAAAAAAAAAAAAAACTGGAATACTAGTACGGCTAGGTGGAGTCGTTCATCTGAAGCAACTCTATGTGACCGTTCCGCGGTATGACAAGTCGAGAGGAAAGCCAATTCCGCAACTGGGGTGCAGCTCATTAAGCAATTTAGGATGAGGATCCGATCGCTTCGTAACGTCTCAGGATGTAGGATTGTCGAAGGGCGGCGTTCCTCCATTTAATGATGCAAGTTAGATGGTTACAGGCTCAAACCAAAGTTCTTTGTCCCTTGCTCGTCATTGAGAGCGCGCAACATTTTTTTTCCGGATTGTGCAACTGTATGAGAGGTATCTCTGCGTTAGAATTAGAGGTGTACCATGTTCTTTTGGGGGATAGATAAAACTCGCATAGCTGAATCAACGACGCGTCATGAACCGTTTCTTTCACAGCTATAATTATGACGAACGCGATAGGCATCGTGATCATATAACGCATCGCAACGTGCATATTAGTCTTAGCTCAGGCTGCTCTCCTGTGATCTCGTCTTTCAAATGGTTACGACCACCTCCTGCTGTTAATCATGCAATAACCTTTTAACACTTCCCTTGCAGATAATCGATGACTATAATGCGGCGTCACCTACGGAATCGACAGGCTGGTCTTGTTCTTGTTGTCTTTTGAGTTCCCGGCCGGGTATGAGACTTCGGCTTTGAGCTGAACGACGTGGGTTTACAGCTGTGCTGTCATTTGTGAGCTTTGACGATCTTCACAAAGCGTTTCTAACATCGATGTTAAAGCATCGTATAATATTTGGCAACAGGTCTCAGAAAGAATTCCATTCATGCTCTTGTTGGTGTTGGAAAGCGGAAACAAAAGAATTCCCTAAGATGGAATAATCCACGTGATGACACGAAGTTTTGTTGTTCCGTCACGTGGATCGTTTGTCGCGCTTCAACGTGACGGCTTCCTGGCCACCTTCCATATCCTTCTTCTTTTCCTCCTTCCATCATGAGTGCAGTGAGTACTTTCGCCTGGCCGCACTTTATACATTTGCTGACTCGTACTGTCCTCCAGAATCAATCCGGTGCACCCGAGGAACGTCGAGAGAACGATGACATCGCGGGCCGCTTTAGTGATAAAACCGAGCAACTTCCATGGACCCAAGACGTTTGTAACCACATTCTCGCGCGACGCGCTGCAATGTCAGGCCAGCTCTTTTTCGACATGCTCCTTTGTCTCGGGGGTATCGATAATCCAGCCTCCATCTATCCCCCGTGTGATGTGCTTTCTCTGAAGGTCCTCATTGATGCGATTCTCGACCTTTCGTACGATTCTATGAAACGCGACTGTCTTGTCTATTATCTCCTCAAGCAGTTGCAAAAGGGAAAGGAAGTGTCGTTTGCTTACGAAAGGTCCATTTCATCACACTACGTCGCGCTGACGGATGCGTACTGGGAGTTGGACTCTGGCATTAACCTCGAGGTAAGCCACATGGCGTGGTCCTACCATTTCTGTACTCACGGCGATACAGGGTGCAATTTCGAGATTATCGGATGCGCGAATAGTTAAAGACCACACGACGAAAATTATGGAGACTCTTGCTCTTGATTCGAACTCCGCTTTCTTAATTCGCAAATATGTACGGACTTGTAACCCCGCGCTAAGAGAGCTGAGTGACCTGGAACGATATATCATTGCGACCTCAGAACACAGTATTCTGGACGCTTGGAAATATCAACGAAATTTCCCTATTAATCACCCTACGCGAAAAGCGTTATTACGCAAAATATTGGAATGGACTCTTACACGTAGGTCCTCGTATGGATTCAGATTGACTTGACCCTGACATTTTACCTATCACAGCTAAACCAAAAGCCCCTGCGATAAAACAGCTGCTCGTGATGCCCTTCGCGAGGTTTGAAGAAGCCGTCTTGCAGGACTTTGCGGTGCACCCGCCCGAGGACCTTCCCCCACCCTCAATCGAAGCAGCTCGTGGCCTGGTCGTTATTCGGCTCATCCAGAGTTGCAAATTTGCAGCTGCCCTGCGCTTTGATCGCCAGTATCCAAGCTCTCCTGTCGCACCTCAGGGGACATGGGGCGCCGAGCGTGGACGAATTGCGAAAGAGATCCTATCTATCATGTCGAGATCAGAGAGGGATAGGCTTGAGAACGAAATAAATGCCCTGGACGCTGATGCACGCATAAGGAGTTCCTTGGGAGCGAATGTGAATTTAAGCCGGTCATGGGCGAGCTCGAGCTTTGGAGCGAGTAGATCGACGGACCTCGGAGGATCATGGGAAGATCTGGGACGTCGGACGACCGCTGCTCCTCGTGCCAGCTTCGGTGGACGCGTACGGGCGTCTCTGGCCAATGGGAGTCCAACAAGACCAGCTGCACGCGCGTCGGCAGCATCACCATTGCCAAATAGGCCACCTTCGGAACAACCTACAATCGCTTCACAAAACGGTGGAGCTCCAATTGCAGCGGCCTCGCCATCCCACCGACTCGCAGGTACCACCACCGATTCGCCGCTTTCCGCCGCTCGTCTGCACGCTCAAAGGGCACCTGCGTCGCCTAAAGCAAGTGGAGTTCCCAACGGTGCGCAGAAGGAAAGTGCCGCGAGGAATCGTAATGCATTCTTTGTTGTGGAAGAATCGCGTACTCCCAGTCCTGTTCCGCTTTCGGCAAGACGTTCCGATGCGGTTCCTAATGCATCGCCGAAACAGACACAAACATCATCTCCGACGCGTCTGCCCACTCCACCACAAGAAGAAACCGACAAGCCGGAGCAAGACCAAAGAGAAGAAAGCCAAACTGCTACGCCGGATGAGCGCGAGGAGGCGTCATCTGTAACCTCTGAAGATAATGCAGGAGATGAGACGGTCATCGTCGAAAGCAAGGGCCCTGGCTTTACCTTTTTCGGCGTTGGCATACCTGCACTTGCGACTCGGCTTACACCTTCGTCTGGAGAAGGATCACCCGGCACTAGGCGCAAATACGAGGGTGAAGGTTCTGAGAGTCAGCGCAAGAAACCGCGCGTCTCTGTTCCTGGTGCTTTCGTCTCAGATGTAGACGGTGATGACGATCACGAACCCGAAACCGAACTCCCAAGTCCTACAAGCGCGACCGTAGAGAAACCCCATACACAGGCCTCGTCGCGTCGCACACCTTCGCGCACTGTGCCCACCATACGCCATAACACCCGTAAACGCTCGGCCAGTCCCGAGGCAGCGACCAACAAGAATACCTCACGCATAAGCATCCCCGGAACATTATTTGAAGATGACGAAGATCAGTATCCGAATCGGCCGAACGGCAGCACCAATGCTCGCCGTGCCCAGCAGAGCGGTCGTATAGAGGAAGATAGTGAAGAAGCAGACTCACTTGCTCCCTTACCCTCACATCTCAACGCGAGGAAGAAAGGCGTCACTCCAACAGCATCAGCGAGCGATAACCTGCGCACACCGCGCCGGGGTACACGTTCCGTTCGCGGAAGCAGCGCCGAGCCTGATGAGCCGCACCAGCGTGTTGTCCCTCCTTCCACTGGTCGTCCTGTCCGCCGATCATCTCGTCTTCAATCCGTCGACATCTCACCTACCGCGGAGCACTTCAACAAGCCTGATTTCAAAGTGAAGAAAGACAAGGAGAAGGAAGTGCGTCCGAAGAAGGCGACCCGTACGACAGGCGCTGGTGCTACCGCTACAGGTCGCGGATCGTCCAAGAGAAGATGATGTACAATGCTTCTTGGTTATAGAAGACACGCAAATTGTATTGTCCTTTGATTTTCATTTTTTGCTTTGGATTAGTTTTCTCTTTCTTCTCGTTTTTTATCGCGGCCTTCCTGCTATCTGCTGCTGTGCTATATACCTCTAGTCCTGCATAGAAAGGATTTATATAATGTTATGAAGGGTCCCTGATACTGTTATAGCATCTTGGGTTGTTGGAAGCTGCATACATTGTTCAATAAAGTCGGGCGCAACGCCGTTGATCATAAATCGCTTAGTTCGTGGGATCATTTGGATCTGTTCTTTATGATATTATTGCTTCAAGCATCACAGCAGCTCACAAATTTATTTTTAGAAAATGGAAATGGGTGCAGAATACTCGATGGCCAAATAAAAGGTCCGAAGTTTATATTGGCAAAAGGATGCGGCAGCACTGTAGCTTAGCAATACGCAGAGAAAAGGGCCGAGCAGGCGTTAAGTTGTAATCTAGTAACTCGAGCCATTTACCTGGACGAAAGGGAGCCTGTGGTCAACGCCTGCACATCTTTCAATGCCTCGGTTCAAGAACGTACCTTGTCTTTGAGCTGAGAGATGAATTGCTGGTAGCTCGGCATCATGTCCGCACGATCCTGGACAAGGCAGCTTAGAGCCCAGAGGCGCAAGGGCGGTTCTCCATCCTCCTTCACGACATACAAATGCGGCCAGTACGGACCTCGTCGCATTTCGCGCATCTTGGAGATGATCGCGTTCACGCGTTGCGAGAAGGGGTTGTCGAGGATTGGTAAGGTGGTCTGTAGAGATGAGTATTGTGAGAATTTTGTTGTTGAGATAATGTTAATGCATAAACGCACCTTTCCACCCCGAAGCTGGTCATATGAAGGGAGGTTGAAGACATCCATGACGAGCTGCGACACGGCATCCCGTCCTATCCAGAGGAAAATCGTCTGACCGTCTTCAATCAGGAAGAGACCGTGACGCTCGAGACGCTCAGAAGTGGGAGGAAGAGGAGGAGGCATGATCAGACCATGCTCGCCAACCGTTCCGCACTGGCAAATCAGTCTCATATTAAGGGATTTTCGAAGAGTGAAGACTCGATGACGTACCTCAGGAGGCATATTATGCAGTGAGTAAAATGTAGGATAGATATAAGGAACTAATATTTGGGACGGAAGAGACGTGAGCAGCGCCTGGGCATAAGCTCGCAAATCGGGTGGGATCTGGGCACTTTGTCGGATTCCGACCTATGCACAGTGGCGCATACACAATCAGCAACGGGATTTCAACGAAGAGTAAATGGACACCTGCATACGTTTTTCAATAGCCCAAGGCACAAAACTGGAAGCATCTTCAAGTTCTCCGAAATTGCGAGCTGAGCACTTGCACCCGAACCAGCGGCGGTCATACTGCTCTTGTACGTCGAGAGTAGTTCGACCAGCTTGTTAACAATCGCATCCCGTGCATCCTCAAGTTTGTGAGAAAGCGAACGTTCAACGGCTTTGTTCGCCAACAAGGTTGCGAGTGCAACTTGATCCGCCGACGCGTAGACCTCGGATAAGTTCGTGGTTGTAGGTAACGCAAGCGTGATAACACGGATTCGACGTTCCCCTAGGTAGAATTAGACGGGATACATCACATATGATGGGACAAAACACACCATTGCAGGTGCTATGGAGAATCGCAGTCTGGAAGACGACGAAGGGCTGGGTGATGGTATCTTCGATCTGAATTTCGATTGCGTAAGACTGATCTTGAGGTACTGCAGGCATTGCAAGCAAATCGGTCGATCGCACGAAGAAGTTCCCATGGAACGATGCCATGCGCAACCCTAAGGAGAAATGAAGTTAGATGACGACAATGAATATCCTGCATGAACTCACCCCTCGTAGCTCGTACTCGCATGACAGCCTCAACCATGATAGGCATAGAGATGACCTGGCTGAACTCGTGCGCAAACTTGATGGCGTCTTCTGATTTCGTAGCGTTGAACGCAGGATAGAAGTAGGTTTGGCCGGACGTATAGTGCGGAAGGCACGCTGTACGAAAAGGGATGAATGTCACGTATTGCACGGCGGGATGTTCTACTGACCCAGAGTCGCAACATCCTGATACGAGGCGCTGAAGAGGAACATATCAACGGAGACCTGCGCTCGTGAGCAGTCGATTGCAAATGTCTTGTAGAAGGATGAAGCAGGCTGTAGGAGACTCGATTCCTGAAAGCACAATTAGGTCAAACGACAGGAATGGAATAAAGGCATTGCAAACCTTCGCTGTACCAAGGATTTTCGGATCTTCTCTGTTTTTCAAGGCGCCAGCACCTAGGCTTGGTAGACTAGAAGACAATACAACAAGTTTCCCACCAACAGACGACTGTTGATGTGTTTGAGTCACCACTTGCGCAAAATGATAACATGTGCGCTCACGATTAGCTTGTAGCCAGCCTGTAAAGCCGGGCCCAAAGCGCTTCCGACAGAATGCGATTCCTGGAACATTTCACCCAGGCGACCAAGGAGCGCTTCGATTGAGGCACGAGCCTCGGAGAGATTGACCAAGAGATCATTTGGCTTAGGTAGGTAGACATCATCCAAGTCTGATACGACTAACATTGTCGCGTCTGTTGAGTCAGGCTATATTGCATATAAGCGGTTTGTTAAATCCTCGTCACAAGAAATGCGCACCGTCATAGAGAAAAAATACAACGCAACATCAAAACAGACGATTGCAATTTTTGTTCGGTTGTCTTCGTTCGAGAGTCTGTCGAGAGATTCCAACAGAGTCCTGCATGCGGTTGCGACCATTCCAGACGAAACAGCAGCATGGCTCACATCGATGAGGAAACAGTAGTACAGAGGCTGCGGCGGCCGAACCATGTATTCTGCTGGTGCAACAAATTCCACCACAGAGTGATTTAGCTCCGCACGAGCCCATCTGTCTGCTGGTTGGTTCTTCTCTTGATCCCAATCAAACAATTGTGGGACTTCGTTTGACATCATACAAAGAGTACAGCGCCAGCGATTACCACCATCGATGAATTGTACGAAGGGGTTGATGTACGTCCTGCAACGTCGACAACGAGCAATAACAGTATCCGTTACGAGAGGAACGGGAGCATCGCCTTCCTTCAGTGAACGGTAAGGTGTAAGTACCAGTCCAAATGGCAATTTAGATTTCTTAAGCAGCCCGTCCGTCGTAGGTACAGAGTTGATCGTACAACGTTGGTAAGACGGGTCTGCGTTTGCATATGGAGAAGGAGAAATGCAAGAATTAGGTGGAAGTCGAATCTCCGGAGGCGGAAGAAGCAGTTCTCGCGGGTCGGGCGGCGAGCTAAGCAAATTTGTCGTGTAAAGCGCAAATGGCTTCTGGCCCGCGCCGAGACCCATTTGACCAAACTGGTCTGTGACTGCGCTCATCTGTTGCTGGAATCCAGGCTGCGCTGTTTGCGGAGCATTGAGATAATCTGGCTGAGCTGGGAATTGCTGTTGAGCAGCAAACTGATTTTCGGCGGCCAGGCCGGGTGTGAAGAGCTGTGGTGCAGCAGCTGCAGGTACACCCATTCCAGGCGCTGGAGGCGCGGGTGCTATGTACCCCGGATCCGCCGCGTACCCATCCACATTGCCGTAGTATGCTTGCGTCTGACCGGCTGCATACTGCCGCCGTTTTGCGTGCCCATGAGCATGACCTTGAGCTCCGGCGCCTGGTGGCGGAGAGCCTGTAACTGGCAGTCCTGGAACCTCCCATTGTGCGCGGCCAGTGGCACTCTCTAGAATACGCGTTGTGGAAGTTGAGTCTAAAGCAATCTTTCTCGGCATGGCTACGCTCACCGATGAAGACATATCTCTGATTGCTAGCATCCCTGGCATAAAAATCAGAATTCACAGTTTACACAGCAAAAGCTTTGATTTGTACTTACCATTCTGCCGCCCAGCCTGGGGGAAGTTGCTGAGCCGGGGAGGCCATTTGCGAGGACTTTATGAAGGAAGGTAAAAGGTGGACGTGGAATCTCAAAGCTTGACACGACACGTCCAAATTACGCACGTCACGTCGTCACATGCGTCACGCCGTTGTTCATCCATTTCATTTGGTGAAGTCATGGTTGCGTCGAGGTCGCTCTGGCTTTGGAAGGCGATCATGCAACTGATACTCTCAGCCCATTGCATCCTGAAGAATCTTTCGAGGACACTAGTGGGAGAATTAAAGTGATCCATAAGGAATTGTGCAGAAAGTTGCACTTATTGACGATTTTAACCTTTAGCAATGGATTAGATCATCCTAAGTAAACAAACAGGACAGCTTCGAGAAGACGAGCGAGAAAGGACTGCGTCCATTAACGACTAACGGGATTATACGCTCTCCGAAAGAAGCTCTTAATTTATGGCGAAGAGCTCGAATACACACCATCATCGGGAAGTGATTGGATGTCAATCATTGCAGCACTCATGAATCTTTAAGCCTATTCCGAGCGGAGCCATGTACCCGTAAATTACGGTATGAAATTAAAAAAGGACTCCGAAATTGTGCGGCTACGTCGATGCCAGACGCCCGAGAGGGGAAGAGATGGTAAGTTCATTGCAAGCATTCATGTCTGAGAACTGAAAACAGCCCGATTCTTGAAAAGATCTCGGTTGTCCGCTCATTAGTCCAGGATGCAATAGACGTCGAGACTTGTACTGGCACGAATCCTAGCCTTGGTAAGTTGGTTTCCAGACACTCAAGCGCAAAAGAATGTTTACTGTAACTTAGGCAAAGCATTGTCGTCATAATAGAGCTTATCTTCAAATGCAATCGTGGCATTGGTGCATACTCAATAGTATGCATTTTAGCGTTAGATACTCGTTACGATCGTCAATCTGGAAATAACAAAGTTCAACGCCCAGGCCTTTCTGTCAGACGGAGAGTTTTCATTTGTCCTCGCCCGATGGATCCAGGGCTGAAGAACAGAGTCGCACTTGCGCACAAATCCTGACACCGGTATACTATTAGGCACCAGAGAAACTCTAATTTATGCAAAGGCTTGCTAACACTTTCCGAGCCTCTATTAGCGTGTGGCGTTCCTCTGGCGTAAAGTGTCCATTGTCCACTGTAAGGATTTCTAAACCAGGTTCTGACATATCCCTGGTCTGGGGTCACTGATACGTAGTTTGAGTACATCAAATGTAATCGAGTGCATTTTCACGAATTTACGAAGACCATCTACGGAGAAACGTGGAATTAGTGGCCAGGTATGCCTCTAAGGAGTCAATCATGATTGTATAAACCGTAAACTAACAATCGTGTCCATGCCTGGTAGCATGTGTTTCGGCGTAGATGCCCAACGTATCTAAACGGCGTGTGCCCCCGAACATCGGTCTTCCCAAACGAATCGATCAGCTTCAAGTCAACCATACGACGAAATCATGCGTGTCCGTGGCACATTATACGCGTGATTTGCCGCAAATGAATACCAAGATGAAGGTGAAGATGCCGATTAAGAAGGTCGAATCCGCCCATGACTGTCCTGTAGTTGTTCTGTGCAACTCGGAGTGAAAAAATCTCACGTCGTAGAACCCTAAACTTTTTTGAGGTAGCCGCGTAGACGTATAATGTCCTCTCTTGTACTTCCAGTTGCTGAAAATAAAACGGACTTGAAGTAACGCACCTAATCGTGCAGACATCGATTTACCAACCCTCCCTCTCCCAGCCAACGCTCTCACTTCAAGAATGTACTTCAAGCTATTCCCAATAATGACTCTTATCGCGGTTACCGATCGCTGACGCGGACGACGCACGGAAAAATGGTACATTGCCTCCCAAATTTTAAGAGCGAATGAGAATCCTGAAACCTTTGAAAGGTTCAGCTTTGTCCACCTGATCATCCGTTATGTACCGGACGCGGAGTCGGACATATGGACTTGAAGTGGTATGAATTCTGGTTCGGATATGCCCTTCTTATAGCGTTTATCCAAAGGCAGAAGGAAATCGAGCTCTGACCTGCGCGAAGGACTGCGTGTCCTGCCTGACTCTTGCTGAGCTTCGATTGGTCTCGTGGCCTGTCTTTAGCCAGGCGGTGGCGGACGTAGCAAACTTAAGCAATCAGTAATGGCATAGCCGTCACAGTACCCAATTGATAATTCCTATCCGCCGAAGAACGACCATGTTTCCCATCACGAATTGCTACAGACAATCCGCCTAATTTATGAGTAGGTTGCGTGTTCCAGGTTTCCAGGTACAATGCATTTGTTCGTACCTTCTGGTATGCGAATTCAGCTTGTCGGACATACGTCTTAGCAGCTTTGCTCATGTATTCCACGGTAGAAGAGCCAAGATGACTCACCTCGAGAAGGACGCATACAGAAGGGGTCCGACGATGTACACAGTCATATTTCCACGAATTCCTAGGTATTGAGCATCAATTTAAGCCATAGCGAGCTAGTAGAAAGCATGTTCGAGAGCCGGACTTTCTTCATGACGAGAAACCTGGATATTAGCATCATGGAGCATGTACGAATCTCTGGCTTGAGTACATGAGCCAGTGAGCCAATGGCGATAAGGACGAGGTGGCGTGAATAACACGACAATCGATGTCCAAAGGTCGTGAAAGTATCGCGCTATAGTCCAGAAAGGATTAACTTCACCGATACAATGCGCGGTCAAGTTCATATCGAGGAAGATAGATGGGGAATCGCCTGTAGAAACGGGGGAACAAAGTAGAGGAGCTAGTAGAGGATAGTTCGCAGGTCTAAATCCGTCTTCGAGAAGTTTATTCGACATGAATAATTATTACTTGCGCGATCCGCGGAAGGACTCTAGCCCGGAGGTCCGTAAGTAGCATTAGCGGAATCACGTCCCGGTATACTTTTCACGTCATCCGGATGCCTTCTAGCACTCACGGCCGTACTATAATCGCTCGCTAGACAGAAGAACAATGAAGCCACTTGATGAGTCTGATTCCGCAGTGCTGGACTAAATGATTAAATGTCACGTACTACTCACGGCTTGTCATCTATCACGTATCGCTAGACATCATCGGGCGCTGTGACTATGTCCTTCATGATCAGATGAGTCTTCACATGATGCGATCCGGACGGGACAAGGAGAACTAGACCACCTGCCTGGTGCGGCGCATCCCTTTTAAGAATGAAGGCGATAGTCCCGAAAAGATATTCATAACCTTGGAAGATCATTTGAATGACTTTCGGGAGCCGATTAGTAGGCGCAGGACGGCGATAAGGTTCGATGATTCCGAGTTTCTAGGTGCTCAGTCGGTTGAGATAAAATCGCAGTTACCGGTCTGCTACCGTTTCACTCCAAACAGACCTTGCTGATGACGGCCATCCGGAAGTGTATGTCGGGACAGAACGCAGAGCCTGAGAATGTTCTCGAAAGTGACGTTTCGATGGCGGGAAAAACATATGTCAAGAAATTTTGCGCCTCGGATGCCGTTACACGATTCGGGAAGTCCGAGCTGGGCGGCTAGAATTCTCATCTTCGGAACAAATATAAATTTGACCCCAGCCTGAGGTGTATTTGTAGACCCTTCCATTAGAAGTTGACACAGAAGACCTCAAGCTATTTATTCTCATGTTTTCACTTGCTGTTGTGGCTAGAGTATCAAGAACGTTGACGACGAACAAGACGGAGGTCGACTGTAGCATTTGACGCAATGATAAGAGAAGAATAATGGTGAGAAACTCGGATTTGTCAATTATATTAGAAATTACATAGCACAGGATTGAGGGCCGGGCGATGTCGGGGGGATTGATGAGGCGAGGGTCTCGACGAATCTAGACCCCTGCCTTGAACGGTCGTGATCGCAGCTGGACTGCGACGGATTCTTATTAGAGGAGAAAGAGAGTCGCAGAGCTATCTGATTAGTCCACATATGCTTCTCTCTTCCTCTCTCCCAACACCCTCCTCTGTGGCTTAGGCTCGCGCTACGGTCCAGTCTCCTGCGTGCTCGTCGTCAGTCACTTTTCCGCGAGTAGACGTGCTTTGGTCCCGCGCAGCAAGGCATCCTGCAGCCTGGGGACATAATGCTGGCAGAGTGCGTATCTTTCTTTACTTCACCAAACGCATGGTACTTAAGTTCGTGCACGCTCTCGCTTATAAGATCTACCGTTATTGAGCCGAATGGCTTCGCAGCTAACATTGACGACCTCAAGGCCCTCACATCTGAGTATGGCAAAGCCGTGCCCCTCCTAGCGGAATTAGTCGCGACAAAACACACTTCAAAGATGCAGTCTAATTATCCGCATCTGCGCTCCGGATTAAAAAAGTTACCGGACGAACTTCTCCTCCCCATCTTCAAACAGGCTTACTATTCTCTTTCGAGCCTACCAATCAATATTCCTTCCGTCCGCTCAAATCTTTTGATCAGACGCGTGTCCCAAGTGTGCCGGCGTTTCCGCTTTCTGACACTCTCTTGCCCTGAATTCTGGTCTGTCATTCATTCTTCTATGCCAAAAGAAGAAGTAGCATTATGGGTGGAACGATCGCAAAACTGCCTGCTCACAATCCTCATATACGGTAAAGACCACACGCGATTTGGAAGCGATATGTCTGAAGAAGATCTGCGAGAATTAATGGAAGTACTCGCCCCTGTCCAAGACCGGTGGAAGGAGATGCGAATTACGTCTACTCCCAGTCGTACTATCTCGCAACTCATGGGCGAAGTACAACAGCACGTCGTTGCGCTACCGTGCCTGCAGCGCCTGCACTTACACCGATACAAGTGGGACAGTGACTTCGATGTGCTTTGCGATGTCACTGCATGGAAAGCGCCAAATTTACGTCTCTTCCACGGTGATGGTGTACTACCGATTAACTTCCAATTCAGCGCGATAACGAACCTGAGTCTCACCTGCCAGGTGAACACCATCCCCGAGATCTTTAGTACCTCACCACTGCCATCCTTGCGTCATATCTTCCTTCGCATCCTGAATGTTTCCGATCGTGAGACAATCGCATTTGGGCACTCCGATGAACTAATCTGCTTGCCAGGATTAGAAACTCTCGAGGTAGTAAGCAGCAGCCCAGGTGCATACACGACATTTTGGGTACTTTTCGTCCCGAGACTCGTTTTTCCAAGACTCGAACGATTGTTCGTACGCGTTGCTCTTGACAACGTAGTCGACCTCATCAGTCGGTTGGGAACTCATCAATTTGCATCCCTACGCGATTTACGCTTCGTTTGCGAAGACTTGTCGATTGCGCTCATCGCACTGCGGTCGCTTTCCAAGTTCCCACTCCTGCGACACGTGGCAATTGAGGATTGCTGCTACTCATCCTACAAGCATGCGGATTGCACGTTCGCGGCCTTGCCCCCTCTTTCCACGCTCACTTTCTTTGGATGCCGATTCAACAATATGGCTGGCATGGAGGTCCTCGCGGAGCGTCTTCGTATGATGCCCGATTTCGACACGTTCGACCGCTTGCGAATCGAATGCTACGACATTGACGAATTACGCTGGGATAGAACGGCTGCCCTCTCGCAAATTTTAGACGGAAAGGTTGAATTCATCGATTGTCTCGCGTAATCCCCTCGTCACTTCGTTTCCACCTCAAACGTTATAACATACCTTATATCATGCTGTGACCGCACTGATTTATTATTCACGATCCATCACGATTTCTTTCTCCTGCTTGTTTCCCGCGCTTATCAGGCCTGTTTTGGTCTCGTCGTACGTTGTTCACTGCTATCCAGCTGTCTAATTCGTTCTTTTCTTTGGTCCCTTGCAATTCTCTCGTCCCCTTTGGTGCTCTCTTCATATGATCAGGATTCGGGCTATGGGAACCCCATCAGCCATTTGTATTAACACCGCCTCATTCCGCAGCATTGTTGTCCTTCTCTTCCTTCTCTTTCAATAGCTCTCACATTTTTCTTCGTTTAATTGGGTGTATCTGAGATGTCTTCCCATATGGTTCCGGGCCCTATACACGAGATTTTGTGTCCGAATGACTATAGAATAAGACATGGGAAGCCTTTCTGGATGATGTCGATCTGTGGATCTATGCTGTGCGGCACATGATCGACGCCCACTTACGGAAGCAAATTTTTGACCTCAACTTGAAGCTTCTTCCGCGACGGTCCAGTGATGCTGACTCGGAGGTTATCTGATGAAACTGCATACCACAATGGCTCGGCACTGTTTGACATCGGGTCGAATGTTCTAATAATTTTCATAGACATAGAACCTCATGAAGGTTTTGCAATTGTACGATTAGCTGATAGTTCAGTCGCAAGTCTTATCGCTGATTCACTTATAGTTAGACAGTCCTCGACTTGGGTTTCAATTTTGGTTTGCAAGTGCGTCGGATGGTATCAGACGTATAGAAGACGTATTTCGGAAGCTTCTCTCGGACAGAGCTATGATGATGATGTGCCAGTACTGCTTCTCCTCAGAGACATCGACGTTTTGTCTCAGCCTGTTCCAACATATATCGTTCCGACCGATGTTGAACCACAACTCTCATATCAACAAAATTTTGCTGGAAGACGATACGCAGCTCCTTCAATATGTTATTCTCATCCCGTATTGCAGAGAATGCAAACAGGTTCGCCTGCTCAATTTTACTAGCACATCATTGGTATTTACTAGCGTTCATAGGCGGTCGCGCTTAATCTTTGACACCCCGGAGCCCGTGGCTCCTCCTCTTTGCGAGGGGAAATCGTTCGCCGAATACTCAAAGTCTGACTTTCAGCGAATGCCTTCGTGGGTAGAGAAAAGGGACGATCCTTTTGGAGCAGATACTTTCATTCCTCCACTCAGAATCCCGAGCTCCAGCGCCGGCGCCTCGTCAGTTTCGAGTGCCATTTGCAGCAACACTACTTCTTCTCATTCCGATTCTACAAGTGCAAACAGCGAAGCGAGCTCCAGATCGCGTGTTTCAGGAAACAGAACTGCGCACGAAACCGCCTTTGAAAGTCATGCTTCCGAACGCAAGAGGATCGCAGGCAGCGCAAACCGTGCTGACACTTGCTCTCTTCCGCGTCAGGACTATCCTCACGTATTCGCCAAGCCTCCGGTCATTCCTATGCCTGTTGCTCCTTTCGCTGGGACAAATACAATGCCGATGCTCTGCACATTGACGAAAGGTGTCCTGGTGAATCGAATTCCTCATGGAACGAGCCTGGATGGGAACTCCTGTCACAGTGGCAGTTGCGCTACCAGGAAGGACTAATATGGAAAATAAGAAGAGGCACGTATCGAAGCATCGGAGCAGGAAGCGTGGGTACTATGGCCTTTCTCAAGTGGACATCCCGCTCTCTCCTTTTGATCCATTTGGCGAGCCTTGCGACTTGCGTGCTGCAGGAGACGGTATATCTGGGTTACGATCCATCGAGGTTCATCAACCACAGAATATTGTAACTCGGACTGCTGTCGGTAGTGCTCCAGACGAGCGTGTCGAAGATGGAAACGACGCGGATGACGAAGGCGTGGATGCTCGCATGGGACTTGGTGACGTTTACGGCGACAACGAAACTGAAGTCGGTTTGAAAGGCGGAGAGAAAACGCCAACGAAGTACCTTGGCCTTCTATTCAATGCTTTGTCGAAAGTCAAGCGCAAGGACACTGACGGGGCCCTTGCGATCGTCCCTGCGAACACTCCGGAGACGCGCCAGGCCGGCCGATCGCAAACCTTTCCTTTCACGCCTTCCATACATCATAGCTTCCTGGGCCTTCATCTCCAAGCAGATGATGCGATGCACGGACGTAGGACCCGCTCGGAAAACGCACTAAACCTATTGCACAACGCCGGCATTGGGGATTCTTCTCAGTTTTCAAGCGGCGTTGGTATCCTTGAAGAGAAGGATATTCGCTCAGGCGGGGAGGCAAAGCAAGCACAGTCTAAAACCGCGGATGATCACACCAACTCGGCCGATAGTGCGAACGCTCCTGTTAGCCAGAACTCTCATAAACAAGAACCCACTCAACACAAGAGCATACGGAAATCTGTGATGGGAAAACTTCGCAAGTTAGGCCATCTCAAGAAAAGGTCAAAATGACGCGAAAGGTAGCGCCTGTTGGAGCTCCATCCTTTTCTCCTTTCTCCTTAGACCGTATTGCCTCGCTTGGGACTCGCTTTCCCTAACAGAGGGTCTGTTCTTTAAGTTCTCGCGATTAAATTGCGCCTCAACGATATTCTGATTTCTACTTTGCTTTCTTGCTGTGTCATAATACATGCTCCGTGCTGCTATCCCAAACTATACGCTTTCCTGACAGCTACCATGCTTCAGCTGACCTTAGACTTAGAATTATGGATTGTCATTATGGAATTATGACTATAAGATATAGACACGAGATAAAATAATTGATTACGTCGTGCTTTGGCTATTCCCTGCACATCGAGTACTTTAGTCACCGCTGCCACTGTTGGAGCGCCGTCGTCCTACATAAAAGTCAGTAAGGCGCAAAATCACGGTTACATTATTTGAACTTACGTTTTGCGTCCCGACGCTTTCTTTCAGTAATCACGCACGTCACTAGACAGTGCAATAGTAATTGCAAGCAATGAATCAGAACTGCGATGCGACAGACGAATGAGCAATAGGACACGCACCGACGAGATAGTCAAGAATCTCATCACAACCTGGAGCAAGCCTGATATGCGCTTTGCGCTTATTGATAAGGCAATACCGACCGCCGTACTCGGCTGTTGGGACTTGTGATCCTTCTTCGTATAGCTAGTATCAGAATAGACGTCAGCTGGAGGCAACAAAAGAACAGAATACGATTTTGGAGAATACCTTCAAAGAAGTATGTCGAGCCTTCCATGTATAACGTCTTCCATTATTCGCTGTAAAAGTACGATTACTGTGTAAAAGATTAATCCAGAGTTGGTCGGAAAATTGCACCAAAATCGCTCACACTCGCACTCCACCTGGTAGCCCATACGTTCTCTGCAAGAGGTCATGTACCACCACGAATCCATCTTCCGACTTGTATCCCTCTGAGATGAGCTGGTTATTGTTATTGGAGACCATCCGTATACGGTCCCTCCCGAAAATTTTCCTCTCCCACTCAGCGATCAGCACGTCTTTCTCCTGGCGAGGATCCCAACGTGTAATACTCGTCGTGCGCTGGTTCTTTATCCCCTCGGTAGGAGTGGACAGCTGATAATGCAGACCCATGGCGTCGCATTCGATCCGAGCGTTTCGAAGGCTGTTGCTGGAAAAGATGAGGCGAGCGTGTTCAGAGGGGATTGAGGGTGATTGACCCATAGTTGCAAATGTTAGAATGAGACGAGACGAGACGAGAGTTCAGCAGGTATTTTATAGAAAAATGAACCATATTATTTATGAGCGCAGCCCATGATGATTCAAAAGTAGACAGAATTCAAGTCTATCGACAGCTACTGTCAAAAGCGCATTGCCACGAATTCAAAGAACGCGGATGATCAACGTCTCCATGACTGCGCTTAACGAAAGGCGGGGTGCCAAGAGGATTATGAATTACTGCGCACTGTGCCTCCGACATTGAGCGTGCATTCTTGGACAACGTCTTCGATAGTGGACAAGGTACCCGTGCGGAAAATGGGCCTGGCCACTTAAACAAGTGATGCACGGGAATAGAGAGTTCGTGGGCCTATTGGGTATGCATCTTCCTGTTCTGCGACGATGCAAAGACTGCGACGATGCAAAGAGAGCACAAGAAATTCAGACTCCGCCCCAAAACGAAACGCAGATCAAAGCCGAGCCAATCATATGTCAGGTTATGATGACTCATTCATGTCCTGCTAATTTGCCTGTCTTGGCCTGCATAAAGTTAAAGGCATATCGATATCGGTGGTTGACGGCGAAGCTGCGCAGCCTGTGCGCAGCGAGAATTAACTCGTTCCTGACTTGCTCTGTATCACGGTGCGTCGGTGGCCCTTAATACGATAGTTGGTTCTCATCGAAGGGCGAAGAAGCATGCTTTCTGCTTTCCACACATTGGAGAGAAGAGGAAACTAAATGGATCGTCCAAAAATCTCCTTTGAGTGAATGACGTGTCCAAGTCACTCCGGTTTCCATTGGGGGTCCTTGATCCGTCCACACACTCTGATCCCGAATCTCAATGATTCCGCGCTGAAAGCAATCGTTGATTACACGTAATTCAGACTAACGGCAGATTCAGCGGCAGCCAAATTTCATTTTCGAGGTTCGCGGACTGCAACTTACATCACACACACACATATACGGGTTGGTATTGTGAGATTTCGAAACATCTTGATGTTGGGTTTCCCTGAGGTCATCTCCTTATATGATTGCGCATAAAGAAAGGATTAAGGATTGCATGATAGTCGGATGTATAAACCTGGACATAAGGGACAAAGTTTTAGGGACTATCTTGCTTTCAGAAAAGCTTTGACTTACGAGCTATCACAATGCTGCAGGCACCAAAGTTCAGAAACATGACGTTACAGCACCGATCAGAGGAGCCTAGTGAAATTCATGAACATCGGTGGAGACGAAGGTCCAGAGTCCAATGAATAGTTGCTTCGATTGCACTGGTCGTAATGCATTCGGACCCGTTACTTCTCAATGAATGAGGTGCCAAAAAGAACAGCCTACCTGACAAAGACCAGAAGAAGAGGAAGAGGCTTCTCTTTCACCCGTTCTTCCGGGGATAAACTGCCAATGAAGCCGAAGGGTGTATAAGTACGTCGTGGTCGCCACGCGGCGAAGGGTGAATGTACCTTGCTGTTTTGTGCAAGTTGTGAAGTGTGCCTTCATTTCATCGCCACTTCCACTAAAAGATACCAAAACACATATGTTCCAGGAACATCAGTGAGCAAGGATAATCGATACAATCAACTAGAATCAAAATGCTCTTGATGGTAACAAGTTATACTGTCCATGGCGTAAAGAATGACCAGGAGAAAGTTATCTTAAGACAAGTTAGTGAGATTCCCTGCACAAGGTCTTCACATGTCCTGGAAGCGAAAGCATGCCAATCGCAATCCTCTCGTAGCTTAGCGCGGAGAACATGGCATATAAAC
This sequence comes from Phlebopus portentosus, assembly GCA_037892935.1. Classification (NCBI taxonomy): domain Eukaryota; kingdom Fungi; phylum Basidiomycota; class Agaricomycetes; order Boletales; family Boletinellaceae; genus Phlebopus; species Phlebopus portentosus. Next base: position 714,131 of record JAYXKI010000007.1, read on the forward strand.
GCGCGGTATTAATGTGCACTCTGACAGGCTATCCTCGAGCCTTGTCTCCTTGTGCGAATCACCGTATCAAGACCTCATTCTAGAAGTTTCAGCGGTGATCCAGTGCTGTATTGCGGCTATGGGGTCAGGATGTAAGAAAGTGAATAGACCGAGTAGAGGGACCCAAGTGAATCGAGAGATTTGGTTCCGTCATCTCGAATCCGGACCTTCCTCAAGCTCCGTGGTGCTTGACTGTCGTCACTGTACGCGACAATGTAGCAGATACATACCCTGACGCAACTTGAGACGATGCAACTGAGTACGAAGCGAAGGCGTCATACCCTAGACTGTTCGTCTGTAAATAAAATAAAATGAAAGAAAGTCATCAATGGTCATAGAAGTCTATCGATGAGGGTTATAACAAACTTACTGCGTCACCAGCTCTCCACCGAGATTTCTCCTCCTCGATCCAGAGCTATATGCCAAGTTTACCTTGAAAAAAAGAGGGAGTGGAGAAGCTTTGTAGCCTAGGTCCACTAAGATCGATACGCGGAATGTTTTAGAAGAGTTTCCTTTTGCGAAATTACCGCTGGAGCTTCCGCGAGTGATGGTAAAGACGCAGAAGCTATCACATCCGACCGATAGCAAAGCGGGAAGAAAGCAAAGGATGAGAGAGCCTCAGAACCAGAACTCAGCTTTCTTGCTTATCTACCTATCTTCAGTCAAAAGAATAGATGAAGCCAGCTGACTTGATGCTCTGGGAGCGATGGCATCCCGTGTATAAGTTTCATTGTCACGCGAGTTCGATGAGCATGGGGTGCTATTCTACCGTATCTCTGAGATCGATACTGTTGAGGTGCTAATCGTCTGAAGAATTGCAAGAAGAAGTTCTGGAAGCACTGGTGAACGCCCATGACTTGTCCTAAATGAAACCTTCGTCCCATGCCCAGTGGAGATGGCACCACTAACCGGTTACGGGTTCGCGCTCAGCTACTCATGATGGTCATATTGCCGCCAGAGAAAACCATGTTGGAGGACACAACTTTCAAGGTGGACAGGTGCTCGACCTCCGTGGTGAAAAAAGAAACGGTAACACCGGCTCTTTCCGGATTTGTTATGGTTCAGAAAGCGGGGGCGTGACCTGCACTTTGCTCTTGACTTCACGCCCATCTCCTAAGGGCCTTGGAGTCTCGTGAAGTTCTTCAGAAGACAGGCATATCCATCAACTGTTTTGACTTCTAGTGGTGTGCTTGAACTCCGTAGAATGGCAAAATTTGGGCGTTTTACGGAATCATTTCCTTATTCCGGTACGGATGCACCGAGGGCAACCTTCCAACAACATTTCCACCAAGCTAAGTAGTACACGTTCCAAGGGTCAAGCTTCCCTTTTGACTCCGGCGTTTTGGGTATATCGGAAGGCTCATCCGATACGCAGCGTGTTCATCTTGCCGTTCATCGCCGTCCTGAATGGCGACAGACTGGATTACTCAACGTTTTCGGGGTAATTCTGCACTCAGGCGAAACGCCATGTAAACCACTCGTTTAATGCACTTCAGCGGGCCTTTGATCGAGCGAGATTGGCATGTTTTGGCTTTGCTTCTCGAGCTAAATGGCTGTGCGTCCTGAGAGAAGTCTCACTCGTGAGAACGAAGCCTCGTTGCATCGGCATTGCTCAATACTCAATTGATCACTTTGATCACAATGCTGCAGCCTCATTTTCGAGATTCAGCCGAATCCTTTATTAGCCACCCCTTCGCCCAAAAATATGCATCCCTCAGCTGCGTCCTCCTCCAGTCCTAGTGCCTCAGCTCCTCCTAAGCGCTAGTTACGAGATTTGTACTAGGAGCTTGAGTCTGAAACTGTCAATAGTGATGCCTTCTCCCGAGGTCAACAACAACGTCGCTGGCGGCGCAGGTGCGGCGTCGGCATCCAATTCCACTCCGGCTCCCCCTCCGCTAGGCACGCTCATTGACGATGGCACAAATGCCGGTGCACTTCAGCTTGCCGCTGTCCTTGGCTATGGTGGCTACGGTGTTGTATATCGCGCTGTCTCACCTTCTGGTGGACTATACGCTGTTAAGTGTCTACTTCGTACGTCTAATCCCAACAATCCGAAACAAGCACAGCGACAACGTCGCCTCCACATGCGAGAGATCGCACTTCATCGCCTGGCTGGCGCAGGCGCTCATCCAGGAATCGTTCGCCTTCATCGTATCATTGAACCAGCGCTTCCCGCTGAGGACGGGACGCTCTCTTTGCCTTCGCCTTACACTTTCCTCGTAATGGATTACGCGCCTTGCGGCGATTTATTCACTCTCATCCTGCATAAGCAGGTGTTCTTGGGTCGTACCAGTCTTGTCGGCTCAGGTGCGTGATCAGAACCGATCGCATATAAGTGCATATCTGATAAACATCCTTTCACTTCTAGTATTTGCGCAGCTAGCTGCGGCAGTCTCACATTGCCATTCTCTTGGTATTTTCCACAGAGATCTCAAGCCCGAAAATGTTCTTTGCTGGGACGGTGGCGCAACAGTTCGTCTTGCTGACTTCGGTCTTGCCACGACGGAGCGCCGGAGCAAAGAGTGGCGGACAGGCAGCGTTTATCATATGAGTCCTGGTTAGTGTGTTTGTTTTACGTATTCTAACGTAATCTGACATCGTGTTTTTAGAATGCCAAAATGGCAATGCAGCCACACCTCCTTATTCTCCCCTCGCCAACGACATTTGGTCGCTTGCCATCCTCCTCCTTAATCTGCTCACGGCCCGAAATCCTTGGGCACGCGCCTCTCCCGGTGACCCCACATTCTCCGCTTATTTGGCGTCACCAAGGAACTTCTTACCACAAGTCCTACCGATCTCAAGCGGTCTGAATGACGTTCTTGTACGTGCATTGGACGTACGGTGGGAACGTCGTGAGACGTTTGGCGTTGACGGTCTTGCAGAAGGAGTTGCTCGCCTTGTTGCCGACGTTGAAGAATCTGAATCACGATCGCGTCGCAGCTTTGCTACTTTTGGAAAGCAACGGTCAGGATTGTATGCGCCAGACGTAGTTTTCGAAGGTGGGATGGCGCGTTGCCCCTGGGAAGTCGGGATGCATATCCCTTCGGGATCGAGCGATAGTGGAGCCTCCAACCAGATTCCCATTCCTCAGGAGCTCATTGAGGATGTTCCTGCAGAGCCTCCAGTTGCGAGGAAACGCTCCCGGTCCTCTAGTGCCTCGTATGAGCATTCTGCTCCTCAGTCACCATCACCATCCTTCATGGTGGAGACTTCTGATGTTCCGCCCTCCACCCCGGCAAAGGAAGAACCATCCGTTGAAGTGCAATCCGCGGTCTATAGTAAACACTCGCCATCGATCGGGTCAACGCGCTTAACATCCCGCTGGAGTGTTAATTCTTCGACAAGCCCCCAGGACTCCTCGGTCTCGGAGATTCGTTTCGCAAATCCTTCGGATGCGGAAGTAGCTTCGTCCTCTTCGGAATCGAGTAATTCTTCCTCTGGCGTCTCTAGTGTAGGCTCGGAATATTCAGCTACCAGAACACCAGGCGTGTCACATATCGCTCCAGAGCCTCACGTATCGGATGCCGATCTGACCCTGGCAGAGGAGGCTGAGGGCTATGCGTACGTATACGCTGCAAGTCCTGACACACCCATCACAGTAGAGCCCGAGCAAGAGCCGAAATCTCCTTATTCAGACGCCTACGCTCAACAGAGTTACACGCCTTCCCGTCGAAGCCGCTACCGTGGACGCAGCCGTGGCCGTCAGCCATACCCTCAACTTACGGTTCGAGCCCACCGTGATGGTGCTTCGCGCCGCACTAGATTTCAGCCACGGCGAAGGAAGCCCGAGCTCCGGGTTAATGTCGACCTGCCAGCATTAATGCCATTGCATGTGAATTCCTCAGAGGCGAATGGCTCTGCGACGGCCCGAACTCATACTCGCTCTCGCTCGTCTACTCACTCGGTGCTTGCTGTGAGAGAACGTGCTCAGGAGCATTCCGTAGAGAGCTGCCCCTTCGCGTACAGTGTGTCCCGGTCTGGGAGCTTCATGCCTGGGCCTGAAATGGAGATTGACGGTGATCATCAGCGAATTAGCGACAGTAGATACCCGGCTCACCACGACAATGATGTGCACATGATTAGCCCAAGCAATATTCCAGACGATGAGGAGTACGCTATCCTGGATTCAGAAGACGCCCAACGATGCTCCAAGGTTGGCCATACGGACTCTTTCCACACGAGTTTTGACGGGTTCTCCCTTTCACCTTCCCCCGTGAGCCGTACTTCTCCCGCCCGTGCGACGGAGAATGCGCGCGACGACACTTTTCGCGTGTCTTCTTCGGGGCGTACTTTGATTTCTCCAATTTCAGCGAACATGGAAGGTTTAGTGACTATAGATCGGAGCACGTATTCAAACACTTCTCCTACGGATGTTGCGTCACCCACGTCTGCGTATCCCGAAGATGGCATGAGCCGCGCTAGCCAACGACAGTCTAATTATGCGTACGGATTTTTGCGTTCGACGAGTCCTTCAGCGTCTTCGTCATTATACCGCGCCGGATTACCAAGTAAGGTGAACAACGCATTCAAAGATATGCTAGGAGAGTTCATGGACACGGACGAGCTTGGTGCGGATTTCGCTGATGGTCTTGGAAAGCAACTGAATGTTAGTGTTGAGAGTAGTGGTGACTCCTGGGTGGATGACTTGCGTCGCGTGGTTGACGAGGAGAATCGGCACACTGGAATGTTGACCGATGACGAGGATGACCTCCCTGGCCTTCCAGGTTCCTTTCCAGCATCCCCTGTGTCTGTGAAGGTTCCGCGTCAGTCTACGGAGATGGAACAGTCCGAAATGCTCCCGGCCGCGAGATCGGACTCAGGTGTCCAAGGTCTTGGTCTCGACTTATTCTCATCGCCTTTAGAAAACCCTCAAAATACTACAAGGGACGAATGCGGGCCGTCAACGAAGAGGTATAGTGTTCCACCGCCGAGCATACGCTCCCGCACGAACTCTGCAGATGAGGCGTTGCGCGCTTTGCATGCCATCGCTATCGGATCGCCAGCACCGTGGAAGAGTATTGCATCCTCGCAAAGTAGTTCTTCGGAATCCACCCATGATGGTCAAACATTCATGGCGATCACGACGGATGTCAGTCCAAGTGTTCCGACAGCCGCAGATGTCCGCGCAGCTGCGAATGCCACGACTGAGGACTTCCAGGAGTACATGCCCTATCTGCGATTCGTAGACGCATCGGTGACGGGAAGCACCAAGGTGACACCGGCAGCATCAATTCATTCCTTTCGTACCGAGCGGGTCTCAGAATATGTCGCAATCTCCGGCCCTTCGTCCCCAGATACCTCGCCTCTACAGCGCCGGCAGACACCCGATTGTCCAGCTCAGCGCCCACAAGACTCGATCTCCTCGAGGCGTCGCTCCCGGCCCCGCTCCTTGCTCAAATTCGTCAGCCGCCGCCCGTTCTCCTCTTCCGGTTCTGGATTCCTCCCGATACCTTCCTCCAAAGCACCTACCACGGCGACACCTGATACCGAGACTGGCCTTTCGTTTTCTGCGGCTGGTCCAGCGCGTCTTTCGACTACCTACACGGGTAAAGACGTGAGGCGCTTTTCCGCTTCTTTCAGTGATGGACAGTATGACAAGACGGTGCCGTCAGAAGCCAGTATCCAGTCAAACACTCGCCCCCGATCAGCAAGCTACCCCCATCCAAAGCATCACCGAAAAAGCCAAGTCATCGAGTCCCCTGAATCCTCTAAACCCTTGACAAAAACATTTTCTCGAAGGCCGTCAGCGAGCGCTTCGAAATCGCGTACTTGGTCCTTCACCCGATCCCGATCCCAATCACGTCGTCGGTCACGTTCAGTATCCCCACCTCCGACAAAGGGCTCACCTCGGGACGTCCTGTTCCGCTTGCGTAGCGCGCGGAACTGGTTCTGGTACGCACTATCGAGCGTGACGTCCCGGTCTGCATCGGCTGAGAAGAAGGGAGCTTTTTCAAAATGGACGTCGACAACATTTGTTGCGGTAGCAGCTTAAATTTTCCCTATTTTGTCTTCTCTTCTTTTGGTCTACCCAGCGAGGTCGCTGATAAGGGATCAACACCCCAATGCATTTTTTATTTACTGCCATTTCGCGCTCCTCATCAGGTTGATCCTCACATTGCATTTCCGGCATGCGTAGCCAGCCGTTAGTTATCCTTTCAATTTCAACATCTGCTTATAGCAAGATTTAAAATCCATCATGATTATTTACGAGGGCCCATGAGCTTTTGCGATATGATTAACGCCGTTATGTTATGTCTAAAGACGCATTTGTATGTCGCAATATGTACCTTTACGCAGTGACGCACTTCTACTCGGTTATCCATTCTCTTTGTGATTGTGTGATTTGTGAAAATCTGACAGAGCATCCTTGAATAAGTACGGGTACATATACAGTATGTACGTAAAATGGAAACTGTGAAGGAGGCAACGTGATCTTCATTCGAAGTCAGAGCTAAGATCCACTTGTGGGACTGGCAAACAAGACCAACAGGGAGGCGTAGCTAATGGAGATATTGCCTCCCAAAGGATAGTGTGATATTTAGTTAGAGAATTAGCAGAGAGTTATCTAGTCCTCGCAAGCGATAAGGATGAAAAGGAAAACTCAAGTCTGTCAATTCGTCTGCGAATCTTGGCTCGCCCGCCCTTTCATTCATTATGCTTTTCCTTGCATTTTCGCTTGCATTAGTTCCGACATTTTGACTGCTTCTATCGGCTTCGACTTGACCTTGAACGGAAGCGGCGGCTGCCGCTGCTACGCGCGTAGCCTTTTCACGGTGACGATGCTGACTACGGAACATGAAAATGAAGGCCGATCCACTGAGACTGGGGGCACCACTGTGGATAAGCGAAACTGAAGGATCAGGTCAAGTTACTGTCACTTACGACAGAAGATCGATAAACGTAGCTAAGATGGACACCATGGTGGCTACATTGGCGGTATTGTGCGGATAAGAAGTGTGGGATTCAGCGTAACTTCGGTTAGATATTAGTACATACCCCCATCACAAGACTGCGGAGCTTCCATCACTATTCCTTGTAAGATCCAAGTGCGACAGGCAGCGTACTAACCGAGCATATTCCGATGATCACGAAGATCGCAAATAAGGCGCCGGTGTTGGTTGGACGTACGGTCCAGATGAGCAGGAGCCAGGCGGCAACAATGATTAATACAACGATTCGGGCGGAATGGCCGAGGTCGCCTGTGAGGATACGATCAAAGAGCGGAGACGTTGCGAGAGCGGTGACAGGACCTGGAAGGAGAAGCGTCGCACCCCCTAGAGACATTAGATTCGGGTCTTCAGTAGATAGGACCAGAAACATTCCATTAGTCAACCGTGTCATCAGAGTATCCATACTACCCCAAAATCTCATTCGATAGAAGTGCGAATATGTTTGAACTGTCTCTCCCGTTAGTACGGTCTTTCTCACTGTCGTCAAACCTCGGTGGCTTTCGCTCACCCAGCAACAAGCGCACTAAACACGAGCGTCAGTATAATAAAGTCAACAGTTTGCGCATCGTCATGTTTGCGCCCTTTCCTTCGTCTTCAAGCATATTAGCTATTCCGGACTCACGCTTCTTTGCTCTTGAGTGTGCGTCGGTGGAGAACATCTGAAGTCCGACCATGCGATTCGCAAATTCGTTCTTCGATGTCCTAGATATTGGGCTCTCCGATTTTATTCCAGCTTCTAGGAACTCAGAGACTGAGATGTGCTCTGGTGCTTTCCCTGAACTGTCTGATGCATGAAAAGATAGACGTTAAAAGAATCCGAAAATTGCCCGGAGTGTGGTCATGAAGTGATAGGACCCAGTGCGATCCTCAGTAAGCTGCGCAGAAAACGGTCGGTCATTCAACTCATTGCGCGCGTATTTGGCTGAGTGCGAAAAGAGATCACTGACAAGGGGGTGTATGCACCGCACCAATCAATAAAGTAAATGGTGCGACTACGGTCGAAATAATGCCCAGAGCCAGAATCTTTAACGGATTTTGTTCGGAATTCATGTCGTATGATGCGAAGAGATGAATACGACAAGATGTTCGAATGTTATCAAATGTAGGAGAGACCAACTATCCTAGAGCAGCTCAGACCGGATTCGCTATAGTGGAAAAGCATAAACTCACCATTCTAAGGAAAGAATCGAAATGCTTGGATACGCACAGACGGACAAGAGCATCCTCACCGCGGTTATATCTTTAGTGTCAAACCATGTTTCGGAATATTTAGGCACAGGGACCTGGAAAACTGCTTACAGGATGCACTTATGAATTAGAACAAGACGCGAGCATATAATTAGAAAGGAGGGAATTGAAATGAGAGTTACTAGGTTCTATAGATATTTTTGACTTGAGGGAGGAGGCGAGCATACCTGACAGACAATAAGCAGAGCCTATGCTTCTCGTAGACTAACAGAATGTTCTGTTCCCGCATGGCGAACCCAAGCTGAGAGAGGTAAGTTGTATGTACTCACAGCATACCAGAAAGGCAAAGATATTGAATCGAACGTGCCTACAAGTCGGGAAGTGACCCACGACGGTTGGAAGACCGGAACGAGGGCAAAAAATAGGAACGAGGGGAGATACGAGAATGGTGGTACAAAATATGACGTTCCCGAGCCAATTGGCCTCGTCTAGTGGAATGCCTAATGTCTCCGAGGCTATAGTGTTCCTTATTCAATCAACTATACCTCTAACCCGCGAAAGACAATTGCACGTACTTTTATTTGCTACGGGACTAAACCAAGTTCCGTTCATGACCGTGATGATGTTCGATTCTGAGGCAACAGACTATGTCTAGACCATTAACCTGGAAACATCCGTCATAGTTCAGAAGTCGTAGTTCAGAAGATAATAGCAAGAGATCACGATAGGAGAAAGCTATGTTGAAAAGGTCAGGGATCAATGAGACTTGAGTTTAACAGGCAACGGAGGAAATAGTTTGAGTCCAAGTAGAGTTTATTATATTATGATGTGCGCGTCGTCCACATTCTTATGCCAAGTCGCCGGTTAGTCCACATTATGCATTTTATAACGTCACACAGTATCAAAGGAACCGCTTTTTGTAACAATCACCTGTGTTATTGGTTGGCCATATTAATTTTCCCTGCCCTTATTGACTGGAAAAATGTTTTTAATAGGTTACCTTGTGGTAGACAGTTGGAGCATGTACTCAACTTTGAGAGATCATTGCATAGTTCACTGTAAAACCAGATCCGTAATAAGTGTTCAAAGGACCAGTTGAAGGCTTAGCCTTATGTACAGTCACCACAGAAGTTTTGTCGCCCTCTTTTTTATATCTTTTTCACAAATTTCTCCATCAATATCCATTTTCTCCACCTGAAAAAAAAATCAGCTGCATTCCATCCTAGGAAACAACTAGACTGGAAAATTTTGCAGACAACACATAGAAATGAGCTCAAAACGCAATTTCAGGGGGTTGTCAAATTATCTAGGGAAAATAACTGACTCTCGATGATTCCCTATCACATTCAAAAGTTCCTATTCGAGCTATTAAGCACATAACTTTGCTGACATGTTGTTCTGATACAAACGCATTCCATATGAATTTATTGGATTTTTTGAACCTATGGGGAAGAAACTGGAAACCAACAAAATTTGAGTGAGACCAAAAACCGGCAAAAGAAAAGGGAAAGTCAGCAAAACTGGCACTTTCTGACCCCACCAAGTGCAGCCCAGTGTTCTCCATTCACCAGAAAAATCTGAAAAAAGACTCATCTCACTCCTGCGTATGGGAAATGCTGAAGAAGAAAGTTCTGCGCTGTTTCGATGTGTTGTTGAGTCCATGGAGGTCGAACAATACTGGAAAAATGAGTTATATGCATATAGTCACTTTTGCCCATTTCCGTTGTGACCTTAGTTTTCAAGCTTTCACCATTAAATCCTGCAGGGGGGTTGATCTATGTTATAAAATTATTTTAAGTTTTTTTCAAACTCAGCGGAGCTGAATTGGGCAAGAAAAATGAAAATTACTCAAAGAATGGTCTGAAATTTGGGGGGACAAAACTATAGTCAGGTGACTGTAGACGACGCGCTTTCCGTCCGGACGAAAGTGCGGCAATCACGTGGCGCAGATCCTCGCTTGCTAGGTGCATACACAGGGGGCAAAACCCTATTTCCGAACCTGAAAATTTTGATCCGGAATTGAAATCCAGCCAATCAGAGGCGAGCTTTCCAATTCTGTTTCCTGTATAAGCGGCTCAGAAACGTAATTCTGCCCCCTGTGATACCCTTTGCCTCGTGCCTTGGCAGATCACTAACCATTGCCATCGAAATTTTCTCAAACTACAAGCAAATATGGACTTCTTTTTCTTCTCTCAAGAGATGAATTGTCATCCTCATCTCAGAGAAATGTCTCTTGAGCAACTCCTTACCTTCTGTAGACTATCATATCATTTGAAACCTGTCATCCAAATGGAGACACCAGTCGAGCAACTGAAGAATGGTCCACCCCCCTTCCTCCCTCAAAATGTACAGGGCTTTCTTAGCTTGTGCATATCTATTGGCTTAGAAGCTTGTCAGAAACTGTGGTCCTTACTGTCCCATCATATTTGGGATATGAAAAGCTGCCACGTTGGTGTACAGGAAAGTGTCAACTACTTCCTAGCATTTGGGAGTTATCATAATATAGGTATGATATATTTTATACTTGTTTTGTAAATTTAAACACAATCCTGGCAAGGCTACCAAAACTTTTACCCCCCCACACGTACCTGCTTAAACGAGAAATGCTGCTTCAAGGATGGCATGCCTATTACACCCCCATTGCTTGGCGAAGTAATTTCCCATAAAGCAGTCTACTTCATGAAAGACTCTGGGGCATTGCCTGCTTGGACATTCTCCCTGTATTGTAGAGGTGAACTTGATATTTGCTCATTCCAGGCACACACTGACTGGTAGGACAGGTTGCCTCACTCGCTACTATCACAACTACTATGTGCATGATATGGCAGAGAAGCGAACCTATTACTCTGGAGTCAACCTTCCAGAGGTCATTCAAGTTGAACAGCATTACTTCTTTGATCGCTCTCTCTGTGAGCAACAGGCTGATCAGATGCTTCATGGATGGTAAGCACCAAATATAAGCTACTTTATCTATTCCAATTGTCAACTATACTTTCAGGGTTTCAGCTAGTAACATAGCTGCTATCTATAACAGGGATACCCAGAGAGCAGGCTTTGTAACATCTCTCACTTGGACGCCCTCACTTGACATGAAGCATGAGCATGTTTGGGATGCATTTTTCTTGAATTCCCTGCTGAAGGACTATCAAGAGAGGTCCCAAACGCTTTGTCTTGCCCATAAAGCCTCGAGCCAGGAAGAACGACTTAGACCACAACTTGAAGCCAGAAACCAACGAATGGCTGGGCCTGGACAGAAGCACTGGAATCATGCATGTGAAAAATGTACATGGTTTTCTGCTGGTACTGATGGAAAGACCTGTATGATTTTCAATTTTTGACAAAACAACAAAACTGAATGTACTTGTAGATACTTGTCGAGCTGTTGTGACTGATGGGATCACCATAGGACACATGTGTTGCAATGTCCACGATTGCAAAGAGCCTCTTCGATCACAGAGAGATAGATTTTGTCCTCTGCACAAGCATCTTGAGGATGTGTGTGCTGTGGAGTCTTGCAATCGGAAGTGTACTACTGGATCCATGACCTGTGATTTGGCCCAGCATAGCACAATGGAAGCCCATTTCAAGGAGAAGAACACAGCCATTTTCAAGCTCAAACATCGCATGGAGAAAGCACAGGCCACAGCCCAGCAACTACAATATTCCATACCCTCTTCAGACATCTCTTCCATTGAGCAGGAGGGGGACCCAACAGAATGCGAAGGAAAATCAGACCGGGGAAATAAGAAACAGAAGACCACCTTCGTTCGAAACCACACTCACAACGAAGAGTTCTGTGTAACACCATGTGGAGTCATTCTTGGACGTGCAACTTTCTATGGATCTGAAGCCCTGAATGGAGTCCGGGTAAGCTATTATCTTATTTCCATTTTTACACAACTGAAGTTCTGCCCTAGCTCTTCTGGAAAGGCCTCTTCCCCACGAAGAAATCTCTGCCACAATATTTTTTTTTCGACTCGAATTGCAAGATGCTGCAGCATATCCGGGCTTCAGGTGATGGGGATTACTTTGAAGACTGTGCATTCCCGGTGGACGTTTTTCATTTTAAGACGAAGCACAAGGAATCCGACATCTTCTGCGAGACGTATTGTAACCCATATGCTTGGCCAGACTTGCGTACTGACGATGGAAAATGGAGGTTCAACTCATCAGCTGCAGAGCAAACAAACGTATGGTTTCGAGGGTATCAGGCGATTCTGCAGGAGATGAAGGTAGAACGGTACAATTTTTTCTTAGATCAGATGATTCAGAGAAGGAATGAAGAGACAGTTGACAGGCTCAGTAAACAAGGTTTTCATCCACATGCTAGACCTTAACTATTGACACACACTCTTGCATAGAAAGTTTATGCTGTCCAAATAATTCAATTACAATCTATTTCCTACTCGTTCTTTGTGAATATTATCAGATCTTCAATTTATCCAGTCGGCTACCTGAATAAGCAGAACTGGTCAAGGTACCAGTCCAATATTGAGGGGGTGCTAAATAAGGACCAGAGAGTCCTCTGTGAACTATCTTGCCCACTCCTAATACATGAGCATATAATAAAGAAAAAAAAAAGTCCTTATGATGCATGCAGCAGTGCCTGAACTCAGCCTTTTCCAGAAAGCATTAATCTATAGCTGAGTAAACTGCCAGGCCTGGATTTATGTCAGGCTTGGTACTGATTATAGAGCTTCCCTAGATGGCCAGCCTGTTGCACCACTTGCATAATGTTCTGCAGTGAGAATATGAGGTTTAATGCCGAACCTTGGATCAGTGCCTTGAAAATCCCAGGGGCCAACAGATATCATTCATACTATAGTCAGAGCGTATCTAGGTAGATGAATCAACATGCATGGTACAGATCGGCACCCATGGTATATGCAGATTTAGGTATATCTGATTAGGAGAGCATGAATTGAATTCCGAGTATCTAAACATCTGCAGGTTTCTCAGAAGATAAATTGCCCCTGTAACTCAAGATACATGTGCTGGAGAAAACCTGGGCAGCCTCTGACAGCAAAATGTCCAGTCTTGAAGTTCATAGGAGATACAGAGCTGCACTTTCGGGACGTTCATCCGGTTTGCAGGGACGCCAAGTGGACACGAGGAAAAACTCATTCCATGATTGTGCAAAAAGTGTAGAAAATCCTCATTTCTGTAGGGGAGATATACTTGCATTTGTTTTTTTGAGGCGAGTAACACAATCACTGCATACTAAGAAATATATTACATGTCCATAGATTTGGGTCGGTCATGTAACAAGTGACTACACAAGCTGTGTACAATCATGTATACGGGATCCGGGTAAAATTGCGATAGTCTAACCAGCACCGGTCTAGCCCGGACCGTGTAGATGGAGTATGCCTTACATACGTGATCTACATTTTCATGTGTAGGCCTGCATACATTTACTCTCTGCTTTGTCAACAGACTCTGCTGCCTCAGCATTTGTAATCTTTGTTTTCCGTTCTCAGATCAATTCCAATTTATAACCATATTCGATTAGAAAGTATCAAAATACTTGCGAACTACCATCCCTCTCAGCAAAAAATTTTAGGCACGGCTCAAAATACATGAAGCAAGAGGTCTTGGGTCCTCTTCGAGGTGTGACCCTTGAGGATAGCAGCCTGGACGGCAGTACCGTACGCGATCGCCTCTTCTGGGTTGATAGACTTGCATGGCTCCGAAGAAGTCATAAATGACATTTGTACATGACCATTCACTTTTGTACGTCTGAATGATCACATCAGGCTGTCTGTTAGTGCTCTTAGACAAGATCTCGGATTTCTTTACCACATGCGACAGCCTCATCTTGGTTGATAGACTTGGATGGCGCCTTGCCATTGAAGAAGTGAGACACGAGCTTGACAATACCGGGGGATACGGGTGGAGCCGGCAACAAGGACAATCTCGTGGACGTTGGAAATGTAGATCTTGGAGTCCCGGATAACCTTCTCGACAGGCTCGAAACATGTATGGGGAATCGAGGTGTATAAGTCAACACCCTCATAGAGTGAGTCAATCTCTATAGTCATCTGTGCAGCCGACAAAGCCGTACAGTTCACACGCTTGCAGGCGGTACGGAGTATGATGATTCAAGGAAAAATCTACAAAAATCAGCATCAACACCTTGATCAAGCGTCCTTGGAATGAACTAAAAAATAAACACCCTTCTTGTTCTTGCACCTGAACTCCCGAACAAAGTGGTTATATGAGGCGGTCATCAAAGTCCTCACCACTCAAGTGAGCCTTGACTTCGAAGATACCTGGGTCAAGAGCAACACGTTGAAGGTGCCTCCACCAAGGCCTGAAACAACATCATTGCGCTTGCCTTGTACTTCCTTGTCAAGACCGTATGCCTACCAGGTAAGGAGACACCTAACCAAATATACAGTGACTCAAAAAACTGATGCAATGATCGACGCTTCTTGACTATTTTGTAAATTACTCCACATATACTTCAGCCACACAAATGAAAAAAAATGTGTCCCAGAAAGCTCTTAATCGTACCTTTCTAATGATATATCTTGCATAGCATAATTCGTACAAATGAAGAAGTTACGGGGTCTGGAAGTATGCAAATCATTGGATCAGTTTTTCGACTTTCATATACAAATTCAGTACTTCACCAATAACTCATCCAAAACAGCTCACAATCCATCGAAAAAAATCAGAACGATAGATCTTCATAACATTCTGAATTTCATAAAGTTTCAGGGCACTTGGATCAGTTTTGCTTGAATGGTCAGGTATGCAAAAGAATACCAATTTGGCTGAGAAATGGTCATTTTTCGCACAAATCACTCTGTAGAAAATCAGATATGGACTATACCTTCTTGAAACTGCAGATAAATGGTCCTCAGGTATTCATTATTGTGTATTTATATGCATGCTATCTGAGCATGAGCAGAAAAAGCAAAACTATGCATTCAGTCAGATTTGCCCTTATTTTGACTTCAGAATTGAGTTTTTCTGAATAAAATCAGCAAAGAAAATTAATCAGTATCTGATTTTCTACAGTGATTTGTGCGAAAAATGACCATTTCTCAGCCAAATTGGTATTCTTTTGCATACCTGACCATTCAAGCAAAACTGATCCAAGTGCCCTGAAACTTTATGAAATTCAGAATGTTATGAAGATCTATCGTTCTGATTTTTTTCGATGGATTGTGAGCTGTTTTGGATGAGTTATTGGTGAAGTACTGAATTTGTATATGAAAGTCGAAAAACTGATGCAATGATTTGCATACTTCCAGACCCCGTAACTTCTTCATTTGTACGAATTATGCTATGCAAGATATATCATTAGAAAGGTACGATTAAGAGCTTTCTGGGACACATTTTTTTTCATTTGTGTGGCTGAAGTATATGTGGAGTAATTTACAAAATAGTCAAGAAGCGTCGATCATTGCATCAGTTTTTTGAGTCACTGTACACAGGATCCCATGTTAGGTGATCTACAAAAAAAGTGTATATCTGTGTAGTTAATATATTATCTTGGGTAGAGAAGTCCATGTTAGTGAACCAACGCTAATATGCAGTGAATGGGTCACCAATATATTAAACCTCGGGCGAAACACGATTTTTTGATGATCTGCGAATCGGCGTGATCGGCAGAGCGATCTTACCAAAAAGGGACGACGCGCAAAGCTCTTGAAACTTTGCGCGTCGTCCCTTTTTGATAAAACCGATCTGTCGATTACGTCGATCTGAAGATCATCGCGAATCTGTGTCTAGACCATCAATCCGTACAGCTGAGGCTTATGTATGCCATATTTTCAATGCAAATATTTATCGAGTAGAGATGACAGTGACAGATTTCACTAAAAAATTATGTAGCCTACACCTCGAAATACCTCGTCTACAAAGCCCTGTGCAGGATAGGGGGTTAGGGAGCTAGTGGATATGCATTCCCCATCTACACAGCTGTAGGCGCCTCCGTGTCCTTGCAATTTCAGGGTCCAGTCCTTGTGATCCGGAAGCTCAAGTCCCTAGACCGCAGTAGTATAGTCCTGCCACCCAGGTAGCCAGATATAAGAAATCTTCACATCTAGATAAGTTTCAAGGGTGCCGATGTGGAGATAAGAGCATCGAGAAGCATTCCTCGTTCAATTGATGCATCCGCCGGAAAGAACCTGTTCATTTCACCGATTCGATGGATATGGAGCATAGGTGACGTTGATGCATCAGCCAGAACAGTCTTTCTTCACGTTGAGACGGGTGGGAATAGACCCAAGTATAAAGTCACCAGAAACACGATCGCGAGCACTGGCTCCATGAAATTACATTCTTTTGTGAATGTGAGACTCAACCTCTCGGCCGCGGATACTTCCATTTTCATAATTGTACTTTTAGAGAGCACATCGCAATACATCAAACCTAAGATATCGTAGGCGCCGGGATCACATTCCTTGGATAAAATTATCACACTGCAATTTACATTCCGATCGTTATTTCTTTTACATACTTCCATTCTGAACACCCTTGAAGGAGTCAACGGGCGCCACAACGGTCTTCAGCACAGCTGTACCTACAAGCCTCTGTGTAGTCGGACAAAAAAAAAAAATAGAAATATCTGGCACCTTAAATCTCCCACACTAGCTTCCCATCTCTGCGTCCCTCGTTCTCAGACCTTCAGCTTACCATGGATTCCGATGTAATTACCTTCTCTTAACGTTCCTTTCTGCCGGTGCTGATGGTGCAACTTAAGTCTGTTTCCAACCTTGCAGCACTGGAGGCTCAGAGTGAGCCTGACGCAATGCACTTGCCATCCGGCGGTATTTCAACCGAGCACAGTGGTCCCCTCCGTCCTATTTCGTCCACCCGTGAAATGCGGGCCATTGTAAGTTTATCCCATTTATATTTCCGATTTATGACTCATCCTACCTGCAGGCCATGCTCATTGCCCTATTCATTTCAAGCGGGCCTTACTCTGTATGCAGCCCTGCTTCTTTGGGACTGTACTTCGTCATTTCTGGATCATGCCTTCAAATTTTGGTCGATAGATACGATTATCGCCTTGTCACCCTCGCCGCAATTGTACTAGTCGGAATCGTGTCCTCCTCAGAAGTTTATCTTCATGAGAGTACGATTCCATCAGTTTTGGCCATTACACTGATCATAAGCAGTGAGGCTCTATTACTGATCGCAGCGACGCGTAATCTTAGGAAGGAGAACGACACTATTGGAGTTTCCAAGGTCTATGCTGCGGTGCGTCCGTACAATCAATGATAAATCTCGAATCTAAAATATCTTTTTCGTAGACGACTTTGATCTTCAAGCACCTCCTTGACCAAGGCATCCTGCCCCTAGATGGAACTACTGAACCAAGTATCCAGTCCACCCTGCGACGAACATTTTTCACGATCGCGTTCATGCTATCCATCATGTCTCTTTGGCTGCAAGCTATTGGAATCCGTCTTCTGAACTCGAGAAACTGCAAGCGAGATATCTTTCGCTGTTGGGCGTCATTACTCGCAACCATACTCCATTGCATCGGTGCGGGATTCTCCTTTGCCTATATAGTTGTCGCCGCGTATTATTCTGCATCTGAAGTTCCTTTTATTATTAAATTGGCATTTACTGCTTTAGGCTTTTGGACTATTGCTGTTTTTTTCTAGCCGTATGACTAATTTATTCAAGAAGTTTCTTCTCGTTTGAACAATGTTATTGCCATGTACATAGATCTCGATTTTGCATGATTTGTATATGTACGTGAATCCCGTAGCTTCTACACAATATTTATATGAGTATTACTCAACAATGTAGTACCGGAATTACATGCATAGCTCCAAATCTGCGCCTCAAAAACATCTAAACTAATAGGGGAACGCCTGTAGTGTCAATAATCAAGAGTATCTTCCAGTAAGATGAACGTCACGTGATTGCCGCACTTTCGTCCGGACGGAAAGCGCGTCGTTCATATATGGCAATGTCGTTTGTAAGCGAAGATTTGCGCCACGTGATTGCCGCACTTTCGTCCGGACGGAAAGCGCGTCGTTCATATATGGCAATGTCGTTTGTAAGCGAAGATTTGCGCCACGTGATTGCCGCACTTTCGTCCCGACGGAAAGCGCATCGTCCACATATGGTAATGACATTAGTATGCGAAGATTTGCGCCACGTGATTGCCGCGCTTTCGTCCGTCCGGAAAGCGCGAACTATCGTAGAACCCCTCTTTTCAAATCCGTGTTGTGGGCTCGATACAAGCTAAATTCATCCTGAAAAAAATCCAGGTAGTATATTCTGCATGTAGGAGAATAGCCGTCAGCTTTTCCCGGTGAAAAAAGACCAATTGTGCACCAAAATTGGCTGAATATCGAAATGCAAGGCCAATGTGTCACTCCTTGTCACTGCATCAATGTCATTGTACTGGACAATGCGCCATATCAATTTATCGGTCTCGAAAGCCACAGAAATTTTATCTTCGTTGCATAGTATCAGCATATAATAATTTAAAGCACAGAGGCAAATGAGAAAGTCAGGTGTATACAGCACATCTTTTCTCCTCGATCAGTTGTGACGCTCTGTGTCTGAAGTTGAAAAGAGGGTTATCCGACAGATATTGAGCTCACAAAAGTAAATAAAATTATTCTGAGTGAATATACATGAAGCATGCTATAAACTGAGCCTGTGAGTTTTTTTTCTAGGGAAATTCATTGAGTTGTAGTGCAGGAGGCCAGAATTGAAAAGTGGGGTTTTATAATAGTAGTGATCTGTCTAGTGATCGACTTGAGATGGCTGCTGATCTTTTGCCTGACCGACTTGCTGATCACTTACTGATCGGCTTGCTGATCAATCTGCTGATCACCTTGTAAACTCCACCTTTGAAAAACAACAAAATAAGCATGAGACTCCCTCTATTAAGGGTAGGTTTTCCTTTCTAAGATTTCAAGTGCTATTCATTACATCACGTCAAACGGTTGAGATGTTGTGAAGAAGTAAAAATAGTGCTATTCTGAGGAACTTGAAGATTAAAATATAGCGATAATTTTTGAGATCTAGGTCTAGGAATTTACAGTTACTTATTAGATGCACTCTGCGACGCTTTTCCCAGTGGAGGAAGGGTCGCAGTAGTCACATGCTAGGTCACGTGCATAACTAAGTCACATGAAAATCTCCTTAGTGAGCGACGCGCTTCCGTCCGGAGGGAATACGCGTCAGTCACGTGGAGTGGATCATCGGCCCTTACCATAAGTAGAAAGCATTCTGATTCACTGTCACTCAAATTTAGAACGATCGGCGAGTGATCGTCCATTGATCAGACGGTCAACTGGTGTAAAATTTCGTGATCTTTCTTAACTCCAGTGAAAATTGGACTGAATTGCTTATATAGGAAATATATTGTAGCTGTACAAGGTCCTGTTTTTGGACCATTTTACAGCTCCCAGGTGGTTTTCAATGAAGTAGAGACAATTAATTTATAACACGCGATGAGTGGACTGGGTGAAAATTTGGTTGGATTTGAGGGTCAAAATCATCAGTTGCGACTCTTTTTCATTGAATTCAGTTTATATATGCTACACATAGAATTAGGAAAGCACAATTTTTCTCAATGGTGATACCTGACGCAGATCTCTTTGGGGTGTCTCCTTGCCCATTACTATCTCAGAATTAGAAGGCATTCAGTTTTATTCTACAAATCAAATTTTTCTTTCAATTTTGACAGGCAGTAGACAGACAGTTTAAGTTGCATACTTCTTCTGAGCAATTTGGTTGAGAATCGAGCTCGGGACTAAATGGGTAGTACCAGAGGAAAGGCGGAGCACATGACAGATGTGAAGTGTAATGGGGAAGTCCAATTTCCCATTCACTTTCTGAATAAAGTTCTCTTCAATCAGAAAAGTCCAGAATGCCGCTACTAATGCAAACAGCTGTAACTGGCACATTGGCATTCATGTCAGCAATCTCTTGGCGATGATCATCTGGGAAACGTGGTGTCTTACATAAGGATGGAGCAAACCTGAATTTTTTTTATAACCCTTGACCCTCGGTCATCTTTAAGCAACACTCAACTGCGATCTTACGAAATGAATACGGAAGCAGAAGCAATAGTCGAGCCGGTTAAGATATGGGATATTAAGGTAGGCTCATGTCATCTGAGCTTGTTTAGGAAGTAAATAAGCGGCTCAGGGGGATCCCTACCGCCTATATTTTCCTAAGGGGATGGAAGTCTTGCAGATGAGCCAAGTATTACCGGATAATAGGTATGTAAGCCATACTCCTAATCAGATCTTAAACTCACCTTTTCAGGCCGGAAAATTTTATGAAAATGCGGCCTTTCGTAAGGATGGAAAAACATTCTTCCCTCATCCCCGTACGAATAGACGCAAAAAATGTGCATATAAGGGACTCCTATGGCCAGGAGGTGGATAAGCGACAAATACGTAATATGCAAATTTTCTCGGTCCCCCTGGATATGGAGGATCTACCCCACTCATCCCCAGCTTGGATTGGAAAACCATATAAGGCATGCCCCATTGAGCAGATCCCTTCTCTCCCTTCTCGGGTACCATCAGGCCTGCACCCAGAGGTCAGCCCAGAAATTGTTAACCTTGTGACGAACCAAGGCTGGCAATATATCAGAAACTCTGGGTGAGTGTCCTTAGAATTCTGAAAGCATTAACTGAGTCTTTGCAGGAATGCTCAAGTGGTCACAGACTGTGCAGGACGGCTGCTTATTGTCAAATGTAGAGCTCCAGAGTCCATATTTGTGGATGGGGAAGAGATGCAGTGGTTGGATCTGGTTGCAGAAGTTGAATTGGCAATCACTGCACTTAGACAGGCTGTTGAAACAGAAGAGGCAGAAGAACATTCTAGAGGCAGTTATTCCTGTATTAGCTTTGGGAACTCTTATGGTGGAGGTCAACAGGTATATATCAACTATGCTTCTATTTCATAAACTCAATGTTGTGTAGAGTCCACAGAACATGAGCTGCAAACCTGCTAGTGCATATGCTGCACTGAAGACCTTCAAAACAGATAGGTTTGTGCAGGCTTATGCGAGAAGGGTGGCCTGTAAGTTGCTATCAATTTTTAGTTTTCCTTGACAGCTGAATTTGTCTTGGCAACAGGCCTTTTCAGGACGTGGCAGCCAAAACTGGCCAGGCTTTACTCATTGACACAACTGAGCATCATCATGGTGAATGAACTGGCTTCCATGTGCTTTCCAGACTCCCAGTTTGCCTCCTGTACTGTTAATTTTGGAGAAGCATGCTACACTTGCTGGCACCTTGATCAGAAGAACCTAGTATTTGGTTTATGTGCAGTTGGGGTGTTTGGAGCCTTTGACCATCACAGATCTGGTCAATTAATGTTCCAATATGTTGATATCATCATGGAGGTAGCACCTGGGGATGTGGTGTTTTTCCCTTCCTCTTTGCTTCCCCATCGTAATGCACCACTGCATGCAGGTGAAACAAGGCAATCCATGGTGTTCTATTCCCCTGGAGGCATTTTCCGTTTTGTTAGCCAGCGCTACAAGAGCAAGCAGAAGGATAAAGATGGAAAGGATGTGGAATTGGAAGAAGAGGGAAAGGAGTGTGAAGATGGAAAACAGAGGTGGAAAGATGGATGCAGTCTTATATCCAACATTTCCCACATCTTGCAGTAAGTTTTTCTGATTGATATCCGCATATAGCATATATTTAACAGAACATATAACTAATTCAGATAGTCTAGGATAGACTTCCATTTCAGGCCTCTGTAGCAACGTACTTCAAATAACCGAACCGTTTGAACCAGTTCTTCTTCCACTTTTTTCACAGCCTCTAAGAAAGCCGTCTCGCTGGATGGAGGTGGTCGATGAGCTTGCACGAATTCTACAATGTGTTCACAAATAGTCTTATAGTCGTGCTCGAACTTAGAAGTGATCTGCCAGCAGTGCTTGCCGGATTCGACGGGGATCTGTGGGTTGAGTTCATCAAGATTGAAGAGGGTCGACATCAATATGGCGAGCTGTCTGAGGTCGGGCTCGCTCTCGTCTGCTTGACCGGGTAATGTTCAGTTGCCATGCAAGGTGGCTTTATAGTGAAACAGAATATCGACTCACCTAGGGAAGTTTTGGAATCGTAATCCGAATTCATCAATGCCATGAAGCCTTTCATAAGCAGCAGAGGGGCTTTGGGATGCTCCGTGTTTGTGAGATATTGCCCAAAATAATGCTCCCGGATTAAAGAAATAGCAGTAGATTCCATGGTTCCGAAGTTGTAGAAGTGTCCTCCAAGAGCCAGGCTGTCCTGCAAGGTGAGAACTGCGTGAACAGTTCCGGGAGGCATGATTCTAATACTCGTTTAGTGCCCAGTCCTGTAATATGGGTATAAAGCACCTACAGTTCATCTCCGGGCGAGAGGACTGCACAATCGAATAAAGACTTCCTCGGGTCAAACCCCTGCTCATCTCCCCAAAAGTTGCACCGGCGAGCTATCCACCACGCCTTCTTCCCCTCAAGTAGACACACGTGGGTTGCAAGGCCCGCGGCATCGGTGTGCAATCTGGAATAAGCACCCGAGTGAGCCGCAAGTGCCCACTGCGAAGCCAGAGAAGTCAAGTCTAGATTCGTGCGAGGCTTCCAGGTCGGAAAATCCTCGTAGACGTATTTGGAGAAATGATCCAACTCACTGCATTTCGGGTAAGTGGGCATCGTGAAAGGAGGCGATGTCACTTACAGAGGCAAACAGTTATGATGAATCGGGATGTCAAGCACGTTGCAGCACCTTAGCATACGCCCGGTCCTTTTGCGTTCCTCAACGTCACGTATAAACTCCCGAATGGTGACCCGACGAGTTACGGAGACTTCTGGGGCCCTCGCACCCCTTGTAATTGTCCAATCTATGCAAGCTCATATATATAAAAGTCGATGAGGCCCCGGAAAAGTCCTACGTACCTCTGCATTGCCGGGCTGCGTCCAAGCTAACCAGATTTTTTAGCTTTGGGTCATGCATACCAGTGATACCATGCGGAGCATCTAGTCGGCCACCGACAATATGAATTGGGCCTATATGCAACATGTCATTTTTCTCTCTGGAACTGAAGGCGTTCCAATGAGCTCGAGATACAGTCCGTAATACCGATTCATCTTCTGCGGCTGGCTTAGCCGGGGGGGCTTGGTACTTCATAATTTTTTCGTATTCCAATCGGTTCTGGTGCTTCGGAGGGTTTATATCTAATCCAAGCGAGATAGAAACAATCTTACCATAGCAGGCCAGAATGGCACATGTAGCGTTTCCTCCACAAAATCCTCCTGCCCGTACATCTCCTCGAAATCTGTCAGATCTGACTCTGAGCCTTCTGTCTCATGCAAATTGGCCTGGGAGAGAGATGTAGTATTTTCCGGAGAATTAGCAGCCAGCCTTACCGTATCTTTCAAATTTGGTAGAGGGCGCCAGACGGTGATCGGTATAGTCTTAGTAAAAGCCTGATGTCGTAGGGAACAATGGATCACGACTCGTCGCCTCAAGCTTGTAGTAACTCACCACCACTGGTTCACTCTCAAAGAGCGACGTTAATCCATGAATTAATGAAATGCTGTCGTCGTCAGACGGAGGGTCCTCCTGCACCTGCTCTAATGTGGAAGGATGTTGCGGCGGGGTAGACGAACCTCCCTCGAGATCTTGAAAGCGGACACGGCTTTCTATATGCCCATCGAACACTATGTTATAGTTGACGGAGTCTCTTTGTATTGACTTACCTTGCCTTCGAGACTGTGACCTTGTTTGATTCCCATCGCCCTGGTTTGAGATCTCATCGTCCTCGGATCCGACCTCAATATATCGTCTTGATAGTACCTTTGATCGGCTTCTTGTCGGACGACACTGATCGATCTATGAGGAAGGGATCAATGGAAAGACGAGCAAGTTTGCGTACAATGATAGTGTTTGGGGAAGCGTTTCCTTTCGCATGCCTCTTGCGCCGAGTCTGCCGTGGTCGGAGCACCCTTTCCGTGAAAATGTCAACTGCATCATTACCATTATTCGTATCTTCAGATTCAGGGTAAGGCTGCATTGTATTGACCGTCCCGGTTTCCTTGATGCTCACCTTGATTATCTTCACTTTCGGCTCCTTCCCCGGTGTTCTCACCTGTAGCCACCTCGTCTTCTTCCGGACCCTCACCTTCCACGTCGCCTTGAGCACCCTCATCAATATCCATGTCGCCTTGTGCGTCTTCTTCATCCGCCGTTTCACCTCGGGCATCTTCATCCTTGTCGCCTTGTGCGTCCTCTTCATCCGCCGTCTCAGCTCGGGCATCTTCATCCTTGTCGCCTTGTGCGTCTTCTTCATCCGCCGTCTCACCTCGTGCATCTTCATCCTTGTCATCTGGGAGTTCTGGGTCACCATCCCCCACCGCGACGCACCCGTCAACGTCCATCCCGTCATAAATGTTATCATTATCCGCTACGGGCTCATCAACTTGCATCGGTTCATCAGCATCGGCCGACTCATTGACGGCTGCAGGGGCGCGGTCATCAACGACCTCTTCTGTTATGCAGACTGCGTTATCTGGAGCCCTAGCCGGCCTTGTTCCTGTGTCGGAACGTAACTTCCTGGCGAGACCGGAGGTGGATGAGGCATCGTCATTGTTATGGGGTCGCTTAGTGGGCACTGTTTTCCTCGATGCCTTTGCTGGGGTAGTGGCCCTGTTTTCACGTACTTCCCGTTGTACGTTACTTTCTGAAAGCGGCAGGCTCGCCCCTGCTCCGGTCACTTCGTTGTTGTCGTCGTCTTGTTGATAACCATCCATGTCCTCATCAGACCTTGCTTCCGTCTCAGGTGCTCCGGCGGATGTCTCGGAACCATCTTCAAAGTCGAAGTCATAGTCTTTGATCGCCTCTGGGTGAACGACCTCGGCGGTAGAAGTGAAGTCCGACGCGTCTCTATACGCGAAATCTTCAATTGTCACCATAGGCGCTGCCGGTCCATTGGTCGTTGCCTCGACGGTTTGGGAATTCATATCCGCAAGTTTCTTTATCCCCTGACGCCGGTATTTTCCTTTCCTCGTGTCCCTGATCTGGTTTCGAGCTTGCAGCTCGACCTTTATTTTTGGCAGGTTGCGAACTGACTCCTCCAGCCAGCGCTGTCCCTCATCTTCAGTTAGGTCAACTAGTGTGACGTTTCGGGTGTCTGCACCTGGCTCTTCGATTGACAGGGTCATAACCTCCACAAGTTGGAGGCTCAATGGATTGGACTGTTTCTGGTGTTCCCAAAGTTGTTTTATCACGACCGGCTTTATTTCTTCGGGTTTTATGAGCGTAGTCGTTCCATGAACAATTCCTCGATCATGCCAATAATCGATCGCGCTCTGCATTGACGGATAGAAGCCTTCACGCCCCTGGACCGCCATTCCAACAATAAGGCGTAGCAGCGATTTCTCTACGTCTCTTCTCGGAGTGTGAGGTTGGAGTGCAATGAGTCGCATGCTCTGAGGAATATGAGAATGAGTCGACTGAAGGGATTAAAGAAGTGACAAACCGTGAGCAAATCGTTCAAAGTCAGGCGATGCAATCCGGAGCCTTTGTGATTCAGTGAAGTCAGAAGGCAGAGAGGAGAAATGCAGACCGAAATGTAGAGCGGGCGAAGCAATGTGATGTCATCCATGTTCCGCATGGTGGCCGGTAAATTAGGAAACTCGTTGCTGTAAAATAATGAGAGAGGGCTAAAACAGAATGAGAAACTGCACGCACATGAGTATTTCCACGAGGGTCTTAGGTGAATAGTTCGGGACTGTGGGATCTCTCATTGATTCTCTCTAGGATGATGGTCAACCAGAGGGCAGCGACAATCCAGGAAGAACTTACCTGCGCAAGGGCAAAAAGTGCGAGTGCTGCTTGGCAGAAGTTATTTTCCACCTTGGCGATGCGCATGCGATTTTCTGTGTCATCTATACCGCCCACCAGCGTGACAATCACATTTCTGCCTTGGATGCTAGTGCTGGTCGCTGATTCGGAAGATAGATTGAAGGGTTGTAAAGCGCCGTGTGAAGACGACTCTGAGGCGGTTGGGGACGGACTTCTAAGGCCGATTCCGGTGCTTACTTGCAGGTTCAAGTCGCTGGCTGGGGTGTCTCGGGGTTCCAGGTCGGGGTCGGTCTCGGACTCCAGCGGATCAGGCGAGGCAATCGGAGCGGCGTTTGGTCTGTACCTGTGCCAGATAGTAAGGAAATCCCGGAGCGTGATATCCCAGTGGAACAACAAATCAAATATTCTATGGTGCTTTGCCAGCTCTGCCCATTCGCCAGGATCCATGTGGGGGACTGGGAGGGGCCGGTCGTCCTCCATCGGTGTCTCGCCCAGAGCCCAAGCCATCCTGTCGGCTACTACGAGATGCATGAATTCGTGAATGAATTCCGGCCTGGAAGTCCTTTGAATTTGCGATCGGAACGCATGTCTCAGTATGGATCGCTCTTTGCGGTCCTTGGCTTTGAGGCTACGCAGTAATCGCGTTTCCAGAACCTGTCCAGTTCTGAACAACAGAGACACGAGGTGGTCTTCATCAAACGTTGTAAGTGACCGGGGTGTGGGTGGTAAGCCAACAGCGTGATGGACGTATGTCTGCCACTGCGGTGGTGATGCGTAGAAGGCAACAGATGAACCCAGAGGTGTGAGCGTCAGCACACAGCGCGGCCCCGTCAAAGTTCTCCTACTGAGGATCGTTTGTATAGCAGACTGGAGTTGTTCCGCTGTATTAATGGTTGTCGGCAAAGTACATGGGACAGTATCGCATCCCGCTTGCGCTGTCTCTGCTTGGCTATGCGCTACAATGGGGGATTCCTGAGAGTCAACAGATTGCACTGCATGAAGCGTTCGCTCAGATGGTGGGGAGTCCTCAGAGCCTTGCAGGCGTTCTTGAGCGTCGTGACGCGCTTCTTCGCGTTCAAAGGTAGCTTCGACCTCTGGAGACGGCTGACCATTTCCCGTCGAGTCGTGACTGTCTGCTTCATCGCGCCTGGTTGAAACCTCCTCTTGAGCAGCTGGATGTGAGGATTCTCTAGGTAAAGTGCTTGCTCGCGTTGAATCGTTACCTGAGGCTGTCGCACAAGATCCTTGATTCACGACAACAGTTGATTGAGTAGCATATGCCGCTGGAGTCTGGGGGCTTGGTTTGGCTCCGTGGGCGAGAGCAAGAGCCGTATCAGAATCAGATGAATTGCCGGTATGGTCTTGCGTACTCTCGTAGATGTGAGCGGGCACTTCCTTGTTAGGTTGCTTAACTGTATGACGTGACACTCCATTAGTTTTTGTTACGCGGCCCCTGAGCGCACCTCGACGACTACGCCTTTTTGCGGGCATTACGAGTTCCAGTGATAGATTGACGTCTGACAATCGTCGAGTACAAGTGAAAATAGTAGACGCGACTGTCACGTGTCAGGTTCCACGCCACAGTCGACGCGCAAAACCTACGGACGGGTGCGCGGCAGTCAGGTGATCAGGTATGGTGTACCGATGAGGAAAAAATTATTTCCCCACCCCAACCCAGCTATGCTATCTTCGCTATAGATGAACTGTATAAGATCATCAAACAAATTCCAAACAGTCTTACTGTAGTGACAAATGCAGACAAACATCTGAGAGATGTTGATAAAAGTACGGCAACATCCATTTGCTTAACATTATTATCCTCTTTGAGGTTCTCCTGAGCATATTGACCAAAGTGATCACGAGCCAAACTGGGCTTATATCAAGGAGAGAGACACGCTGAAGACTCTGATTTCTCGTTATGAACAGGGCGGAGCACTTCCGGCTGCTACTTCTACTAAACAAGCGGGTTCATCGTCTCCACAGGTGAATGTATCTGTTTGCGAGCCAACTGAATTACAGAAGGAGCCTGAGGAATTCTGAACTAACCTTGAGGCATACCGAAAAGAAATGAGCATTGGTACTATCAAGCTTCGCGAAGAAGTTCTGCAATACCAGCGTGAATCCAGTCAACTGCATGCAGCGTTCGCAAAGGCTAATGCGAGGATTGAATTCCTCAATGGTGAGTTTACTTCCCTTGTGTCCTCTGCCGGTCAAGCTCACCATTTGGGTCAGAGCGGCATCGCACGGCTCAGGAACAGTGCATAATGCACCAGCGAGAAGCTCAAAATTTGCAGAAACGGAACCGACAACTGCACGATCGATACACACGTCTGGATATCGCATGTAACCATGCTGCTGAAGAATTAGCCTCTGCTAATACCCAGATCGAGTGATTGCGGAATGAATGCTCCAATCTTTGTGCAAAAAACGAAGATCCCGTTTACTTACTCGTCTTGTGATTCATATTAATTCGAGATGTAGAACTTGAATGTGCAGACCCGATTAATTGATGAGAACAAAGCTCTGTCTCTGGAGCAGTCTCATATGGTGGACTTGATTGCCAACGTGCAGAAAATGCACAATGACACTGACAAGGCGAACGGCAGCGATGGGCGAAGATTTGAGTCCCACATCCATAATCTGGAAGGCCAGGCGTACGTGTTCCTCTATATCACGTTTGCTATAGCGCAGTAACATCCAATTTTTGATGCTTTAGCCAGGATCTTCGAACTCAGCTATCCCGCGAGCGTGAGGCCGCGTGACACAGTCAGACAAATTTCATTGCAGAAGGATATCGAAGTCCAGGAACTGCGAATTAAGGTTGATCGCTCTGTAAGTTAGATACTTCTGAAAACGTCTCCTACGTTATTGAATATCATGGCAGGTGGAGAACTCATCAAAGGTCCGAGAGTCTTTTGTGGAGGCCGAGACAAGTCGGAGATAGCTACAAGAACGAGTGGATGAGCTTGTCAAGCAGGTGCAGATGAATGAAGAAAAGACTGCCGTTTACGAGCGACGTACTTCCTCGGCCACTTTCACGACTGGTGACAATTCACGTCCAACTGCCGGCGAAGACGGCTCGGAGCAGGAACTCAAGGTTGAAGCCACTGAACTCCGGTAAGTTTGACCGTATTTTTGTATTCACTGGTTATTGACTTTCTTGGTACCACGCAGGGCCGCGTTGAAGGCTGCCGAAGTTGATCTTGCCGCTGCCCGCAGTCATGTGCAGCAATTCCAGGAAATCAGCCGGGCTAGTGAAGCTGCTTTGCAGTCATTGTCTGCCACGCATGACGAGAATAAGGCATCGACCGAAGCTCAGATTGCTAAAGTCGAAGTACGGGAGCTTATTCGTCCTCCGCATCATATGCTGATCTTCATCGTATTTAGGCTGAACGGAAGGCACTTGACGAGAAAGCATCATCTCTGCAGGATGAGATGACGCGACTTAACACGAAGAACTGTGAGCTCCAGCAACACTCGAAAAGGAACGCGAAGCGTACGCTCAGGACAGGAAGATGCTGGAGGACACGGTTGTTGATATCACCAACGCTGAGATGAGCTCGCGAATCAATCAAACATCTCGCGAGAACGAGATACGAGAGCAGATGGAACGTGCCAAGGTGGGTCTATTATGATGTCAAGAGCATCAGTGAACTTATCCGCTGTATAAAGGCCGCTGAAGAGAAATATTCTCGTGAAATCGTCGATCATGCCGAGTCAATCGAAGTCGTGGACGGTTTCAAGAAGGAGCTCAGCGAGGTACGGGCTTACGCGAGAAAGGTTCAAGCTGAGACTGCTCAGGCGAATTCGACCGCATCGGAAGCTAGTTGGAACCAGCAGCGAGAAGTTCTTAACAAGGAGATTGCAGATCTCACAGCCCGGTAAGCATAGCCATTCGTTCTCTTCCTCATAGATCTCTAAGCAAGAATATAGTTGCAAAGACCTTGGCGCACGAATGGCCTGCTTCACCGGCGCCCGGAGTCTGTCAGTTCACAGGCTCCTCGTATACGTCAAGCTGCGGATTCAGACACGAACATGTCAGAGTCGGGTGACGGTGACGATGTGGATGGCCGTGTGGTGGAGCTGCGTTCCGTAGTCGCCTATCTGCGCAAGGAGAAGGAAATCGTTGACCTTCAACTGGAGCTCTCCAAACAGGAGAATACACGGCAAAGGGCACAGATCAACCATCTCAGCCCCAGGCTCTTGAGGAAACAAGGACGGCACTGTCAAATGTTCGTCCGTACCGTTATGCTTATCCTTACAATGCATACTAACGCTTTCAAAAGGAGCGTGAAGAAGCGGCGAAGGCTATCACTAATTCTGCTGAGCATGCCGAACTGTTGGAGAGGATCAACCAACTCAACATTCTCCGTGAAAGCAACGTCACACTTCGTGCAGAGAGTGAAGCACAAGCTCGCAAAGCACGCCAGCTTCAGACGACGCTCAATCACCTCCAATCGGAACTGAATCTGCTTAAAGAAGAAGTGAAGACGGTCCGCACTGAGTTCTATGCCAGGAACTCTCAGATTCATGGAGACGAGAGCCGTCAACCGAAGGAACGGAATGCTCAGCTTCTTACGAAGGCAAGTTAACTGATCCGTATTTATAGTATTTATACTTGCAGGCTTATTGACGACGACTAGTACGATCGTATTGACCCGAATGACGTCCAAGCTCTCAAGGACGAGTCCGAAGACTTACAGATCGATCTCCGTAAGGCCGAGGAAGAGAAGACGGCTTACACTGCCGAGAAGGATGCACAGACTAAACTTGTTTGTTTGGCACACTTTTGAAACAGACGCTTCGCTGACCAACTGACCTTACAGCTTGAGGACATGCAGACTACACTCGCCGACTTCCGAACGAGATACTCGTCTCTAGGGAAAGAATCTCACAACCGACTTGGGCAACTGAATCATCAGATTTCCAAGTTGAACGAGACTGTCGCTGAGCTGCGAAAGCAAGTCAAGGACCTGTCCGACGAAAAGGAACGCCTCGCCAGTCAGGCCGCAGCGGCGACATCATCGGATTCTCTGAAGACTCAACTGGCGGCTGCAGTCCAGGAGAAAGAGACGACGGCGAAGTTACTAGCCGACGAAATGAGCAGAGTGACAAATGCTGCCGCTGATCACGAGGCTGCTTTGGTGAGTGTAACGAGTTTTGACTACCAGCAATAATTTCTTTAGATTTTGTCTAGTCCGCTTCCCGTGAGGAGAGGGACAAGTTACTCGCGGGGAAACACAAGCAGGGGCAAAAGCAGGCCGTGACCGCCGCTACTGAAAGACTGCGGGCTGAACTGCAGAATCCGGAACCAGAGGCGACGAGCGCTCCGAAGGAGACTCCCGGCATTACCACCACCACTACTACCAATACGTCTATAGCGCCGGCTGATGAGATGGGAGCTAGAGCTGCACCTGTAGTCGAAAAGGCCTCAGAGCCGGCGCCAGTGCCGGCCACTGGGACAACTCCCGTGGGCGCTACCGCTGATGATATTCTCGGAATACCACGCGACTTGCTCTTACCCGCGGGTATCGGTGCTTTGGCAGTCGCTATCATCGCCGTCTTCACCATCTCACGTCTCTCGGACTAGAGATTGAAGCGAAGCTCCGTGTCTGGGCTGAAGACGGAGAGATGCGAGATGCAAGAAGAACGGAAGCCTAAAGCCCGAGAAAACGATCCTCTCCTAAGTCTTGAGTAACAGGCACACAAGAACTACCACAATCTCTTCCACTTTTACCCGTTTCCCTGGTCTACTTCTTTAATTTGAAACATTCCTCTTGGAAGAGTTTGTTCTAGTATGTGAGAATCCGAGCCCCCTTTCTTCGATATTTCCTCTTTGTGGCCTTGAAACTCCTTACGCATGATTACCCCTCTTGGTCTTTAATACATTGCCTAATGTTGCTATCTACATAACCCTCTCCACTCCGTCTGTACATATTATGCACTTATGCAAGTATGCATTGCCGTTTCGAGTCTGACCTAATTAGTCGGCACAACAAATCACATATATGCACTTCAGTTTTGCCATGACAAGCTCCGTTTCTTGACTGTTGAAGAAATGATATGTCATGTTTATGTCTATATACAGAACATTCCGTACGGGCTTTGCTGTCATTCTTTTCACACATGCACAAACTTAATAGAAAAAAATGCATTTTGGTCATTTAGACAAAAACAGCAGAGAAGAAAAAGAGGAAAACGAGAACTTCTTTGTAAGTCCATATAGAAGAGGGGGTGAGGACCCTCATCATGCACAAAAAGCATGCGTATCATGAGAAGCCTGCAAAAGAGGGGTGGGGGAGAAGGGACAGAAGATGGGGAGGAAGAAAGAGTGGAAGGAGGACAACCGACTGGCGAGATGCCAATGCAAAAAATCACAAAGCATCAGCAAGAAAAAGAAAGAGGGGGCCAGAAAAAGCAAGTGGCGGATCATGGACAAGATGAAGTAGATGAAAGGCGGAAGAAAAAAATGTGGGGGCTTGATAGCAGTCTTTGCGTCTATGTAAAAATAAGAGGAGCTACCGTGTCCTTACATTATGATACACCGCCTCTTCTTTTCGTGCTCCTGTCGGAGCGGCGTCGAAGGATTTTGGTCTGGCTGCCTCGTCTGACGGAGCGCGCGAACGAGATTTGTAAAGAGTCGGTCGACATTGTGCGAAGTCTTTGCTGAGGTTTCCAGGAAGTCGCATCTGAATGAGCGCGCCAGTGCTTCGCCCTCCTCGCGCGATACTTCGCGCTCGTACGTCTTGTCGCATTTGTTCCCAACTAGGACAAAAATAGGCTTGTTGTGCTTCACGCGCAACATGAGCTGGCGGAATACCTCCAGCCGCTCGAATGTTGCCCGTGAAGCGATTGAATAGACCAGGATGAATCCTTGGCCTTCCCTGTGGGGACAACGCAATCAGTCGATCGCAACGGATATTGACCTAGCAAGTAATGTCCAATTACGAACCGGACCCATTGATCACGTAATGTAGCATACTCCTCTAAATGATTGCCATCAGCAGGTGCATTCAGACGATGAATTGTTTAGACACACCTTGTCCGGCCGTGTCGATAACCTCAACAAAGCACATTCTATTGTCGACCACCAACTGTTTCCGAAATGCATCCTCAATTGTCGGATCATAACTCTAGATAACAAAAATAATGGTCAGTAAAGGTAATGGCATGAGATGAATCAGCAGTCCCTGGAGGTGGAGCTTAATGTACCTCTGGAAGGGAAGAATGACGTGGAAGTTCCAGCACGAGATCCAGAGCAGTGAAATTTCAGATAGGGAAGTATGTAGAGCATCACACATACCAACAAAACAGTTCAGTGTAAACTACAGTATCCAATATGAAGTCAGACATACTCATTGAAGAAATACAAAGGATAGGCATACCTGGACGGCGAGGGCAGTCTTTCCGACACCTCCATCTCCCAAAACAGTCACACACCAAGAATCCATTTTCTCAGCTGATCACGGTACAATGAAAGAGAAGACACAAAACAAGTAATTGGTTGAGATTGAAATGAGGAGAATGACCTGACACGGTAAAGAATGAGGATCAGTGGAGGGTGTGCCTGTTTTCTAGGTGAAAAATGATCAGTCATGGGTGCCAAGTGAAGAAATCAGAACTAGAAGACACACACTTTTGAGCACAGGGTGGATGCGAGAGGGAAGGGGCAGGAAGGTATAGAGCTGGCCAGTAGCTGGGGGGATGGATGATGGGATGCAACTGACTTTACGCCATTTGACCAACCATCGCTCTCACTATTTGTATGGATGGGCAAGCGAAAGGAGCAATGCCACGGACTCGGAGGCCGGTAGACAAGGGAAAAAAATGAGCGGAGTGAAAAGAAAAACGTACGCGACCGGACTTTATAACCAAGGCAAGCTTCTATTACTAATACAGACACTTGAAACACCACCTGAAACATCCCTTTTGTAACTTGACCACGAATAATTTTTATGATCTGAAAAGTCTGTAAACCCATGATTTACTCAGAAAAAAAATCATGCATTTCCGTAGTGTAGCTGTGGAGATATTGCTCAGATACTGCCCTTTTGGTACTGATCTGCACCTTCTTAAAAACATTCTATTCAATTATTCGAGACATACCTTATCAGTGGACAAAACGAAAAGGATAGGAGATATCTATGCAATGGAAAGTACATCTGTGCAAATTCTTAAGTAAGAATACTGAATAGTTATTTTTAAATAAATTCAGGATGTCATCGAGACGGGTCTTCCTGTGCGATTTGCAAAAGTCACGTGATCTCTTTGCCAGGCACATCAGACCCGACATTCACAGAGTAAAAGAGACCAAGGATGAATCAGATTTACAATAATTAACATGCTAAATATCAGATGGAGACACCCAGAACTCGAAATTTATTAAGCGTGAAAAATTGTGTTTAATAGTGTTACGAGACTTCGGGCTGAAATGATGAATTAGACATAACAACTTATACACTCAACATTTCTGCTTGAGATTTTGTGCAGACAATCACCGAAGATGACGTTTTCATGTGGTAACTTTTTTTTCAAATTAAATTTCGTAAATTTAGTAGAAAAGCAGAATCAAAATGCACTATCTCAAGGACCGGTCCATCATTGTGTATATGTACAGGTGGTTCCATTAAGTCTCCGGCGCCCCGTTTTTGGAAAGCGATTTGCATGCCTTTTAAGGAAAACGAAATGCGTCGATCAAAGTCTTCCTGTCCCGTGTGCATCTTTTTCACTGTGCTTTTTCACACATAGGATATCTGCTCACAAGTATACAATATTCAGAGGTACTTGATTATTATTGTAGCATGTTCTACACAAGCAATGAGGAGGGGGATGGTAAATTTCTTTACTGTAAAATGGATGCAGATCACTTTCCAAAAACGGGGCGCCGGAGACTTAATGGAACCACCTGTATATGTCAAGTTGAGTCTGCAAGGTCATGGTTGCCTCATACGCCTCACAAATAGCTTCGCCTGCTCTCTCTCTATTCTTGCCTTGTACTCCTTCTCGACATGCAATATTATTTCAGAAAATCTTACGGACCGAACCTAACGGAGCCATGCTCTTTTGCTGTAGCTCCGGAATCGATTTATAAAGGACACGATCATTTGTAATAAATTCGTTGATCGATGCCGGTTGGATAGCATGATGTTAGTCTTCGTCTGAAGGTATTGTCGGGTCCTGTAATCGACCCAGGGGGTTTCTTTAAATTACAGACCAATAGTGTTAAACTGCCGCTTCTATCGTGAGCATCCTATTCCTTCGGGGTCTTGCTTTTGATGGACGACAGGCAGTACTTGCTTTAAGATATCAATGCCAGCAATGTATGTATATAATGTGTAAGCTTAAAGTACGGCAAGAACTTCAGCAAACACATGGTCAAGGATGAGCAAAAAAAAATCAGAGAATTCTAACTAATACTGATCAAGACTCAGTCGTCGGTCCGCATATAAAATATTACCTACGAGGGTGCCACATTATGCGAACTGGGGTAGATCACGGACATTTTGTGCAGAAATGAACGCTGTAAGAACCACTACCTCTGTAAAAATGCAGATAAAAAAAATTTAAAAAGGAAATAAATAAATAAATAAATAAATAAAGAACCTCAGCTCGGGCGCGGACGTTTTGGAATAGTGACAGTGGGCTTGTTCAGCTTCCCCATCTCAAATAAACTGCACAAATCAATGTCTTTTAGCTCGCATATATGTTCCTATAAATAGCACACATACATGGCTGGTTGTTTACGAAAAGGTAGAGATTGAAGTTCAAAGGAACTGTTCATATTGCTGACCAAAATAGATCTGATATTGCCTTCCAGCCTGCAAGCCACGAGTACACCCTCGATCTGCTTCTTGATACGTTGTTGAAAGTTCTCCAGAAGAATCCCGTTATCTATCCTGAAATCAATACTAGATAGTCATTTGAGTTGCACGTTGCAGGCTGTGCGCGATGTTAAACCAGTTCTTCCCACTCCCGAAGCAAACTTTTGATGATAGCCTAAGTTTGGAACACTTTTGAGCTCATATTGCCTCTCAAATAGGCAAATAGGATTTGACGAGCACAGCTTGGCACGTTGCGCCGCTTTTTCCAGTGGAAAAAGCGTCGCACTACAGTCACGTGACTTTAGCACAGCACAATTTTGTTTCTCATTCCTTTGAACACTCGCATTTCCTCCTCGATAGTCCTTCCCTACCACGAAACAACTCAAATAGATATGGGATAGATATGCCATTGATTGTGATAATTTAATAATAAAAATTGAGCAAGGTGTTCAATGTAGAGAAATCATTCGCTATCCAGTGGAGCGCTTTCACCAAAATGAATTTACCCGCACATTTTCAAGGTCGAGACAATCAAGTTTCACCTTTCATAGTATATTATCTGAATATTCGCCTAGATTTTTAAATTCAGTTGCGTGGTAAGTACATTTCGAATCGAGTGCTCAAAGAACAGGTAAATGACACATTTCTTTGGACAATCCGATAGTGATATAAAAATGCTGAACACTTCTGTACACTAAGCATCCCCTTGGCAGAGCATATTGAATGTCATTGTGAGGTTATTGAAGGAATCTTCTTATGAGACGCCTTCTCAGAGCTTAAGCGGCTTGAACAAGATCTTCATATACGTCGAGCTTGGAAAAACAAGCTATGGGAGAAATTACTTTACGCCGTCTTCTTGGAACTGTTTCAGAAAGGACAGCCTGGATAAATCAGGGATAGAATCCAGAAGCACGCTCTTGATTGAGCATCAGACTTGGAAAACTCACACCATATACGGGAGTTACTCGTTTAGGCCTATGCCTTAGGTAGAGATTAAGTCGGATGAGTGCAATCTTCTCCAAAGCGTCAATCTATACCTCATGCATCAAACTTTACGACACTTCTGTATGGATTTTGCTTCCTGCTGACCATCTTTCATCTATCAATGGTGCTGGGAAGCACACAATAAAATATGTGCAATGCCGATTTACGTTTCCGTTTTAATATATTTCTAAAATAATGAAAGTTTTGTATAAATTGGGAGGGAACGCGATTGTACGTTCTCCAGGTCACAAGATAATTATCCACATCATACGCAGCTTTTCCGCCTCTTAAACCATTTATTCGCACAAGCATGTCAAACCAGCAGACACCTCCCGCTTCCTACCAAAACACTTTTATCAATTATGATCCATCTTCACTGGCTGCGACAAACGGAAGGCCACGTCGCCCTGTGCCATGCAGTTCTTGCAGGCAGGCAAGGAGAGGAGTAGGCATTATAGTTGAAAGTCACAGTGTTGGGATTGAAGCTATAAAATAGTGCCGCAGGCCACAGACAACGCCACCAACCACGTGTGAATGGTGTGCGAAGAATAACGTTTTATGTGAAACTGTAAGACCACTTCTGTAACTAAATTTTTACTACTGATATACTTGTAGGTCAACGTCGGAAATTAGTAGCACACAACAACGAACTACCGTTTTGCGTGATCTTTCGTGCGAATCAGCTGCACGAGCTATTAAACAAGGTCAACACTATCGGTGCTGTTCATTCTTTGTGATTGTCCAATGTAGCCGTTGTAGCCACACTAGGAAAAAACGGTTATAGCTTGACGTCCCGGTTTTTTTTTTGGAGAGTGATCTGCGCGTACTTGACCTCCTATCGGCGTTTCTAATTTTCATTTCTGTTGATTTTGAACTCTGTAAGGTAAAGATGCTATATGTTATAAGTTTTGAGAGTTTTTTCACGTTGTATTTTGTTGTGAGGAATAGCGTAAAAAAACCAGCCTGAGAATGCCTTCGGACCTTCTCTTCACTAGAGTTCCTCGCAAGGAAACTCACGGTCGACAGTATCTAATTCCTTCTTGCACTTCTCTTTATGATTCTGGAGATAGAGGGGAATAACCTGCCAAGCAACTTCTTGACTTCACAGTAGTTGCTCCTCCGGTGTCATTTTCAGATCCCAGATCCATGGAATCAGTGAGATGACTAAATGATTCATTCATGCAATTTAACCTTTGTCTTGCAATTTCTTGCAATTACAGGAATAAATCCAAATATTCACGACGTTAGTCAATTTTGAAATGGCGTAAATCCTTGTTCCAAAATGCAAAAATTGATTTTTGACTGTGCGACGCTTTTTCCAGTGGAAAAAGCGTCGCAGTTCTGTCACGTGACCTTATTTGGTTGCTGACGGACGTCAGTCAAGATGTAGCATCAGGCCCCAGATTGAAAGATACTTATCTGACCAGCGCTTATCTGACCAGTCACTGCATATTGGAGGTCCCTAACACATGCCTGTGTAGCCGTACGTACCTAAGATTAAAAAATCTACGCACAAATCTGTTTTACATCACACAGAAAATTTGTGTAGAACAAGATACATTAGGAACACAGATATATGCATTTCTGTGTAGAAGACACAGAAAATTTGTGTAGAACAAGATACATTAGGAACACAGATATATGCATTTCTGTGTAGATCACCCAACATAAAAGTCTGTATAGTTTTGTCTAGCTGACGTGGTGCTTGATTAGATTTTGAGAGTTGATATATAAGAACTAGACTAGATTTGTATAATCGAACCATGTAAATCTACACAGATCTACGCGTGCGAGATTACGAGTGACGTTCTCTTTGTCTCTTGCCACTACTGTCATGCCACTCTATCCACCCCCAGCACCTACAAATCATTTCCGTCCCTGCTTCATCCACCTCATTCATGACTGTTTCACGGCACCGTCACTGAGACCATCATCACTGTTCCTGCTTACTTTAACGATTCGCAAGCTGCGAAGGACGCCGGTGTCATCTCTGGTCTCAACTTCTTCCGAATCATCAACAAACCCACAGCGGCTGTTATCGCATGGTCTTGACAAGAAGCTCCAAGGCAAGTGCACCTTGGTGGAGGTACCTTTGATGTGTCGCTCTTGACTATTGAGGAGGGTATCTTCGAAGTCAAGGCGACTGCCGGCAATAGTCACTTGGGTGGTGAGGACTTTGACAATATTAATCGCCTCGTAAACCACTTCGTTCAGGAGTTCAAGCGCAAGAACAAGAAGGGTATGTAATTTTAAGTCATTCCGATAACGTACAATCATGGTATTGACGCTGATTTTCTTAGATCTTTCATCGAACCCTCGTGCTCTTCGACAACTCCGTGCCGCTTGCGAGCGTGCGAAGCGTACACTGTCGTCGGCAGCGCAGACGACCATCGAGATTGATTCGCTCTTAGAGGGTATCGACTTTTACACCTCGATCGCCCGTGCACGATTCGAGGAGTTGTGCCAAGATCTCTTTTGGTCTACGCTTGAGCCTGTCGAGAAGGTTCTCCGGGACTCCAAGATCGATAAGTCCAACGTACACGAGATCGTCCTTGTCGGTGGTTCCACCCGTATCCCCTGTATTGTCAAGCTCTTTTCTGACTTCTTCAACAGCAAGGCGCCATGAATGTCTATCAACCCAGATGAGGCTGTCGCGGACGTCTACGTGGTAACTTGATGAGGAAACGTGTCGATTTTTCGGCACATACTGTCATCAAAACCTGGAACTTGACGAAGTTGGCGCGCCGAAGGGCATCGCCATGCCTCTCACGTGTCAAAAAAGAGGTTAGTAGGAAGAGCGTCTTGGCTGACGTGTGATTATAAATTGTTTGACAGTGACTCCGTACAATATCGCGTACTTACAAGAGCTCGTGCGAAATGGATCGAAAGAATACCCTCGGGCGCGATGTGTGATTCGAGATACTGGGGAGCGTATAGATCTTCGGTACAATAAGCGTACGTACGGACGTCTTTGTCCAATATCAACTGATGCCCTATTTGAGTGCGTGCCCGACCTATATGTTCATGTCTGAACTCTGACCAATTTTATCCAGGCTTTTGTCTCAATGTTTCCGTCGCTCCTCTGTACAATGCCGACTTCCATGGTGATGAAATGAACATGCAGAATGTCGTATCACTTCTGCTTTGTGTGATCTCCGTGTAGCGTTCCTCAGAGCGAGGAGACTGGGGCCGAACTCAGTCAAATAGCGTGGGTCCTCAGGCAGATCATTTCGCTCCAAGCGAACAAGACCGTTGACTGCTATCCTCAAAGATGAGAAGAGCCAGGACCTCCTCTTGCTTGATGTTGCTCCTCTGTCGCTCCTCTGTCGCTCAGTATCGAGACTGCTGGTGGTGTCATGACCGCGCTGATCAAGCGTAACATGACTGTCTCAATGAAGAATCCGAGATCTTCTCGACGTACGCTGACGACCAGCCCGGTGTGCTTATCCAGGTCTATAGGGATGAGCGTGCGCGTACAAAGGACAACACCTTGCTCGGCAAGTTCGAGCTGTATCCCGCCTGTGTCTCGTGGTGTTCCGCAAGTTGAAGTCACGTTCGATATTGATGCTAACGGTATTCTCTGCTTCGGACAAGACGAAGGCAAGTCGAACCGTATCACCATCACCAATGACAAAAGCCATCTGCTGTTGAGGAGGCTAACGAACACATGGTCAAGGATGTTGATCAATTCAAGGCTGAAGATGAGGCTGATGCCGCGTACTTGTCTGTATAAGTATAGTCTCGTCGTCAATGACAAGATGGCCTTCAAAGAATGTTTTCGATAATTGCGTAATAAAGCTATAAATAAATCTGCACAAATAGAAATCGGATTTTTGAATACTGTGCTAGAGCATGATGAATACACAGAAAATATAAGGCAAACTACGCAGAAATAACAGTGATGTACACGAAACTACACAGATGGTCTTTTTAGTAGAGCTATAACGGTCCGTGTTAAACCGTAAAGTTCAGAAACATACAATCTATCAGCGAATCCGTGTAGGTATGCTACAATTCCTATGTAGTCAGGTGTTTTCTTTAATAACAGCGAACTACACGGACACGCGATAATCGCGCGTCAATATGCAGTGAGTGCTAATGATGAATGCCCAAACATTTTAGTCTGATTTATTGAAGAGGGACAATCCATACTTCATACATGTGCATTTTGGACCCTTGATCTGGATGGTCTTCCCATCTCAATGATGATCTTTTAGTAATTGATGCTAAATGCTCTTTATGGTTGAAGCTGTATAAACTTAAAAGAATACTACATATATCCGAGCAAGATGAGAGACTCCCATTTCGGAGGAGTCATATGTAGATTTTTCGCGCCTCAAATAACAACGCAAGTGCCAATTTAGAATACTATTCAGCTTCAGAGATATCTTGTACTTTCTAATAATTTGATTTCGAGGTTCAATACTTTGGTCGCTCGAAAAACTGAAACAAATATTTAAATAATTAAAAAATCATTTAGTGCCATTAGATTCAGCCAAAACGGGGTATATTTGATGATATAATCACACGGATCACAGCATCAAGAATATATATCGTGTAATGCAAGCAGATGCTCGGTGAGGTGCTTTATATGAAGATCGCGTATGTGTACTCTTTAAATTGTTTTCTTTCTTGAGCCACTGATTTACCCTTTTCTTTTTAGGACTGAACCGGGCATGTTGCTCGAGTTCGACGAAGATGACCTTATGGGATTACTTGACTCCCAGGAGGCCCTCGCGATCAGGAGGCTGTGAATGTCCTTAATGAAATTGACTTCAGGGAGTCTCAAGTGGCTGCCGCAGCCGTAGAGGCATCCGCTTAAGCGGAGTTAACCCGATGTCCGTTCGACTCACTGGCTTCATCTTTCCGGCTTGGTCCTCATTTTGGCCTTCTGTCGTCGCAAGTATTTGATCTTCGACCTGATATCTTCACTGTCCGTTGCTCGTCCCTCACTATCCCTCTCTTGGTCCTACGTAGCGGTCGGTCTATGTCCACCTTCTGCTAGAACATCTCCACATTATGTTCACCTTCCATCTCTTTCCTGCCCTGTTCTACCTGTATATACACTATGCTCCCCACCCCTGATGAGGCTCCTTGAAGTTGCTATTATCTCTTCAGTTGGTGCGGCATATGATTGCATAGTATGGTGGCAGTCGCAACATTATTCAAAATGTCGTGCTGTTCTGTTTGTTAGACTTTTAATGTTACCTCACCCACATTTTTGTGGCGGACTCCCGTGCGCCTGCCACTTTTGTTTTCTGCGAACGGGTGGAACAATAATTTTTTTGTGTGATTATTGTGTGGGATTTGAATGTGGGAGAGGTTGAGAAGACTTCAACCTGGTACCAGACTCAGTTCTACATGCTGGGCATGTGTATTGTACTTTCTATCTACTTGGTGACTGCCCTCAGAAGTTCTAACATCAGTAGAACACCTTAGGCTAGATGATCTAGGTGGAACTATGGGCACTTAGTGTACTTCACCTACAAAGGTCTCATCTAGATCATTTATTCTCAATTGATAAAATGCTTGGTTATGTTAAATAAATGGAAGAATGATCAGTTGTAAAAATAAACATTGTTCACGCAAATATCTGGAGAGACCCAAGACTTGAATTGACAGCAATACCATATTCATGAAGATACTGTACATGCAACCATGCATCGAGCTATCAACATTCAGAACAAGAAAACCGAGATCGCAAGATCTCGAACATTAGAGTGAACTGGAAGGAAACAAGAAGACTCGAAACGAGATGAAAGCAAGTCGGAAAGCACAGCAAAAGAGCAGTGCAAATGAGGAAGATGAAATACAGATGATACAATCATCACTCGATGAGAACAAGAAACAAGGAATATGGACTGGACATCGTGGGATGAGGACACCAAGGTAGTTAAAGAGAAGAAATCAGGGCTTGCCACTTCCTTCATCTCCTACCGGAGTCGCCTCCTCCTCCTCCTGGGTGCCTGCCACGAGGCAATCTTGCGCGCATGGCTCACATGCACGCAAGTATACGGCCTCGTCAGCGGATAGTACAAGTCTTGCTGCGCATCTTCCACTAGGATTTTGACACGGAATTCGGATAATCCGTAGTTGAGGAAGAGTGGCCGGACGCCCGGGACGAAGCGGTCGTGGTCCATCCACGCGTGCTCGCCTACCGCGAGCATGTTATCGTCTATATTCGATGATGGATGTAAAGGGGACGTGGAGTTAGAGCGGAACTATGCGGAACTAGGAGGATTGATAGAAGGAAGAGAAGAACGTACCCTCAGGCCAGAATCCGACGGGAAGCGTCGCTTCCCGTGCAACAACTTCCTCGAAGGCATCCGTCGCGCGCACCAAAGCGCCCAATCGCATCGGAACGGTAGTATCAATGTGGTTGCCTTGGAGGCACCGTCTATACTGCTCCCAAAACGCGTGCCAGCCAGGTGCACCGCCCCTCGGTCCTGCTTCGATGGGTGTCTTGCCTTCAGTGAGAGCACGAATCTCGGACTCGACGAGGATGATGAGGCCGCCAGGCGCGAGGACGCGCGCGATTTCTTGGAGGAAGAGAGGGTAGTTCCGAATTCCGGTGTGCACCGCACGAGCGTGTACAACGTCGAAGTACTCGTCCCGGTAAGGATTAAGTTGAGCGTCCCAGAGCTCGAAGCTAGATATATGCGTGTCATTGGTCGCTACAGATAAGAAACAGACAGGAAT
Source organism: Phlebopus portentosus (assembly GCA_037892935.1). Lineage (NCBI taxonomy): Eukaryota > Fungi > Basidiomycota > Agaricomycetes > Boletales > Boletinellaceae > Phlebopus > Phlebopus portentosus. The sequence continues at coordinate 757,610 of JAYXKI010000007.1, forward strand.
GAAAGAATACTCACTCGCAGTTGGGCGGAACCATGCTGTGGACAATGCAACGGATCAGATTGAGTGATATGACGGATAGATGAAAGGAGAAACAAAACGTACTCTGGCTGAATAGGCGCAAGGTCGCAACCGACGACATCAACATCGGGGAATTCATCTGCAATTTGGATTGCCCAGATGCCGCTTCCGCAGCCGATATCGAGGACACGACGCTTCCTATCAGAAGGGGCACTCAAGACCTCTTCCAGGGGCCCTACCCAGAGCTTGTCGCCGTAGACCATGTACATCAACTTGTGGAAGTACTCTTCACGCTAAAACCGCGAATTCAGTCAGCATTATCAGCGTCAATCGTATCGATACCAAAAAGTAACAAGGCCCAGGCATATACATGGATAACCAGACCGAGAACGAACCTTGATCTCATCAGCATCAGCAGGGAGCTGGTACACGGGCTGCATGGTATTGAGCTGCCTTTCATCCACTTCGCGGAACATAGTTGCGCAAAGCTCATCCGTTAGGGTATACGTGTACGTCTCTTCATCATCATCCATGACCGAATGGGCCGGAGCATCGGGCGGGATGATGCGGCGGCGTGGTCGGTTCGACACCATATCGGATGCAGGGCCTGAGCCAGAGCCAGATGTAGACACATCCACAGGGCTGGGAGCTTGTCCAGATCCAGATGGGGATGTCGGAGACTGGAGCGGCGGGACCACAGGGAGTCCAGTGTGAGTAGAGAGTGCCGGAGGCAGAGGCGGGATTGCGGGTACCACAGGGATGGACAGCAGCGGTGTCACACTGTAACTGACAGGAGCAAACTGAGAAGCATCATAGTGGACATTGACGTAGGACATGCTTGGAAGAGGAATCATAGGTCGGGGCTGGAACGGCTGCTGCTGCGAAGAGGCGTGCGACTGCGATGACGACGAAGACTGATACTGCAGCAGCTGAGACCGAGAGAAACCCGGAGGTAACGCAGTCATGGTGTTGTAGGTTTCACTCGCATAACGAGCATCGTCCTCGCCGGGCGCACCGTCATCGATCTGGTCGCAATAACGCTTTGGCAATGGCATGGGTAGTAAGGGCAGAGAGAAGATGGGAGATAGGAGACGGGAAAGAGATGGCAGTATTTATTGGAAGCGAGAGATGAACCAGTTACCAGAGACTCGGTGCATATATCCACCTCGTGTTTTATTACGTACAAAAAAAAACACAGCCCGGCTCTACTGTTGTCCCAGACGTCCATTGGTGCAATTACGTCGTCCCGCGTACACTTGTAGACCAGCATGCCTCTTGTAAATGTAATGTAACCGTTACGTTCACATCACAACGCCACATCAGAGAAAATAAGAGGTTAATTCAAACAAATTTGTTCCGAAACTAAAGAGAAACCTCGTGCAAGGTGAACTGAACAGAGAAACTCACCGAAATGCACCATGGCGGAGTCTTGTTGCTGCTCTTCAGTCGGCCAACACCTTTCCTGGGGCATTCACTTGTCGGTCCCAGAGCACGATAGACCCATCGACGGACGCCGCCATCAGCACATCAGCTGAGAACGCGCCGTAAGTAACAGAATCCAAAACAGGCAGACGGTAGGTGTCATTTGCTTTTCGGATCTGAGGGTTCTCCTGATGTATCATGTCGGATCAATACAACATAACCTAGTATAAATGTTAGCATCTGTCTCTCAGTTACCGATTCATGGGGACCAAATCTCAGCAACATAAAGTATAATACAGGGGCAGATACATGAAGAGAAAGTTGCTCATGTCTGAAGAGTGACCCACGGCTGCGACACAGCGCGAGGTTCGTCTGATGCCATCCATCCAAATTTGGAACACAGCGTTTCACAGCTATGGTTGCTATATCCTTACCTTGCACTCCTTGTTCTGCCCTGCATTTCACTCACATGCTGTGGTCCAACCAATGCAAGCATGTGCAATGGTGAATGCATTGTGAGACTGATCAAAGGCATGCATTGACCCATCCCATCTTACAAGAGAAAGAAAGCAAATATACTCGCACTTCGAGATGCGTGACAAGTCACCTACTTTTATGTCCTGAAGCTGTGTAGAGCATCATTTACTATAGTGTTCAATATAGGTCTTAACCACATGGAACCAAAACCTAGGTACATCTTGCACAGTGCAATGGGCACTTTTCAAAATTTGTTCCACTCTGAACATCATTCACATTAAGTATGGAATAGCAAATGGTATCTAACTAAACATTATCTATTTGGGTAGACGTATATCGGTTTATACGTGAATTCAATGTCGGAGAAACGACGGTTGCGTTCCACTTGCTTCTTCAGCCGCTCCATGCGCTCCATGAGAAGATCATGAAAGTTCTTGTTCATTCCAAGCCTGTCTGCAAGCTCCAGCAAAATGACTTGAATATAAACCATATCGAGAGCAAACTCTTCTGTTTCTTGCCAAGAGGGCTCGGGCGACTCTACGGGGATTTCGGGCGCCAAATAGAAGAGATGATTGACGAGGATTGCCAGATCGGCGAGTTCTTCTATGGGAGACGCTATTTTCCTCGTATTAGATGCCAGCATGGTGAATCTGATGAATCTACTTACTCCTGTTAATATGAGACTCATTCCCAACGACGAGCTCTGCCAGGGCCTTCATTAATACGAGTGGAGCCCTTGTATGCTGCGCGTTCGTGATCACGGTCCCAAAGAAGTGCTCATCAACTAGCGCCTGCAGGCTCCTATCCAGTGTCTTGGAACAATAGAAATGCCCCCCGAGGGCAAAACTGTCTTCCAAGGTTAGGACGGCATGGGGCGTGTTGGGAGGTAGATATCTATCGTCTATTCAGCCGTCATAGATGTTTCAATCGCTAATCACTTACAATTCGTCGCCCTCTGAAAGATATACACAATCGAACGCCATCTCAGAAATGTTGAACCCATTGTCATCCAAATGGCAGCCATTGTCACGAGCGATCCACCAGGCTTTCGTTCCCTCAAGAAGGTACACGTGGGATGCGAAACCCGCAGCATCAATATGCACCCTTGAATATGCGCTCGTGTGCCCTGCCAGTGCCCATTGTGAAGCCAAACCATCCAAGCCGAGCATAGTTTTTGGCATCCAGAACGCTGGATTGCTGTGGGCATACTTCGAGAAGTCGTCGAACTCTCTGATGGATGGCCTTCTCTGAGCAAGCCTTTATGCGCGAAATATAGTTACTTACAGAGGCAAGCAGTTGTGCAGGAGAGGAATATCCAGCATATTGCAGCATCGTCTCTTGTGAAGATTATCTTTATCTTCCTTGCGGTCCATCAAGTCGAACAAGAATTCCGCAACAGTCATACGCCTCATCACTGTGTCTAAGAGGGTATTCTTCTCACGTACCAGAGTGAGGTCTAGAGTGGATGAGCTTTGCAACCGCAGTGAGATGACATATGCTGACCTATGCATTGACGATCAACATGCAGAGCGATCAAATTGCTCAGCTTTGGGTCCCAGATTCTCTTCAAGCCGTGCGGCCGTGACGATGGTGCACCGACTACATGAATGGCACCGCGCTGTAAACATTCCCTGCGCTGCTGGTACGTCAAGCTGTCCCATCTGGCACGAGAAAAAGTCTGAAGTCGAGCTTGAGGATCTTCAATACGCCGGTCCGTGTAGAGTTTTAAGGTCTCCAATTCTGTAGTCATTTCTTTCTGTGATAGTATTAGTACGCGCCTGCAAAGCTCGTGTATGACTTACCATTGATTGCCAGATGGGAATTGTGTGAGTCACTTCTTTGAAGTCCCACACATCCGCCGCCTCGGAACTGAGAGTATCGGTGGTCACAGCAAGTTCTGGGATCGATCTATTAACAGATACGAGCTCATTTTGCGCTGTGGAAGTCGAGGAAGGATGGCGCGGAATTTTAACAGTGAACTTTAACGTAATGTTCGTAGAAGGCTGGAAAGATTTAGTCAGAGTACTAAATCGAAGAATGGCACTCACTGTCGCAGGATCATCAAGGAATTCTCTCGTCAGCACTTTTGTAGAAGCAAAATCTGTCGTGAGATCCGAACGAAGCTTCGGGTCCTGCCCGGCTTCCTCTGTCTCGTCCCCCGTCTCATCCTCTATCTCGTCTACCGCCTCGTCCTTCCTTTGTCGTCGCCTTTTCTTCCTCTTTACTGTAGCTTTCATCTTCCGAACTCTCTCTCGTTCCTCTTCATTATCTTTTATCAGAGCTCGAAGTGCTTCTCGATCATGCTGAGGCTCCTCTCTTTCGAACAGTGCCAGTTCTTCCGCCGTGCTAAGCTCCTTTGTCTGTTCGTTTTCCACTACCCCTTTCCGTCGCTGAAAGCAACTTGATACGAGTTACTCAATGATTAGGTAGATGACATACCTTGCGTGCTCTTGTACCATTGCTGTTCTGCGAGCTATCGTTGTCTATTTCGGATTCTTGGAAAAAACTGTTCATGAATTGTACTCATTTCCAAGAAGAGGGCATACCCGATTTGCGCTTCACAGCGCTTTGGACGCTCTCAATTATCCATTTCTCGGGTGTGTCCATGTTCAGATCAATGACCTCCCAGTGTCGCCTCTTGGTCTTCGGTGGTTCTACCCTTGAGGCAAGGGCTTGCACCATTAGCAGGCTGGGTGGACTTTCCTCCTGCATCTTTTGCCATTCGATTCGAAGGTCGGCTTTCTGAATTTGTGAAGCATCAATCATCGGTTTCCCATCCTTGATGATATTTTTGCTCTCCCATTCAGTCATAGACGTTGACATCGAAGGTTCGAACGAATTCCGTCCTCCGACTGCCATTTTGAAGATCGTCTTCATAAGGTCGTATTCGATATCGCGCCTCTGGTCATGTGGTTGTAGAGCGGTTACATTCATACCCTAGCAGGCAATTAAATACTCGACGAGTAACTATGCATTCACACATACCTTCAGAATCTGGGATAAGCCCAGGCGACATCTTGAGCTACTTGAGTACTGCATTGGTGCAAGAAGACAGACAGGGGATATAGCTGTCGCTATATACAAGGGTCTGAGGAAGCTATAGTCATCCAACTCGCGAAGAGTCTGCGGAAGGTCCTTGTAGAATTCCCTGTAGACTGTCAAAAATTTGAAGATCCTCAAACGTGCTAACTTACTGGACAATCTGTACAAGAGGTGTTTCATCATAGCTGTCGTCATCAGCAGGACGCATAGCCTCTCTCTAACGATGGAGTTTTCAATTTGTGTCCAAATGGGCCGACGGCGAGGGAAAAACATACCTGAGCTAAAGCAAAGACTCCTAATGCCGCTTGGCAAAAATTGTCTTGGACTTTTGCTAGTTTTAAACGACTCTCCGCGTCTACTACACCTCCCACGAGAGATGTGAGAATTGATGCCTTTTGCTTCTCTGCATTTTCGTAACTGATTCCGACGGGCTGATCATCGACGGCGGGTTCAGGAGCTTGGATAGCCTTCCGTTTTACTTTTCTCCCCTTCTTCGCCCGCGGCTGAGGCTGCTGTACAGGAACGTTTTCGGGCCGATATGTTTGCCAGACTTCTAGGAAGTCGGCTAGAGTATTGTTCCACTTTATCGCAAGGTTATATACTTCCTTGTGTTTCTCAGAGTCCTTGATGGATCCCGGAGACATGTGAGGTCTTGGCAGTGGACGGTCGTCATGCTCTGGACGTTCCCTAAGAGTCCATGCGAAGCGATCGGCAACGATAAGCTGAAGGAAGGCATGCAGGAACTCGGACTGCGTCGTGCGCTCAAGGTTCCCTCGGAACGCATGTCGTGCGAACGTGCGTGAACTGGCAGAACTTGCCTCCAATAGGCTTCGCTTTAGTTGCGTTTCGTGGCGACGGACATTTCGAAAAAGGAGCGACGCAATGGATTCCTCATTAAAAAGACTGTCGGCATTGATGCCAACAGATTGCGAGATGTGCGACTGCCAAGTATCTGGAGAGCTGAAGTAGGCGACTGAAGCACCAAGAGGCGTCAAGGCCAGTCCACCACCTTTACCGGTCAGCGATCGGGTCACGTATATATTAAAAAGTTCATGCTCCAACTTGTCAAGATCGCCCTCGTGCAACGGCGAGACAGCACGTCCTAAGACCATCTGCAAGTCATCCGTTGAATCTGATACAGCGTCGTCCAAACCGTCTCGAGCCTCAGCCGGACTCTCATCAGCAGCTCCGGATACGGTCACTTCATAATTCATCTCATGAGTAGGCTCCGCAGGTACGCTGTTTCCGGATGCGTTCTCCTCAATCTCTGCCGCGTGAGTAATCTCTGTGGGAGGGCCATTAACGGACGTCCTCGACGCGGCCTCTATTTCCCCAGTAGCCTCATCTACAGACTCGGCTGTTGGCTCGTGAGTAGTCTCAGTAGATGGGCCGTCTCCAGACGCGTTCACATCAGTATTTGGAGCTTTTTGCTTGGTCGCAGTAGCTGGATCATCTCCAGACGCGTTCACACAGCCTTGTGGACCTCGAGTAGTCTCAGAGACTGGGCCATCTCCAGATGCGTTCGCTACGGATGCCGGACTCAGGGTGACTGGCACGTCTCCAGATGAGTTCGCGGCCACTTCTGTATGTTGAGAAGCCCCAGTAGAATCACTCTGCATGGCAGGTGAGTAGAGCCTGGGTGACGCGGACAGGATGGGCTGAAGTCCTTTAACAGCCTTACGTACGATCCGGCATATGCCGGAGCTAAGCACTTGCGACGCTTTCTCCAATGGAGAAAGTGTCACAGCACTCACGTGCCTCTCGAATGAATGTACAGGCGGTTCCTCTAAGTCACCCACATTTTGGGATAGTGATTTGCATACCATCTAAGGAAGGTGGACAAGCTGATCTGTATCACCTGGCACTTTTGCCACTATAAAACATGACAAGAAAAAACCATGAAAATTTATCAAATGTTAAAAAATCTATGCTTGAAGAATACACTATGAAAAGAAAATGCATAGCAGAGGTGCTGTAGAAGTAGAGGCACCCGCCAATCAAGTTCCAAAAACTGGGGTGACAAAGATTTAGGGGAACCATACTGTATCTCGTGGGGTATCTCTCTTGCTAGTACATACAAATGAGGAGTGCCAACACCTTGTGGTCAGTCGAAATACATAATCGATTTTCCGAAACCGCACTAGAACTACTTCACTACAGCTGTGAGAATCAACTAGTAAATATGGAAATCGGAACCCCTTGAGGGACATGCATAGCTAGTTCTGTGCTAGTTGCTTTGCGCCTTAGGTGCTGATTGGTGCTTTACAAGACAGTACTAGTCCCCGTAGATTACCTTCACCAAATTTTCATCAAAATACTTTCTCATTTCTATTACCAGCATGCACGACGTGGCAATTCTTGAGGTAAATTGCACTTGCACTAAGAATATGCTTATCTTGAGTGTGTTTGTGTTGCCTCCTATCGCTAATTACCTTCCTTACGCTGAGAGCTCTCGATTTAGTAATGCACTTCACATTAGATGACTATATTGTATTAATGATCTGAAAAGGGTTAGGGGCAAATAGTGGAAATGTGAACGAGTATATGAGAGAGAAGCTGAAAAAGGAATCCGTAGCTGCTACAATTCGAAGGCAGCTAAGGATTGCTCATATACGAGAAGCGAAACTACATACAATTACCAAACGATAGCAGAAACGTATTGAATAAAAAATGAAATGATAAAGTAATGATGAGATAAAGGAGAGAATGTCTCCAATCCCAGGATCCATCCGTAGTGACTCTGATCCAGCAGCAACCTAATCCAACAAGTAATTCAACACGAATTCTGTGCTGATCCATCTATGGTAGTAGGTCAGGGCTGTTTTTGATTATTGTCAGTATTGGAAGATACATGACTTACCAGCATTCAGAACCAAGGATTGAAAGGATTAGCACCCACCAGAACCTCGTATTTTGGAGCAGCCTTCTTCTCAACGACTTCTGGGTCAGACATCTCCTGATTATCTCCAGAAATCTGCTTGAGCCGACACCAAGCATCAGCTGATTTGGAGGATATTCGTCGATGGAGTCATCCGGCAGAAGAATGTCTTCATGGTGGTCAGCCTTATTCTACAGTTTGAAACGACACACTTACTGGAACTCGACGGCTCTGAATCTGCGATGGGTACATTAAGACGATGCACCAAAAGTTTGAAATGAAACAGAGACATTACCGGAATTTCGTCTAGGTCTTTTTACCTTTACCCCTGTGCTCGTGCCTGGGCTCAGTGGGCGCTTCGCTCGCTGCTTTCCTTTGCCTTTCACAGTCTAAGGAAGCAGATCAACCACTTCTGTTTCCTCTAACCTGGATGCATCGTCGCCATTCAACCAGGACTCATACTCGGCAAGGTCCAAAGGGAATCGCAAGACTAAGCAAGCAATTAGTAATACATAATTCAACCCAAGGGACTACTCACCGAAAATAAGGATTGAATCAGACCAGCCTGACTTCTTACTTTTCTTGGCAAAATCGTAAACAACACCGCCCATAGGGTCATCATTTGCACAGAGCAGAAGCTTCCTGCCTCTCCTACCACAGAAGACCCATGGCATTTCCTTTCCCTTTTTTCAGCCCAAAAACACTACAAACTCTTTGAAGAAGCTTGCAACAAACTCATTGATCTCCCTAAACGACCAACTCATCTTGAACCGTATTCCTTCGAGGTGATTCTGGCATGCAAGCTTCTCATCAGGAACAACAGGATTCGACAGCTCCTTATCCTCCTATAGCTAATATCAGCTCCAAACGAGTATATCCCAAAGAAAGACTTACATCTAGCCCATTCGGCATTATGACCACAGTCTTGACAAGAAAGTCCTCGGACTATCCTCGAAACTATATAGCTGTAGTAAGCATGCATTACTTTCCCACTCTACAATGCTTACCTTTGATGATTTTGCAGTTTTCCGAAAACCCTGCAACGCCTCTGAATGAGCCTTTGAAGCACGCTTAGTTGACTTGAAAGGACTATAGCTGGCTTGCTGAGTGTCATCGTCTGAGGACAAGTCATCAAAGATCCGATCCAGGTAGTGCTTCGATTTTTCGCGACGAGGAGAGAAGTCGTCTTCTGACGAAACGTAGATAGTAGACTGAGACTTTGCCATTCCGCGACAAACTGAGTCAGAATTGAGTGAGGAAAAAGAACTAATGGTAAGCAGCGTGATAGTACTGTAAATGAAACAGTAAACATGTTATATAATATCGAGGCGAACATGATCTATTCCGATTGATGAGCTTTCTGGATTTCGAGCTTCTCTTACCAAGGAAGCCATCGTCAACGACAAATGATGAACCACAGAGCCAAACACCCTGAAACACTATCTTCAGTGATGTCAATATTACTGATCAAGTTCCATCGCTTGCTGAGATATTCGCAACATTTCTTGGACTGTCGCTTAAGATTACTTGCGTCTCTCGCACATATTTCATCATTTTTGCCAAAGATTTTTCTGCTCGCTATTTCACGCGACCGATCTGTTTGCATGGCCCTCGCGTAAAGGATCTGTCCCAATTCTAACATACAGATAATAAAGTTCTTGAATACTGACTGCACTGTTGGGAATTTCAGTTACTAACAGTATACTGATGCATTACTGCATCAGCCGAATTGGAGATGCAGCAAGTGAAAAAAAAAGTTATGACAATCACGTGCATGCGACGCTTTTTCCACTGGAAAAAGCGCCGCAGCCCACATTTTTTTTAAAAAGGCAGCAAAAGAGCAACGCCTGATGCAATCATTTCTCACAGAGAGTGTTGTCCCCTAAACTCAGTGAAACATGCCCTTTGGATAGATCTCTAGCTATAGTTTTTGCTGAGCATTCCAGTTCAGAGTTTTTCATTGGCAAATGTCGGAAATGCGACTGAAGAAACGCACTACTCTATAGGCAAGTTAGAAAATGCCATCGTACCAAGTGCATATTTTCAGTAAATTCATATTAGAATAATAAAGCAGAGATCACAATAATCACGGGCGTGCGCCGCTTTTTCCAGTGGAAAAAGCGTCGCAACCCTCAATTTTTACACAGGCGATCGGAGAAATAATGCAATGGAATACTTGACTGCGCAGAGCTCAGAGGTACTTTCGCGTGCTATTTGGGCTCTTGACGTCACTGAAACATCCCCTTCCGAAGTGTCGTTAGCTGGTGCATATTAAAGTTCCTTTGCTACAGATGCGGCTCGAAAAATAAACGCCGCAGTCACAATCATGCGGCGATTGATAACAAAAGAATTATTGCTAAACATGCCAGCCTAGCTTCCCATTTTTCGCAAAGGTCTGAAACATGACTAAAAAAAACATGCACTACTCATCGAAGAGTCCAAAACACCATTGTACCATGAGCATAACTTCAGTGAACTTTTGTGAAAAGAATAAAAGTGAGATAATAGTAATCACGTGCTTGCGACGCTTTTTCCACTGGAAAAAGCGTCGCAACCCAGTTTTCTACGTAGGCGATCGGAGAGAAAATGCAATTGAATACGATTGACTGCCCAGACATCAAAGGTATGTTTTACATGCGATCCGGACTCTTAACATCACCGAAACATAACCTTCCGGTGCCTCACGAGCCGGTGTTTTATCTCTCCACGTCAATCTAGTCCTAGTAACTTCTGGTCATTGGGAAATTTCGATTTTCAATCAAGTATATGTCATCTTGTAGTTAATTTGTATCAGAATAATCAATGAAGGTATAGTTGCATTAAGAAACCTGACATTTGTAATGTATTTACGACTCTACGAATTCGACTGAACATACCCCTACTCATTCCAAGTCGAAACTCCCTCCATATCGCGGAACGTATCAGTTCTCATTTTAATGATCCATTTCTCTGTATCACTTGCCAAGTCAACATTTTCTGCACAATTCTTTCGGCACTCAAGCGACATGCCTGGTTTTGGCAGATCATCTATCCATCCACGCAGTTGGTCCAGCGAGACTCGTACGGTATCGTCATAGTGAAGGAGTCGGTTTGCTATTTGGGCCCACCAAAGTTGTGTCCAGGACTGCTCGCAGACCTTTGCATTGGTGCAAGAAGGATGTTGATGAAATGGCGGCGGATGGATGGCTACGCGTTTGTAATGTAGCTCCAGTTGCTCGCGAGTTGTTGCAACAATCAAAATAGTTTTATCCCCAATCAACTCTTTTTGTGGGGGAACCAGGTAGCTTAGGAGAGTCCAAATAAGTGCTTCAAACGATTTGCCTATCCAGGCTTCGACGCGATGTGTTTTCGCACGGATAAAGCCATTTATCTCGTGTATATTCAGTTTGGTGAGGTTGCGGATGGTCCACTTGCGTGCCTGTGGAACGTCATACCGTGTGGAGAGATCGAGTACGTTGATCAGTTTTTCTGCACTTTCTGTAATTTCTTCTTGGATTCTTCAGAAAGTTAGCTTCAGCTCATTTGTTTCAAATGCTTGAATAAGGCTTACTGAAATAGCAACGTGTCCATCAAGTTAGAAAGTTTCTCAGCCGACATCCCCAAAAAAGCCTCGATCGAGCATGACTCAGAGTTTGCATGGAGACTTTCTTCCAAATGTGCCAGTACAGGTAGCGTGAACATCATATGAAAGAATGGTGAATGAGCACTCAGAAGTGATTTGTGTACTGTGAATAGGATTTTCTTTGTCGGATCACTGTCTGTAATGGCCTATTTGCATAGTTAGAGGGTACTCAAAAACAGAAATCCTAGCGCACTTGTATGTATAGATTACCATCTGACCAGAAGTGGCGTTCGTGCCTCTCTACTGTCATCTCAATCAAATTTTCCGGCACTTCATTCTCGTCGTGGAACTCAGTGGGAATACCTGGTGCATGGTTTTCGCTGTATCTGCTCATGCTGACAACTGCAGAGGGAATAGCTGTGGGTAGGGGAAGCTTGGTGACGCTTGAGGTACAGGGAAAAGGATGAGGTCGTGCGATCTTGGCAATTTAGTCTCGGCAAGGTTTCGACTTGCTTACGACACCCCACCATGGAATTCCCTGCGATACCAAATCTGTTGGCCTATCCGGTGCCTACTGTGCAAGCTTATGAGCTGTTGGAGCGAACATACGAGCGAGCACGGTATCTCCTTCGTCAACATTTGGACCTTTGCGCCACCGTGCACAACTAGACATCATTGGACAGCGAGCAGCCCCTCTTCTGAATGCACTCTACCGACAGATACCAACTGGAGAAATTCCAGCTTTTTGGGTTGAAAATCTTTTGAAAGTGTATGCAAATTTCACCAGTAATCTGAAAGTGACCATGCAAGCCGGAAGTCAAAGGTATGATAGATACATGATTTTCAGTAATACATGCCTTTGAATTTCATAAATAGGGATGTGTTAGACAGAATAACCTTGGCTCCGGTTAGAATTGTTCACACCCATCTTTTTGGTCGCCCCAGAAAGGTGATTAGCAGGACATTCTTGAACTTGGTGCAGAAGGCCAACAGAAGTCTCACTGATGCCCAAGTTGCAAGACTGACAAAGATGTCGGCGAAGACAGTCGCGAACTACCGAAAGCTGTATGGTATTAGGAAGCAATATTCTGGAATTTCTGATCAGCATTTGGACGGCATTGTGAGGCGGTATATGCAGAAGAAACCTGACGCTGAAATCCGTTACGTATGGGCCCATCCTCGTTCCCGAAATGTGAAGTTGTAAAGGCGAAGGGTTATCGATTCACTGATTCGGGTGGATAGAGTTGGAGAAGTTCTCAGAAATCAATGACAAATCATAAGAAGGCCTTATAAATCGTTACGTCCCAATTATTTGTGGCATTGTGATGGCCATCACAAGTTGATTCGATGGGGCATAGTTATTCATGGCTTTATTAATGGATTTTGTCGAACTGTGAGTTTGATTGAAAGTGATTCCTTTTTACTAGACATTAACCCTTGTATCAACAGATAACGGGTTTGCGTGCCAACAACAATAATAAGGCACAAACTGTCGTCAAACTTTTCCTGGACGCTACCAGGTCCTATGACATTCCATCAAGAGTCAGAGGGGATAGAGGTGGAGAAAATATAGATGTCGCAAGACTGATGATTTTTCTTTGTGGAGAAAATCGCGCATCTTTTATCTGGGGAACGTAAGGATCTTTCTTCGCTCTTCTGAACTTTTATTTACCTGTTAGCTAGATCTACACGGAATACAAGAATTGAGCGCTTTTGGGTGGAGGTTGGAAAGCAGTTCGTACGCCGCTGGAAGGCATTTTTTCAGCGCCTGGAGGACTTACATGGATTGGACATTGATAACACTCAACATCTCTGGCTTCTTCACAAGTTGTTCTTGCCGAACATAAATGATGACTGCAAGATGTTTCGAAGAGAGTGGAATGCCCACGCATGCAGGGGGAGCTCCACATTAAATCAAAACCCAAATGTAAGACAATAGCTGCACCATGCATTCTGTCATTAACCTCAATTTAGGTTCTTCGCCTCCAGGGAATCATTTGACATGGTGCATATGATGAGGACTGTGACAAGCTGTCTCCAGAGCAGGTCCGAGAGATATGCAATCAACACTTCGGGCAGATTGAGAACAATGAGCACGACCTACATGTAGAGTCAGTACAACGAGGTTTCCATTCTTTGATCCCCAGACAGAGGACATCTTTTTTGACTTTGTCAGGGATGCTATGGAGCGAGGGATAATGCCACGAGGTTTCGGGATTCATCAGGAAGAGTGGGGAGATAACGGGTATTCCACTGGAGAGATTCTAAAACTCGGAAAGAACCGAGAGGTACTTATTGCTTTGCCTGTAGAGATTTGGTTTGAAAGAGCTTTGCTGTTGGCTAGAGGATTGTATGTCATGCTACGAATTCAGGAAGGAGATCTGGAGCTTCAATTGCAGTGATAGATATTTTATGTCAAGTAGTTCTGAAGATATGCGAGTCAGTTTTTTCAGCTAGGGATTAACAATGGATGCCATTTATCATCATTGCAAAACTTCAGACTGTGTATAGCAGTGACTTTTTTCCGATGTATAAATATGCTCTTTTATCTTAGTCACTCCTGGATGGTGAGAATCTGGCTAAATCTGATACTAATACCTCATAAGCAGGTCAAATGTGTTCAAATAAACGCATTTATTTCACTGTCAGTATTAATTTAGGTCTTACTAAAATGCTGATGAAGGTCAAGTCAGGTATAACCTGCCGCGACGCTTTTTCCACTGGAAAAAGCGTCGCAAAAATCACGTGCCCAATGGCATGTGCATGCCATTGTAAGTCGCGCAAATCTCACATGCTTTTAATTTACTCAAATAGTACATCAAGTGATCCCTTCACGATCACAAATTGTTACATGATGCGGATTTATTATAGGTATTTATCATGTGATCATTAACTGATCACATAATTGTCACACCATTTTTATATGACGTTAATCTTCCATATACATGCGTCATATGATCATTTTATGACCACATGAAGTTAATTTGTCTGCAAATTTTCGTTTCACGAAATTGTTTAACAAAGGGGGGGAAGGGAACCGCCCCCCCTTTTTCTGCGTCACATGAAGTAAAATTACTGTATTTAGCTACTATACTATTCAGGGGGGGGTGGACATAATTTTTTCCTCATCGGTACACCATACTTACTATGGTGTACCGATGAGGGAAAAATTATTTCCCTCCCCCCCTAAATAGTATAGTAGCTAAATTCAGTAATTTAGTATGGTGTACCGATGAGGAAAAAATTATGTGATAGTATCTTGACGCGCAAAACCTACGGACAGGTGCGCGGCAGTCAGGTGATCAGAGGTGATCGACGGGATACTAAGCGGGATACTGATCGCGTCGATCACCTCTGATCACCTGATTGCCGCGCACCTGTCCGTAGGTTTTGCGCGTCAAGATACTATCACATAATTTTTTCCTCATCGGTACACCATACTAAATTACTGAATTTAGCTACTATACTATTTAGGGGGGAGGGAAATAATTTTTCCCTCATCGGTACACCATAGATCAGGGGTGATCGACGCGATCAGTATCCCGCTCCGATACCGATCGCGTCGATCACCTTTGATCACCTGACTGCCGCGCACCCGTCCGTAGGTTTTGCGCGTCAAGATACTATCATGTGATCCCTCTCCTCTGGCTCCCTCTTTTCACTCGCACTTTTCTCCTCCACAACAGATCCGCTTGCCCAGAAAAATTCGCAGAGGTGTAATTCAGCAATTTACATGTGCCTATGCCAATTGTTTTGCATAAAACTGACCAGTTTTTTAAAAAATGCAGAGAAACAGTATTCTCCACTGAGTCCCATGCTCTCGGGAATCTCAGTAATTTTTATACCTTGCTACATTAGGGCGTTTCTTATATTCCCAGCTAAGCTTCTTGAATTTTTCCGTCCCAGATTTCGACGTGGTTAATTGTTATGGCCATCGTGACAATCAGTGAAAAGAAGAATTTCACCATATATCACGCTACAAAAAATCGATATTTTTTTTGTGAAAGCGCAACGGGCGTGGCAAGTACATGTCCCAGCCTGCTTGATTTTTTTCAGGCAAAAAAAACCGATGTTGTGGCTCTCTACAGAGGGAGAGGGAGTGATATCACCCCTGGTCACCTGACTGCCGCGCACTCATCCGTAAGTTTTGCGCGTCGATTCCCATTCTTGATAAGCCATATTCAGCTCAGCAATATGGCATCAAAATTCTCATGACTGTGCAATATTCAATGAACATCATTGCTGATTTCTTTCGAGGGCATGATGGCTCATGATTTTTTCCATTGGATCCTGCGTCTTGAGTCCAGATCGCCAATAAATTTCTTGTCAACATCACTAGCAAATATCTCTATGGATCCGATATTTGTGAGAAAGTCCGGGACTTTGAGTTCATATGCTTCATTCTCCTTCCAGTAGACAGCTATACCATTGTGTTCTTCAAATGGATTGTATCTGAGGGGACAGTCTTCTTCCCAGGGATACAGTAGGCTGAGCATCTTTAGGCTCAAACTCTACAGTAAAGCCACTGCTACTTGCTAAGTGCTTAATTCACGGGACCTTCACAGGCCGGTGCTTCTGGAAGTTGATCGGTGTGGTCGCATGTGATGTAATAGAAGTACTCCAGCTTTGATCCCCGATAGTATTTCAACCAATTCCCAACTCTATTGCTGTTTGCCTCTGGCTTTTGCTAACCGGAAAGACGTCAGTGAATGCATGAAATGTGGCCGCTGTTTGGTAAAATGCAACATTCTATATGGAATATATTTTTTCCATCGCTTATCGGCTAGACAGGCTATAATATTTTTCGGCAATTTCCTTTTTTTTTGTCCTGGTCGCTTAAGTTTCTCCCCCCCCCCAGCACCTTCTCTATCGCTCTCGTTCACTTCCTATCGACAGAATGGCTTTTTACCCTGCCATCCTCCCCCCAGAGTTTCATGCGCTAGAAAATCTCAAGCCCTACAGAGTGCATTCCAAATGCCCAGGTGCTGCCACCGGTGAAGGAGAACTGGGGGATCCTTATGTGGATCAAAATGGGTATGCGTTCCAGATGGTGTGTGCAAATAATCCCTTCTTAGAGTTCTTGTCCTAATGAAACATAGTGCAAATCCTGCAACCTAGGACTAAAGCACTTCCCCAACAGAGCCAGCTACAACAGGACACCGGAGGACTTGTCGAGATTTCTGATAAAGCCACCACAGAACGCAAAGGCCGGCGAGAATCGAAATTGTGCAAGATCTGGTTGCCGCAAGGTGCCAAATAAGCTCTGTGCATACAAGATGTGCATTGGGTGTTGTGCACAAAAGATGAAGAGCGACGATGACTGGCAATGCTCCATACACCTGAAGCAGGCAGACAGAAATGCCAAAAAGATTGGACTTGAATCAGTTGACGCAGGCCACCCCTCAGGTACCATCACTTCTGGCAGGGAATTGGGACCATCAGGTACAAGCACCAGTACTCTTCAAGCCTCCCAAGGTAGATCCTTAGCGGTCCCCATCTCTGAGGATTGGCTCAAGGTCCTTACCGATCAGTACAGTACGAGGAAGGACTTAACCCAGCTGCAGTTGACCATGATACTGCCAGTGAGTCAACAAAATATTGTACAAGGCCTACTGTATATCTAATTGAATTTAGCCAGAGCCAACTGTGGACAGAATGATGATAAAGGCCCGGAAAGCTGAGGCTCTTACCATATCGCAGATGGTGGAGGATAATCCAGCGCAGCCACTCTTGGACTTTCTCCACCTAGATTCCATGTCATCTTCTCTATATTTCTTCAATGGTGTGGACTGGGTTCGTGTGGGAATGGACATTAGCCTCGCAATTGGACCAAACAAAATGCTTCTATTCTGTGGACTGGAGGTTGTCAAAGAAGATTTATGGCAGCTGGATAACTGGCAAGAGATTCTTTCCTGCCACCGCTTTTTGCCCAAACGTCCGGGCCCTCCCATTCTGTCTCCCAGAAAGGCTAAACGTCTTCAGGCTAGCACATTATTTGGCATGGGATCCCCTTCCGACAGTGTGGCCTCCAGCTCCATCCCCTCACGCCCCTCCAGCTCCATCCCCTCACGCCCCTCCAGCTCTATCCCCTCACGCCCCTCCAGCTCCATCCCCCCACCACCCTCCAGCTCTATCCTCTCATCCCCCTCCAGCTCCATCCCCCCACCCCCCTCCAAAACCTCTTCAACCAAATCTGGCCTTATCGAACAGCCTGAAACCATGCGGAAGTTTCCTGGCGACTATCTGGTGTCAGAATTGGTTACAAGAAACTCAGAGTTGGCATCCAAGAAGAGGCACAAAATTCCCATTCAAAGGTCCTTCTCTGAGGTCTTTGATGGGAATACCTATCACAAGTCTACAATGTGGGATTTTCAAAGGGTTATCGGCAACAAAGACAACTGTCTGACCCAGGAGCATCATGATCATTTGATTTCTACCCACTGGGATGAACCATACCCACTCTTTCTGATGGCAAGGAGAAAGACACTCCGAACCAAAGCAGACGCCATCAAATCATCTTCTGCTTCCACCAGTCCTCATCCATACCCCATACCTTTTCCACTATCCATGGAAGACAGGCCCCTTATAGTCGAAAAAGCTGCTCCAAGGAAGTCCCCAATTGACTCGCAGCTGGAGAATTTCAAGGAGGACCTTGTAGAGATAAAGTAAGTCACTATGGCCTGCCAGCTAGCAAGCTTGCTCACATCTTGAAGCTTATCAACATGCCCCCGGTGTCGAGCTGACTTGCCTGCCGACCCTTCCAGCAAACTGCTGAAGATGCTTGCAGATTACGAGGATACTGAAATGTTGAACTCTATCAAGGATGGTCCCCATCCCACCTGTTTACAGCACAGGCTCGAAGCTGCATTGGAGAAGGGATGGCAGAAAATAAAGGACTGGGATGCTTTTGCAGATAGGGTCCAGACATTCATTGTAGGAGATGAATTTTGCAGTTGGCTGGAGGATCCATCTGGACTTCTCTCCTTTCAAAAACATCTACAATCACGAAATGGAAAGGCAAAGGATAGAGACAGAGCCTTGACTGGATAGTGAGTTTTCTGGATTTCTTCGAGAGCTTACCTAATTCTTGTCTGTTAGTTTTGGGGATCCAGCAGCAGAGATAATAACTGCTTTGCTGAACATTTCCAAACCTGAAATACCAAGATATCATTTGCAATACCCAGAGCTTCTGACAAATATTCTTGTGCCTGAGATCTGTGCATGTTTTATTGCACAGGATTTCTTGGTTGATATTGAAACAGCACATACAATACTGGAGGATAGCGATACGTTTGGGGCTTCCTCATATAGTCCTAATGAAGCAGAAGGTGTCCTAAAGAAAATAGTCAAAGGCCTCTATATCCAGTCATTCGGTGCAGACACTCATTCACCAGGTCTGACGGCTAAGGTGCTAAAGGTTTGTCCCTTTGATTGTCCTTCATATCATGCTTCTTACTGGTACTTGAAGCAGTCCAAATCAGAGGTCATTGATCTATCATCAGATGAGGAGTGTAACTACAAAATATCCTACCTTGATGGAACAATTTTGGTTGATATTGACGACGACTAGGTGACTAAGTCTTCTCATATACAGCCAAGATATTGTTCAACATGCATTTCATGGTGCTTTTAGGTCTAATGGCTTGTGCTGGTTCTGGGCTGCTTAAGAGTCACTGCTGCCTCACCTTCCCTTCCAACTATTGTCACTCTTTACCATCTTTCTTTTAATTATTTCCCCTTATTTTCTCTTCCAACTATTGTCACTCCTTTGCATCCTTCTCTGGACTATTATCACTCCTTCAGTTTTATACTTTCTTTTAATGTTATTGTCACTCCTTTACCTTCTCTTTGGACTAGTGTTTGATACCTTATATCTATTTTAACTTTCATTCCAACTACCGTCGCTCCTTGGCCTCCAACTATTGTCGCTCCTTCTCCAACTATTCACTCCTTCAATTATCTTCTCCCTTTCCTTCTCAGTCTCTTTCAAGTTTTGACTCTCCTTTGGCTTCCACTTATAGCTCCCATAATTTTCAATATTTTTATGTTACATAGTCGAATTGAGTACTGTGTTAACTATAGATTTTGCGTAAAAGTTGAACAGGTATAAGTCACATGGCCGTCGCCGCGCGCGCCGGTCACGTGATTACCGCCGCGCATTGCTCAATGAGATTTGTGCGTCAGTCACGTGATCGCTGCCGCGCATTGCTCAATGAGGTTTGTGCGCCGGTCGCATGAAATATGGAACTCGGCAATATTAATCTTAATCACTGCATTACATGGATTTTATAACACATGTCTGTGTAGTCTTTAATATATGGGCTATTACAAACCTACAAAAAATGTTGTTTTAATCCACAAAATTTTTCTTTGTAGTATGACCTAGAAATTATGGAAATTTATATATTGGTGTCTTAGTGCACATCAACTTGTAGATTTGCCTAGATGACCTATGGGATTGGACAAGATATTGCTAGCTGATATAGGCTACTCTACACGGATCTATGCGAAAATGTATGCGATCAGGTGGAGTGGACTTTATGAGAAACTCAACGCATCACTTCTCCTGCCACCATCATCACCTTTTTTCTCTTCTGCTGCATGATCATCGTCCACCCAACGTTGTGCCCAATATTTGTCTCTAGTAAGGAATCAGGTCCAGACTGGATGACTCTTACAGTATAGCCCAGAATGCCAACCTGTCACCATCCTCAGGCTCAGCCACCTAACTATCCTCCTTTCTTGAATCAACACTGAATAGTTGCAGAAATTCTTGTGTTTCTTCTTTCGTCTCTTGTGCATATAGACTCCTTGATGGTGATCCTACTGGGTCAACACCATCAAGGTTGTCCATAATCTTCCATGCCTTGTCCATGTCCGTGCAACCTTTCCAAATAAATGCAGCTTATTATAGCAGCATTGCTGATTACTGCCAGGTATGTACAATGTGTGTCACAGCCCCCGGCGCGCTTCTCGACATGCAAATAGGCTAAGGATGACTATGACCCACAGATTTTGTGACACCACCAATGAGTAGTGGAAACAAGGCTCTTAATGTCAACCATAAAATATCACGAGTGATGCTTTGAGATAGTTCATGGTACAGCATGGGATATTGCTAGTCCTATCTCTGTGGAATGTGTTCATTGTGCAGTATGTGCCCTCTCTTTGCTATGTTGTGACTGGTCTATTCACTTATGCTAGCATTCTCTATCGCAGGTGATCCTGTGGAGGACAGGAGCTGGTGGAAGGTAGAGGTCCATTTGACATGCTGGAGCCCTTGGAGTGCTTGTTGAGCAAGGGCTCTGAGGGGCCATAAAAGAAAGAGATCCTAGAATAATGCTCTGGACACATTGTGCTGAGAGTTGCACAGACGGCAAATTACTATGACAATGCCTGTATCCTCAATGGTGTCAGAAGTATGATGAGATAAGATCCGACTCCAGCTCAAATCTTGTGAGTGCATTTTGAGTGTCAATTGCTAGACTCCTGCCTGAACCAGACGTCGAGAGGCTTAGCAGAAGAGAAATTGGCTCTGCCCGACCTTGCTTGGAATCCTTCAGATTTGCTCATATCAAATTCTTTAAGATCCGCAACCTCCACTTCAAGCACACTTCCTCGGGCCCATTTGCATACCTGTAGAAAGTGATCCATTGCCGGACATGGATGTGATGTAGCCCTGGACTTATCTGTTGCCTTTTCGATGAGGTTGACCAAACAGTGCATACCACCTTGTTACAATCTTCTGTATCACGCTGTGAACATATCAGTGCATTGGCAGATAGGTAAGGCCCGAACAGTAGCTAGCAGCCAAGATAGTTGTCGTATATGAAATCTAAATCAATATACTTACTATATTAAGCAAATTTTATCTTGACATAGTAATATTGAAATATCTGGGTGGATCAGAGAATTTCAAACCTAGAGCTAAGGCACATACACCGACTCTGCAGTCCATCTGATGCAGGTGTACAAAAAATGATTGTTATATTGATCTACACTTTTACACTATCTAGGGCCAATTACATGAAGTGTGCTAGTGTCCATGTAGTCTCCACGTGTTGCCTATCACACACTAAGCCTTAGATTATCTAAACTTCGTGTGTAGTTACACAATATGTGACTCAGCACACATACACTTGCGTGTATCATCTCTTTTGTAATACAGTTAATGTTATGTATAATATACTTAATAGTATGTATGAATTATTGATTACAAAAGCTGATAAATTATAGTTACTAACTGGTGCTTGATTACTGACTTTTCCATTCAAATTAAAAAAAAGCTGTTGGCAAGATAGGATCTGACTCCATCCACATCTCCAATGTTTTGAAATTTACCATAGAATGCGTGCTATCCAAATGCAGTGATATGTGGACTTTCTTAAGTCATTTTTGTGCGCGTCGATCTAGCTATCAATAGGTGCGTGTGACGAACCACTAGCTTATATAATGTAAATAATGTACCAGGGGCCCGGGATATGAAGTAATTCTTGCATTCATTTTTTCACCGTCACCGAACTCATCGTGCTCATTTTGCCACTCCATTATGTCCGCATCTGCTATCCATAGATTCGTTTTCGGCCAACATCAACCCTAGGCCCAACCGGGTCTGTTGAGACACTCGAGGAACCTGCTATGTAGGGGCCTCTAGGGCTTTTTTTCATAACGATGAAAACGTGATTTTCTGCTTCCCCGGAACCCGTGCGAAAGCGCAAATTCGTTGGATGGCTTAAGATGAAGCATTGCATTCTTTTCATCTCGCCACTTATGTTCATGTGGTTTACAAGTAACTGGAATCGTCATGGTCAGTCCGGAGGGGTTGTGGAAAGTGCACGACGTAGGGAAGATGTCAATGTTGTGGCTAGACATGGCCCACTTGATTCCCATCTGCGATCACTGGGCACTTGCATTTTGTTCTCACTCTCGACGGATGCGGGTGAATTCGAATAACGGATTCGAGTTCTGGGAAAGAGCGGTTGTACTCTGCGAAAATATCCCTACCCGGTTTGAAGGATGCCGTAGACGCTTGCGTCACCTATGATTCTTCTGATCGGTAAAGACTGTCTAAAGGACAAGAATCTTGACCATTCGATCTCGCAGAGCCCTTTTTACTGCCGCTCTTCACCTCAATGGTGTTGACCTGACGCCATTACTTATTTACTGCACGCATTTGTGCGCCACGCTTGGTCTTAATGTTTTCTTAATTATTCGATGTTGATTCCTCAGTAGCGTCTTATCCAAGAACTTGGTTCTTCGAGTTGCGCTGCTTGTCGTTGTAATACTGCAGCAGAGTTGGAGCTCGCAAATCGAGCTCCAAGAAGGAAGGATTCCCTTGACTTTTCGCCATGAACGTCATACCTGATGATGTTTATCCGAAATGGTTTAAAATTATAACGTCCGTTTGCGGTCGGAATGATGAGGAATTGCTGGCTGAGGACCTCGCGAGTCTAACATTACTTTGTTCCGGCTTTACCAGTTCGAGTCCGACTCTAACTACTGCATAACGTTCTGGAAAGTTATGGCCTCCTCAAGGTCCTCTGCGCATACTCCTTTTTCAAACCGGCTTTGCAGCAGTATGTTCTTTTGAGACAACAAAAGCACCGATACACCAGATATGTATCGAAGATTGATGCGCAAGCCTCGCTCCATGCTTTGTGCACTCCGTTGAAGAACTTACTTCTAAGCGTATATCATTGCAATGCTGCCTAAGAGGTCGCAGATCCGACTTTTGATGGCAAAGAAAGGAAAATGCTAGCTCAAGGGTCTCTTTGATCTTGACTTCAATCGTTCGCAGGTAATTTCAAATTGGAGATGCATGTCCCAGCTGGGCACACGAATGCGTAATTAGTTTGAGCGAGGAACGGGTCGGATTGCGAGGCGGGTTGAAGCAAGGCGTGAATGTAGGTTTCGAGTGGTCCTACGAAGTGTAGTGTACGTACGAAGCACATCTTTGTGGTTGAGAATAGATACAATGATAACTTGGTATCGGATTTGAAAATGTCGTCGAACTAGTACAGATAAATATCTAAGGAACGTAAGTCATAAGAGTGGGGATTGAAACATCGTTCTAACTTGTCCACCTTGTTCTCTCCTTCCACTGTCTGAAAAACATCAACAACTGCTCTTTCTTCGTTGTATGTCCATGTTCCGCGTCAGGATTGTTCTCCGTATGTCGTCCTTGTCGCTCACTGTCACTCGTGGCAGCGGCCGCAGCAAAACTCTCATCCTTCTCGCGACGACGTTGCTGTCCGCGCAAGAACATGACGAAAACCGTTCCACCGCAGATGGAAGCACCGCTGTATATGAGCGAGCGATGCATGTTTTGTGGCGGTGAGGCATCTGAGGAAGCACGTAGAGCTGACATGACTGCAAGGCCAATAGATAAATCAGAATTATCGGAGGTTAAATTAGGAATTTGGGAGACAGACGGACCTAATGTGAATACTATACAAGCTATGTTGGCGCTGTTGAACGAGAAGTAAAACGTACGCATAAGCCTTCCGAAGGGAGAATAAGCCTTCAGATATGCACATACCTCCACCACAAAATCGCAGAACTAGCCTCACTATTCCTCGTGAGCTCACAACCAAGCTCGAGGGTCACAGGCAGCATGCTGAGCGATGCCACGCCGATGACGACGAAGATGGCGTATAACGCGCCGGTGTTATTCGGCCGTACAGCCCAGATTAGTGAAAGCCAGGCAGCGGCGATGAAGGGCACGGCAATCCGTAGAGATAGTCCAAGGTGGCGTGTGAGGACGCGATCGAAGAGCGGGGCAGTTGCGAATGCGGCGACAAGTCCTGCGAGGAGAAGTGCTGCGCCCTGAGGAGATAACACAGGTTCATCAGCTCAAATAAAAAGTTTTCATGGTGAAAGAAGATCTTACCATTAACCCGGCTGTATCTTCCGAATAGCCATACGGCTCCAAGATCTCGTTCGATAAAATGGAGAATGTATTTATGCTTTTAGCACGATCAGCACGTTCCTTTATTTTTCTCTCGTATTATCCAATCTTCCACTCACCCTGCGACCAGCACACTGAACCCGGCCGTCAGAATAATAAAATCGACGCGTTCACGCATTGTCATGTAGGCATCCGCATCCGCATGTAGTGAGGAACCGTCTCCTCTCGCGAGCTCGCTTGCACCCGCAGGTGCATCTCGACGAGGTGTTCCTAGTTCAAGCATTCGATCTTCGGCTGACGAATCAGCCTTTGACATCTGAGAGATCGGGCTGTCCGGCTTCATGCCAGTTTCTGTCTCTGGGCGAGCAGATGGAGAGACAGATTCCGATGAGAAAACACCGCCATTATCCGCGAGATTTGATGCATGTGATGTTGATGGGGATGGAAGAAGCCCAAAGATGGCACGGAGAGTTATGAAGAAGTGGTGTGAAGGCTGTGAGCCAGAGTATGCTAGCAAAGTTAGAAAAATGAGGCAGTTTGAATAAGAGAGCTTCCGACCAAATGAACAACGGAGGCACTCACATGGCGGTGTAGGTGGCCTGGCTCCAATCAACAAAGTGAATGGTGCTACGGCTGTTGAGATGATACCTAGCACCAAAATCTTTATGATCGAGTCTAAAGAATGAGTATCATATGATGATGTATTACGATTAGCTACGCACAGATGTCCGAATATTGTCAATCATAGGTGCGATCAACTGCCCAAGGGCAGTTCCGACAGGGTTAGCTATTAAAGGAACAACATAAGTCTGTCATTCCCTTTTCCGAACAAGACGGGAAGAGCGGCGTAGGGCACCCTGGAGAGGCAGGATAATGAAACTGGTATGGTATGCAAATACGCACAGACAGACATGAGCATTGTTGCCGTCGTCCGTCCCTTCAGGTCAAACCATATCTCCGAAAACTTCGGCGCAAGGATTTGAAAAACTATTTGCGGGATCGCACTGATAAACTAGGTAGCATGGATTAACGTTTGTAAACTTGAAACTGCAAGGGATGTAAGCTCACCTGGCCAATTATGAGCAATGCATATGCTCCTCGCGAATTTAACGAATGTGCAGTACCTGCATACCGTATCCAAGCCGATAATATTAAGAAGCCTGTACCGATTGCGTACTAAGACAGGCGATTCACAATTAGGTTCCTAAAAGCTTTCAGGTGTATAAATGACTTACAGAAACGCGCAAACCAAAGCGTGAGCACATGATAGGAACGAGTGGTGATACGACGATGTAGGTGCAGGCCACAATATTTCCAAGCCAGTTCACCTCGTCCAGTGAAATCCCAAATGTCTCCGATGCTGTAACATTTCATGCATAAATACGATGGCACTGAGAAACTCATAAGAGAGTACGTACTTTTGTTCGCAATAGGACCGAACCAAGTCAAGCTCATACCCGCAACAATATTGAGGACAATAATACCGAGCACGCCGGCACGTCTTCGGCGGTATAGTCTGAACTGGACTGGAGAATTCTCATACGTTCTGTTACCAGTACTTGAGTCCATCGCAGAATGCGGCTCTTCTTTCCTTTGCCTTCCTTCGTCCTGGCTCGTACCGAGTTCAACGAGAGCAACGTCTGCAGTAGCGCGTTCCTCCATGCTTTTATCTTTCATGTCCATCATGACAGCCGCAATAATAAGCTTCGTGCGAAAACCGGAGTATGGTCAGCCCCGCGGTAACGGGCCTATCAGCTCTGTTCGTTCGTTGGGTTCGTGTCTGGGCCAGACCGAGACGATTTCCGATACCAGGTCAGAAAAAGATGTTTCACAAGAATGTTCCTATCATTCGTACGTACGTAGACAGGAAGATACACACGCTGTTGAGTTGATTGAATGGATTTTAAAACTGTCGTCGTCGCCAAGGCCGGGTTGATGGTTGTCCTCTAACCAGAACCACCCTATTTAAATCAGAGCTTGTGGTGGTGGTTCATGGAAGAGAAGTAGAACTGCCCTGTAAATGACATTCACATGGATAAGAAATGGATAAGTATTGCTGCCAGCCAGAATTGATAGGAACCAATTCTCATATGAACATCCGGAGGTTCGGAGGAAAAATGTCCGTGCGCGTGGGGACGATCTGCACGTCGATCTTTGGCGCTTAGTTTGCTTTTTTGCCCACAATCGAACACGTGAGCGGGTCATCGTCACACAAATCTATCTCTCTCCAACTTCATTCCATTTCTCCACTCTACGTCATGCGCAGAAGCAGCGTCTCATCATCGCTACGCCCGGAGCACTATATATAGAGAGAGTATGCGCAAGGAAATGGCATACCTTACTTACACTTACAACTCTCTTGTCTCCTGACTTTATCATTCAAATATGCCTCTTTTCGGACACAAAAGCCGCGACGTAGGTTTCATCGTAATATTAATCTTCTACCTTATGTGCTTAGCATTTCGTTTAGAAGACTGCTGGGCACGATAATGCTCCAGGTCATGATACTACATCAGGCCCGGGCATGACAGGTTCTGGGGGCAACCGTTTGCACAAGAACCAGGGCGGTCAACACGACCCTCGCTACCCTTCTCCGAATGCACCCGGCGCTGGTGGATATCCCGACAACAACTCCGGAAATAATCCTCGCATGAACAACGACCAGTACTCACAGCAGGGCTATGGTGCCGGCGGTACTCATGCGGACACGCATGGAGGCGCTGCTCGCCATGGCATGGCGCCTCATTCTGACGCGATGGGCGACCCTGCTCATCCAAGAGCTAGCGGAGGTGGTGGTGGCGGCTCGCGCTTTGCCGGCAAAGTCGAATCCGCCGTCGGCTCGATGCTAGGGAGCGAGAACCTCAAGCGCAAAGGATTGGAGAAAGAGCAGTAAATACACATTCTGAACTTCTTTTCACGTTAACATACTTATGATTGCGCTACAGGGAATCGCAAGCTTTGAAACTCCAAGCAGCAGAGCTCAGTGAAGCGGAACGTCTCGAGCAAGATGCGTTAGCTACACGCCAACGCGCAGTAGCGCACGGGGCTCATCCCGATCACAAGTATCTCGGAAGCCATAACCCCGGCGCTGGAGCAGCAAACATGAATGAGCTCGGCGGTGGTGCTAACACCGGCATTGGAGGTATGGGTGGTGCGGGTAGTAACGCTCGTGGAGGATATTGAATTAGCATTGTTTCCTGAATGTACTATATTGGACTTAATCTGCACATACGAGTACTGTCATATCTGATGCTGTACACATATATAGTAGATTTTTCTGAATTTCTGCGAGGTGATGCGAATAATATTCAACTCTTGACATATTGTGCGAGTCTACTTCTATTTCGTTTTGCGTGAGAAATTCTGAACTCAAACACATAATCAACAGTTTCAAGTTCAAGGCCAAGGAGGTCTTTTCTTCGACTCACCACCATCCATCCAACAAATTTCTTGG
Organism: Phlebopus portentosus; assembly: GCA_037892935.1. Classification (NCBI taxonomy): domain Eukaryota; kingdom Fungi; phylum Basidiomycota; class Agaricomycetes; order Boletales; family Boletinellaceae; genus Phlebopus; species Phlebopus portentosus. The sequence continues at coordinate 785,370 of JAYXKI010000007.1, forward strand.
GAGTTTCCATTTCCATTTCTTAGATTGATTACGATATCAGCTGAAGCCACTCTGAAACGGAGCGTCAATCAACTCATTACAGCGTCATCATGGAGCACTATGTAGTCATGGCTATGTATACCCATTCGTTCCATCAGCTGCTAGATTTGAAACTGCAGGCCGAAACCCGCGGTCATGGATGGAGCTAACTTTGCCCTGCTGGATTGATTTGGGATTTTTCATGTCCCGGCTTGGTCTCCATGCGAGCAGTGCCGCCAAAGTGTATCCACTCGCTCGTAGCATTTCTCCAAGACCAACTACGTGCGGCAATCTGGATGGAGACGACTCGGAGTCAGCTGCGGTTGGATCATCGCTTGTGTCATACCCTTCAGGTATGATTCAGGTTCTGAAAAACAAGTATAAGAGCCGAGGCGAGATGAAGCTAGAAGATCCTCAAAATAACCAAGAGGACACATCTTGCTTCTGGTTTAAAATCACTCTACAGATCAAACGAAATAATCACCATGACCAATCAACGCAACGTGAGTTTACTTGATTCTGTCCATCGGAGGAGGCAGCGCTGACTTCATTTTCACGCTGTTCGCAAACAGACGCAACCAAATCAAAACGCAGGTATGCGACCTACGAACAGCCAGGTCGGTGGGCCAGGCGAATTCGGCTCCAGTCCCGCACAGAATGGGAACCAGAGTCGATTCGATGGAAACCCAAGCAATAATGGGTATGATGCGAGCCAACAACCAACTCAACAACAGCAAGGTCAGCCGCCTCCTGTGCATCCCAGTCGGGCTGGCCAGGGCAACCAGTACAGTCAAGGGCCAGGGCAGAATAAGAACGTCTTCGCTCCTTCTGGTGCTAGTAGACAGAACCAGTACGACCAATCTGCAAACCAACAAAGCCAAGACCAGTATCGAAACCAGCAGCAGCCAAATCAGGGAGTTTCAGGAAATGATCAGTCTGGAGGAGCTATGCGCCCGACCGAAGTCGGTGCTGGTGCAGACAACTCTGGTTACGATCAAAACCTGAATCAGAACCAGCCACATACGTTAGACCGACGAGGCCATCGCGGGCCTGGTGCAAAAGCTCATGCTGCCGAGGCTGGCGCTGTATACGAAGGCGAAAAACTTGCGCATGGCGAGCATCATGATAGTACTCAAGCTACTCAGCAACACCAACGTCAGGACGGATTCGGAACAGGTGGTCCAAATCAAGATAGGCAATTTGCGGCTCAACAGGATCAAGGCGTCACAGGTGGAATTGCGGGACAGCACCACGCAGAAAACGCTCCTGTACGCGCTGCGGAGGCCGGTGCGGCGTACGAAGGTGGAAAACTTGCGCATGGTGGACATCATGACGGTGCTCATATCGGCCAGCAGCACCACAACCAGAACCAGAATGAATTTGGAACGGGTCCGGACCAAGCTGGACAATTTGGGACGCAGCAGGGTCAGGGCGTTACAGGCGACGCTGCGGGTCAACACCATGCAGGATGGAACGCCCCTGTACGTGCTGCGGAGGCTGGTGCGGCGTACGAAGGTGGAAAACTCGCGCATGGTGGACATCATGACGGTGCTCGTATCGGCCAGCAGCAACACCACAACCAGAATGAATTTGGAACGGGTCCGGACCAAGCTGGACACTTTGGGACGCAGCAGGGTCAAGGCGTTACAGGCGACGCTGCGGGTCAACACCATGCAGGAGTGAACGCCCCTGTACGTGCTGCGGAGGCTGGTGCGGCGTACGAAGGTGGAAAACTCGCGCATGGTGGACATCATGACGGTGCTCGTATCGGCCAGCAGCAACACCAGAACCAGAATGAATTTGGAACGGGTCCGGACCAAGGTGGACGACTTGGGACGCAGCAGGGTCAAGGCGTTACAGGCGACGCTGCGGGTCAACACCATGCAGGAGGGAACGCCCCTGTACGTGCTGCGGAGGCTGGTGCGGCGTATGAAGGTGGAAAACTCGCGCATGGTGGACATCATACCGGAGCTCATGGTACTCAGCAGCAGCAACAGAACCAGCACGGTTTTGGAACGGGTCCGAACCAAGGTTCCGGCCCAGATAGTATCGACGCCGCTCCGAACGTCGGTCAAACTGCTGGTGGGACGCAACAGCATCCGACTGGTGTCGGCGCTGGTACCGCTGCGACCGCTGGTGGGCTCGCTGGCGCGGCGCACCCCGGCGCAGGACATGGTATCGGGCACGGAACGGGTGCATACGACCAGCAGCCCGGCGGAACAGCCACTAGCGGTGCAGCTGGCCCAACCTCGACCGCTCCAGGAACCGTTCCCGGTACCACTACAGGCGCTCGCGGAGGTATAACCGGGCCCAGTGTCGCCCTGGGCCAAGCGAACGTCGTCCTCGGCAAGCTTCAACAAGCCGGTGGGATGCTCCTCCACGACGATACGATGAGATCTAAAGGTCTCGAGCGCGAGGCGAAGGGAGTCGCTAAAGAAGATCGCAAGGAGGCAACGAGATTGGAGGGGAAGGCCCAGGCGAGGAGGGAGAAAGCTGATGGCGTGTATGCCTCTGGTGGACCTGCGAGTGCGAATGCTGGCGTGGATCCGACTGCCGGAACGCACGGGCGAAACCTATAGAGTCGGGAATGCGAGGAGATGAGGAAACTAATCTCTAGTGTATCATTGTAACTAATTCGTAGAAAATACCATATGTTCTCAGATACTTATTTTATGTTTGAGCTCGAGACGATTTTGCGCGGCAAAGGACTTTGACTAGGAGCAATGATCAGATCATCTTCCCCGCAGCTGATATTGTAGTGTTGATTCAATGTGAAAAGTGCGACGGTCGAAAGGATACAGAATTTATAGATTACACAACAAAATGATCGGAAATGAAAGTTCGAGATCGACGCATCACGGAACAAAATTGTTTGTCGGTTTATTGTTGACCATCCAGGACACTATTATCCCGTCACTTACTTGCTGTAACAATGACTCATTACTTTGACGTTCCTGTTCCCCGCGAAAAGACCACAATGGATTCGATTTACCGGAAATGACTCAAAATAACACGAAATTAGCAGTATTTGCGGACAATAATTTTGTTGTTTGAACGAAAGCGGGCAAACTAGTCGACAATGTGAGAAATCACCGTCCGGACGACTTCTTCCGAGGTAAGGCAAGGAACCATCTAAGAAGTTGTGTGTTATCAATAAATTCAAATCGGCATAAGACCGAGAGATCACGACGGGCAGGACTCGCCGGCGGTGTATATAGCTTGTTTGTATTGCAGTCGGACCTCATACCGTCATGGCCTCCCAGGATATCTTCATCGTAGTCTTGCGTGCTATAGACGTCATTCCGAAACCCGAAGATCCATTACACTTGATAGGATCTGAATACTGAAGGACGAGGATCAAAGAACTATAAGGTGGAGCTAGGCCGACTAGGAGAGAAGATCAGATTTTAGATACACGAGGATTGTAAAAGAGTAAAAGAAGTGGTAGAGAGTGACCCCAAACGTGATGAGGAGCTGGAGTCAGTACGCATCATCTTCTGAGCAAAGAATAAACCAGAGTGGATCATCATCAAGAAGAGAACAACAAAAGGAAGATTGTCGAGCACAAGATATCGACAAGAAAGGCAATCAAAGGCGAGCAGGCCGAAAACACGACGGAAAAGATGTCCTGGAACGTGATGGCCAAGGCTTCTCAGGTACAACTGGACGAACTCAATGCAGTTATTCAATATACAAAGATATATTCGAAGCGTGTGGGTGAGCCGACTTGAATCAAAGCCATGAGGCAAGGGCCATTGTTAGCGTTAGCTACTTTCTTTGTGAGAGCAGACCTGACGTTTGTTTGTGTTTGTGCCGCGAGCCTTGAGGCTCCATCGTGCACAGCAGCACATTAAAAAGGCCATACGCCTGCAAAAGGGCTGCAAAGGGTGCTGTTGCCCTGTCTCCCTGCCTTGCTCTCTCGTTGCCGTCGTCGCCATCGTCTCTCGCCAACGACTTGGACGAAAGACAAACTTGAAATCAATCAAGAATAAATTGTTCGTAGGCAAAGGCCAAGCGTAAGTTGATTACGTCATCGATAGCACGCACGAAGCCGGCACGATGCCCGCGCTCTCCTTCTCCAACTGGAATCTCAGCTCTGTCACTCTTGCCAGCACAAAGTCAAAGTCCCAGCGCAATAAACTACGCCGTCGTCGTCGTTCTCCGCCGCTTCGCGACATGTCTGGCGATGCCAATGGTGTACATAAGAACGCTGACGAAGTTATCCCGCCGATGCCAACCCCGATGACGGCGTCGAGTGCTACGGCAAGAAGTACCTCCCCGACTTTGCACGAGAAATACACCCCGGAGCCTCGAGAACGCGATGCCGACAAGGATGATGCGCAGACGCAGGTCATCTCGAGTCTGCGTGCACAGATTACGGACCTTATCACGCAGGTTTCTCAACTGAACAGCAAACTTGTCAAGTCCTACGACCGCGTCTCTGACTTGGAAGACGAACTACACATCGCTTCTCAAAATGTGCGAACGTCATCTCTCAAGATCTCCAATCTCGAGATAGAACGTGCTCAGCATTTGGCTGCGCTGAATACTGGACTTTATGTCGAGAAGGCACACGTTACTGCTGAGCTCACGCGTCTCATGGAACGTGCGACCGAAGAGGCGGCTGCCCGCGGTCAAGCAGAATCTGCTCGTCAAAATATCGAGAAAGACCTTGATGACCTGAGCGCGAGTTTATTTGCTCAGGCGAATACGATGGTCGTAGAAGCGCGTCTGGGACGCGCTATGAGCGAACGCAAGGTCGTTGAAGCCGAGATGGCGCTCAAAGGTGCAGAAGAGGCAGTTGGTGTCATGCAACAACAAACGCAAGCACTTCGCGACGAAAAAAACCGTACGGACGACGAAATTTCGAGATTGCGCATACTCATGGAAAAGGGAAAGTTCGTCGAACATCCGCCGATAGTCGGAACGATCTCTGTCAAGCTGCTTTCATCGCATGCACCATACCAAGAGTTCTTGCAATTCGTTGTCCATCTTCGATCTATGCGACACTCTACGATTACCCCTCCTCATATCTCTACCTTGTTGCCGTTGCCTTTCCTTGCACGATTGCAAGTGGAAGATTCGTAAGTTCATTATATCATTCTAATAATTCCGGTTGCTGAATTAAAGTTCTAGGGATCCAACAGTGCGGTTAGACTTGGCACCCTCACTCAACTGGCTCTCGCGTCGCTCTGTGGTGTCCGCAATCTATTGCGGCCAGCTCACCATTGAGCCCATGTCTGTCACCACCTTGATGAGCGAGTCAATGTCTGGCCTTCAATCTATGATTGGATCACAACCCGGCATTGCCTGTGCGCTATGTGGTACACACATCTATCCTCCCAAGTCAAGTGCTCCGATAGCACCTCCACCCTCGCACCCTCTCTCTTCGCTTTCCCTGGGACGTCATACCTCTTCTGGTGCATGGTCCTCGTCAATTTTCAAAAATCCTCTTTCGAGTGCTGCGCCTTCCCCACCGCCAACTCCACCTCGCGAAGTGTCCGCACCTGCAACGCCAACTAACTCAAATATCAACTTGACGACTGTCTATGTTTTCCGGCTTGCACAGACATCGATGCAGGGTCCCCATCCTCCTCCAAGTTATGCGCCAACTCAGCACACCCAATCCCAAAAACCCACGAGCTATCCTCTGTGTGCCTCTGGCTGGTGCTTAGCTCGTCTCCGGACGACCTGTTCCTTGTGGGCATTCATTCGTGCTGGCATCGTTGATCGTGTATGGGAAGAGGAACCGGCTCCGCGCGCTGCACCGTCAATTTCTTCTGCAAGCTCCTATTCCTTGATCAGCAATGGTAGTACGCCTACCTTAGCTGACACAAACGGTGCGCAGAAGGAGTCTGCACCTCCTTTACCTCCTCGACGTCGCTCGAAGATTACTAGTGTCGGAGCTTTGTGGGAGAAAGCAAGTGGGGCTTTGCGTAGTGCTACTCCTACTCAGAGTCAGCCTGCTTCGCCGATTACGAATGGGAACAAGGAGAATGAGGAACCCTCCACGCCCTCGCCAAGGGGTGTTCTAGGACAGACGAAGGCATCGACACCGACGCCGGAACCGTTGAAGGTGACCGTTCCACCGACTTTGCCTCGGCGTAATCACGATCGAAGAGTATCAGAACAGGATATCGCAGATGATAAGAAGCCGAAAGAAGATGAAGGGAAACGCGGTGAGGACAGCAAAAGCTCGAGCATTGGTTCCTCCTCCCCAACGGAGGCAACGAAGTCGATCAACGAGGGAACACCCGTCACTCGCTCAAGGGCGGCAAGTCCGACACTGAGACCAACTCTGCCCGCTCAGCACATAACGATTGCAAATAGCCAGGCTTCTTCCGCACTTGGTGAGGAGTTCTCGACACCTATTGAAGAGATTGGGTCGCTCCCTCCATCTGTCTCGCCTCCTGCATCAGCAACAGATACCCCCGTCCGCCCATCCACACCACACTCACCTCGCTCTGCGCGCTCGAGTGCGCGTAATTCAATGTCCCCTCCGCGGTCGCCTGGGTTCCGTTCTCAGCGCATCAGTTCTCCGCCACCGCCTCACTCCCCTCGATCGATCCCACTTCCAGATTCCCGGCCTGGCACACCGGCATCACCACGCGGGGCTCATGCGCGACGCGAATCCGGGAACGTCGCGCCATTGAATATTGATCCAGAGAAGCTGAGCAGACCGCCATCTCGTGCTGCATCACCTCGGCCCGCGGCCGTTTTGGGAGCGGCATCATCTCCCCCGCCTGTGCCACGTCGTGCTGCGGCACGTAGAACCGTGCCGCCGCCACCAGGCTCTCAGCAGGCAACTCCACCTTCATCCGGATCCAACGATGAGAAAGAGGTGCCTTCTTACTCTTCAAATTCTGAAGAAATCTCTTCCGGGAAGGAAATAGAGACTACACCGAGGATCGAGAGAAGGTCCATCCCTCCCCCTCCACGACGGAATGAAGACTCCATCACTAGGGAAAAGGGAGCGGTAACAACGCCGAAGAAAGAAGAGAAGTATGTTCCTCTGCCCCCGCCGCGAAGAAGTGTAGATGGTCCCCGCCTTCCACCACGGCGACCAGGGCATATCGCTAACAACAAGTCCGTCACTGAGTTTGGCGACAAGGACGATGAACGTATGGACTCTACGCAGGACCGTCTAAAGAACGAGAAGCAGAATGGCGTTGATCGCTCGGAGAACGACGATCCTAAGAATTATGTTGGAGATACGACGTGGGAGGAGCGGACCTGGAAGGAGATTGTCAGATTACGGGAGGATATGTTCTGGGCTCGTATTGGTTCTATACGTGGATGAACTGCCTTCGTCCAGCCTTGTGATTGCCTTCGTATTTGGACATTATTTTCTCTTACCTCTAGTGATCTGACCTTGTCAAGTTGACGATATACCTCTTACAATCCAATCTGGTTTTCTTTTACATTTCTTCATTTTGCCTCGAGCTTCCGGACTCATATTGTGGATGGATGTTTGACTTGATTGCTTGCCATTAGAATGGAGCCTTGTTAATGATCTGATTTGAAAGTTCAGCGTCATGTGACAGATCTAGACGCGTTACACGCGACTTTCATTGATCGCGATTCCGCATTCCGCACGCTGATCGCAGTCAGTCCTCTTCACAACCTTCACGCCAACTTGCCTGTTTCTCATATCTTCACTGATCTCTTTGACCCTTATCAACCACCATCTCTCTGGTCAGACATATAACACCCATAGTTCTCCTGCCGTTCAGGAGGTAAACATTGCCCCGTACTATCAGCTGCATCATATTTGTCTGAAGCCCAATGGCTCCTCCTCCATTCACTCAGACGACCCTGTTTCCTTGCAATCCGAATACCGAAAGGGGTGTGTCGACGAAGCTTCATATCAGCAAGGATAGCAAGTTGATATATGCGAATGGAAGGACCGTGATCGTAAGTCCACTACAGTACCTTGCGCATACATGGACTGCAGTAAGAACGTCTTTGCTGACGTTGAGGTCTACATAGATACGTGATCTGAAGGTATGAACGGCATCGGAAGGTGCAAGGAAGAAGAGAACCTGACTCTGATTCACTCTGAATACCAAAGAGCTCGTCGTATGCGAAAGCATATTCAGGCCATTCTCGCAATGTTACGGTCGCGAGGTTCTCGCCTACGGGGTATTACTGCGCATCAGCAGATGTAGCTGGAACAGGTACGAGGAGTCCGCAGCATTGATCTTGTGTCAGTTTTCCTGACCAACTTGCGTGTGCGGATTTACTTTGTGTAAGAAAGTCAGGGTCTGGGATACCATTGGCGAAGAGAATGTTTTGAAGGGAGAGTACCAGGCTGTCAGTGGGAAGATGTATGCATGCTCTTTTCCGTGTAATTTATCACTTAGCCTTCTCATCATCGTGTTTTGACAGAAACGATCTCGCTTGGGATGGAGAGAGTAAACGAATTATTGCTGTTGGAGATGGCAGGGAAACGTACGTGTCTCTCTATTTGGACGATGGGCAGTTCGTCTCATACAAAATGTAGCTTTGGAAAGGCTTTCATGTTTGATTCCGGCACGTCTACCGGAGAGATCGCTGGACATACGAAGGTGATATTGCTTTTAGATACTTTTGTTTGAGTTACTGATTGCTACCTAGGTGATCAATGCTGTTTCGATTCGACATCAGAGGCCTTTCCGAGCAGCTACTGCCTCCGATGATTGCACTATCGTCTTTCATACAGGTGAGGATTGCATTGCATGATACCAGTATTGGAGAAAGCCTTTTTAAAGATATGGTTCAAAGGTGTTCCGTTCAAGTACGATAAAGTAGGATTTATTCTCTGGAAATCCTGGAGCTAATGCTGACTGCCTTTGCTAGACCATAAAAACGCATTCGAAGTTTGTGCAGGACGTTAAATTCTCTGCCAACGGAGATCGTTTTGCTAGTGTCGGCTCTGACGCAAAAGTATTTTTGTATGACGGAAAGACGGGAGAGACCATTGGAGAGCTCTCTGGCGAGGTTCACAAAGGCAGTATAGTAAGTGAACGCCTAGCGTCTACCGCCTTTATGAGCTAGAAGTCTGGCAGATGTCTGCGAATTGGAGCCCGGATGACAAGACTTTGGCAACATCCTCGATGGATGGAACAGTCAAGTTATGTGAGTTGGCACTGGCGTGTCATCCGTATCGTTCTTCGTTGATCAGCTTGACTTGACCTAGGGGACGTTGAGCGAAAACAAACTGTCCAGACTTGGACTGTCGGGACCGGTGTGACGAATCAGCAAGTCGGGAATGCATGGGGCCCAGAAGGCGATATAGTATCCCTGTCCATGTCGGGCATTGTCAACGTCTTCGATCAACGCAAGGGTGACGGACCCGCTCGCCAGCTCATTGTTCGTAAATGCTTCCTATTTCTTTCCTCCAATTCGGACTGACGTCATGCGACGATGATTTGACTTGAAGGGTCCGCAAAAGTCTATTACTGCGGGGACGATTACGGCCTCTGGGACGTTCATTGCTGGTACAGCCGACGGACGTCTGTTTTCGTATGATGTTGCCGGTGGTGACGTCCAACTTGTATCTGGCAACAGTCATTCCAGTCTTGTTACTGGTCTTGCTAGCGCTGGTGAAACTACGTTGAGCGTAGGGTTCGATGACACGCTGAAAGAGATTAGTGCGGATGCGAAGAGTTTGACGTAGGTCCAGTAATATGCGTTCTCCAATTGTAGACTTACTCGAGTTTCTGCAGCGATGCTTCAACGAAATTGCAAGCACAAGCAAAAGCCATAGCATTGGCAGATGAAGGAACAGCATTCGTCTCAGAGGCTGGTGGCATAGAGGCTTTCCGATCTAATCAGCGCGTCGCACAGCTTTCGGTCAAATATCATCCAAATGGTATCGCAAATACCGGGAAGCTCATCGCCGTCGGAGGAGGGGTACGTTTATTTTTAGTAGTTAGGCTTCAATGCGATCTCATACGCTTGATTTAAAATAGGACAACAAGATCCATCTGTATTCCTGGAACGGCACCGAGCTTAAGGAAGACGGCACTCTTGAGACTCCGCGTGGACCGGCGCTGACGCTGGCCTTTTCACCGAACGCCAATTTACTCGTCTCTGGAGATGTGCGAGATTCGGTCACCCATTTCATCCCATCATCTGACGAGATACTATAGGCCACCGGTAAAATCACTTTATTCGACGTAGTGGACAAAAAGGTGAGCATTTCCTCAACTGATCGTTCCCCGCTCGCACAGGCTCACGCATCCACACCTATGTCCGTATCCGCGGTAGACCATCGAGTCCCGATGGACGCACCACGCCTCCCGCATCAATTCACTAGCCTGGGCGTCGACGGGTACGCACATCGCGTCCGGGTCGCTTGACACGCACGTTTTCGTCTGGTCAGTCGAGAAACCGCTGTCGAACGTGCCGATTCGGCACGCAGGGCCTGGAGGCGTGAGTGCCGTGGCGTGGCTCGAGGCTTCCAAGGATAAGGGCAAACTCGCTACCGCTGGTGCGGACGCCTGTGTTCGCGTGTGGGAGGTGAAGTTGCCTGGCTAGATGCCTATGCTGGCTGGGTCATGGGTTTGTTTGCCATACCAGGTCTTCCCCTCTACTTCTGTTTGCTGTAGACGGCCGCCGAGAATTACAGACAGAATGATGCAAAAAGGAAAGTAAATGGATGTATTTATTTTGTAGAGTTTTTGCGATTTATTTTGAAATTACGTAAGTATGGTTGGAGGTTTCTTCGAGTGAACGTAAGTTTGAACTACTAAGGCTAATACTACACGTTTATGGAATGGACTGGACTTGACGGCGTTATCATGAAGCGAAGCGCACCGAGGAAAGCTTTAGAAAGCGGCAGCAGAATGGGCCCTCAAGCATCATCATGTAAACTATTTTTCCGAAGTAAAGCATATCGAATTTCATGATGGATTCATGATGAGATTTCTACGAGCTTCCACGAGGATTGGATGACAAATTAACGTGCTGTGCATCTTTATTTCGATCATGGTTGCATCCAATGCGATAAATATTGAAATATCTTGTGGCTCTTTAAGCAGATCAGGGGAAATTAGCTGGACACCATAGCCTTCCACAAAATCAGTGATCGGCATTGCTCTCGCCGTGTTTCTTTGTCAGAAGAAACATCGCCTCGATTTCTTTACCGAACGAAAGAACTCTGAGAAGTTTCATTCGTGAGATCGCATGTCATCAGAACGAAGAGAGGTGAATAGGGCATTGGTTGAGGGTTACACCGGTTTCAAGGCAATGCACTGAGAAGGCAGCCGTCATCTTGAGCGTGTTCTTGGGTGCGGGAAGGGAAGAGCCGGAGGAGTATCAACACCGTACGATGCGTACGATCCGGACGGGGTCGTCTCGCCGCTAATGAGAGGAAGGTGATGATATGATGTGTATCTTTTGCACGTTGCTTAAGAATGATTCCGAGTGTATTTCTGGCTTTCAGAGACAGGAGTCCGGCATGATCGATTTCAGATTCGAAAGTTTTGGTAGGCTCAACAAAGATAACTAGATTCGTACGTTCGTTCCGTTAGAAAGGGATGGAACTAGAAGGCGGCGGCCCAGGGCGGCCCTCGAAACTGCGCAGGGGGAGGGAATGCGAGAATATCAATGTTGGCGAGAACGAGAAGCGGTGCAATTGGCAAAGGGTAATACACATACATATACAGTAAGCGAGCGAGCGATTGTCCCTGTCACGTGTCACGTAACGAGACTTATATACGCGCTCGACTGGGCAAAGCCATCATCTCCGTCGTCGTCCATTCCCTTCTTTCCTTTGTTTACCAAGGTGCGTAAGGTTGGACTGTTGCTGACAGTTGAGCTGATCGTTGATAATGTCCTCGCAGAGGCCCTTACGATGTGTGGAATCTTTGCCTACGCTAGCTACCTTGTTGAGAAGGTGTGGCACGTTCGTAATCCCTTACGGTTTGAATAGAGCTGATACTGCAGTGCATACAGGACCGAAAATGTATCTGCGAGACTCTTTGCAACGGTCTTTCGCGTCTCGAATACAGAGGCTATGATTCGGCGGGCATAGGCATTGACGGCGACAAGCCCGACGAGACCTTCCTCTTCAAGGAGGTCGGCAAGGTTGCGGGTCTCCGCAAGCGTATCGCCGAGTCCACCTTGGATACGTCAAAGACTTTCGTTTCGCAAGTCTCCATCGCTCACACTCGATGGGCAACACACGGTGTCCCTTCCATCGTCAACTGCCACCCTCTGCGATCAGACCCGAGCGCGGAATTCACGCTCGTTCACAATGGTATTGTTACCAACTGTGCTGAGCTTCGTCAGGTCCTTCAGAAGCGCGGCTACAACTTTGAGAGTGAGACTGACACGGAGGCGGTCGCTATTCTTACGAAGTACATTTATGACTCGCAGCCCGACAAACGCCTTAGCTTCACCGACCTCGTCAAGACCGTCTTGACGGAGCTCGAGGGATCGTTCGCGTTCGTCTTCAAGTCCATCCATTATCCGAATGAGCTTGTTACTGCGCGTCGTGGTTCTCCGCTCCTCATCGGTGTCAAGACCGAGAAGAAGTTGAAAGTAGACTTCGTTGATGTCGAGTTCTCTGGTGACCCTTCGGAGGCAAAGCCGGATCTGCGTAAGTTGTACCTAGAAAATGTTTATATTTTGGGATGAACTGTTTATTTGTTGTTAAGTCTCATCTGCAACGTCTGGCCGACTCTTGGCGCCTCCTTCCAACTCTCACATTTACCGTTCCCAATCCCGGGCTTTCATGTCCGAGGACGGACTTCCTCAGCCTATTGAGTTCTTCGTCGCTTCCGATGCATCTGCAATTGTCGAGCACACAAAGCGCGTCCTCTATCTTGAGGATGACGACATTGCGCATATCGCAGCTGGTGAACTGCATATCCACCGTCTGCGTCGTCGCGACGATGGTTCACAGTCTCCCTCTCAGGCCGCGGCGACACGTAGTATCGAGACGCTCGAGATTGAGATTGCGGAGATCATGAAGGGCAAATTTGACCATTTTATGCAGAAAGAAATCTATGAGCAACCTGAATCTGTCATCAACACGATGCGTGGACGTGTTAACTTCGATGACCACAAGATTACGCTCGGTGGTTTACGACAATACTTGCATATCATCCGCCGTGGCAGGCGCATTGTATTCATTGCATGCGGGACGAGTTATCATTCTTGCATTGCGACTCGGGCGATTTTCGAAGAACTGACCGAGATTCCCATTTCCGTGGAACTTGCTTCGGACTTTCTGGATCGCAAGACGCCCATTTTCCGGGATGACGTGTGCGTGTTCCTCAGCCAAAGTGGTGAGACTGCAGATACCATCCTTTCACTTCGTTACTGCTTGGAGCGAGGAGCACTTTGCATCGGTGTGGTGAACACGGTCGGTTCGACGATTTCGCGTGAGACCCACTGTGGTGTACACATCAATGCTGGTCCTGAGATTGGTGTTGCATCGACAAAGGTAAAGTACACCTTATCTGGAGCGATGGTCATTGCTGAGGGCTTCGTATCCTTAACATTAGGCATACACGTCGCAGTACATCGTTCTGCTCATGATGGCTATTCAACTGTCCGAGGATCGCATCTCGCTTCAGGAACGCCGTAAGCAGATCATCGACGGATTGCACGCACTACCAGGCCAGATCAAAAAAGTATTAGCCCTCGACAAATTGCTTCAGCAACTCGCGACGACGCAGCTTGTTAGCTCGCGCTCACTGCTTATCCTTGGTCGTGGATTACAGTACGCGACGTGTCTGGAGGGTGCTCTGAAGATCAAAGAAATCAGTTACATGCACTCCGAGGGTATTCTTGCCGGAGAGCTGAAGCACGGCCCACTCGCACTCATCGACGAGAACATGCCAGTGATCATCATCATGACACGCGACTCTCTATACCCGAAGGTGAAGAACGCGTTTGCGCAGATCACTGCTCGTAAGGCACAGCCGATCATTATTTGCAATGAGGGTGATACTAGCATTCCGGACGGCGCCACGACGATCCGTGTACCTGAGACCGTTGATGCTCTCCAGGGTATTCTGAACATCATCCCGCTTCAGCTGCTTAGCTACCACCTTGCCGTCAAGAATGGATTCGATGTCGACTTCCCTAGGAACTTGTGCGTATTCTTTATCTAACCTCATATACAATTTCTATATCTGATTTGTTTGACCGTTTCCAGGGCCAAGTCCGTGACGACGGAGTAAACGCCGGGAATGACATTAGGTTTGATATCGCGGATACCTCGTCGGACTCTTCAACATACCTTCTATTCTTTCTTTCGTTTGAAGTTTCGATTTCGCTCAATCTCCCGGTCTGCTGGACTGCTGGACTCCCTTCAAACAAACCCCCGCCCAGTTCGTTTTTCGCTACGGACTTGCGTTGAATGGACTTTTGATAAAAAGAAAAAACTTCTTAATGGATGCTGAATGGACAATAGCTAGCTACTTCTTCTACTCCTTTCTTTCCTACTCCTCTTTCTTTCCTTTTATTTCTCGACCTTGGAACTTTTGCTGATACAGTATGCTATGCACTAGTGGTGTATATAGGTGCTGATAAAGGCCACTTGTAATGATAGAATAGAAACAAAACATGTCGGCGCCGGTGAATGAAAGGTGGACCTTATTTGCATTTGTTTGTTTGAGCTGTGGATGTGGGATCTTTGTTTGAAGTGAGGAGTCGCGATAAAGTCCCAATCTGCCGAGGATTACGTAGCCGACCTTTGGTAACCCACTGAATTGATATCGCCGCTCTTTGGTTGAGTTGGATCAACGGATTTCTGGTGGGTTTATTATTCAGTAGAGACTTGAATCGCGGGCTACGCAGTGTTGGTGTGATACTTCGTACTAGTAGTAGAATCCTGAGATGAAATGTCGTTCATACTCTCAAGGTTTTCTGTTTTTAGTTCCGTACTTTACACGGAAGGAGTCATGTATTCATATCCGTTTGTTCGGAAACTTTTCCTTTCAAAGAGCTGCTTTTCATGCTGCCACCGTTTCAGCTAGAAAACAACACGCAACGCAACGTATTCGGGTAGACGAGAGAAGGAGCTATACACTTGCGAACGTTGATCACAATGCCGCCGCCGCCAGTACGTGCGAGATGAAGAGAAGAGAAGACTCGGGACATTGAAACCGGGAATATTTAATTTAATATTATTACAGGATTAATGACGCGCGAAGATGCGTACTACAGAACAGAGAAGAGAGAGTAGCGGTATGGATATTGTATTGAGAAAGACCGCACTGGTTTCGAAGACTCCATGCTTGTTGCATGTGGAGCGGTGTTTGTTCAAAACCCGTGGCTGACTTGGAGATAGTGAGGCATGGCGAAGAGCTCAGTATACTCAGGCTGTAGTTGTGGTGAATGAAATTCGTATCGAGATGAGACTAGAGTAGAGAAGAGAAGAGGACACTTACTGTTCAATAGGCATGGACTCGATTACGGTAATAGCTATGTACGTAGACACCGAAAAAAAAAACCGAAGGCAAAGAAGATTTACGAATATTTTACGGTGATGATTCATTCGGCATTTCTTGAGTCAGTAATATATAGTACTAGTTACCAAGTCCGGGAGCTAGAAGAGTACTGTATACAGTAGCAGCGATTTGATTCAAGTCAAATAAGGTAGATAATAATGTCCGTCGCCAGAGGAAGAATGAACAACGGAGGTCGGGCGGCGTCAAGCTTGGACTTGAAACGTCATGAGCGGGCCGGATCTGAAAGACACGGCGCATAAGAAAGTAGCGGTAGAGTCTCCAAATCCGCAGCTACGTAAAGAGAAGAAAGGAAGATCCGGATGCTTTGCTTCTCTAGATCTCTTCTGCGAATCTTGGTTATGAATTGCTTGGAGACTGAGCAGTTGACTGGGACTAGAACTCGGAGAGAAACTATGTACTAGTACATTTACTCTCGAAGGCAACCCGAGTGGTTAATACGACGACCAGAACGTTAATGAGTAGTTCTAGTTCTAGTTCTACGTAGGTTGGGTTCTAGTGGTCGTCTAGAAATCGTGAACGAGTCATGAAGGAAGGAAGAAAAGAAATATGAAGTGCGCGGAGTTAACGCGACGCCGGGACAGTGGAGCCAAGGAAAGGGGAAAGGTTCTCGAACGAACGACGGGATCGGACAGGTGACGTCGGACAGCACTCGAGCGAGAAGAGAAGGAAAGGAAAGAACGGACTAGGATTGAGACAAGGACAAGGCAAGACAGATGCACACTATTTGTCTACGCTTTTCGCTCTATAGTGCGTATAGGAGGCCACTGAGCGGAGACATACGGAAGAACTCGAGGCGCATAAAGGCGGATAATATAACATAGTTGAGTTATGCCCTAAGGGAGAAGAGATGGAGTCAGGTGGTGGTCGGAGGGATGCGATGATCAGGCGTTGCTAAGATAGCACTAGGAGGGGAGGAAGTCCGAGGAGTCCATGTGGCGTGCGCTGATCAGGTCCACATCGTCGCGGTCCCTCTCGATCGCCCCGTTTCTTCGGCCTTTTCTGAGCGGGGAGCTCCGATTTGTTCTCCTCGCGTCTCCCTGTACTTATGCGTATGCATGTGTGTGTGCTCGTTCTCTCCGCGGGTCAACGCGGGTTAACTCGCAGCCACAAGAAGCTTAAAACTAGACTCGTAAGAGCTGGCAGATCCCGGGGGAGTAAGGAGGGCTTTTCTGTCACATCCCACTGTTGGGAAGGAAAGCAGAGGAGAAGCCTTGGCTGGCGCGGGAAGTGAGCACTTTCAGGTAAAGTAGAAGGGTAGAAGGGCAACGATGATGATAATTGAGAGACAACCGGGATGACGGTCATACCGGGCAGAGCAAGGCAACTAGAGTTTTTGGCGTCCAAGAAGCTTTTTCATTCGGCGAAAGAGCGTATGCGCGTCTACTATTCGTGGTTGCAAAAGGCCGACCTGAAAGTTATACTTATTGTCGCCGGTTGCGTTCATTGGAGTACGAGAGATATAAGCTTGAAGACGTCGCTTAGTATTCTAAGTGTGTGCTTGATGAGCGTTCCGCGACTGACTTCCAAGTGGTGAATTGAATTGTTGACTGGGTAGAGATGCGCTTATAAGCGAGCGCGGGGAGCGGAAGAATCTTGAGCGAGATCAGATTTCGTTACGTTAGATCTTCGTATCTTCGTGAAGATTGGATACCTGCCAGTAGATCTCCGATCGTGTTAAATTTTTTTTTGTCGGCATTATTCTTTTCTTGTTTGTGTGCCAGCTTCTGAACGCCATGTGCTGGGTAGAACGATGGAAGAGGAAGGAGTCGATGACCAAGCTGAGTTAGTATGACGCGAAAAAGAGTTCTGGGGCGAGCCTGTGTCAAACAAATGAGACGGCGCTTGAATAAAGGCACGAGTGTAATATCCCGAAAAGGAAGGCGATCAAGAGTATTCGTTCGAACGACACGACACGGACCTACAATATTAATGCTCACGCTCACGATTGAGCGAGGGTGACTGCTATCTGAGAGCACACGACGAGCGCATTTGTTCCGCTAGATAACCACGGGACCAATACGGGCGAGCGAATTGCCGAAGCGATGAATAACTTCTAACTGGCATTTATAGAATAGACAGGATGAGAAGAAGGAGTACTAGTGGAGGGTGCGCTTCTTTCTTTTCTCCTTCCTCGTGTGTTCCTATTTCAGTACCGCCAGTCAGAAGTCGTTTCGTCACTACTACTTATATAGTCTCGTCTTCTCCCTCCTTCCATTCCTCCTTTCCTCAGCGTCTGCCACCCTCCCCCTTTCCTCCTCTGCTCGTAACTCACTCTTTGCACGCGACATCCTCCGAGAGCACAACACAAACGTAGGCGCCCAGCATGGTAGATTGGCAGTCGCAGGCTGAAGTCGAGAAGGACGGAGGTGGGTCGCGTCTTTGAGATCATGCACGCCCGGAGCGGGGTGGCACGCCTCGCCTCGCCCCGGCTCGCTATGTTGCGTCCGCTGCTCTTGGTTGCTCGAGAATCAATGGGCTTTGCTGACGCGCCTGTCTGTCTCTTACTTGTCCACACACAGAGGTGTTCTCCAACCTCATGCACTGTCTCCTCGGACTTTACCTGTACGTCACGTTTGCTCCTCTCCATTCTTCTCCTGTTCCCTGTTCTCCGTGACATGAGCTTATCTGAAGCTAATTCATTGTCTGCTTTTTTTACAATCCGTAGATGGGAATTCTTCATCTCTTTGCCGTTCGATTTCGATTTCATCCTTCGGCGGAAGTCTTTCAAGTGGCCTTTGGTATGTGCAATTGATACAGTTTAGCGTTTAGTTCGGGATATATATACTGAGCTTGGTTTTATTGCGCGTTAGATATTCTACTTCGCAGGCCGCTATTCGCTGCTGTTCGCGCTAATCGGAATGTGAGACCATCTAATCAATCCCATTTCTATATGCCAATTAAAGATTGCTGATACGCGATTTGAAAGTGCTGTTTCCCTGAACGTTAGAGTGTACGTTTCACGTTTTGCGTGGAATTGAGACCTTGCCCTGACTTTAGATATGTGTGATAGGGAGGTTGATTGCCAGGCGCTGTACATCTTCAACCAGGTATTTGGGAACGCCGCGATAGGGTTCGCCTCGATCAACCTCTCCCTGCGAACGATTGCTGTGTGGTCACAGTCTCTGTACATTGTCATCCCTCTTGTGTTGATCATCCTTGGCCACTGGTCACTTCTTCTGCATGGACTTCTGATCAGCGCAGCCTGGATTCCACCCGATGGCTGCGTCATCACAAAGACGGACAACACGATTCTCGCCGCCACTTTTATCTACTCGATGTGTTTCGACTTTCTGGTCCTATGCCTCACGGCGTACAAGCTGCTCTTCCCGAGGAGCAGTCGCAGCCGGCTCGTCAACTTGATCTTCCATGACGGTCTTATCTTCTTCTTTGTTGCGTTAGTAGATCCTCATGGACTGCAATGCTTCTTGTTGCTAACGTGGGCATCATTTAGCTTCATTGCCAATCTCCTTGCGACAGTGTTCATGTTACTGAACCTGAATGCTGTGATGTCAATCATCTCCAACGTTCCTGCAGCGATCGCGTCCACGATTGTGGCTTCTCGCGCTGTGCGTCGTCTTACGAAGTTCACTGGCAAGGGACCTGAGGTGTTCACATCGCGGTATGGCATATATTGCGCATTAAGGAATTACTTCTTACCTAGATCCAATTTCTAGCGTTGGCCAAGCAACCTCGACACTTGCTTTCCGTGGAGCAGGCACCTATCGAACTCAGACTGGCACTCACAAGGAAGACGGTGTTCACATCAAGGTACGTTTGTACCTCTTTTCCCAGACCAAGCTGAGAATTCATTAATATTTTGAACTTCTTCGGCGATCGGGCTTTATGCGACCATTGATGAAACCGACTCCACTTTTATTACTTCATTTACCAAATGCGCAGATGGATACTATCACAACACTCGCAGAAGCCGAGTCAGGCGATCGGTCCTTTGTGGAATACGATGCGAGTGGCAAAATTATCGGGGAGAACTATCAGGTGGATCCGGAAAACCAACAGATCAGTGACGAGTTCAAACGTCCACCATACTAGACTGAACGCTCGGAGTGGCTGGATTCTCTCTTTGGGACTCGGACACTTTCAATGACCGAAACTTTCTTGACGAATGCTTTTCCCAACGACGATCATTACAAAACTTGCAATCGCACATGCTTGCACGCTTTTCATCAGCTTCAATTCTGCTGTTTGTCTCTGGTTTGTCCTTCTGAACTTGCGATTCATTTCATACCCGGAGTTCCTTCTGGCCACGTTTAGGATCGCCTATTCCCACGACGCTTTCCGACAGATCGTGTGGGATCATGGATGAGTGTGATCATTTCCTCATTTCTGACCGTTTCCATACCAAGTTGGCTCCAGGCTGTCTTCCTGCTTCTTCGCGCACCCTTTCTTTCTTTGCCAAGCCAAGAATTATCATTTCCGTTCATACCCCGATCCTCATGTCCACTGTGTTGTATCCTTTCGTTGTCCACGCGTTGTCGTTCATCGATTGTGCTTTTTTCAGTGTTTCTTTACCTTCGTAGACCCGAAAGGGGAT
This sequence comes from Phlebopus portentosus, assembly GCA_037892935.1. Classification (NCBI taxonomy): domain Eukaryota; kingdom Fungi; phylum Basidiomycota; class Agaricomycetes; order Boletales; family Boletinellaceae; genus Phlebopus; species Phlebopus portentosus. Next base: position 805,410 of record JAYXKI010000007.1, read on the forward strand.
GTCAGTGATGTACCATTATTCGATCGTTCATTATACAGATTTATGTAGTACCCGCGGAGTCCTAGCGGTGTGTCAGAAGTACGACATGGAAGTTGTGTGTCGGTGTGCACGTTGTCGACTTCCATGACAATGAGTAGGAGCGTGGACCGTGTGGGACGGTGACGGTGACGGTGATTGCGCTATTTTGCCTAAGTTGAAAGGAAGTGACATGCGCAGGGAATGGTCCAACGTCAAGAAGGAGTGCTAGTGTCGATCAGACCGGACTGGATTGGATTTGCGTATGGCTGAATGATTTGAAGCGGAGAATGAGAAGATCAACGTCAGTTGATGCGTGAGTCGGTACTCTTGTTGTAGTTCAATCTGTCGATCCTCCTTCCTTACTTTCTTACTTAATCTTTATCTTTATATCTTTATATCTTTCTTTGTTTCGTTCATCGTTACAATAGCCTTCGGAAACGCGACGACGTAGGCGTTGAGCAAGCAGTGTGAGAGAACTTGGAGTACCAGTACCGCTCACGCTCACGGCTCGCGCTGTCCCGTCTGTGGTGGTACCGTGATACGCGAAATGACGAGTATCGTAGGACAGGGAGCTCAGATGGCTCAGACGGCCCGGGGTGTTCAAAGCAATATTAATCAGACGCAGCGCGCTCAGGGGGAACAAGGGGAGCTGATCACGGTGCTGGTGCTGGAACTGCTGGTGCTACGGGCATTGGAACTGCAATTCATCCCCTTGGTGCTGGTGCTATGGGCCCTACCGATGTCAATATCGATACTAATGCCAGCAACGCCTCCGACGCTGCTCGGAGCAATAACGACAACCCCTCTAATACCAATAGAAGAAGCTCGACGAGCTTCCCCGCCTCCCGTACGAACAGCACCAGCGACAACAGCAACAGCAACGCTACCATAACGACGACAGAAACAACAAACGCCCCGCGCCCGAGGAGAACATCCACTTCCTCCCAGTCGATCCACGTACACGCCGAGCTGTTCATGCAGCTCATCCACGAGGAGCGCGCGCTCGCGTCTTTGGGTGTCCGCGCGGAGGTGGAAGCGCTGAGGCGGGCATTGGAGGAGAGGGAGCGGGAGGTGGACAGTTTGCGGGGAGAGGTGGAGAGTATGAGGCGCGCCTGGGCGGGGGCGTCTGTTCAGCAAAGGGGTGCTTCTGCTTCACCTACAGCTTCATTCCCATCTGCATCTCCACCCGCTTCTGCGCATACGTCTGCTTCTGGTTCTTATGGCGCACATTCGGACATACGTCTGCTCCACTACGAGCTGGAGAGCAAGAGGAAGGAGGTCGAGGCTTTGAAGAAAGTCCTGGAAGACGGGAAGGCGGCGAGGGGCGAGCTGGCGGTACCGAAGTGTGCGCTTGAGGCTGTATCGGGGGAGCACAGGAAGGCGCGCGGGGAGTTGGATAATCTGAGGAGGGAGAACGAAGAGCTGAGGAAGATGATCTCTGAGAGGAATGCAAACGCGAATCCGGAGGTACGAGTGAAGATGGAAGAGGGGGCGGAGCAGAATATCGAAAATATCAATCCAAATCCGAATGCCAATTTGAATGCGAATGCAGAAGTGGAGGCGCTGCGCAGAAGATGCGAAGAATTGGGAAGCGAGAACGAGAAGCTGAGAAAGAGCGAAGCGATCCTCCGACAGCGTATCGAGATATTCGAGAGTCTGAGAGCGAGCGCGAGTAATGCGCTACCATCTCTTGGTAACCATCCATCCATCCGTCCATACTTCTTTGTATTCGCTCATTAGGAGTATATACTAACTTGACCCGGCTTTTTTCCCTTTGTAGATCATCTTCCGGACTTGAATAATGCACTAGAAGCACTCATAGGATATCGACCTAATAGTGCTACTGATTTGAACGATGCACATGCCAAGAAGAGGAGATTGGACGAGATGCGTAGAAGCTAGGCTCGCCATCCTCGTCCTCATATTACTGTTGTTATTTTTCCATCCCGACAATCCACCGTTTTGGTAAGTTGCTGCTTATCCTTCTTATACAACCTATTTACACCGGTGTCGTATTATTGACTCTTTACTAACCTTTCAGATGAGCTCGAGGGATTATTTTATTACGCTCGCTGAAGAATTACCATTGGGTCTGCTATCGATTCGCAACTTGTTTTACGGCGCGCATTCAGATTTCCTAACCGCATCATTTCTATACCAGCAACTATTAGGCGACTACTCCACTGCCATTACGTCAACGTCGTCGTTTCCCCATGTCCTCATACTCACTCCTGAGAACCTGCATCCTTAACGACACTGCTTACTGGTCGATTGTGCTCGCATGTCGAAAAGAGGAGAACGGACGAGTTGCATGGGTTCTAGTCTTTCCATCTCACTGTCCTTCATTGTCTTACTGTGCTGACATTCTGTCGTCCGGTAAGTTGTTCTTATACATTCTATTATTCGTGATCTCGGGAAGTACAAAATTTGCCATTGACTTGTTCTCTACCTTCAGGAATGAACTCGAAGAGTACAGACAGACTCGTTGAAAAGTCGCTGTCAGCTCGTTTTAGCTTGCGTTCCCCTAGCAGCATCCTTTCTGGCAGCAGCTCTTAGGCGGCTGCTCCGCTGGCGTTGTGCTTACTTCCGCCGGAGCAGGAGGAATTGAGGGCTGTAGAGGGACCGCATTAATAATTTCAGACTGGCAGCACGAGTCGCGATCGCCTGACTCGGGCAACTTCGTGTCGTTCTTCGTCGAGCAGCATTTATCGTGACAGTCATCGTCAACAGGCTCGTCCTGGCAGCTTTGCTGGACCTGTTTCGCGGTGTATGTCAGTTAATATGTGCGGAATAAGATCGGCGAGTTTCTTTTCTTCTTACACGTTGTGGCGGTGGCCCCTGGATTATTTCACGCGTGCAGCATGCCTTTCCGGCCGGGGTCTTCGGAACGCAGCACGTGTCCTTTATCGCAAAGCGATGCAATTGCGGTTAGAAGCTTTGATTCCGGGGTTTATGTCGAGCCATCAAGACATACCGTTTCTTCGCTCTCTTTGGTCTCACACTTACATGCGTCGCCGCTTCGGCACTCGTCCTTCTCGTGGCAACATTCGCACAGGTCTCGGTATTGCTCTGCCAACTCTGCGTCTCTATCAAGCCTCGGAGGATTATGAGTGCAGCCTCCGCAACAGCCGCCGTTGAAACTGGGATCCTGGACCCAGGTGAGCATCTTCCACGCCTCGCGCGCAAAGAGGAGCCCGAGGACGATAGACGTCGCATTATCGACCCACCAGCCTCCCTTCCACAAACGGAACACAAGCGATCCAATGAACAAAACGATAGTAATCTGAATACAGGAGAGCGAGCAGGTCGCTTCACCCTCCATCGTACTACTATCGAGTCTCTTCGCTAGCGTGCGCTTGGGGAGCCAGATGAGGATCATGAGCACGAGGGCACTGGCGGAGATGATGAGCGAGGCATTGGAAGAGTCGGGCTCGGAGTGTCTCGCTAGACCGACTATTGCTGTTATTTCTGTGGCGAGCGCGAGTAGGGCGATGAGGATGCCAATACTCCACGTCCCGACTTTCTCGACACTTTTTTTACGTAGTTATCGCATCATATAAGGAAAGAGAGGGCGCCGCGTCAGCTCCAATCTCATCTCGAGTTCCGTCCGGACTGACCGTAAGTGTCCCTTTGACAAGGCGACATCTCTCTCCTCACCGGGCTTCGCCACGTTCCGGAACCGCCAGAGCACAACGGCTGCGGAGACGACTTCGATACCGGACTGGATACCGAAGAACACAAGCGAGCGCGAGGAGCTTTCAGCTCCGAGACCGACGGAGACGCCGCCCTCTGCGCCGTTGTAGATAATACTAATGATGCTTATTGCGATGGCATATTGTTGGAGGCGCCGGTAGGTAGGCATGGCTGTCTGGAGGGAGACGGTATGGCAATGGTTGAAAGGACACAAGAGAACGGGTGGGATCCCGAAGGGGAGTGATAAATCGCAGTGTATTTATTTATGTATTTATATCACTGCGAGTCACATATCTGTAAGAATTCGTCGTCAGCTCCGTTCTTATCAAAACAGAAAGAAGCTATTATGTAAGTCTAGAAGCAGGCAGGGAACGTTCTCGTGATCGAAGCCAACGACAGGCGGGCGGAATCATTCAGTCTGTAATTGAATCGATTATCACTATATATGTAATTAATTTCGTCTTGTAATACAAAAGCAACTTCTGACAATGTAAAGCCACGGCGAGTGGGCTCAACTAGGGTTCCGCGCGTATATTTTCAGCTTCATACACATACGGCCGTATAAAATATGCGCGTATATTTGTCTTTGAAGCAAGATACGCATACGCACGTATAATATATGGCGTATACGGGACCACACTGACTAACATGATATTTTGACCATTACATCTCATGTTCAAGCCTCAAAAGTATTTACATGACATTCCTTGACTTAAGACAACTTATACAAGTATTGATAAACTTACAAGAGCAAGCGGCGAGGAGGGTTGGGAACCACAACTGAAAGTCAGTCGTAGTTCCCACGCCTCAGTACCCTTGATACCGTACCAAACCTGGTAATCAACTGTTGAGACTGGGATCCAACACTAAGGTTTTGGTGAGCGGTTGCTCAAATTGGTAAAAGTGGTGGCTGACTTTAATGGATCCGAGTTTTGTTACTGGTTTCAGACCCCGAAAATACGCGGTATGCGTGAAATTTTCTGAAACTATACGCATACGAGCGTATAAATACGCGCGTATATTTTGACTGCTCGAGCTGATACGCATACGGGCGTATAGCGTATACGCTATATACGATACGCTGCGGAACCTAGGCTCAATGACCTACATAAGCCGAGCACACTGTATCTACGGTATACATGCCATTTTCCCAATACTCGCAGTTCAGAAGCTCCAACTAGGAAGTCAGCAGTATTGAGTATGAACTTGTAATACATGCCTTCGCAATCTATAAAATGGATGATAGGCTTGAAATATGTTGGTGTCCACCTGTTGCATCGGAAGACGACCGTTGCAAGTCCTGAGTCTGAGCGAAAGTAACTCGACATTCCAGGGAACGAATAAGAAGGTCTTAGCCAGATGGGCGGCATCTAGACATCTGAGTCCAGGATCGGGCTGCTGAATATCCGGGAACGAATGCAGTATATGTAGCAGCATTACTTAAGAGGATAGCTGTTCGAGAGGCTCCCAGAGATCGAGTCTCAATCGGCGGAGGGCGGGGATGAGCGTTTTCCCTATCAGAGCACACGCGAGGCCAAAAGCCAACTCGTCCACGATCGGGATGGAGAAGGATTCAAGTCTTGGAATATCTGCAGGCGGGATACTGTGCGCGCGATGTTCCCTGAACTTATCTTTATTTGCTATGATAGCAAGCTCCTTAAGCGCTTCGGCCGACGAGAGGAAGGTAACCAAATCTAATCCTTGAGAGTGAGGAGGATCTTGTCGCGTCCTTCAAATCCATTCACAACGTCGCAACAGAGAAGCTTGGGGAATTATAGAGGCAACCACGTTTCGTAGGTTAGCCATTCCGACTTCTTCATACAGATCAGAGTGCCTTAGAACTTCTATTTTTCGGGTCGGTGTGCGCATCTTGAGCGTACGAAGAACAGCCCATTCGTCGCTAGAACCGTTTTTCTGAGCCGTTCCGAATTGCATCCCAACTCCGTCGCCAAATGGTTGAGGGCATTTAGGGCGCTAACGGAGATGTCTTTCAAGTCTCCCATGCGTTGAGGATTTCGTTGGTCAACAATGCCAGCAGTGCTACAGCTGAAACAATATTTATTGAACGATAGATATAGAGAGAGAATGCCAAAGAGGCTCAATCCTTAACGCACAGTTCAATTAATTCTCCGAGCTTTCTTTCTGTCTCTTCGATGTCAAGAGCTTCAAGCGCTTGCTGGCAAGCTACGTCTGATAGTCACGGTGGTCGAGGAAGATGGACGAAACAAATGAGAAAGACCTTCCCGATACAGTAAACGTTCTCACGCATGATTATCGAAATTCGATCTGCCATTCGAATTTGCCCTGCGTCTATCTTGCCACAAACCGCCAATATGACGAGCAAGATCTTCGTCACTGGCGCATCAGGCGTGCTCGGCGGCGCTGTCTACGCCGCATTCAAGAACTCTGGGCATTATGTCCTCGGGCTCTCTCATTTGCGGTCGACTAACGAGCTTGTGAAGCTTAATCTGCTGGATAAGAATGCCGTTGAACGTTTATTTGAGGAATATAAGCCTGACTGTGAGTAGTCCAAAGTGTGAAGAGCGGCGATTGTAAACTGATGAGCCCATACCCATATTTATGAATGGTGCTCGTTAGTGGTGATTCACTGTGCAGCGGAGCGTAGGCCAGACGTCGCTGACAAGGTGAGGAAACCCATTTCACGCGCATATAGTCAGTCATTTCATGTGCTGCCTTCTGCAGAATCCTGACGCGACACAGAAGGTCAGAGTTCTACATTTACTTTTCTCATAACGATCTCTGAATGCCGCCTTCTTGTCTCCTTGCTTCTGTCGTATACCCATAGTAGCTCAACGCCTCCGTCCCCGAACACCTCGCACAGCTCGCTCGTCGTCTCCGCTATCAGCTTGTGTACATCTCAACGGACTACGTTTTCGACGGCACTTCTCCTCCATACGCGCCTTCTGCTATACCGAATCCTGTCAATTTGTACGGACGGACGAAAAGAGATGGCGAGATCGCAGTTCTCGCTGCTGCAGCGCAAGGAGCAAATGTAGTTGTTTTACGAGTACCTGTTCTGTGAGCTTTGTTTACGTGCCATATCGTTCAATATCGATATAATACTGACGAGGATTATACAGGTATGGACCTACACCGAAGAACTCAGATACAGCAGTAAATGTTCTATTGGACGTCGTACAGGACCAATCAGGGAAACAATACAAGATGGACCACTACTCGACTCGTTATCCGACTAACGTTCTTGACATCGCGAAATTCCTCGTACGTCTCTCCGGCAAGTGCTCTCTCTCCCTGCAGATCCCAGGAATAACAACCTAATCATAATCTGTTGCTCAATCGAACGATACGTACTACCTATAAATAGCGTTACGCAAGCCCTTCCCACCGATCCTACACTACTCTGCACCGGAGCCGTTCACGAAATACGAAATGTGTCTGGTCTTCGCATCCATACTCAATCTTCCACACGCGCACATCATCCCAGACGCGGAGGCCCCAAAGGGTGAAGCAGCGGCGTCTCGCCCGAAGGACTGTAAGCTGGATACGAGCGAGACGGAGGCTCTTCTCGGAGGACCAGGTAGTCTGGATTGCTGCATCTTTGAGGAGTGGTGGAAAGAACACTTGGGAAAGGGAGGACAAGCTAGCAAGGATTGAAGCAAGCAGTTGAAACAATGTTGATAGGGAAGACGCCTCAAAGATGATCGCGGACAAAGTGACTATGGCTTCTATGTATATCGAGAATAATCACCCAAGGACACAAGGTTGGCCGATACCACTACACAAAATCCCCGTCGTAGTTTCGTTCACTGTAATTGATATCTTTCGGTTCTTTTTGATACAGTAACGTTTGACGACCTAGGTGATGGACCTTTAATCTTGAGTTCGCTGAAGTTTCACGAAGATCAATCCAGTTTTCTTTGCCTTCTGACCTATCGACGGACGGATTGGCAAAACAGGACACCGCGGCACAGGATTGGTTCGGTTGTGTCTTCGAACTTCCTACCGAGCTGAAAGCAGGTGAGCACAGTATCAGGTCCGTTGAAAGCCGCCAGAAAGGCAAGTAGCCAGACATGCTGTGACTGCTCAAATACAGCTCGGGCGACAGGTTCAACGAAATTATGGAGGTTCGGGACCTCCTTAGAGTCAAGCCGAGCGACTAGAGATGCTTTACTTAAATTTTGCAAGAGATCCGGAGCGTCCGAGTCCGAGCCAAGTAATGCTCAACAATGGTGCTCCATCCTTGACCTTACTAAATAAGGTATTCTATAGGGTCATCGTGCTACGGAGATGGTGCTCAGCCCGCTTTGTCAAAATGAAACCACTATGGACCCTTCAAGCCAAAGTGCGAGGGAGGATTTGACCTCCGAGACAAATATTCACAGAGCGGATAGCTGTGGATCACCATTTCAAAACCGTCTATTCTGCGAACAAAATCAATTAGACTGAACATGGAGCACGATGTACATCAGTCCAAAAAGAGAGTGGACTTGCACCACCATAGCCTCATCCATTCCGTACCTTCGCAGAACAAGAAATTTTCTGCACGCCTGCATATCGCCTCGCTTTTGGTATGTACCGTGGTGGTCTGGCTAGAAGTGACATCGTAAAGTATCACCGCCAGGACTGCATGTCGGCCGCAAGCATCGAGTCTAAGGATGCGAGGTAGACACGACTGATAATGGTATAGTCACTCGCTATCCTGATTTTCGCATGAGGTTTTCCAATACGGTGAACGCCTGTTCCCGCGATAAAGGGAGATGAGACACCACGGCATCAGACGGCGGGCTAGCATCTCTTCCGGACATAGTGGCATGCACGATCAGTCGAGCTACGACTTCGCCCATCTCGACAAGACAAGCAACAACAATTAGCCTGTAATCAAAACGGTCAAAAATTTCCAGAATATCAACGGCCTAAGGAGTATCATCGGGAGTTCATACCAAATAATAATCCACGTAATTCGCTCCATAGCGTTTCCGTTCAGATGGCTGTGGATCAAGTCGAGTAGATCACTCGCAACGGCAAGCTTCTCGTTGAGCACTGTCACTCTTTGGCTGATCTCCATGTACTCTCTCACGGCATCGTACAGATTTCTCAGGCTCGCCTCGCTCCAAAAGAGCTCGGGGACGTCAAGAACGTTTGATACAAGGTTTACGTCGCGCCGAAGTTGGAAGAGGCGTCCTGTGAGCTTCAAAGCATCTCGTCGATGTAGACGTAGCTCGCCTGTTGTGGCCAATGTTCGCGGGATAGCAACTGTACGTGGGTCGGAGAGAACTAGAGCGGCTTTTGACTCGTATCGCGCCAAGAGAGTGGATTGAGCGAGGGCATGGGCGATGGAGATCTTAAAAAGGTGCGAGTGGGATTTGAACGCTGACAGTGATCTCTGGTTAAATGAAAAAAAGGTGAAAGTGGAGAGACGCACTGAATAGGTCATTATATATTCGAGGGTAGGCGGCATAAGGATCGTACTTAAAAACAGTCAGTGTCATAGTATTGCAAGACGGTGCTGGCCTTAAAACTCACGGCATAATGGCATTCTTCTATTTCCCAATCGTCCCCTCCAATTTTCCGGACGAGGACTCCCGCATGATCAATATCTTCGATAATTTCGCGTTCCTGGTTCTCTTCCAACCCATAAAATACCACAACGCCATACGTAAAGAAGATGACTTCTGCGACTTTGTCGAACGAAAATGTCTTCCCTACCGAACGTGGTCGCTCTGCTGTATTGTCAGCTTGAAGTGTATTGCGCTGGTCATCTGGAGAGCTCGATGGAATGAAGCCTTCTGAATCAAATCCATCGTTTCCGGTTTCTGGAGCGAAGTAAGTTCCTTGATACCCGTCTTCTTCGGCCTCCGAAAGGGCCGACAAGAATGATTTTCCACCAGGTATTTTAGGAGGTGACGAAGATCGCACATTGATATTCGAGTCGTAGCCAGGGAGAAGTGGTAGATGATACATCTGAATGATGTTCCATTAGTAAAAAAATAGGATTGACAGCAATAGGGAACTTACGACATAGAGGGCTTCATCAAACACGCGTGGCGATACATTGTGCTCTCTCTTCAAAAAAGCCGCAAGTAGTTTCATACGGAAAGATTCCGCGATGCAGTACGCCGTTAATCGTTTATAGCCTGCCCGATTTCTCTCCGTCTTGCTCATCCGTTCACCCTCGCTCTTCACATCGGACGCGCCCTTCTGAGTAATAAGCGTTGCACTCGTCTCATCCTCTAACTCTCCTGGAAGGGGTTTTGTTTGCGGTTCCGATGGTAAGACTACAAGCTTTGTCGAGGTCTTCGAACTGCGCTGAGCCTTTGCCCCGCCATCGTTTACGTTAGCAATACCAGCGGCGCCTGAGGTACCAGCACTCCCAGATGCCCGACGAGAGCTGTTTTCTTGTATTGTAGATAGTGGTGATCTGCCTGTACGCGCAAGCAAGATTGACCCAGACCTCTTTCTTGTGACCGTTGAACGCGACATGGTCGTCGAAGAAAGAGTTCGAGTTCGGGAGTTCAATAATGATCTATGATGATCCCCATAAAACGACATGTCGATCCTTTCCTTTCCTGATTCATTCACCGGAGAAAATATTCAAATTCAAAGACAATATTAATATGAATCCAACTGGTACTAGTACTGTAACTTACTGAGTGTTCAATGAATGCATTTCACAGAGTCGATGGTATACAAGCAGCTCCTGCCTCGGCCCTCAACAGCAGCAAGCTTCTATCCGTTACTTGACGTATTACTTATCTGCTACTGGTGAAACTACAGTAGTATTCTCTGTTGCGCATTACGAGGCTAGGGTGTGCGCTAATAAGTCGAGCTTCTGGAGACAACTCTGAATTAGCAAGAAAAATCCGTCTTGGACTCAATGGGAAATAGAGCTCTAAATTGGAACTCGTAATCTTCGCGATCAGGCCAAACTTTTCACAAGCCCACCCGACTTAACGGAAGAAATTATATTCACTCGGCTTTTTGAATAAAGTTTCGGGAGATGGATTGCGCCTGAGCAGAACGTACGGCACATAAGGAGCGAAAAAGGCTACGAAGCCATTGATAAATATCGCAGGGGTAAGGAAGTGCATCGGCACAGCGTATACTTCTACCAGTCTACAAGTAGAAATGCAAATCGGTCGTACTTTTGTCAGTCATCTAGGACGACGTAACGACTGGCCGGTTGATATTGCCTCGCCAGGCTATTCAAACTCTATTCTTGCCTGTTCTTCAATGCAATAATGCTACGGTGCTCGCATGCTCAATAGCGTATCGGTGCGATAGGTTCTGCGCGAACTGTGCTCAGATCGACGGCTTTGTCTAGCGCTTCGTCAAGCTCTCCGATCAGCAGGCTGTAAGGTAATTTAAGGTCAGTAGCAAGAGTATATAAGATTACACAGTACATACATTTGGTCGCCTTTTACGAGATATAATCCCAGAGGAACTTCTTCGACGCCTTCGTCCATGCTGTATATCCTCTCCACAGCCTCCGATAGTACAATATCCGACCGTTGGTCATAACCAGACAGGACACCCTAACAACAGAAAAATAGACGAGATATATCAACACTTGCATCAAAAACGTTTAACTCACGTACGACAATGGTTCGTCCGTCCTGAAGAATCAGGAGAACTCGATCTGGGCACGAAATGTCAGTTCCAAGGATTGAATATAATTCATTTGAAGGACGAACGATCAACGTATCCCGCAAGACTGGACATATTTAGCCCCTTCTATAACCGCGGACACTGCTGATGAATTGCACCGAGAACCCACGAGTCTTTGTCGTTGTCGGCAAGTATTGTCGTGTCGTCACAGTAAGAACAGCTGTCACGCTTTCTTGTGATGTAACGCACGCGTCGTGTACGCGATCACAGTCACGCCTTACTCGAACCGCCATGGCGCCTTTGCCTCCTCGCCCTCGAACTCCTCTCCGTCGTGTCTCGCAAGGATCTCTACGGGCCCTCTCTCGCTCGGGATCATTTCCAGATGCGCCTGCAGGTCTTGGGTTCCTCGAGCCTGCCATGTCCGAACTTGCCGACGAGACGGATACATTGCATGGCAATCTCGCAGGCTTGCACGCGTTAAGCAACTCGTTGCACACGTTCAACGAAAGCTTTGCGAGCTATCTGTATGTTATGGAGATGAACGCTTTGACAACGGACTGGCCTCAGGTCTGTCATCTATAATCACGATCTCTGCTTTACCTATGTTCTCTTCAGGCTCCGACCGAAACATCGTATCAGTTGGCGAAAAAACGTGCCGGTATGCCTTGTTGCATTGTGCACTACTCGCCTTCCGGCTGAAAAAACTTCTTAGAGGATGACGCAAGAGCTGCACAGGCGGCACTCCGTGCAGCGGTGGAAGCAGCAGAAGCAGCAGAAAAGGCTGCTGCCGCCGAAGCAGAGGAAGCCTTGCTAACGATACGACAGTCGTTAGCGCGTCCGCCGCTCCTCCATCCAAAATGAAGGCTCCTTCAGGTATACTCAAGCACCCAGCGGGTCTGCCCAAGAAGAAACCGAAGCCGAAGATGACTGCTAAAGAGAGGCGAGAGCGAAGCGTATGTTCTGCACAGTCTCCGTCCATCGCTTCTAGTAACTGGTTATTTAGCTCGCGATAGAGAAAGTCGTGATGAATCTTCCTCTGGAATACAGAGGCCAGGACCCCGTAAGTGCACTTATCATGACGGCCTTTCAAAACCCAGACCTCCTTTCCAGAGTCTCCGAAGACACGTTGAATCTGTCATTGAACTTCTCATGGACAACCCGACCGGTCTCGAAAGTATGTCTAGATATGTTCATACTTACTCGAGTCCGTCGACTGAATATATGTTCAAAGTGATAAACTTCGCCAAACTTCCTGACCTCAATCAAGCTCGGGCCAACAAGTGTCTCCTAGCGCTCATGAACAGGAAGATTGTAACCAAGGATAACAGCTCTGTATGTTTCTTTTTTTTGTGGCCGAAATGTTATCATCTGATGAACGTGATGCAGGGTAGAATCTCATACGTTTGGCACGGCGTAGCTGAATGAGCAGTTAAACGGGCGATCGTTGCTATGGTCGACTCAAAGACTTGATTACGATAGCAAACTCGATTTTCTGGCACAAGCCCAAAGTGCGCGCTCATACAAACCAGTCACCTTACAGACCAAATCTGATATCAGAAAGTGGCCATTCGGTACCAGGAGTAGAACGCGATGAGGGCCCTCGAAGGATATTGAATTGCTCGATGAATTATGGAGAGTGGAATATGCGGCACAAACACCGACGCCTTCGATGGCTCAGCATTGTGTATCAAGTATCGTTATAAATTCGCACATTTCTTTTACTCTTCGCCTCTGTATTTCTAGTTATATATCTCAACAGGGCAGTGTCGCGTTATGTCACGTCACGCAAATTGACCTTACCACTTAGCGCCTCAAAACCTGTTAGAAATCAGCTCTAGTCTCTATTCGGGTTGATAATCAACGCATTCACGAAATCCTTGAAACCTAAAGTCTCCATGAAATCCTGCTCAGTTGTATTTACAAAACGGATTTCGACGATATTTACGAGTCGAAAGAGTACGTCTGAATAGCATGATCTAGATATTCGTGCGATCTAGCGTCCAAAACACGAACTTCCATAACTCACTCAATCACGTTTCAATTTAGCTTCGATTATGCTACAGCTTGATATGATGGAATCCGTTTTTGATTCCACATGAAGTCGTCTGGATCTGTATTTCACGCGGTCCGTTCGTTTCTGCGCTTCTTCATCTTCCGCAACGCCCATCGACCCCGTACCATCCAACGAGAATAGCCACGAACACTCCGACAATTGCCGCGCCAATGTATCCGGATTGGTCAGCTGCCTGCATGAGAAAGTAGCGGTAAGAGGGTTGGTTCCGCATCAGAACTTACGAGTTACCTTGGCCCACGCTCTCCACCAGCTGCCGGCAAGTCCACCTCCGTCTGGGTCTTCTGCTGCGCGCTGACATGGATCACAGTTTTCACCAATTAAAGCCATGATAGTGATCAGGGAGATACTGAATCCGCATCCGGACATAAATTCGCGTATTCAGTATCACTGTAAACTCGGCACAATTTGGCGAGGAAACAAAGTACCTGAATGCGACAAGAATGCTAATGAGCGTGAGTGCAATGCTCAGGTCCGACATTGTATGCTGTTTCACTCGACGAGCCCTCTGGGTCAGCACTGATTCATCCCTCTGTCCCGTTCATCGTTGTGAAGTAAGTCCGGCGTAGCTTCAATATCTTCGATTATGCTATTCGGCTTAGATGTCTTGACGAGGGCCTCTGGCTGAGACGAGCTAATATGATCAAGCGGTGATACTGGGGCTGGAGTGGCATCATCTGGGGTGATGTCCTCGACGATCTCCGAAACGTTTTTTCCGGTCGGGATCCGTTTCTCTACGAGTGCAAATGCACGATCAGGTACACCAGCGTATGCATAAAGCATGAGAACGGAGTCTGCTGAATCGACGAGCGTCATTCCCGCCGTGAAAAGAAGCTGTCATGAAGCTTCATACATCTAAAGATCGCGTGTTTATGATTGCAGCGTACCGGCAGAATAACAATATCGTGTCTTGGAATTCCCTTACCCTCAGCGTCTCTCTGGGCGAGAGCGGTGACGGCAAGGAGAGCGATAGATGAAGCAGTATCAAATCCTAAGGTATGCAAAAGAAGTAAGTATGATTCGCTTTATCTAATGCGCAAACAAACCGAATCCAAACAGCACACCGACTGGATACATCTGTGCAGTATTTGATGTCAGCGGAAAATAGTATACATGGAGATGTCCAATCGCACCTTCCACGGCCTGTCCACAAATCTTGTAACAGGACCGAGGATTTTCATCATAACAGTACTATATGATTTGTCTTCTTCATCTTCGCCTGCTTCTGCAACTCTCTGGACAGTATGTTAAGTATATTCCGGTCAGCGAGTGCTTCAAGAAGAGAACACACCTTTCTTCGTCGCTTGCGGATGATTTTGTACAGGATGATAGAGTTCGCCAGACCAATGATAAACAGGAATGAACCGCTGACTGCGGCCCCGACAATTCCACCAACATCACCGACGCCAGATATTCTGTCGTATACATCCGTGCTGATGGCAATTGCGATGTTCTGAACTTGTGTCAGCCTATTGTTCGGGGACGGGTGACTCTACTCACGACAACAATAACAATAGTACTATGTCCCAGGGAAAAGAAGAGTCCGCATGTTACGGGAAGCTGACCCATACTGATAAGGCCCCTGGTAGCGTTATCTATTGCACTGAAACGAAAATAAGAAATGGGAACACGAAGATTCGATCTTTTCTGACCTGATGTGATCTGCGTCAAGGCCTGAAAAGGTATGCTGGTGAACATAGCTGCATGTAGTTAGGCTCAGGATGTTGCGAGACCTCACCATGACGAAGGCCGATCGTCTAGAAAGTGATATTAAGGTTACAGGAAATAAATTAAGCTAATTGAACATACCCATGCGAGAAGGGCTAAGTTCAGTGTGCTTCGCGTCTCGTTGCGTCTCCCGAATGCGATTCCAGCAGCAATCCAGCAGACGGCATTTACGACCAGCTCAAGGAAGATAAGAAGCAATGATCTCCCAAAAAGAGTTAATTTCCACTTGAGACATGGATCGCGAAGCAGAGTTAGGGACCGTGTAGACGGCATAACGGATGTTCTGAACACTCCGAACTTGCTATGTCGTTCTCAGCTTCTGAACGACGAAGCCAATATATCAGCGAGTCTGGAATCTGCGAGGACGACAGAAGCCAAGCTGCTGTATAGAGGCTGATAGCTTATCTTCGTTCGTTCGAATTGAGACTGAGTCGGCACGAGCCGAGTCGGAGTTTACACGCTTCCCCAGATCGACATGATTCGCGTCCGTTCATGTTCGGTAACCACAATCATGTTTTCTCGGTCTCTATCTTCCTTGGCCATTTCTCAACAAACCTTTCCGCTCTCAGGCGCGCGGGATTCGATAGCGTTGATGACCTCGGCTCGCTTACTGCTGAGCAGCTTTCCGAGGGTGAGCAGTTTGTCGCTTTTGTGCGGGTTAGAGATGTTCAAAACCGCAGAACTGAAAATCCCGACGTTTCTATGCGAGGAAATCCTACGGGCTTCCCGAAAACCATTGCCCTCATTGACGCAGCCAGCTGCAACCTTGTTGAACTCGGCTCGCTCGGTGTTTTCTGTTCCGGACCCAATGAAAAATCTTCTTGATCGGGAGGTCTAAAGAAAGGCCATATCTTGGAGCTGAGCGGACCACCTGGCAGCCCGAAGGAAGCCGCGCTTCTAGAGATACTTCGAAGTGCAGCGTTGTCCTCGGAAGATGTGATACTATTAGGTAGGATCGATTTCCACGTGGAAAATCGTAATGATTGGCTGACGCTCATTTCAAGATACGCAAAATATGACGATCCCGTCGAGAATACGGACTGCATTGAAAGGTCAACTGCATGTCCTTGGCTAAGTATGGGTTTGCGCTGAGCATTTGATGTATAGAAGTACCCGAGTCTCTGGACCGAGTACATTATATCAAGTGCTTTTCCTTGCCAGAGCTCATGGGAATCTTACATTGCATCTCAGACTTACTTGATGAACATCCAAAAGTGGGTCTCGCTATTGTCCCAACGTATTGAGAAATGGTCAAAGATGGATTGTGCACTGCTTTAGACCTCACTCCTTGTTCTGAGACACGTTTTCTTTCCTGTTTCATGCTACGCCGATCAATAGTAATTCGAGAAGCATCGCTTTTCGAGCAGATAAAAGCTATCCTTGCGAAGGTTTGCGCGTCGAGACATCTTACCGTTGTTATCACGGTGCAATTGGCTACGAAAATGATCGGCGCAGACGGTGCCATCGCAAACTTTGACACAGCAAAAAAGGCTATCATGGTACCACAGCTCGGTAAGTCAGATTACTTTTCAGACCTAGCCGTTCTGTCTTAACACATACGCAGGCAACGCGTATCTGCCATCAAGCAGATCCCATCGGTTGATCTTTGTCCCTACTTCTCCGACGACAGGGTACATTCTGCGTTCTTTCCAGTATCACGATTTTGACTATAAAATTGAGAAAGGATTATCCGACTTCTGTCGTCTCCCTCTCGACCGGCAACGCGGTTGCAGACAGAGCTGGTGCAAGAACCCTACGAAATGGTCAGTTGGACGCGGTACTAATTTCGCAATATTGAAACTCAATGCTTTTTTTATAGATCAACGGAGGTCTATGTAGGCCCTCTGCGGGTTTATCCACACAATGAATACTCGAAGAACATATTTTTATCCGGAGGAGGACGGAAGTAATTCTAGTGTCTACTACAGAATCTGTACTTTTCTGTCGCCGATGATCCCGTCAGATGTGGCCACAGCATGCATTTTGCGATCATGCTCGAGCATTGGTATCTGTCCCACAGGCAAAATCTGCTCTCGCAAGGAGAGTGCAACTATTTGGGTATACATTTTCAAAATGCTGCGGCCGTTATTCCAAGCGACAATGACTCACGCAAAGTGGGATGCCGTGTACTAGAATACGTATCTATAAAGACGTCGTAATAACCCTTTCCATGGCCTAATCGGCATAACGTCTCATCAAATGCGACTCCTAGCCAAGCTCGGGTAATGAACTGATCACAGATGTCGAATACTCAAACTCTTACCTGGTACAACGATCAAATCGAGAGGCTCCGCATCATCATCGAGAGCTAGTATTCATTATGAGAGTAACATAACCTCTAGAATTGCCGGATCGTACCGCATGTTCTTCTTTTCCCTTTGTAATCAAAGTCAGGCTCTTTTATACCCCACACCCCAGATGGGAGGGATTCAAGATCTTCAAGATTGTATAAGCGAAGGAAGTCCATCCTTCTTTCCTTACCGCTCGTGATCTTCGGAACGTAAAGTGATTTACCTGGAGATCGAGAGTGAGTAAAACGAAGCATTGCATCGCAACGAGATATCCATACCCGATCGAAGAATCTCGAGTGCAATGTTCGTGGTATCGATCTCTCCCCTCATGCTGAGGTAACAGCTGATTGCTTTGCTTTTCCGGAAAGCCTCCGAGGAAATGACATGTCTGAACACAGCTTCCGCTGCACGGCAAAGATTAAGATCGAAGAACTCCGTAAGTTCATAAGGTCTGTACAGTATATTATCAAGTTCCTTACACTGGGCCCGCACATCTGCATCAGAAAGATTGCGAACTATCTCCGAGACTGCTTGGCGAAGCGCCTTCTTCGTGCTTTCTACTGAACTCGCTCGGGAGACTATCCGGCCCGCGGTGCCACAGATCGAGTAAGTCATAGATAAGATAGTCTAGTACTACGGAGTCCTTTGGTTTTGATATGATATGAGTATCTTCAGCGATTTTTGTTTAAGTGATGCAGCGGGCCCAAGACAAATTTTACACGTGAGACTATACTGCTTACGTCATGGGCCTTGCCTTGTTCTGCCTCCAGGGAAAATGATGGTATACAAGCGCTGGTTGTATTGTCACAAACTACATGATTCATTTGAATTTTCCCAAGGATATTGGACGCCACTAAACTCTCTTTCGAGGGTGTCTGTCGACACTGGCTCGTGATTGTGGCGGAAGTCAAGTTCACAAAACGAAGTCAAGTTCGCAATGGGATTGCAATAGTCTTTCTAAATCTAACTGATATTCTCCGGGAAAACACAGCGCTTTTCAATCACCTGTTGCCCTCAGAACTTATTGCGGAACATGATTTTAACACTGAAGCGAAATTACCCAACCACTCGGAGTCACAGGATGTGAAACGCAGGCGCGAAACTGGAGGTACGTCTAGGTACGTGCAATTTGGATTCTCCAGAGGGCGAATCTTCAGCCAGACTAACCATGTATGAAGTGTCTCACCAGACGTTTGGCTCTTTGCAACTCTTCGATCCGATTTCCGACTCGAGCAGTATGATATTGAAAGAGAAGGTGATCAAGCAACATCAGAGGGTGCTCAATAGTCTCCCGGTCCATCGATCCTCTATTGAATTGGATGAATTGGATTGGAGTTTAGAAGCCGCTAAGAACGGTTTCAGGGACTACGTCCTATCATAGTATGCTCAAAAGGAATACAATACCGGACGCATCATAGTCCCTGAGAAGATTCTCAATTTGCCCAAGCCACCGATGCGCACGCGGGCACCACGCACCTGGCACGTTGAGTTGCTGACTCCACAGGAAGGCCTGGTGGACTTACTACATCCCACCGTGAAATCTTCAGATCTTTGCGTTCCTCCTTTTCAGACTTTTCTGCGCATTGCTTTTAGTGATAAATTGGATTGATAAGAACACCAAAAAGGATCCAATATAACCCTTCCATTGCGATACTAGAAGGCTGATAGCTACAGCATAGTACTCCAAAGCAAAGCATTTCAAATGGGCGGCCGTTTTCTTATTATATAAAGCGCCTTTATGTGATATGGACAAAGACCAATACGAATGCTCCAAGCTTCTAATGAAACACCATGCCACTTGAGCTTTTCATGTATTCATCGGAATTGAGAAGTCTGACGCTACCGAACTATCGCACTGACAAGACCGGCGGTTGGCCCATGCTTATAACAAGCGGATATTCTCGGAAACACCCTGGGTATATGGCCTAGACGTCGGCGCGCACATCAGAAGTGACCTTCGTTGCTTCCAAGATAGGCTTGACGCGATGAAAGTACCTGTATATCAGATAATCGCGCGTTGTTGAGATCTTCCCTTCTCCCCTTAAGCGCGCGATTCAGAAAAACAGCGGACGCCCATGAAAGAAGACACGGAAGCATTCATGAAATTTGATTTCAAACGCTCAACGTACATTCCTAGACGTCATAACCAACGAGTCCCCATTATCCTCAAGAATGTCTTTCATTTCGTTGCTTGGCGATCGGTTATTAATTCGTTTGAATGGGTTCGGGACGCCCGTAAATCGGCCGCAGCATTTCTATCTCTGACGATCCAGTCAGCGACGGCGATGAAATCTAAGTCCGTATCAATTGAGATCATGAATATGTATATATATTACGGGGCATGGGTGACCCGGTCATGCATGCACCAGCGAGTCACGCTGACAGAACAATAATGACAGACTAGAAAGTGAAATCAATTCGAGCATCTGGCAGTCAGGCGCTATGTTCAGCGAGACTTGAATGAAGGCAAGGAAGGAAATATAAGTACCTTCCTCTCGTTTAGTTCTTCGTACTTCATCCATGAGTCCTCGTACATGCGCGTCAAGCATTTCGACGTATGGCTTTAGCGAAGTGCGCTCCCAGTCTACTTCAGAGTCAGTTTGGACCTTGGGAAGTGCAGAAGAGGTCTTCTGACCTGAATGGTGCGATTGTTGAATGCCATCCGTACCAGCGTTCGTCTCTAGATCGTCAAGCTCGCGAAGGAGCTGGCCAACACTGGGAACAGTCTCAGGATCAAAGCGATCCACATGAAGGGGATCAACGGGTACGCAGACTCGGCCCGTAGCTGGATGCGTGCAAAATGGAGCCTTTAGCAGATGGTTTCGGTGCTTTGAGACTTCTGCATCTAGACGTGGGTACGTGTATTGGAGTACGATGTCTTCAGATGCGCGGTAAAGGGACTAAAAAACGCAATGCGCACGTACATGTAAAGATTAGACATAGTAAACAAGACAGAAAGGAAACCGATACTCACATTGTTTGTATCCTTGCCGCTCGACTTTGCCTGGGAAATTTCCCGCTTAATATCTTCCCATTTCTCTTCAGAAGTTTTGGAGCTCTCAGCCCATCGCTTCCGCAATCGTGCCTCAACTTCCTTATCTCCAAGAAGTTCCAATAATATACTTGTCTGCTCCGCGGTGGAGAAGCAGTTCTGATCTTGTAGGACAAGCCGAGGGAAATCACCTCGAGCGATTTGTAAAGCCGACCTATGTTATTCGAGAACTTGGTCAGTAGCAAATTATGAGAAAAGTGCATGTAGACTGACTGCAATGATGGGTGCAACTGGCGATTAGGCTGACCCCTGACATTAACTTTCTTGGCCATATCCTGCCCTCCTTTGATCACTTCCAGCCAACCCATAATGGACTTGCGTTGTTCATCCGTCAATTGCAGGGCTTCTTGATCTGATATCCAGCAATGAATTCCGCGACGACCGGAGTATACCCACAGGATGTGTCGAAACCCAAGGTGTTCTCTCAAAGCGTGGTCAAGAATCTTGACAGCAACGGCGATGAAACCCCAGCATCGTTTGCATATTCCCTTTCCGGAGCAACACGTACGAATTTCGTCATAATCAGTCATATCGATATCAAATACGAGTTCTCGCTGAAGCGGCTGAAGGGCGCCTGGACGGAGGGTTTTCTTGTCGCGCGGTCTCGCATTGTACACCGCACCGATTTCAAAGCGACTGGGATTCAGGCGGACAACTTGCTTTTTGAGTTCTTCCGCATTCGCAAAGGAGTTATAGCGGATATAGACGTCGCCTTGGAGAGTGAAAGCGAATTCACGGTGTGTGAAGAGTCGCGTCGGCGCGTGTTGATGGTTCAACCACGAGAAGACCGATTTGAACGGATAGAGTCTTTTGTAGAAGGCCATCATGACCTCTGGTGCCGATGCGTCGTCTTCGACTTGCATTGAGAGAAAAACGTACAAAGGATGGATGGCACGGAGATGATGGTGGGAGACAAGCGGTAATTTCAGGCTTGAGTTCAATAGACGAGACGCGATGTGGGACGAGACAGACACGGTCTGTCACAATCACGTGTCACACTCTCAGCTTCTCTTCCATTTTCGGATGATCTGGCCTCGGATGTGAGTTGCGTTACTTCACCACCAACACCTACTGCATCTGAACACCTTTCTAAGAGAACTGGTCGATGGACTCGTCTAATGAGCCCACGTCTCCCCGGTCTCCTCTTGCTCCATATCCCCCAAACTCTGCTCAATTAAAGAGTCGAGCATCCGAGTTCTATGGCTTCGTCGCATGGTCCTCAACCTACGCTCTATTTTGTCTCTATGTGCTCTGGGCTATCTTGCCAGATGAATGGATTCTTTCACTTGGAATAGAGTGGTATCCGAGCCGGTATGTATTTTCCCGGACCTATTTCATTTAATGTCCAAGACAGTGTCTAATCAATACCATGTGTCTTTATCCGATATCACAGTGAATGGGCCGTCTTGCTTCCGGCGTACTCGGTTATCTTGATTCTTCTCACCTATTTCACATACTGGGCGCTGGCCCTGTACAACACGTCAGCGTTCAATAGCCTCAGCACCATTACCGGTACGCATCAGGTGGCTTCTCCGACCTCTTCGCATTCATTCTCCCGCATTCTTGTTCCGACGTATTCAAACTTTGCAACTCGCGCCTCCGCTCTTTCTGCGCAGCATTGCATCGCGCGCTGACATGCTTTCGTCTTTCATCGCAGATACTCACGCTCATATACCCACGTCGAAGCCTGAGCGACACACATGCGCGAGCCCCGGCATAAATCCATTTCTCACCGCTGCGGCGCCATGCGCGATTCCTTCACCCTACGATATCCCCATCGGTCTCGTGAATCGGGTCCTTTACGCCCGCCTCCCGGCGCAGACACAGCATCGGACGCTTTCATGTCGAGCTTCGAATGCAAATCCATCCGAGAAGCAAGCGTGCGAGACAATTGAATCCGGAGAAACATAGTGAATGACTACAGTACATCTGACCTTGCCGATGGAAAACCAAATACAAATTGGTCCGTTCGCTAAAGGGAAATATGTCAATTGCAAAGGAACAAGGATATACTGATCTGGAAGACAGAGCCGTCCCCACCCACACGCCGACATGTGTGCAGAAACCATGTCTAGCTTTGCGCTCGCACGCGTGGCGGATATTGCATTGGTCAATAAATCGAGAAACATTTCAAGCTGTATTCGTATCTTCCACCAAGAACGACAGCCGCCCGATTATAATAAACGAAGGACGATGCGTTTAGCCATCACGGTCCGTACGGCATTGTCATTTACATGGAAATGAACAGGCACAGGCTCGGTAATCTGGTGCAATCTAATGGATGTATCCCTCACCCTCTAGCCGTACGAGCTTATCCGGGCGCGCTAAGACCTTTCTTCATTCTTCCACCATACGTAGACACTAGCCGGAGAGTTGAAGCTTTTCATTTCGACTCTTACGCTGCAGTTTGCGTCACGAAGACCGACTACATTGCATAACGACATCCGAATCCGACAACGAGAAGAATTAAATGTAACAAAGGAAAGAATCGAAGAAAACGAGAAGCACGGAAATACCAACTTCCTCTCGGCTCGCGCGTTTATTTCGCTAGGCGAACGGATATGCCCACTGGCGCAAGCGGCAGTTAGCCCCTGGCTTCTCTCGCAGAGCGCAGAGAGTCATTGCAAGCGAGGTTAAGTCCTCGGAGACATCGCTAAGTGCGGAATATACGTTACGTGATGTGGTTACGAATAGCATCCCGTGTGATGTCATCTTTTATGGATTAGGTAAACGCATGGGACTGCTTTGGCAATGCAATGACATGAGCACCCTGTGCTTCAGTTCTACCGTCTCTGGCGCCAATCCGTTATTTACAGTCAGTAGCACTTGCATTACGAACACGAACAGCAGCAGCCGACCCGAAATGTCTGCACCCAGCAATCTGGCGCGCCCCTCTTTGCAGCTTGACGTGTCTTCTTGCGCTTCTGTTATCCTCCCCACCTCCCTCTTCTCTCACCCTCCCTCACACTATTCTTCTCCCGAGGTCTCCGACCCGCACGCAGAAATCTCATCTTAACTCTCGCAGACACTCATTTGGCAATTGCGTACTCACACTTTTCTTGTATCTACGTCCGCTATTACCTCTATTTTTGCCACTTCAACCCCCTCCCCCCCTTCGTAGACGGTCGACTTCTTGTTTTCTTCTTTCTTCTTTTCCTTCTTCTTCTTTTCATTGTATCCGTTACCCAGATCTAATCCTAGCCGTTACATCAGAACCCCACTCTCCTTCTCGTACCACCCTTTCCCTTCTCGCGTCGCATCTATCGGCTTGTTATTGCAGAATGTTTAATATAGACACTGCGTTCTCACTACGTATCCATCAGAGATTCACCTCGGGAGTAAAAGCCAACGTAGATCGTATTGGCATTACTTTGTGGGGACAGGTAAATTCAACGAAGCTTCAGCAAGAACAATACTGTACAGTGTATGGATGGATGGATCGCAAGCACATACAAATAGTTCAAAACATTGTGTTCAAAAAAAAAAAAAATCCAGTTTTACGCAGAACTTTTTTGAATCAGCGCATTAGAAATTAGAGCTGGATTCGTAGTTGCAACTATCAAAACAAAAAAGAGCAAGCAGCAGCGATAAATTAATAGTCTACTCGCGAGTTTAACAACAAAAAAGTCCACGACAAGTCCCATAGGATCATAATGCCAAAGCATAAAGATGGCGGACTACGCCCTGTGTACGAGCAATAGTTTCCGAAGCGGACACTAACGATACAGACAACAGGCGTTTAGCGGGAGGCAAATATTGTGTTCGCGTAATAGAGATCGGAAGAAAATGAGTGAGTAAGCAGGAAGCTCTCAGGCCAGCAAGGTCAACTCGCTCGTCAGAAGCACCATAAGGCATGGAAGGCGATGAGTAGAAGGGAAGAGGATGGGAGGAGCGATAAACACGGACTTGCTTGTATGTAATTCAAGACAAGTACGCTTAGTAGTCAAGAAAGCAAGAGTAAGGAGGAAAGTGAACAGGGTAAGAGAAAAAGGGAAGGGGGGTCATGCCAGGTGTAATATGTGAACCAGTTGAGCACAATCTTTGCACAGGCCGATAACGGCTAGAGAAAAAAGCGAAAGGCGGTGAAGTACATGAAGACCTTCCAAAAGCCGTTGAATAGCGAACGGAAGAAGCACAGTCCGCAAGCCGCAGTCAGGCCTTTGTCAGGGTAGCGTCTTTCGCGCCCTAAACCTTCAACTCCGCAGAGCGAGTACCAGTCCGGGACCAGGCAGGGACCGCCACTACGCGTCACGGGGCGAGGAACTTCAAATCAGTCACTTTCTCTTTCGTATGAACTCAAGGAAAAGGTGTAGAGGGGAACAACATACCTGATCAGGGTGGTACGGGTACGTTCCGGCTTCTGCGTATGAGTTGCGCTCCTCGAATCGAGCATTTAAGTCGGCCGCGCCTTCGTCACTCGAAGGGATTGCCGGGGGTAAGGGTGAGGGTGCAATTCGTAACCCGGGGACCCGCCTCGAGAACATCATTGATCCAGAACCAAGGTCCGTGTGACCGCTGCTACTAGCGCCACCTCCTGAGGCCATAGAGACGTCCTGCGCATCGAGGTCCGCCATGTCAGAGGCCGGAGAAAGTGAGCGTAAACGAGGCGCGTTCGTCCGAGTAGCGAGGCTCGGGGGGACCCAGCGTAATTTGGGGGGTCGCCCTCCTGCACTGGCACTTGCACCCTCACCGACGACGCCTCCCGCAGTTGGATCCTGTACGTCAACAACCACGGGAGTCTCAAATCCAACTTGGAAAGGCTCTTCCTGGTTACGGCCTTGGCCATTTTTGTTCATTGCGTTAGGAGGGACTGTAATCCCATGGGTTCGCAGATGGCGTCGTGCATTTGAGCGGACAGCAAAAGTTTTGGGGCAGAGGGCTAACGGGCATTTGAATGCTATAAAAGAGATTAGTTATCAGTTGTTGAGAAATTCAATTCATTAATCAGAAAGAATAATGATAATCCCCGAGAAATAGTGTGTAACATGAATGAAGGGACTTACGGCGTGCTCCTGAGTGCGAGTTCATGTGAGTTGCGAGTCCACTCGGACGAGGGAAGAGTTTTTGACAAATACGACACTGATGCATTTTGACTTTCTTTGGCGGCTCGCCAGGTGTCGCCGACTCGATCAATACTTTCACTGTTTGACCTTCGCTTTCTTCCGTCCCCTGCGCCCGTTTTCCTTTATCCCTCTTTTCTGAGGGTCTTAGGAACTCGGGTGGTGTCATCTTCACTTTACCTCCGCTACTAGCACGAGACGAAGAGGTAGTAGCCGGGCCTGGCCCTGGCCCGGCATTAGTATCCATAAAACTGCCGCTCCCTGCAAGACCACCTAGGCTTTCCATAGGCCAATTTGCTGGGTTGGCGCCGTAAAGCATGAAATTCGCACGCATAACGTCAGAAGGCGTTCCGGATACTCCTTGAGGGAACTGTAATTCGGGTGTAGGAGAGCCATTAGTAGGGATACCAAGGTGAGAAGGTCCGCCAGACGCGTCTTCGTCATCGAGTCCGTCATCGAACTCCTCGTGATCTCCGAAATCATCGCTCTCAAGCTCATAATCAAGCTCGACATTCCCGCCCGCTGAATTGTAAGGAAAGAAGTTGCGCATTGCCCCAGGCTGAGACGCGTTCACTGCTCTTGGCGTCGGTACCTGTAAGAAAGGCGCACCACCCATTTGTTGCGTCTGCGCTTGTGGGAGCCATTGTTGATGCTGTTGCTGTTGATGATGGGGGTGCTGAGACTGCGAAGACATGGCGCGATGATGGTGGTCGGGTTGAAGTTGGGGGAAAGCACGTTCCTGCAGAAAGCAGTATTTATTAGAAATCTCCAAAAATGCAGTAGGAAGAGAGATTGCCCACATTGAGAGGCACGCCTTGATGGATCTGTCGAGCACCACTCTGCGGCCTCTGATCGCCCGCCGCGCCGGGTGAGGAAGCAACAGAAAGCCGAGCGCCGCCGGGCACGTTCCCGGCGGTGAAGACCGGCGGGATGCGATCATGGGGAACACTGTCGTCAGATGCGGAAGGTGGCTGAACCTGCGCGTCAATGATCGGCGCGCGTGACATTGACAGCGCTTCCTGCGAGAATTCGTGTGCGTGTGTGTGTGCGTGTGCGTGCGCGTGCGCGTGCCCCGCGTATCCCCATCGCTGCTGTTGCTGGTGTTGATGCGGCTGCTGCGTCACCTGTTGCGCCACTTCCGGGAAGAATTGAGCCGGCGCTCGGCCCTGTCCGGCTCCTCCGTGATCATGGCTCGGGACGCCGCCTCGCGTCAGCTCCGTGCTACGCTGAGAAGACTCGGGATAACCCGCGTTGGATTGTTGGTGTTGTTGGTGTTGCTGCTGCTGTTGAAGCGCACCTGCCAATGCATACACACGTGTGCTGGTGTCAACAGGTGAATGGAAGCTCGAGTACGAAGTTGTGGAGGCGGGTGAATACATTTGCACGTCAGACTGTGCCTCTATCGGATATGACCATCCGCTAGTTGAAACAGGCGACAATGTCGGTGCGGAGTTATCTTGGCCGCCGGCTGTGGATGAGCCGTGCGGGTGTAATCCAAGCGGACTCCTAGTATTTTGTTGCTGCGATTGCTGCTGCTGCTGCTGGGCAATGTCAACGGTGGAGTAGGAAGCATCGTCGAAGAGATGCTGGAAATGGGCGTTGCACATTGTTGAGAATGGCGGGGAAGACGCGTCCTGGGTCTAGGAATGGGATGAAGCACGATGAGGAAGCAGGGATGAGCGTGGCGTGGATGGGATGGCGCTGGGAGGAATCGAAGAGTCTAAAAAGCAGGCGCGGTGAAGAATGAGTTGATACGGTTCCTCCGGCCAAAGTTATAAAGGGCGATCAGATATAGCACCAAGAAGACGACAACATAAGTACCACGGCCAAGCTGGAAAAACAATGCAAAAACAGAATAAAACAAAACAAAATAGAAATTAAATTAAACGGCGAGGCGGAGAGAAGGATAAAAAAATAAAGTGCAAGAATCGAAGGGATCGAGAAGCGGAAGCAAAAATGCACAGCACAGCTCACGTCGTGTCGGCGGTCTAGCAAATTGAATTCGGATTCGGATTCGAATTGGGAACCAGGGCGGATGGGGGCGTTGGGCCAACGTAAAGGCGCGGTCAGTGGTCTATCTCTGCTCCCGCGTCGATTTTGATCATCTGTCGTCGAAAAGGGAGTTACGAGGAGGGGACGAGAACAGAGAGGACATCAGGAAGGCTAGATTGAGACAGATTGAGACTGGTTGAATTAAACGAGCGACGACCTGCCTGCCAAGTATGAAGATGGCTAAGTGGAATGCGAACAGACATCGTGTGCAGATCCGGGCGGACGGACGGACGGAGAGGATCAGCCTGAATCAGCCTGAACGGTGGACTGACTCAGAGTAGGGCTCCAGTAACATGCAGGAGGATTTCACTTCTACACGGTGTAGTACTGGGTTCCTGTCACGAAGTTACTCTGAGTATGTATACCTATGCACTGCTGCCGTCACAGTGACCGCAACTCGCATTCCACTCTCAGTAGGACCCTTCTCTTCTTCAGATTCTTCTTTACTAGCCCTTTATTACAAAGCACTTCTTTGGCGGATCCATCTGCGAAGCACTCCAAATAAAGCAGCCCGCCTTCGTCAGCGAGGAAATAATACTCAATAAAGTTGCCAGCTTACGCAGCCTCGCCTGTAAGTAACGTTACGCTGCTTCATCGTCCTTTGCCAGTGCGAGTATCAGCCCAGCTACAGCCGTCTCGTCGGCCCTTGATAAATTGCTTTGTTTCAGCACAGTTCAGGTCTAGAGTGCTGTGGATTTCTTCTGGCGCTTGACACGATTTGTTGGTGGCAGTGATGAGGGGAATGAGTCGAAATCACCGGGGAATGAATTGTGACCCTCTCGTGACCCCCGGCCATGGACTCGGAATTTGGGTTTTCTACCCCCGAATTACCGATTATAGCTTCTCCCGTAACTCAATTTCTCAATCTCCTCCGCTTCGCCTTCCTTTCTCAACTCCCACTCACCCCCCTTTGCAAAGCATCACCAGCGTTCTCACTCACGTATCCATCGCACCGTCTATTCTCGGGAAGCTCATGCTCTTGCCGGTTCCAGGCTTTCAAGCCGACTTGGCTGCATATTGTAGCATTGTTCACTTGCTTGGCGGCCAACCACAATACTAAGCCATAAGTAGTCCTTCCCCGAGGCCTTCGCTCCACACTTATGGTCACCGCGCCTCCTCGCACCTTCTTTTACTAGAAAGAGCGGAAAACTTGTGCGAAACAAAGGTAGAAAAAAGGTAGTACCCCTAAGAAGAAGGAGATGAAACAGGAAATCGAGCAAAGAAATCGGGCCCTGCTTGGTCACAGATAAACCATATGGAACGTTACCTCCGTGCGTACTACTTCCCCGTCTATCATGTGAACAGTTTCCATATCTATATCATATCCATATCTCGATCAACCTTTCATCACATCCACGGTCCTGGATTATCCATCAGTATCAATACATACCCACAGAACCCAGGTAATTACTGAATTGCAATTTACGGACCCAGCCACAGTTCTTTTTGACACAAAGACCGCGTACGGCATCCCGTTCAAACAAAACGTACTAACAATTTCCTACCTTCTGTCAGAAATTGCGACGTGCTACTCGCGATGCGGGTTTGTCTTTTGAACATTCTTCACCGGCCCTGCTGTTCGCAACCAACTATCATTTCATCAATCTGATCTCAATTCAGTTACGCTCGTTCTCTGTGGTAGCCTCTGCTAACGATTGTGCCCCGTCATCCGATGCCAGCAAAGATTCAAGGTCACGCGTCCCGAGACAAGCCCGTCTATCCGGCTCGTTGTCGTATCTACTCTTTTTCGCATTTACGCTTTGGTGAGGATGCCACTCCAAAGTCTCCGACGTCAGCCGGACACCAAGTCATGACGGCTTGACGTCTTCTTCTGACCGTCCCCGTCTACTAACCGGAAGCTACTCTCGTTCAAGCGGCAGACCGCATACACGCACATGTGCAAGGCAGCTTGAAATCAAATTTGCCCTGTAGTCTAATTATTATTCGACCCGGTCCGCATTCACTTTCAGCCGCTGTACCAGCGATTCAAAGATCGAGCAATCGAGGGGCGAGACAAATATATGTTTGACGCGCCCGAATGTCCGTACGTAGCTTCCGAATCTCCGTGAAGCTGTTTAGACACGGGATGTTCTATTCGGTTTGGATTCTGCTACTATCTCCCCTTTAAATCTAAGGTGTGCTGGTCATTGACATTGCGTGCACATACATGCATCATTGCT
Source organism: Phlebopus portentosus (assembly GCA_037892935.1). NCBI lineage: Eukaryota > Fungi > Basidiomycota > Agaricomycetes > Boletales > Boletinellaceae > Phlebopus > Phlebopus portentosus. The sequence goes on from JAYXKI010000007.1 coordinate 835,142, forward strand.
CAAGCTTCGGGCAGTATATGTCCGAATGAAAGCCGCGGACTCGTCATGCTCATCTTCAAGAACTCTTCCTATACGATCAAGTTGACGTCTTCTCAATCATGAATCATATTTCTGATGAAGGTGTAGGGCGCAGCCCCTGATTACTCAATGATCTGGAACCCGACCTTGATGGACATCGAGGCGACAAGCCTTTGGGAATCTCGGCCGTCGAGTAATCTGCCTTGCATTTGTGGTTGCCTTTCAGATTCTACCCAGTTCTCAGTTCATTTCGCATGCGGCCAATGACCCCGCGCGCTGCGACTCCTGTAACATGCAAAAACTTCTGTCTCTCATTCTCCCTATCGATGAGATAGCCATCAGTCTATAAGGAAAGGCACGGATGTTGACTGATATGTCGGGCGGCGAGACACATCTGACTATAGTGATTTGAACGCGGGACACGGGACGGCGCCCTTAACTTGTCCCTTGAACTGACTGTATGACCCGACCCGGGCACGCGTTGCCATGTCGTGGAGCCCTTGAAGTAGTATTCATTTCGTCGCTCCTCCCCCTGTGTCAGCTTTTTTGACCTTGCTCTCGATGGATTACAATGAGAATTTCAGTCGTTTTCTTCTCTGCTTCCTCGCAAATTGGTAAGAAGTAAAGAAGAAGGATCCGTGTGTCGGGTATGGTGAGATGAAACTGATGAGTGCCCTTTGGCGCGCAATCCCAGAGTCGCGACTGGACTCAGAAGAAGTCGATTTTTTTGTTTCTTTATTGACACTGTCTACTCCCGCCGACTGGCCCATCTGAACTCTATTTACCATTCCTCACAAAGGGCCGCCCGCCGTACTGACACGGAAGCAATTCGCCTGCGTGAAGCCCAGCGCCTTCCCGCTGTTGTTTCAACTACAGCTTGACTTCGTTTTTCGCGATTTCTAAGACTCTCCCGCCTGCCATGTCACGACTTCTGCGGTGGATCAAAGAGAAACGCCGGCGGAACTCGTCGGAATCGTTTTGCCCTAAGCAGAAAGTGAGAACCTCCGCCCTTCTTTTTCTGCTCTCTTTCTTTTTGAGTTGCAGAAGTCACTTTTGAGTTTGAGGTATTTACAGCATCCCGGCTCGTCGTCGGCAACGTGCACGGAGTAGTGTGAAGGTGCTCACGGACAAAACGGAGAAGCTATCCTCGGCGAGTCAGCTCCAAGCAAGAACACCACGAACGAAGTGGAACGTGAAATGTGGGTCGGTAAACGTATTACGGAAGTGCGTGCCGTCCTTTGTGCCGTCTCGTTACTACACCAGGATATCGTTATCTAGGCACGGTGTTAGCATTAGCAAATGCTTGTGCGATGCCCTGCTCCTCTCTCGCCCAACCAGCACACTTCCCGCACGAGAACGACGCCGTAATGTTGGCGGTAAAGTTCTTTCATCGTTCATGTAACGTCCTGCTTCTCTGAGTCATTCGCTGTCGTTTTCGAATCACCCGCGGCGTAGACGCTTCGCTACTGCGAAGCGTTCGGGGACGGGTAAAATGTCCGCGCTAGAATATTAATTCTTGCGTGCGCTGCATTGACCTTCTGTCGCATCACTGAAGACTCTGGCTTCTATGATGGTCCTATGACGCTTGAGATACGTAGTAAGGTCATCGGGGGACAGAAACACAGAACCAAAGCTTGTCAGATAAACTTACTGTGTCTACCATGCTCTTGGGGTCATGTTCGAGCGCTTGTCGGGCGAGGAGAAATAAAGTAAAGGAAGGGGAACAGGAACGAGGCTGTACACTCAATTAAACACGCCTCTATTCCGAGTCCCTGCTCCTATCTCGCTGAAAACCAGGTAGCCGATGGAGTTGATGAGGAAATAAATGCCAGAATAAACGGGAGGACGCACCGGTGACGACCATACAACGATCCCTAAGAAGCTAGGAATGCTTAAGATTGGAGCAGAGATCGAAGCTTGAGCATCTGGCACTTGGCGTTACTGAAGGTTCGATGCAGAATAGAAAATTAGAAAGTAAGGGTCAATTTATATCCGTTCACCCCTTGTTTAATTCTTATATTACGTGGGCAACATCGCGATCTAGGCGATTCCATCCGCAAGCACGCACAGGTGCGTGCTCCCTAGCTGCGCACCGCAAGGGGGAACGGGGAACTCATACCTCCAAGAACAGATCCACCCGATGTTGTATTGCAACAGTACACGATAAAGAACCGCCGCCGCCTTGAAGGCTGAGATACCCACGTAGATGGTAAGGATTCATCCCGATATGGCTTATTCTTTCTCGAGATATTCGGTCAACCTGTCCCATCTGCAATTGTCCATGCTAGGATATTATATCAGACCGTCCTAGCTTTGGCTCTGTCACAGGCGACCAAAACTGATGATGATTGATGCGTGGTGCGGAATCAGACAATGATCCACAAGGTCTCTTCGCGGTACAATCTCCCACAATATCTCGCTTTTGAATCGGACAAGATATATTTCCGATTTCCCGTTTCGACAGCAGCACAGCACAACTCCGCGGAAACATGAGATCTCTAAAGTTTGCGGGCTCCAACCAGTGATGCATTGAACCTTAAGAAGGAAGGGGGGAGACAACTTTGGAGTCTAGTAAGATTTGGTCCTATGGCTTATGGCTCGCACAGTGGATTTTCTTGCCGCTTCCCTCCTCGTTGCGAGCACATGTCAGAATCACCCTCAAACAAACCAGATCTTCCAAATCGAGTAAGAACTGTTCTCGGTGATTTCGGCAAATCCATAGTGTGGTGTGGATTTGGCTCCGTTTCAGTTGCCAGATTAGGTAAGGCATCACCTCGGTTAATGTGCGTCGATCTCGTGGGGACCGCGTGGCTTCTAGGCCATGCAGACAGCCACTTCATCTGGAGTAACAATGTAAAGCGTAATTCTATCGTTCTCTCTCGCTGAACTCCCAGCTCTCCCAGCTGCGAAGAACGGAATCGAACAGACATATACGCTCTAAACAAACTCGCTGCAAAACTTATGGTGTCCTCATGCCCTATCCACTGTTTGATCCGTTACTTAATTTGGTCGCCAATTTACTTGAGGTGCCATCGGTTTCCTCACCTCACGCAGCAAGCTGTGAAAGGAAAAAGAATCTCCGCTTCTGGTAGATCAGGCTATTTTTGCGGATCGCGCTCAGAATCATTGGATCTGCGACTGCCAGTACTGGATATACGATTTATTCTGAATTTTTTATTTACTAAGTTGAATGCTGCGATAGACAGCTACAATAGATAACAAATGGGCGGCAATCGATTGGAAGATGACTACAGCTCGCTTCGTGTACAATTGGCATATATAGTAACAGAGACTTTCATGACAAGTCGGCATCTGAGCTATTTAGCATTATAACCATCGATCGAAGGAGGAAATGAAAGGTGATCAGCCAAGAGACTTAGAACTTCGAATACACAGCACTGAGTCTTTCCGGCGTTAGCGAGGCCCGCGGTCACTTCATTGTATAGACTCTGTGAGAAACGCTGAGAACATTATCTTCTTCCTGGTCAATTCAAGGAATCAGTGGATCAAACCGAGATGCAGTACGCTTCTAGATTTATTGAAGGAGGAATTCCGTGTGTTCAAAGGCTCGTGTATTGCCGTAAGTGAAGGGAGATGAGATTTATGCTCCATAGGCAACCGTTGTCGAATCCGAAGCCATTAGCTTCGCAAGAAACAGAATATCCACTATTTAGTGCAAGCCTTGCCACCACCGTATCCATTCTGTCGTGTACTAAGGACCTCAAGCAATCTTGAATTTTGTGATCAAGGACAGGTGTCGTTGCTATTACGCGAGTTCAAAATGGTGCTTTTTGGTTGCACCACTTCTGCACTTTCTCCAATAATATTTTAGAAGGTCAAATAAAGTTACTTCTCTACCTGCTTCGCTGCTTTCTGTTTAAGCCGCAGTTTTTCCTGCTGCGATGTTGACTCTGCGAGTAATGCAGCGACCAGCGACCAGAGGGCCCCTGGAATGAACTCGCGGTGTTTTAGCGAGTTGCTAATGTCAATGTGAATCAAAATAAATATTAAGTTTAGAGAAAGAAGAAAAGCCTGTGTCAAATTGTCGAGCACTTTATCCGCTGTTTTCGATACATCCGCTGGGCGCGGTTTACCAGTTGCATAAGCGCCCCTCCCGTCTTTTTCTTCGTTATTTAGGTCCTCGAAGACTGCTGTCCAACCTTGGTATTTTTAAAAAAGCTCGTTCTCCTTTTTTGGAGCAGTGAGCATCAGGGCGATCTGTTTGTCCAATCCTCAAACGACCAGTGACTTAAGCTCCGACCTTTATGCTACGTTGCCAATGAGTGAACTGCTTCGCCAAGATTCATCGGTAGATTATTCGCTCGCCTTGAGTGTAAGCATAGGATCGGGATTTCTTTCATCAATGTTGAGGACCTTCAGCCCTGTCTGTTCTTAAAAAGCATAGATTGACCTTGAGACATCCGAACATGCCCGTGAACCCCTTACTGTCAGATCATCGATGCCTTCTTTGAAAATTTAACGACATCCTGTGTATCTAGACCTTCCCGCGAAGGTTCGTTCAGTTGATGGACAATATGGTGACTTGACCTTTAAATTCTCGATTCGTACGGCAACGGCATGAGACGTCGCTTGGGCGCGCAGTTGAAACCCGGGGGCCATTCCAACGGCATGCGATGATAATGAATTAAGGGTCTGAGTCACTGGTGTCTCTTGATGAGCAGGACAAAGACAGAGTGAACGCACATTGAAATCCATCCCTTCTGTTGCCACGATCCCTACCCGTTTCAGCTCTCAGAGCTGACCTATGTGAAGACATGTATTCTGGGACAAATTACGCATGTCCTCGGAGTAACTCTGGTGCTTCTCAATAGACACTTGATGGTGTTGATTGCCACCGTTATAGCTTTGCACCCGCGACAAGGTGTAAGGCGCCCAGGAGAAAATGTGGATAATTTTCGCCTATAGACCACAAAGAGAATAACAAGTGTATAATTGCTATGATGAGCTAGTGCATTTTCAAATATTGTGGCGCGGCCGCGCAGATGTGATACGGACGAGAAACCTGATTGCGGGTGGATTACGATTGCGTCAGGCGGAACCACGTACGGTATTGCTAGCAAGTTATGTGGTGATTGGACGTTCCACTTCTGACAGCGCGATTTCTATGACGGACTGCGCGGAGACCTTGGGGAGAAGTCCAGAAGACGTCTGTCGATAAGGGCAATACGCAGGATTCTCGTTAATTTGCGTAAAGAATCCGTGGAGGAGAGCATTGCCACGCATTCAAATGTACCGAGGAATGATCGGAAAGGTGCTATTGTAAGCACACCTTGCACGAAAGAGTGAATCGACTTGGCAGAAAATGTCTATAGAGACACGAAAAGACGATAAATCATAGGATGGTCGTGAATACTGCTCTGAAGTTACTACCTCTTCCCCTTTCCAGACTCGACCTCACGACCGAGCCGACCAAGTGCTTTCCAGCTTGTCAATAATGGGTTGCACGTCGTCCCACTTCAGCGAGCTCCACTTTTCTGGCATGTGAATAGCTTCATCAAAGTTCTTTACAGCCAGCGCGAACTGCGATGCAAAGCGATCTTGTGGAACTTTTCCCGTACCAGTTCCTAATCCCGGCATCAAGACGCTGCGAATTACCGGCTTGTCGTCTTCTGGTTCGTGGTGTGGGACTCGAGAATTGGAGTTGCCGGCGTTGCTCCCTCTCGCATTACTATTGTGCCGTTCAATCTCGATGAGTAGAGACCACATCGTGTTGTAGACTATGTCGCGATCCCAAGAAATGTCCTGAGGCCAATGCATGGTTGGACAAAGAATCAAATATTTGCAACCGGTAGTTCCTTTCTGTGAGTCGATGACATTTTCTGGGAGCAGCAATGCCGACGCAGAACCAGGTCCTGCGAAGCCCTGATATTTCTTGTATATCTCCGCTTGAACAAAGCGAGTCAAAGCGAAGTAATCTCCCGAAGGAGAAAGTAGTTTGGAGATTGCGTCGTCGAAGGCACCGTCTAGAAGAGAAATACGGAAGTCAGATTTTTACCGCCTACGAAAGCCATTCTGAGCAGCTTGATCAGAATATGAGAAGATTCCAGGCAAAAATAGTACGGTGTTTACCCACTCCACTTGAGAACTAAAGTGAGAAGTTGTGCCTTGCGCGATATTTTTACGGGGACTATACTTGGGAAACAAGAACTTCGGCTTCTAAGCACTCACCCATTCGGCCATATGAGTTTGCTGGGCTCACGATGGCGTCGAACTTCGTATTCGGAAGATTCTCCAATCTGGCTCGTACGAAATCAAACCTGTTACGCAAGGAAGGCGAAAGTTCTCTGTCCAAGGCGCCTTTCCACTCGTCGTAGAGCTTGTTATCATTATTAGGGACAATCAGGTGGAACTGCACGTCCATTCTGACTGATGTTCCGTAGACGTAAATCCAAGCAGATCAGTTCCACGGACAAGCTGGAGATCAAATGGTGTTGGAGCGAGACTCTCGAACTTGAATTCCACGAGCGTAATGAGCTCGCAGACACGTAAGCATCCTAGCTTAGTCATCGGGGTTTAGGTCTAGCTTGAAATGGAAGGAAGGGATCCTCAGTAAACTGGGAATTGCTCTTGCAACCTCTCTCTGAAACTTCCGAGGAGATAAATCCAGTAATCAGATATTGCGGTTGGCCGCTCGTCGCGAGTATCTGTTTCTCCAATGAAGGAATAGCTTGGGGAAGTCCCCACAGCCGATGTGAACATACTGTAGATGAGACCAGGCAAATCTCATTCGCGGGACCGAAGTGATCTCTGTTGACGATAGGGCTGAACTACGCACGAGGTCAAGGGGTGCACATGTTGGTCGCGAAAAGTTATATTCTGTTAGTAGTTCTCGTGTTAAGCAAGACGGAAGAATCATTCAGATATGAAATACTTTCAATGTAAAAGATGCGGCTAAAACCTTCGTCCGGGAATACGCGATATACAACCTGGAAGGTGTAACGACGAGAACCTTTTTCGCTTACACGTTATGGAAGTGCGTAAAACTTGAGCCTCCGCCATATTCCTCGTTTAACTAGTGGTATACTGTAGTTAGAGCACATCATCACTCGAGATGAACATAAAGAAAGAGAGTTTCACGAGTACTTTCTCGAGAATTGAGACAGGGAATTGCCTGGTGAATGTTCTTCATTCGTACACAATGCACATTCCGCTAACATAAGGTTCCAACGGCACTCTATTCAACTGAACCAGGCTTCTGAGTGTCTGACTCGGTCATTGATTCTTAACTCAACCCTTAACCATGGACCTCTCTAGTGTTCATTGGTTCCAAAAAAGTGCAATACTCTCATAAGTGAGTACCGCCGTAGGCTACTCGGCCCCTGAGAATGAGTACGGTGAATAAGAACCATGGTCACGGTCACTGGTCATTGGGCATTAGGAACGCACGTGATCGCGACGATATTGAGCACGTGCTCATGTTCATAGCTAGGAGGTTTTCTTTGCACATCGAGTTCAAAACACAGACCATGACGGTACTATCAGTCTGCTGCACAAAATCGTTCAGAAAAGTTAACGCAAATAATATCTGCAATTTTCTTCGGTTATCAAGACCCTTAACATCCTTGCCAACTCAAGGCCCATTCAACATTCTTTTCCTGGGAAGAGACGAGTTTTCTGTCCTTGTCCTAGATCAATTGTATAAGCATTCCGGTTTGTGATTGTTGACCTCCTATTCTAAAGTTATTTCTTAAAATCTGCTAGAAAGATGTCTGGAGTGATATTCAAGTTGCAACGCACCCAGATGAAAGAACGGGCAGAAATGGTTCTCGACTATCAATTTGTAAGTGTTAACCCGTCCACAGTCCTTTCAAACATTTATGTATTTCAGCACCACTTAAACTAAAATGTCTCGGACTGGGCCTCAATATGCACCCCATCCCTATGCAGAAAGCTGCTTTCAAGGATTGGAAGGTAAACTTAGCCATGTTGCAAAAAGCAGCCTTGTGTTGACCTCGTTGCTAGCCCCCTTCTCAGTTTCTTAGTCCTTCGCAATCTCCAAATAATCTTCTTGTGACGGCATCGTTTGGACGAATGATTCCTGACCACATCCTTCATCTCTTCCCAAGATCCAGACGATTGAATGTTCATCCCTCCTTACTTCCGTCCTATCGGGGACCTGCTCCTATTCAGCACACAATTGCCGACGGAAAGAAGGAAACGGGTGTCTGCGTACTTGAAATGAAGGAGAAAAAACTGGGTGCTGATGTTGGGGAGGTTTGGGCGAGAAGGGTGCTCGTGAGTTGACATACTTCGTAAGTAATTAACAAGCCGAACTGACTATGGTCGGTTAAACCCGGGAAAGCCTATGCCACCCAATCCAACATTTGCTAGATTGAGAGATACTCTTGCAATTGAAGGAGGGCTTCTTTTCGTGTCTGTGCTGAGGTCTATGATCGAGGGAACGGTAAGTTGCGATGTCGCCATTCATTGAACGTAGCTTAACCTTGCTCCTTGGGATTAAGGCAGTAGCTGCACCCCAGGATGACGCACTTGCTACGCATGCGCCCTTTATCACCCAAGAAACTGCGACAATAGATTTCGATACTTGGGATGCACACAGACTGGATCGGATGTATCGTGCTATCGGACATCAAGTGCGTTATCGAATTAAACACTATTTTTTAAGAAGGATGCATCTGAGTTCCCATTTTTAGAGGCCTTTGACTACAACACTTCCTTCTCGGAAAACGCTTCAACTTCACTCACCGCAGCCTTACACGGGAGCTTTCTCAAGCCCGGAACTTCCGAAACCACTGCGTGCCCTACGAACGCCTGGAGATACGACATATGACCCAACAACGCGCATGCTCGCAATTCGGTGCGCGAATGACACATATGTATACATACCTTCTGTAAAACAACAGGACAAGAGACAGCTACCGGCGCAAGAATGGTGGAAAGGGGTTTGGCCTCAATGGCTTAACAATAAGGTTATGACACTCGGATGTGAAGGCCGAAAATCATAGTGTTGGTAAACGAGACTTCAGTATCTGTTCTACTTTCGCTAAACTAAACGTAGTATCGGTAGATATAGGCGTGGCATCTTTCTTAGGAGAAATTACATTCATATTGCAAGTTTTCCCTCCGTTGTCTGATTTCATACTTCTATTTTTCGCTGTCTTAACTCCGTTCCATGTCCGCTAAGTTTGCCGATCATTTATGAAGTCTAGATCTCGAGAGGAGAAGAGAGAAGCCTGAAAAACAAGGATGCCCTTGTATGTGTCTTGCTGTGATTGTCCTACGCTTCGTCAAGTTCCGCCGACGTCGAAGGGAAGTCTCATCTCTACTGCCAATCTTGCGTCTGACATTTCTCACTCCGGTATATACGGTAAAGCCGGAAAGGAAATCGGCTGATTCGGCAAGCTACTGGTATCAGACGCGTTCCAGGAATTTCATTTCGCTTGTGTGTTCCCTTCATCTTGTACTTACCAAAGTATACAAGCAATTAACTCGCCAAATAGCTGGTCAGAAAAGAAGTGAAAAGGTGTTCACGGGCTTACCTCCTTTGCTTATTCGTGTGGACCTGATGTCTTGAGCAAGCCTCTATAGCAATAAATCAAGTTCTCTATGTTCCATTGTTTCGTATTCTATGGAATTAGACGCATCGTCAAGGGTCATGTGCTGATAACCACCTTGATAAGATTGACGCAACAGGGACAGTAAGAAGCACGAGTTTGCTTTTCATTTGATGAATGATCAAATACGTAGTTCCCAATGATCCAGTCCGTCGCTATTATTTGGCCGCTGACTTGTTTCGTTCGATCGCCACGACTTACGGCGAGGTAAGACGGCGAGTTGAGTACCTCGTTACCTATGATGAGGGAATCACTTGTATCATGGATATGTCCCGGATCTAATATACAAAGTCTTTATATATAATAACGCGTTGTCTAATGTGAGCGGAGTTCTCTCAGCGAACCACTAATATGACGACATTACATAGCATGACAACAACATTGACCAAGAACGCCCTGAAGAAAAGAATAAAATCTGAAAGGGTGATGAAGAAGACGGCAGGGACAAAAGAAGGGATGAATACACGAAGGATCAGACAATCTTTTCAGGGAGCAAACTGCTGTCCTTATCATCAACCCTATGGTCGTCATGAATGTCATGCGCAACTGCCTCAACGTGGGTGACCGCTTCTTCGCCATCGAAGAGAGCAGCTGTCTCCTCTAACGAACGATTCTTCGTCTCGACAACGAAGAACCAGCAGTAAGCAAATTCGAAGAGGATCCAGACGCAGTAAACGATGTAATACTTCCATTGTATCTCGTCAAGCGCAACGGGATTGACGTATTGATTGAAAATTAGCGCGACCGAAACGGTGAAGTTGAACAAGGTCAAGACCTTTGCACGAATGTTGTACGGGGTAATCTCAATGGTGTAAGATACGATGAGTGGACTGAATGCGATGCTGAAGGGACACTGTATTAGTGATGAACCCGACGGAGATTGAAAAGATACACGTACTCGTAAGCGCCGTAATACAGGAAAATAAACACGATGACAGAGTACGCCGCCGTCATGTTACCAGTATTCGCGAAGACACCAGCACAAGCTGTCTGGCACGAGAAAAAGACGCACATGCCAGCGGCCGATGAGAGGAAGAGCAGTCGCCTTCCAGTGCGTTCGCAAATAAAACTCGCAAAAGCTGCTACAAAGAGATTCCAAATCTGGAGGAGACCATTGATTAGAAGTTGTGTCGTTGCGTCCGTGATGCCGACCCCATTAAGGACTTTCGAGAGATAATAAGAGACGAGACCGTTGCCAGACCACTGGGAGAAGAAAGCAATCGCAAGGACGATTCGCAGTCGTTTGAGGTTTCCCTTCTTCGTGAAGAGCGACTTCCAACCCACATTCCTGTTGACCTCACGATCCAACTCAATGGCGGCCTTGATCTCCTCGAACTCATATTGAACTAAGGGATCACGTCTGTGCCAATCGTACATTAGTTCGAACTTGAGCAGTATTACAACAAAAACGTACTCATTTCCATCAGCGTGATAGTGGGCAAGGATTCGGAGCGCTTGCTGTTCTTTCCCTTTGGAAATGAGGTAACGCGGCGACTCCGGAGCAAAGAAGACGAGTGCCACCTGGATCACGGAAGGTAAACCCTGAATAGCCGAAGGCGTACGCCAGCTCCAAGACGAAGAGATCTTGAACGTGCCGTATGTGGTCCACGCAGCTATGATCGAACCCGAGTACCATAGTGAGTTGTAAAGGGAAGTGAGGGCAGCTCGATATGGTGGATACGATATTTCGGATACAAGCATTGGAGCGGCGTTCGCAGCAAACGTGAGACCAAAGCCAATCATGAAACGCGAGCCAATAAACATGCCGACACTCTGAGAGGCCGTTTGTAGTGTAGCTCCAACTATCATTATGACTGCACCAAAAAAGACTGTAGGTCTTCGACCGATTCCGTCAGAAAGGTATGGTGAAAAAGGATATGCGGCGACCGCTCCGATATTTTGAATAGCGTTGAGAAGACCGAGCATGCTACCGCTTGGATAATCGAAAGACTCCTGCCATTGATACAAAGACTGCAAACCGTTCATCATACTTCCATCGTAGCCATTGGTGGACGATGTAATGAGGCTACAAGTGCGATCCTGATGAGCAACTGGATACTACAAAATAAAAGAAAATGCCACGTACAAAAGTACAATCCACGCATTGAGGCAGATAAGGCTACGACGAACACCTTGTAGTTTAAACGTGCTTCCCAGATTAGAGGATAGATGAACTCACCGCCAGTTGTTGTGCCACTTGCGATTGGGGTCGAGTAGATGATCATAAGCTCTGGTGGTTGGGCCCGCGGCGACCGGACCGGCTCCCATGGTGTTTGAACGACTCGAGGAACTGGTTATCAACGACGACGGAGAACCAGCAATACTGGGCTGGGCAATAAAAGACTACCAAGTTGATGCATTTTATATTCTTCGAAGCATTTTTCGGAGAAAGTAGAAGATGGATGTCAGGAACAAATGTATCAATCACACGCACACGATCAAAGAAGGTTTGGCAAACTGAACCACGATCAGCTGACGAGTCCCCACAGTTTTCCGGTAGTTTTTCCCTGATGGTAAAATGAATTCATAATATTCGAGCACACCAAGCATATCCAGACATGTCCGTCTCCTTTCGACATTTCCGTCTCCCTTCGACATTATTTCGAGTTTATCCCATTTGCCGAATGTTGCTGTCAGAAAAAAGAACAACATGATGAACATGGTTAAAAATTTGACGAGAAGAAATCAGGCCCAACTTCGCACCAAGTATGCCCTTCACTCACAGCGGACCTACACTTCCAAGATGATCGTCCCTTATGTTCCATACACACTTGTCGTTTCTCGGAGTGCGGGACAGGGAAATCTTCGGACAAGGCTCGGAAACTGTCCATTTCCGGGTGCTGGAATACCCGATTTGTGCATTCCAGGACCAACCGGTCCGCTCGCCCCGCCACCTTGTCGGCGCGACAAATCCCAGGCCTTCCTCGGTCGTAAATAGCCACGACTTTCGATTCAAGAAAGCAGCCCGTGTTCGTCTTATTTGTGCTCCTTTTCGGTTGTATGTTCACTCTTTGTACAACACCCGACAGAAACAAACCACAGAAAGCTGCGTCTTCCTCTTCTCGGGCGGATTAGCTTAATTGCCATGCCCCACAGTTTATGCTCTCATGGTACTCTGACCAGTGGGGAAATAAGAGCTGAATGCTGAATGAACACAACGGTTGCCAAGTGCTAATGATATCGAGAAGAAAAGCCGGAATAGCAAAATTCAGGAAGTAGTCCTTGGCCACGTTCCCATCCGCATCCGTCTGAATGAATTGCTTTGAGATCTATACACGATTTATTTCTCCTCGCCTTTATCGGAGCATTTACTCCCTGGACGGATGAATATTCCGGGATCCCCGTATTTCTCTGTGCCTTAGTTCTGAGCGGTAATCGGTATGTGCTACAAGCTGTCGCAAATGTCGTGATCGAACCTCGGTGATAATTGTTTCTTCAATCAACTGTTTCTGTCGGAACCGACATATTGTATGTCGAGGTATTTCCGCAGCCTATGGAACGTGGTAGAAGACCATACTGTGATAGGCACCTGCGTGAGGATCGTCAAAGGAAAATAAGTACTGTCTACAATCACAAACTACTACATAACTTCGCGTGCTTTGACCCGAATAACCGGGGGTCTCGCTGGGTCCCGTATCAATACGTACGCGAGGCATGGGATGAGGCACAGACGCTGGGCCTCAAGATTTGTCAGAAGGGATAACTCGGGTCCCTCCCGCAGTTGCCTGCCCTGACTACATCACCGGATGATGTACGAAAGCATCGAGTCTATATCAGCTTTGTCTCCCGACGAGTCACCAATATCACAATATGTTCTTGTCGTTCAGTGAAAGATATGAAGAGAGAATTTAATCAGTCTTGACAAATCGAAAGTACTGCGGGGTTTTACATTGGTGGAGCGATGGCAAGAGCGCCCAGAAATGTATATGTAGACATCAGGACTGTATCAACAAGTCACCGAAATTGGCCGTTCGTTCTCACTGAACGGACGGATGCTGTCGCTTTTGGAAGGGTCACTGTGATCACCCCTGGGTCGTAGGGCAATCGAGGGTGCTGAACATTCGCTCAGACAGTAGACAAAGTCCCCATGATCTCTCCTTACTTAGATTGCCCAACAGGCATGTTCTACAATCGCTTTTGTATAGCAAAAGCCACTCTTGAAGCCAAAGCCAAAGTCAATGATCAACCTCCAAGGATAACGCAATAAGGCTTACTTTGATTCCTCTTTTAACAAATGTGCCTGGCAAGTACTCAGCGTAAGTATATCGTCCCGGATCGACTGGGTAGTTGCGAAGAGAGAAGAACTCACAAATCATATGGGAATCGTACTCCCTCTTACCTCAGGAGACGGATTGTCTGCTCTATGGGGCATGTCCTCTACCTTTGATAGTGTCCATATGATGGTACTCGCCACCATTCCATTATACTGTTACTGCCTTGCTTCGGCGCCGTCCATGAAGCAGTCGGCCCAGGAGCCTTCCACCCAGCCCTTCAGGTGAGCATTTCGGTTCCAGTACATTGTGGACGCAATTTCACTCCATCAATTCTTTAGCCGGAGGAGAGTAAACACCATGATTCGAACCAGATCTTCAACTCTTCTGAAAATTATTGCCGTTTTAGGTTCTTGTCATCAGAGTGCCGAAGTCCAACTACTGATGGTTGGGGCTGTTATACCCACGAAAATCTTGGGCAGCCGATGGTAAAGATCAGGAGCCCACAAATCGGTAAGCTGAGTATAGTTTGGAATGTCAATTACTCCGTTTCATGCACCCGAGGCGTTTTGGTTCCTTTTTTTTTCAGGGATGGCTGTCCGGATGTACACTCCCTTGTCACGGGCAAGCTGTTAGGCTAACCATCGAACGAATGAATTTTGAACCGAGGGTGTGTGTTCAAGAAACGTACAAGACACGCCATCCTTGCTCAGTGTTGTTTCCGTTCAGATTTACCGCAGAAGTATGAGTAGATTGATTGATATCGATGATGATACCCTCCGATTTTCGGGATGTGGCTGATATCCTATGGTTATGCATGACCGGCCACCCTGTTCCGTCGGAGAGGTGAAAAGTGTGAATATTCGAAGCACGAGAAGTACGTACCATTTTCCTTCATAAGTACCCGGATCACCTGGACAGACTACCTCATAAATTTCAGTGTGTCCGTTCGGGACGCCATGACAGCGCGTCCATAGCCTTCCATATGAGTTCTTTGAGTAACAGGACTGAACGTAATTTCCGTGTATTTTCTCCGTCGAAATAGCTTCAGCACCAATCCAAGAGTTTGGCCCTGTCGCAAGTGTCTCTTGCTCTTTTGACTGGGGCGTAAGACGGCGTCATGCATTGCGCGGGGGGGGGGGGGGGTGACGGCCGTCATGGATGGGTCTAATCAATCTAATCTGCTTTGCGATTTGTGCGGTATCGGTTTGGTTTATCCCGAATCTAAGTACAGAGACATTCAAGAAGGCAGCCAAGGTGTCATGTTTCCACTTCACAGTCGGGCAGCTACATCGAGCAAATTTAGACAGCGAAGATTGATGCTCTTCAGATTGAGTATTCTCCGTGGATGACTGACATCGAAAGAAGTAAGCATATGGTTTATCTTACCCGAGTCGTGTCTTGACAACCTCGGAAGATGGGATTCAACAAACAGCTAGAGAACTAGGGATCCCAATTGTAGCCTATTCCCCTTTGGGTCGTGGATTCCTGACTGTGATCTTCATTAACATCTTGAAATAGATTCGTCTGTTGACTTACTCTTATTACAGGGTCGTTTCAGGTGGAGCTAGGCAGTTTCAGTTTGGCTGGGTACGTTCCAAGGCCTGATAGAAGAACGAGAAGGATCACATCGACATCAGAGCAGGAGAGCCTTGAAAGAAATTACTTATTGGCTATCAATCGTCCACTCGATTTGCGAACGATCAAGGATAATCCTTTGATTGATATTGAACCAAGGCCAGAAGGCCGAGAATGCGTCACATCACGTCACGTGCAAGACGCGTCGAATCGAATAAATAATACTCGCGCCTCTCATTGGTCCATCTTGATGCCGGGCCGAACAGTGAGAAATCGCGTTATTTTTCGTCGGCGCTGCGTCAGGTGAAAGCTATGTCAGCTATAAAAGAGACGGTCCTGTCTGATATCTTTGCTCTCCCAGCTCCATCTAGTACGTGACTGTTAAGTTCTGCGTCCCTTCCAGTCGATATTCAGCAATGAGCACCCCATCTGTTATTGATTTACGCTCTCGCGAGATAGGAGGCGTGAAAATTCCCTCGCCGGGTGAGTACCTACACATAATTGAATAAATTGAAGACAGCTGATCACTTATATGCAAGGTTTCGGCGGGATGAGCTTGAGTAACATTTACGGCGCCGCTAATGATGAAGAGAGCAAGGATCTGCTTAGACACGCGATCAAGCTTGGACTGGTATGTACGCTCTGTGAGTATACGTTATCCAAACTGAATTCCCGCCAGACGTTTTGGGATTCGTGAGCCTACTTTCCTTGTTGCATGATCTGTAAATGATGAATTTTCTTTCTTAGAGCCGATATCTACGGCAACGGCCATAAGTAAGTAATAGCACATTAAGTATATGCACTCTACGGCAAAGTTGCTGATCCTTGCGGTATGCAGTGAAGAACTCATTGGTTGGTAGAGACTTAGTAGAAAATCCCAATATTCTTAGGTACATCCTTATGAATAACTCCCTGCAGGTTCGGTTCTCGCTGAGGGAGATAACCGCTCGAAGGTCTTCCTTGCTACAAAATTTGGACATGAACTTGATCCGGTGACGAGGCAGTCTAGCGGGAAGATCCGAGGTTCGTAGCTCACATGGGGCAATAGATAGTTTCCGTCTTGACGGAGTAGTTGTGACCAGGCGACGCTGCATACATTCGTCAGTCAATCGAAGCCTCCATCAAACGACTTGGGACAACACCAGATCTGTATTATCAACACCGTGTTGACCCCAATGTGTATGTGGCACTTCTCTGTTGAAAACACAACGTGCTAATTTCGTTCACAGGAGTCTCGAAGAGACGTACGGGACACTCGAAGAACTTCGCAAGGAAGGGAAGATTAAGTTCATCGGCATATCAGAACCAAGCGCAGAGACATTGAAAGGCAGCCAAGGTATTCAAGTCCTGCTTTGAGCATCATTTCTGCCCACCGAGATCCGAGTTGTATTCCAGATAGCGAAGATAGACGCTCTTCAAATCGAGTATTCTCCTTGGACAACCGACATAGAAAAAAGTGAGGAATTAATTTACACTTTGCTCGGTCGAGGACTGACAGACCCCGGAAGACGGAATTCTTCAAACAGCTAGAGAACTCGGAATCCCAGTCGTAGCGTATTCCCCTCTGGGTCGTGGATTCTTGACGGTAAGTTGCATATGCACCATAAATCGAACAGTTGTACGTACTTACCTTTATCTCAGGGCCGTTTCAAGTCTCCTGAAGAACTCGACCCAAATGACCGGCGTCGTATTCATCCACGCTTTTCGCAAGAAAATTTTATAAAGAACCTTAGGGTAGGATGTTCTTTCAACTTTCGTTTCCTTCAAGAAGGCTAAAAACGAATTTCATTTCTCTGGGGCCAGATCGTCGAGAAGCTTGAATCCATCGCATCCAAGAAGAAAATTACGCCCGCTCAACTCGCACTTGCATGGGTCGCTGCCCAAGGAACTGACATCATCCCTATACCGGGGACAAAGTCTATTTCTCGTCTTGAGGAGAACTGGGCCTCGCGCGACGTGATTTTCTCGACTGAAGAGTTGAAGGAACTGCGTGAAGTGATTGACGGTTTTACAACCAGTGGCGAGCGTTACCCGGAACAGATGCTAAAACACATCGGCAAATAAACATCTTGTCCTACTGTATGGAGGATAGGAAAGTGATTATAGTTCAGAATTCAGGAGGCTAGCAGTAGTGCATGCACAATTGGGCTACGCGGTGATATATGGTATCGTTCTGTATTTGAATAAATGCGTGTTACGATGTACCGATTGCCGTACCTATTTCTGTACTAATCCCTGCATTCTACGGACATAGCCAATCTTCGTTAATCGTACAGACGGCTCCAGTCTTTTGCCCGTTATGTGTTCGCAGATTTGATCCATGAAAGATGTCTTGTCACGAGTTCGTTTATGATATCTTCCTCGATCTCCTTTCCGCCAGCCGAAGCCTTCTCGTCAATACGGAGCCAAGTCTCCTCGAAACCTGGCTTGTCATATCCCACAATTCCCGAAGAGGAAGACGAGCGAGACACGAATACGACTTCGAACTTACGTCGGTGCAGTTCATTTCCGATAACTACTTGGTGTCCATAGCGTTCTAGCGAGGCGCGAGCTTTCGGTACCAGCAAGGTCGTATCCGTTTCAAGCTTAACACGGAATATCAGGCGAGATGTGCTTCGAATCACGGAAGAATTACCTTGAAAGAAACTATGAAACCTTCCGGAGTCCATTCATCGACCATCGGTTTCAAGGTCTTTGGCACCTGATCCATCTCGAGTATAAGACTTCCCTTTCCAGATTGAATCTTGTGTTCACTCTGAAAAAAAAACCAATCAGTTAGTCGCACAGCAATTGATAAAGTATGCCTTGAAACGCACCATTTTCTCTCTGGGCAGGAAAAAGTCGCTGACTGCTGCAGCAAGATAGTACATCGCGTTTCGGCCGAGCAAATGCAATTCCTTCGACACCGCTCGTAATAGCCACAGATACTCATTCACCGTCACGAAAGTCACACTGTGCAATGTGCCTGCTTTTTGCACTGCTTTGTATGCGGAAAGGACGCTCCGTAGGTGTTCAGGATCGGACGGATGTACGGTAATGATAGGGCGGGCATGATCGATGGTCGTTCGTTCATCAGTTTGCTCTTGAGGAGCATCCTCTAGCTCTAGGAAGTCCAAAAAAGGATTCGTAGAATGAGAGTAATGCCGACTAAACGGCTGCAGACTGTGTTGTCGATGCATGAAGATAACAGCATATCCTGCGCGCAAAAAATATTCCGCTGAAGTCGCTCCTCTCGTACCTGAGCCAAGTGTCATTTACTGTATAGGTTGATTTTTCTATGCAATCGCACCGGCGCTAAAATTGTCCAGGAAACGGACACTGTAGGACCGCTACTAAGGTTCTGCCATGCGCCAATGATTGAACGAGTACGTTGACTCACACATTGAGCTCTAAAGGGACAGTTGTTCCTCCACTCTAAGCGGAGATCAAGCATGACTTAGCAGCACGAACAATTGCGGAGAGTGAATGCGGCGCACCGTGACTAAAACGACTTTCCGGCCAACTGCTACCTGTTGAGAGACGAAAGAGCGCACATTCCTCACATTGGCGTCCAGCGTCGGAGGCGGCGGTTGTGTGGCAAAATACGACTCTGCGGAGAAAGGCTGCTCTGATGTCGATGGCGACGAGTCCTGCGCCGCAGACATTGATGGATGAGAAAAGACTTCAGGTCACAATAAGCCCCAACCCAATGGAACTTTTTACTTGAAATGTTATCACGTGCCGGGGACGCGTCCCATGGGCGTGGTAATTTGAGGTCCGATCGAGATATAGCTAAAACTTCACTTCGGCGTCCGAGTCGTAGGAAATCTCTTTCATATCAAATGCGCGTATTCATAATTATATATGGCATTAGGGACAATAGATACAGAAGTATAATAAACACGTCATAGGTGATCTTGGATGCCTCAACCACCTTTACCAAAACAATAGCTTGGGATATCCAATAAAAACGATTAGGTCATCAAACTCGATCATGTACAATTCCATTGGACTGATTGCGTCTACGGCTTCGGAGTAACAAAATCCCACCAAGCTTTAGGTGTCTGAGGTTCTTCCTTGCACGGCTCTGATCCAGAGGTAGAACCTAACCCGACTGGTCCAAAGACTTTAGCTTGAGCCCTTGTGTAGTCAAAGCCTTGAAGCAAGAGCGAGCCGGGTCCGAGTCTGCTTTGGGGTCCCGACTCCTTGGCTCGTTCAGGGTGGCCCCGGAGGAGAGGTTGGCCCATGGCCGGAACCCTATGATTCAAGACAGGCACAGAAATAGGAGTTGCCTGCGCAGCAGCCTTTTCCTTGTGATGCCGAAAATCAAGGGCAAGAGGCGGAAGAATCTTCGGCTGAGCCTGAATATGATGCTCCTGAAAGTTTGTCGCCTGAGGAGAGAAGCTGTGAGTGAGACGAGATCTTTCCTGGATAGAAAGCGCTTACATTGGCCCATTTGGTCTTGACTACGGTATGCGGTACTCCGGGAAGATTTTTGTTGCTGCTTTGCCCAGTGTTTCGCGGAGGAAGGTAGTAATCTGTGAGGGCTTTACGAACCGTGCGTGGATCCACAGAGCTATTGAGCTTCATCTCATGAGCACTTGCTGACTTGGTTCGTGCAAGAAGTGTTTCCTCGGTTACCTGGAGATGCGATATTGCGCTGGACTTGCCCTTTCTAGGTCCTGGTTTATACCTGTAATCCGGGTACAACCTGGCATGCTCCTCCTTAGCTTTTTCGGCGAGTAACTCCCAGTACGCCTTTTCCTCCTTGCTGAGACCTTGCCACAGTGCGCCCAGGTATTTGGACTTTTCTCCTGTCGCGGTGATACCAGCTTGCTCAGGGACACGACGAGCGCACATTTCCGTGCGGAATAACATGAATTTGTTTGCTGGACGAGGTATATGAGGTTGCTGAAAGCCCATAGCCGACTGGAAAGTAAATGCAGGGACGACCTGGGCTTCCTCTTGATTTATTCCTTTGAGGATAAACTCCGCAGTTTCCACGTCAGAATCAGTGGACAGCGAGTCATCTGTCGCGTGGCCTTCGTCCGGAAAAGAAGAGCGGCGAGGAACCCGTTGATACGGCGTCCGAGTCGGCATCGACCAATATAGAGAGTTCGTATTGGCTTTAGGCATCGGTCCCTTCGCTCGTTCGTTTCTCACAGAGAATGAGTATAGTGAAGTTGTGTTGGAAGAGATGCTGAATTCCGACCGCTTAAATATCGTCCGTCAAAGGCTGCACCACAGAAAGCCACCATTTCATTGCAGTGCATTGTAACCTCGGGTCGCCGTGTCTGTGGTCTGGCCACACCAACGATAAGCACTCAAAGACGAAAATGCAGATCAAGCTTGAAGATCGACGGTCAAAGCCATGAGTGCCCAGTGGTCCTGGTTCGGCACTATAGCCACGCGCACGGGCCCAAAGCACAGCATGGCCACACATTTACAGATCGGCTTCAGCTTAGACGTCTAAAAAGTGGAAGTCTGTGCCCGAAAGTGAGGAGAAGTCAAATCAATGAGTTTCGGACCATTTGCGGCAAAGCGTCAAGGTCCAAGATGAAACTGCCTTATTGCGTGTCTAGTCAAGCCCCGGATTTGGACACCTCGAAAAGAAGTATCAACATTTGTGGTACAACTTATCAATTTCCATTAAACACCAGAGAACAACCAAAACCCAAACCACCAAGAAGCCATGTACAGAAGAAATTTCCCAATCGAAGAAATACCTCTACTCAGTGCTGGTCACGGGGAGCGGCACAAATGTAGGCGGACAACTTCATCACAATTAGCAGGCATGTAAACAAGTTAATGGAGGATTACTCACAGCAAGTTCAGTTCAAGCAGAATCTGCCTGAGAAATGAGGACGCAGTTACCGAACCCGCCGGCAGTCGCAAAGCTCACAAGGCAGCTTGCGCCATCGTTGCCACCCGTGCAAACTGTTCCATCTGGCAAGGTACCAGCAATCGGGACCGAGCCGGTAGTCGCAGGCGCCTCAACGCCGTTCGTCGTAATAGTTGCAGAACCGCCCGTGAAAGAGGCACCGGTTCCAGACGGATCAACCAATGTGCTGACAATCTCAGTTGATCCGTCCACCCCACTAAGAATCGTATGGGACCTCAGTATTGCGAAGGAAGGCAAGAGAAGGAGGCTTACCCATTGAAGTTGGTGATAGTGACATTAAAAGCATTTCCAGCAGCCTGAGCAGCTGCGGAGCCGGGGATGGCACTCGCAACGTCGACACCATTGCCGCACGGTACTGTAGAGGAGACGCGCACAGCATCAGCGCGTACAGGAGTACCAGTGATGCCTATTGCCGGCGTAATTATTGCATGTCCGAGAGCCTGGTACGGCAAGGAGAGTGCGACTGCGAGGATAGACAGAGAGGTAAGGGACTTCGCAAACATATTGATATAGATTAAGTGATTCAAGTCGTGAGGGTTGGTCGTCTGAGATGAGCTTTTGAGGGTAGGGCTTGCCTGCCTCGATGCCGAAGAGGGATGAGCGATGAATGGATGATAAAGGACAGGCGGGCGGAGAACAGCATTTTTATACTTCACGAGGCTTGAGATACGAATAGACTTACTCACCAATCAGACAGCATTGGAGGTCTTGCTTGATTGGAAGGTACATGTCAGTTTCTCATGTACTCTACCCTCCGTTGTGGACGAGTAACAGTTTCAGTTTACACTTCATGAGCCATTTGCGCTCACAGAAGTCCCATGCCTGTCAAGATTTTACTTCAGAAGATGCTGCACGCATATTCGTTCTAAAGATACCCGCTTCTTTACTTCGAGGAAGCTGAAGCCGAGGATTCTGTTCCAATGGCTGTTGCACATACTCTCGCGCAGAAAGAGTTGGCTCACGCAGATCTGAGACGAAAGGCCTTTTAAGGAGGCGTCATGACACTTAAATGGCTTCATGAAAGTTGAGAAGGGGAGCAACTAAGCAGCGACTTCATTGAAAATCGTAGGAAGACGGAAACCAACTTTTACGCGTTCGCCGTTCTCCCCTTCAGATTTCGAACCTTGATCACGGAACAACATGGTTCAGTCCGGCAGTAGAAAGTACGAAGTCAAGTAGCGCCTCTTGTGGTCATGAAAGAAACTTGAAGAACGAACAATAGGCAACAGATTAGTTACATACGACTCGGATTTACACTTCAGCTCACCTTTCCACAATTATACACTCCACAGTCACGAATATACACGCTGCATTTTCGCGGGAAATTCCAAGGATCACAGGCAACTCCGCTGCACCGACTTCAATCGATGCGGTGCTTTGTGATGCATATGATGATTCCTTCTGTGTAGAGTACCTTATATGACGACAACATCGATACCGCCGCCAAGGAAAGAGAATAGCTGATGAGATTGGAATTCAAAGGACTATTAAGTGGCCATCGGCAGGATACTGAGACAGGTGTCGGTCGACTCTTGACCCACAAATGCGAGAAAGAAAATAATCTTAGAACTCGACCCGGAAAATGCGCATTCTGAACGGAATAGTGCAATCACCAAAAATTACTTTGCCCAGATCCAAGATCGATTCCGCTCCAGACTCTCTCCAAGCGATTTGCGGAGTTTGAGAGATCGGGCGAGTCGGGTTCCCTGAATGAAAGTCGTGTCAGTGAAAGAAGGAGTTTCCTGACAGAGAAGCACGTACAGCAGCATTCGTATCGGTGTGGCAGTCGCGACCGTTCTCAGACCTTGTCGTACCAGAAGTAGTTGATGCGAAAGCAGCTGTACCACGGCCTTGAGAAACGAGAATGCAGTTTCCAAAGCCGCCACCAGTCGTGAAGCTCACCAGGCAGCTTGCACCGTTAATACCGCCAGTACATGTCGTGCCGGCAGGCAGGGTGCCGGACACCTGGACTGAACCAGTTGTTAAAGGTGTGGCAACACCATTCTTCGTGATCGTCACCGAGCTATCAGAGGAGCCGGTCCCAGACGGGTTGATTGAAGTATCGACGATCTGAGCCGATCCGTCTTTGCCACTAAACATAACAACTTCAGTCACTTATTATACAAGCAGGACTGGCCAAGTATTACCCGTTGAAGTTAGTTACGGTAACAGTGAGTACATTTGTGTTTGCCTGAACAGCTCTAGAACCAGCGAGGGCTTTTGCCACATTAACACCATTGCCACGTGGACTTGTTCGATGGGCGAGTTACATCGGATCGTGCTGATGTCCCGGAGACACCGGTAGCAGGTGCGATGATCGTGTGCGCAAAGACCTGGCACGAGAGCAAGAGAACGAGCGCGAAAATAGAAACAGCCGAGAGCGATTTGGAAAACATGACGACTCAGAATGGACACGGCGGCTGATTTCGTGATGTCTGAAGTAAAAGTGAAAAGTGGTATTAACAAAGGAGGACCGGCTCCTAAGTTGAAGTGAAAAAAATGAATGAAGATGTCGATGAACGAGGATCCGGATCTCAAGGGATAGCAGTAGAGGCGATCCATTCTTTTATACCGCAAATAGATTGCGCTGAACGGAAGGAATCCAAGTTCGGCATGTACATGTAGTCATTTCTTTCGACCGTGTGCTCGCAGGGCCCATGACAACGATGCCGCACGCGATTCCCCTCTATTGGTTCCCAACTGGATGTCGGCGCCAGGAACACACGCAGTGCCGTCGTTCAGAATGTTATCTTTTGTTTCCTCTCTGGACACATATCAGACTATAGATAGAATAGCACAACAATACAACAGGCATTGTAGATATGTCCTCGTGTCATGGACTTGAAGAGACATATTTCGGTCTTCCACAGGTCTCGTACCGGACAAAATACCGCAAGTGTTCGTAACCATGGGCAATGTATTCTGAAGCAATTTGCCGCTTCGCTGTTCACGATGGAAAGAGGTATGGCCTGCAACGATGATAGTACAACGAACCACCGGCCCAATAGGAAATGCTAGCTCCAAAGTCGAGGCAACAAGAAGATTCGGCGTTTTCGTGACCATAAAGGGACGTGAATGTCGCGCTTCAACGGCTGCTTCAACCCATAAACTTGATTGGATGACTGACAAAGACAACGTCAGCCGGTGGTCTTCGAGCATTTGCCCCAGCCGTGCGCTTATACGCAGTATTGAGAATGGGACCGTAAGTTTCCCTTGCTTTTACAAGCATTGATGACTGAGGACAACAAACCCAGATCCGATTGTGCAGGACAAGAAATTAGAGAAGGTGACGTTGTCGGAGAGTGGTGAAAATATTATGTAACTCTCCAATTACATAATTTAGAGACCTTGGGCCCTGGCCGCTGGCACTAGTACTTCCCAAGTTGTCGGAAGTGGTCATGAGCGTTCTTATGCTGGATGGGGTTGCAAGCAGAACGACTTTTCGATGGTCAATCTCTTCACCTATCTGTGTATACCGCTGCGGCGTATCGGAGGATACCTACCATCACACGATATGGTTCTGAACTTTTCGGACTCCGAAAGTGGAAGATGCACGGTTAAACGCCTTTGTCCATGCGACAGGATTCTTGGATGGGATCAATGGAATACATATGGACTGCTGACTGGAGCAATTCAGAACCTTCGGATCGAGAAGTTCGCTCATGCTTTTAATGGGAAAGTGGCTTGGGCGCCAGTGATTCGTCTCCATTCCCATTTATTATCATAGCATCTTCAGATGGATGGCTACGCCTTCCAGCCCTGTTCCTCTCAATCTGATTATATCCAAAAGATTTCTAATGAGCACCTTGATCATTCGAATGACCCAATATCTGATATCTCTACCAGATCGACTGTCACAACCTCCGACTTGACTGGCCCTGGACGCACCGTTGGAAATCTCTACAGCAGCTTTGGGAAAAGGTTTTATCTCATTTTGAGCTTTTTCCTCCGCCGGGCTCAAAGGCAGATGGGAAGCTCAGGAAAGACCTGAGGAGGTCAATCAGGTATACTAAGTACGTTTACCCGTTCATTTTTAGCCTTAGGGACTTTTGAGTAATGGTAAGAAAGATCCCATGTTGGGTCCAATAGTACATCGGCCTGTCGGGTGCTTGCTTCCATCGCCTCCTCACATCCGTACTTTCGTCAACTTCTTCGGGAGCTCGGAACGGTGCGAGAACTTGGCCTCCTTTGCTCTCGGGCAGAGATGTACAGTTTGAGAAATTCTCTCCTTTCTCCATCTCGTAAAGCTCTCATACGCGTTTTCGAAATCGACATTAACATAAGTGGTGCGAAATGGTCCCCGTTGACGCGAGGCTTTAGAACAACCACCAGGAGCAATCTGGAAACAAAGGGAAGAACAAACCCCAGGAATGAGTTTTTCAATGCCCATTTGAATTCTTACAAGGTGCTTGTAAAGTACATCTCAAGCAGGTTTGCTCGTCCCCCAGACTTATTTTCTGTGTCTTTGTCAGCTAACACATTCTTGATTTCAAGCATTCCAGAGGAAGCTTGGCTTGCACTGCGATATCTTACGGATCCTATGCGAGAATTTCTTCAACATAGCGTCAACAAGCGCTCCAAAACCTATTCCTCCGATTCATCTCGGAAGAACGATGTGAAAATATCTCCGCAGATCCGGGAGGAACTGGATCGTGTTCGCAAACTACATCGAAATTTGGCTTATAGGGTGCACTGCAGCACCGGGGCGCGTCGATTGGAGCGTGGTCGAACGTATTTATCTCCAGTTTCAAATTCAGGACCTGGTGGTGACAAGGTGGAGTGAAGTGAAAAAATGTGATTGCTCTAAGATGGTGTGCGGCTTTCTCAGTAAGATCGGAACTCTTTTATTTCTTGTTTTGATGACATTTAACTTCAGGGATGATATTTTCCATAACTTTCCAACAAAGTTCTCGCCGGAGATCGTGACTAAAATTTTGGGTGCAAAAAATAACATCCTGAGGGAACGCCGATCTCAACGGATCAACCCTATGGGGACGATTGACAAGCTTCTCAGCAGGACATGGCACGTCCACTCATTTTTAAACGTGTTTTTGCCGAGGTGACTAAGTTTAACAGATGGATGATTTTATGATAAGAAATCTGTATTGTGAAACTGGCGTCGTAGAATTAGAAAAGACTAGCTATGGATACAACGAGAAATAGACCACATGCATTCAGAGTATAAATTAATCCAATGCTATTTTTCAGTTAATTTTAATTGAGTAAACATCCGGCTAATAAAAGCAGGAACTGAGCATTCGCTGGGCTGAGAAGCGATTCCACAAAATATGCATGTGAGAAACTGTTAGTATGCTAACCTACTCTCATTTACAGACCGAGTTATTTTAGATATACATCTTTTAATCGTTTGTAATACTTTGCCACCTACTATAGATGGCCCGAAAATACAACAAATGATTTGAACGCCAATGCATCATAGAATCAGAAAAGAGCAGGAGGTGTGGAATGCTTGTAATCGAAGGAATTACATAATATTTAAGTCGAAAGTACAAGTAACCCTCATTAAAAAATAGCACTCGCACTGATCTCAAGCGAGGCCGACATTTTCTGGCAACGGGCTTGCTGTAACAAGAGAAATTGAAATTTGCATTGACCGCTGGTGTGGTAAGTAGTAGAAGCGAACGGAAGGAAACTTTCTGTGATGAGAAAAGAGTCTAGACCTGCACACGCTGAGTGACGCTGCGTGTGATTTTCAGGGCGAGTAGGAAGCATCCGCGTTGACGGTTAATCTCTTAAAATGGGCTGCCATTTCTGCCCGAACGCGTCGGCATTGTTGCTCGCTGCGGTTGATCGCGACTGCGCTTGAGTGGGGCCGGTTGCGAGGTGGCGGGAGACGGGGGAGGTAAAAAGGGAAGATCGGCTGATGACGTTTTACTCAACTCGGCTAACCCAGCTCCACACCCCGGCTCTCACTACCTCTTCCTGTATGTTTCGTCTTCTTGACATACCATCACCCTTCCCGCCCTCGTCGTCCTCGTCGTTTCCCATCTTGTCGTCGACACATTCGTCGTCGTCGTCGTGGGCGACTTTATCGACGCTTTCCCATTCTCGGCTGCTGTCGTCGCTGAACCTCAGCACTTGGTACTTTACTCAATTGAGAAAACTCCACTCCACCACGCGTCCTGTTGTCGCCACTCTCTCATTAGGCCCGTCTTTTCGCCCTGTTCGTCTTATTTCAGCAGTCTGTTCTAAACATCCATGGCGACTCTGCGCCCGGTATGTATCATACCTGTTTTATGATGCTTTTGGACTGTACTAATTTTACTACCTGAACAGAAGAATTTGGGTGCATCTAAGAGTGCGCCCATGTCTTCGTCACCCAATCCCTCTTCTCTCTCTCCAAGTCCTACATCCGGACACACATCCCCCGGTAGTCCGAGCACATCCGCGACTTCTGCGGCGCCGCCGCCGTTGCCGAGCGACGAACAGGTAGAAGCAGTGATCAAGCAGGCAACCTCAACTCAGTCAAGGTCGGATGGGCGACCTCCACCTGGAAAAGACACACGTACGCAGTTGTTCACAGGTAACGTGAGTATATCCCCTTTGCCTATGCGCTTCTGAACGCATACCCTTGCGCATCGATGTCGTCGCCATGAACTATGTATGAGTGGAGTGGAGCGTCGGCATCGGAAGATCTTCCTGGATGCTTCCGCAGCTCGAGCTTCTGAAATCGATCATCTAAATTTACATTTTAAGTTTAAAAATACGGAAATCGCATTGACTTACGACATTTTTTTAAAATTGTCATTCACTCGTTCTGGCAATCTAGCTTCCGTACCGCGTACGTTGGCAGGACCTCAAAGATCTTTTCCGGCGCGCCGGAACGGTCCTTCGCGCCGACGTCTCACTCACTCCCGACAACCGGTCGCGTGGCTATGGCACAGTCCTCCTCGCGTCGGCCGAAGATGCGGGGCGCGCCGTCGACATGTTCAACGGCTATAACTGGCAGGGTCGCGTTCTCGAAGTGCGCCTCGATCGGCTCGGCGCCGTTCATGGGCTGGACGCTGAGGCGAACGCCGCCGGAGTGGTTCCACGTATAGGCATACCACCTTTAACGATGGGCACTGTCAATGATTTGTCTCCGAACATAGGGGCTCATAACGGCTTGCATGTTCCTTCGCCGCATCCTGCTGGTCCATTCATATCTCAGCAACTGTCGGGAAACGGAGCAAGTCCGTCTCTGCTGTCAGCGACTGCACTTCTTGCTGCAGCATCCCATAACTCTACAATCAATACAATCAACCCGGGCTTGATTACTCTCCAACAGCCACAGCAGGCACAGCAAGTTAAAGAAAGGAGGAACTCTTAATAAACCAAGGAACGTCAGGTAGACCAGACGTTGGTGGCTTAGACCCATTTCTCGGCACACTAGGTCGAGGGGGATTGGGTACTGACCTTGATAGAGATCAGTCCAGATCTAGTTCTGGAATGCGGTGCCTCTTTGTCGGTAATGTGAATGCACATATATAAAGCAAGCGAGTTTGGTGGTGTTGATGACTATCTTAGCTCCCATTTCACTGCCAATGGCAGGATCTGAAAGACTTATTTCGACAAGCTGGCACTATCCTTCGTGCAGACGTGTCGTTAGGCCCCGATTGCCGATCGAGGGGGTTTGGGACGGTCACTTTTGCAAACGAGATCGACGCGGAGCGAGCTGTTGCGATGTTTAATGGGTAGGTTTAGCGATCGTATCTCCACTCTATAATATAACACTCATTGAGATTCTCAGGTTTGACTACAGCGGACGGGCGCTGAACGTACATTATGATAAATACAGCACGCCATCGCCTCTTTCTTGCAACCTGTCTCCGCATCCTTCCACTCTCGCGACGCCTGTTCAACCCACGACATCTTCAACGCAGGCCACACTCCTTCAAGCTGCACAATTGCAGCAGCTTGTCGGCGGGCATACGACCGATCGATATACCAATTTGAGTAGTCTGAGTACAACCGGCCAGAGCAGTAATAATGTGAATGGAGACGGATTTCCGACGCAAGCGCAGACGCTTGTTGCAAATCTACGGGCCCTACATAAGTCGTTCCCGGTTCAATCACAATCGCGACCCACGACTAGCAGTGGCATCGGGACCGATCAACCACGCACTCGCGTTAGCTCGACCGGTAGCGAGTCGTCTGTTTCTCCCTTTAATATCCACGTTCCAGGTACAAGTCCGAGTCTTGCAGAACGGCGCCAGAAGATTCCTCCGCCGATCGGAACAGTATCGGCTTCTACCAGTCGACGAGGGTCCAATTCCGGTTTGTCTGCTGGTGCGAATGCTGAAGGGAGAGGCGTTACTACAACCCTTTCACGAGGTTCCTCGGTATCACAGGTTTTGGACACCTCTCCGGTTTCG
Source organism: Phlebopus portentosus (assembly GCA_037892935.1). Lineage (NCBI taxonomy): Eukaryota > Fungi > Basidiomycota > Agaricomycetes > Boletales > Boletinellaceae > Phlebopus > Phlebopus portentosus. Next base: position 864,801 of record JAYXKI010000007.1, read on the forward strand.
CCGACCAAAGGCAAAAGACTAACGAGCCAGTCTCTACCTGTGTCATCAGCGTCAGCCCCGCTCGCCGCCTCTGGCGTTAGCTCGCTTCCGGATTCTCAGCGGCTATCCACGTCGTCGGTGGTACAGAAGTCGCAGGATCCAATTAGTACATCCGTGTCCTCGTCAAGCAGTGTGGCGGAATCTTCTATATTAGACCGACCTGGGCAATCGAGCTCTGCCAACTCGACATCGCCTCGCTCTTCTCATCCTGCTCATCCAGGTCCGATTTCTCTCCCCCCTCCAATACCCGTTTCTTCCTTCCCTCCATATTCCCCCCATCATCACCCGATGTCACCACCTGGGCATCCAGTTTCTCCGCCTGTTTACGCAAGTTATCCATTGTATGGTCCAATGAGTCCGATGCATCCGTACCCGGTTGCCGCACATACGCACCCGTCGAACATGACTCCACATGGGCTTCCCCCAATAACACCGAGTATGCCCAGCTTCTCATTCGTCCCGCAACCCTCGCCTGGCGTACTGGGAGGTGGCAGCAGTGCAATTCCACCCACGCCGGCGGAAGTCGGTACGGCTCCACCTACCGAAGGGTATCCTCCGCCAGGACAGCCGATTGATTCGGCTGGGAACCCGATAACGACGGGCATGGGTATGGCTCCCATGAGTCCGCCAATGCATCTCCCTCATCATGTTTTCCAACCATTCACCCCTGGAACAGTGATGAGCCCAGGCGCATTCTATGGACGACCAAATGGCGGTCCACCTCGAGGTTCATACCTTAACCCTGCAGTGGGTTCGCCTGTGATGGTACACCCGCCTTACGGTTTCCCGTCGCATCCAGGGAGCCAGCCTGGTAGCCCATATTATTTCCAGAATCCTAATGGGGGCCCGTATGGCGAAGAACCGAACGGTTATTTTCCGCCTGTTGGCCCTTGTGCACAGCCAAGACATGAAGGGTATTTCCCGCCTGTGTCTGCGTTAGGCAGTTCTGGCCTGGCAAATGAAATACTGAGAGACGGCAATTCGATGAATACTGGAGAAGGTAACTCAAGTGAGCGGCTGGCACATGAAAGAAATAATTCAGCAACTGGTTCTGCTCCGAATAGCGAAAATGGGCCTAGTGAGGATACGGATGCAGAGCGAGCGAGAAGCTCGAGTTCTGGTGCGACATCATGGAGGAGTGATGAAAACGCGGGTGGTGCTGGTGATGCAACTGCGGTTCCGAGAACAGAATCGTCTCTGAAAGTTTTAGCACAAGATATGGCGTCCGTACGTCTCGGACCATCTTCGACAAATCGAAACGCGAAGTACGCGGAGGCAGTGAAGAGTAACATTCAGAGGACAGAATCAGTGTCGCCTGTGGAAGATAAGATGAATAGTGTGTCGGTTGCGCGCCATTCGAGCTTCGGCGAGGAAACCTCTCCAGGACATCCTGCGTCGCGACGAACACATTCAGCAGAGACCGGTGCACAAGTACGACTGGGGGGTTGATGGATTACTTTAACATCTCAGCTTCTTCGAGTACTTTCTGTCACGTTTCCCTTATGATTTATCTGCTGATCCGGTCGTTGAGCGCAGTCGCCCTTCCTCGTATTTATCTTACTTTTCTTCGGCACCACTATCGAGTTACGTCTCTATTTTATTAGCATTCTTAGATTCTTTGGAAGTCTAGGGTTCTTTTATTCCGTTCTATTCTATTCTATGGTCCATTTCTTTTCTTGTCTCTTGAGCCACATCTTGGATATAGGTGCAATATTTTGATAATTTGTTCCCTGGCTTTCTTTCCCACATAATTAATATTTTCAAGTTCAGATGTGTTCTTTCTCTTTTCCTTGTGTGTATCGATCGCATTTGCTATCCCTCCCTTTTTTTTTCTATTTGCCTTGTTTCGCTTTTACTTTTCATTCCTGGCACTTCTTAGGAGATACGTGGAGCAAATGAAACGTAAATAAAGCAATAAAGAGCCGTATACATACGTATCGTTGTGCGACTTACTTTGAATCCATTAATGAGGGCGCTTGCGCTCATGATGCATGTTGCTGAGCTCCGTCAATCAGTGTGTTTCAGGGCCAAATTTACTACTGGGAGGATAATTTCGAGAATTTGACGCAGCGACGGCAACAAATAGAATAAGGAAGGTAGATTTTGTTCTACATCTCAAAGTCCATGGGGAAGAAAACAACATCATGATCAAAACATTCATACACGTACAATATTACTCATTATGTGATGGTCGTAGGAGATCCCTTTCGAGAAGAAGCGGAAGGAACGGAAGTTCGTCATCATCAGACAGGAAGACCACTAAATTTGGAATCGGGGTTTCGGTCGTATGTTGAGGAAGTACGGCCATTTGATGGAGTGCGAAGATCGAGTTCCACAGGAGGGTCAACTGTGCTTGAGATCGATGTCGATACGACTATTCCTGGGGGATCGTTTGGAGAGTTTGGCTTTGCTCCACCCTGAGCGGGGCGCCAAAAGCCATGCTGGTAGTGTCCTCTGGAATTCTGGCTGCTAGGTTCGGAGTTTGAGCCCCCGCTCTCTCGGATGAGCCCGAACTTGACGTCGCGGTAGACTTTGCATGCCATGGCGTTCTCGACTGCGAGACTTGGGATGGTGAACATCGCACGGTACACCGGTGGAACGGAAGGAGCGAGGATCATTACCATGGCCAGCACGTTCCATCCGACCGTGATTCTAGACGCAACAAAGTTTAGTAACCGGAAAGATTTATAGTTTTCTTTGGCTTGAAACACATGGGACTTGGATATTCCGATGTGCATCAAGAAATTTGACGTACAGATAGTACTGCTGACCACTTTGCAGGACAGCCTTGGACAGTTGGGGTAATGCCCCTCCGCTCCAGAAGTTTTTCATGCGTCCTCCGCCATTCGAGTTATGCGCGAGCTTTACGGAAATGGCGATTAGGACGAGGGTGTCATTTACTGCTGAGATGACAATCCCCACAGAACTAAACGGCTTAACGCCTACATTGATGCAGTTCAAGGTTGGACCGATATGCGCGCCATTTATAGCGAAAGGAACCGTAATGCATCCGCCGAGTACGGCTAACCAGAGGAAAAAGAAAAGCCAGACGACAAATTTGTGCCTGTGGAATACAGCTCGAATTCGAAATACGAATAGCAGCGAGGTTGCTGGCACTGCGATAGCGAAGCAGACGCCGATGGCGATTAAGAGAGCTTGACAGTTCCCTACACTTCCGACTTGAATGATATTAGTTGGAAGGCTTGAGAATTACACATAGCTGCTGTGCTTACCTTGAAATATGGTGGATAAGACAATATACGTGAGTGAAAAGAGCCTGACGATAGAGTGAGAAATAGGAGCAGCACATATATAGTATTATAGCTCGCTCACCTTGAAACGAAATATACAACCACAGCTGGAACAATTCTTGACTTGAAAAGGAGTTGGTAGTCCAAGGGAACATTGGAAAAGAGATCCCAGGCGAAGGCCTTTAGTAACAATGTTAATGAAATGACTGCACTGCATCTTTTTATCGTCCAAAAACGTACTCCGAGACTCGCCACATAGATATACCGCGATACTTCAAGCTCTTTCGCGGTGTCCGGAGGTAGAAATGCAAGAGCGGTCGTTGGATTGAGTAGGTCCGAGCAATTCAGTGCGGACATGGCAAGGTATCTTTTCCGCGAGGAAGGTGAGAGAAGAAGAGTTAAAAGGCATGGCCCAAGACCCGGGTAGCTGGCCAGTGGCAATTCAGTTCATTGATGGGCCTTTGCGAAGAGTATTGCAGTGCCGCTAGAAGTAAGCATCACACAAGATTAGCGCTCTGGCAGCCACTGAGAATCTCTTCACCATCATGGTGATACAAATCTTATGAACCCACGCGTATCATCCAATGATTGTGGGGATGAGCGGTGTCGATTACAAAGGTCTCCTGGTTAAAATTAAAAATCACTCATAAAGGAAGGCGTTTCTTGCGAAGACGAGGTTCTGTCCCTTCTTCAAGGAGAATTCTGCAGGCACCATCTTTAATCTGATTTCTGCGAGCGCAAACGAATCTTCGAGTGTCAGCTTGTAAGTCACACAGAATAGAACCGAGAGGGAATCGCACTTAGGAAGAAAGAGATGAACTTGTGTTTTGTCACGTATTATGTAAGAAACATCTCATACAGACGTGACTTGATATCATCAGGTATTTACTGTAGCTTGGCGTTACATATTGGTTTACTGTAATTCTTCCACCGCCGCGGTCTATGTACTATAATTATCGGTACCGTATCCATGCCCGTGTTCTACGAACACAACAGAGGTAATATTTGTTTTGAAGGGCGCGACCGGCTTTGTTTCTATGCTACAGGACTTACAGTGCCGAAGTGATGCCGCTTTATTCGGTGTAACTGGTTTCTGTGAGAATATTTTATAAAACACGGCCCGGAAATATTTTTTTGCAGCATGCGGAGACAGTTGCGTCTGGAGGAGGATATAAAAACAGAAAGGACGGCAGTCTGACTTTTTATTTCTCATTCCTCTTTTTTTCCCTGACTGGATCAGTTTCTTTTCAGTTTCTTTGGGTTTCTCCCTCGCCGTCTCGCACTGGTTGCAATTTCGTTTCGCGTTTCCCAGCTCTGCACTCTCTCGAAAAAATCCGTCGCCTTTGAAAGCAATCGGAAAAAGTAGACGTTAAGATGCTTTTCGTCCTCTTCTTCTCGTTCCTAGCATTGTGCTTTGCCGCTCCCACTTCAAATCTCTACAAGCGTCAGGAAACGGTGTCAAATGTCGTTTGTACTGGTGAAGAGTGAGTGATTTTTGAATTCTCTTTTTATGAAGGCAATCGATTTTAGCCTTCTTCTGTCTTCTATGTCAATAATAGTGCCCTCGATTTTCACACCGTAAACGTTGCGCTACTTCAAATCTGCGGCTCCATTGCCGGTTCAATTCAGAAGTGCCAGGGCAACCCTACGTCGACGACAGGCGAATCTGGCAACGTCAGGTTCACGATTGCGCCTGTTCAGGATGGAGCGACCATCAATATCTCGAAGGGCCGTTGGGAACGTAAGTTTAACATAGTATTGCCGATTACCCTTTGTGTCTCATGGCTGTTATAGAGGGCATTAAGGCAGCCTTCGCTGTCTGCGGACAGGACATTCCGTTCACTGCGACCTTCACGGGCGGTGCGAGCAAGGGAGACGTCAACGTCACGCTCGAGCAGATTTAGTGGGGATGCAAAATTTTCCTTTCCTTTTGGTGAGCATAGCTCCCACCAGTATTAAGGAAGCCAAAAGCTAACTTGACCTAATAGGATGCCATTCGTTAATTTGGGATTCGTGTCTGTCCTTCCAGGAATGCTAGGATACAAATTTTATTTTCCAGGTGATCCAAATTTGATGCTGTTGTTTCAAAATGGGGAAATATTCGAGTCAGGACGACATGAGCTTCTTTTTGCAGAGCATGAGAAACCGCGAAAGTACGGGAAGATTATCTTTGACCGAATCACATTAAATTCAAACCTTGCAAGAATGCCTTCAACACCACAAGCAGATCTTCTGGGTTCTCCTGCTGCACCCAATGTCCCGCATTCTTAATGAATGTAATTCCCTCGTTCCCCGGCCTCATTAAGGGACAGAGACTCCTCATCTTGTCAAACGCACCCGGATATTGATACGGTCCCCAATCTTTGTCACCTGCGACGAATAAAGCTGGAACTTCGATCTTCTTTCGAGAAAAGAGCGTAAGCTCGGAGATGTAGTCCTCTTCAGATGCTGAGATGGAGTTGAGAGTGTCACTGACGCGTCCGAGGCGTGTAGCTACGCGATAGCGGTTCAAGCCGCCTTGGAATCCGGTGCGTCCATATTCGGTGGTGAAGACGTCTACATCGGCGTCGCTCAGCCACGCGCGAGCACGTTCCAAGCCATCGCCGCGCGGAAGGCGCGCGCCAACGACTGCGGACATACTCTCTCCACGTGGCATCATGTAGTACGGTGGCAGGTAAGCGATCTCCTCAATGCTCTTCAGTGTGCGAGGATCCGTAAAGTTCTCGACATCTTCTGGTGATGAGGACGAATCTGGCCAACATGCCGACTTGATATGGAAGTATGCGCGCACAAAATTGTGCAGCTGCTTCGTTGAGAGCTCTTTGTGCATATGTATGTTTACCTGCGGAAGCGAGTAATAATGCTGGTAGTACATCCTTGGAGGATCGAGACTGGCAAGCATCGCATCTACCGTGAGGCCCATATGCGGAGATTTGGGCAATCCGCCAGCTGAAATTGCATCTGCCAAAGACGAATACGTCTGCGAGTTGAATTGCGTATCAGGTGTGCCAAGAAAGGGTGCGCTCATGAGCACAACACCCCGGTATATGTCAGGACGGACGAGTGCGCACGAGCTTGCTGTGATGGATCCGGAATCATGACCCATGACGCATGCGACGCTGTCATAGCCAAGCGCATAGACAAACGCGACATCGTCTCGAACGAGGTTTGCGAAGCTGAACGGTGAAATGGGATCCTGATATTTGTATGGATATGCTACGGATGCGTTAGACCCTTCTTTAGCATTCGGATTAGGCACGGTCCGCCCGAAGCCGCGTTGATCAGTTGCGACAACGCGAAATCCGAGGTCAGCAAGTGGACGCATTATCTTCCGCCAGGAATATGCAAGTTCGGGAAAGCCGTGGACCAGGATGATCAGAGGTGGTTTGGTCTCATCTTTAGGAGGTCTATTTGGATGCGCATCGAGGAAATGCACGATTAGGTCGTTCACTGAGATGTACTTGGACTCGATACCCTCGGGCAGAGGCAATGGAGGCAGATTTAAATCGAGATTGATTGTCTTCCGGCTCATAGCTATGTTGGATCCTTTAAGTGTTTTGTTTTGATCTTTTCAATCACGCAAGACTGAAGTAGAGCTTACCAGCAACTTGGGAATGTAGAATGTGGTAATCCAAGTAGTAGTCCTCCGGCGACTACATATATTTGCTGTCCGTGGCAGCAGCCTCCTCCGTCACGGTGCCTGGTAAGAAGAGTATTTATAAGATCGGCCTTCTGCCTTGTGCGACGGAGTTCTTGCGATGGATCATGTGAAACTGTTTCCCCGTTCGAAAGAAAGACCCAAATAAAACCGTCTCCAATTGGGGGGCGAGTTGCGAAAGGAGTAGCGAAAGATAATGATTCCGAGCGACCCAGACTTCCAAACACACTTAATCCGAGCCGGCGATCGATGATGACGGATCAAATTGCCTTGATTGGGTATGGCGACTGTGACGGAAGTGACGAGTCTGCAGTTGCAAATGGAAATGTTTCGTCATGTGACTTGCATACCGTTGACAACGAGGTTTGTGGCAAAAGTTAGGAGTCGATACCCATCTCACGCTGTTGCTTCTTAACGTAGCTCTTGTTCTTGCGGCCTTTTACTCGACCAACGGGCCAACTCACTGCCGCGCCGCATCTCACTCTGGGAAAGATCGTGCAGAGTGACGACTGCGGGACGTGTGTCGTGAACGTGACCGAGATCAGACCACTCTGCGGAACAAGAGCCAGAGGGTTCACGAGCGATATCCGTAAGGTTGACCTCCTATTCGACCATGAAGCCTTGCGTACCTCTGGAACGCTTCAAGGGCCATGCTGGTTGCCTCGGTCTCTTGCTCATCTACTTCATAGTGGTTGCACAGCTCGTGGTTGGATCCCAAACAGTGCTGCATCTCGAGGACGCAGCGTCGATCACTGAGGACATTCTGTTAGCAGCGCGGAATGCCAGCGTTACAAAGAGCTGTAGATCATGTCAGGCACTTCTTATTCCTCTGAAGCGTCTTGCGGTACTCGGCGACGATAGTTTCGTGTCCTCCATAACGCGCATATGCAAGGTGCGCAAGGTATGTGTTCTCATTTCTTTTGCTTGTGGTCTTTTCTGAGTCATGCGCGATATAGCTTCAAGATCCAGATGTATGCGAAGGTGATATAGGCGCGCAAGGACCTATCATTGCCCATGCGCTGCGACGCATGTCACTTAGTGGTCGTACATCGCGTCTATTCTGCAATGCACTCTTCGGAATGTGTGACCAGGAGTCTGTGGAACCATACGATGTTGCCTTCCCTGATAACTCTCCTGTGAGGCGGACACCAGCACATCCTAGACGCAAGCCGTTTCAGGTGGTGCATCTCAGTGACGTGCACATTGATCCAGAATACTTAGTAAGCATCTTGTTTTGATATTTGTTCATGCTATTATTGACTAGTAACCCAGGTCGGCTCAGAAGCCAACTGTACAAAGTACATTTGCTGTAGAGACTTTTCATCGGGTGGCGAAAGTAGAACGGACGATCAGGTCATACATCCTGCTGAACCGTTCGGGAACAGGCATTGCGATGCCCCTGTCGGGCTTGCCAACAGTATGTTTCACGCAATTAACGAGCTCGTTCCACAAGCGCGATTTACCCTTTCGACCGGTGACGTCGTTGATCGTAAGTTTTCACTTTATTTTCAGACCCGCACGCGGCTCAAGGTTGCTTGTAGATGCCAACTGGCTTCTTAGCCGGGAGTGAGTGCATCGAGATTGAGATTTCTTGAGTTTACTAAACGTCAAGTTAGGACCGTCGAGGATGAGCTGCATAATTTCCATACACAGCTCTTTGTGAACCTCTCCAGCACCAATGCCTTTTATGGATCTATTGGTATGCATGCTCAGTCGTTATCTGTTCCTTCTCTGACCAAGCCCCGCAACTACAGGTAACCAGTAAGCTGAACGCTCGCATGCATAACGAAGTCTACTGCTAAATATGTAAATTAGTGATGGGTATCCGACCAATGATTTTCCGCGTACTACGGCAGAAGAACCCAACTCAGTAGATTGGGTATTCGATTTGTTAAGTCGTGATTGGGAGGTTCATGTCAATTTTTTGGATGCTACTTGGACAGACGATTAACTTTTAGTCTTTGCAGCGTTGGATCGGTGATACTGGTTCGTCTTCTGTGCGACACACGTCTGGATCCTATGCTGTTGTGCATCCGGGAACGAAGCTCAGGTAAATGTTATCCAGCTTATTCTGAATTAAGGAGAAAGACGCTAACGATCGGTAAAGGCTGATTTCCGTCAACACGCAATACTGGTATAAGTACAAGTAAGCCTCATGCGCTGGCTGTCAATAAGGATCGCTAGTTGATGACGCTTTTGAAGCTTCTGGATTTATGATAGCGATGAGTTTCAGTGCGTTATAGGCTTCCTTCATCGAAGCTATCATTCTGATTCCCTACAGACCAGACCCGAATGGCATTTTGTCATTCCTTGTCTCCGAACTTGACGCTGCCGAGAAATCTGGTCAAAAGGTGTGGATATTTGGTCATATTCCTCCTGGTTCGAGTGATACCATGCGGGATCAGGTTCGTTCCTGCTTTTTGTTCGTACACGAATAGATCAATAGTAGGTGCTGACGGCATGCTTCACACAGTCAAACTATTTCAATCAGATTGTGCATCGATATCACGACACAATTGCCGCACAGTTTTACGGGCACACACACTTCGACCAGTTCCAGATTGCTTATAGCAATTATTCAGATCGAAGTGCGGAGACTGCAATGAGCTTTGGCCTTGTGGCGCCATCTTTGACACCCACGAGTATGCTTTTTGTTCTAAACATAGTTTTTCCTTGTAAATTTTTCTAACTACACTGCGTGTTAGACGGGAATCCTGCATTTACTGTGTACGATGTTGATCCTGATACTTACGATATCATGGATGCCAAGGTGTATATTGGTAAGTCGTCCAGTCTTGCTTATGCTTCTTCTGTTAAACGACTCCTCCGTAGCAAATATGACCAAAGCAGTCTACCGTGAGAAGCGTAAGACTTCATTGCTACGCATGTGACGACGATTTGATCTCTGAACTTCATAATGTAGCGCATTGGGAACTTTACTACAGTGCACGCGACGCTTACGGTCCTCTCGTTGCTTCGCTATCTTCTGCATCTTCGTCTGAGCATCAGCCATCATACCCCTCATCTGCGCCGCTCGATGCGCCATTCTGGCACCGTGTAACAGAAGTGTTTGAGGCGGATAATTCTACGTTTATGGCATATCGGGAACGTATGAATCGAGGAGCTTGGATGATGAGATGTGGTGAAAAGTGCAAGAATGTGACGATATGCGATATACGTGCTATGCGTGCCGAGGATAGTTGCGTGAGTACCTTTCTGAGAGTGTTATCTTGAGCACCTTTGAACTTATTGCTGAAATTTGGGATATGTGCAGTATAAGCAGAGTCTGAATCAGATCATCATCGCACCTCCGGGCGAACAGAGCGACACTTTGCGAGAGCCTGTTAGTGGTGACGATGCAGAATTGACGTCGGACCTCGAGGCTCATACTGCATGCGAAGGCAGTACGTTGCCTCTCGTCATGCGACGCCTAGTTGGATGGGCTGTCTGAGTAATTGACCGAACGCTAGTCCATTTTTGACGCTATAGAGTCCTAACGTTATGTAGAATTTTGGAGATCTATTGGACCTGTCTTGATTGCTATGTTTGCTCGTCATGACCAAATGTATACTTTAATCAATGTACTGTCTGTAGTCACCCTGTTAATAGCTTGCACGTGTGTCATTGTAATTTATATTGAACATGTATTGCTTTTTAAGCATGCTAGAGAAATGGCTACAGTAACTTCTGCTTATTCTTTGTTTCTCTTGGTATTTACAGGATTCAAATTTCTTTGGGGGAGTAAATGATTCGATAGCTTGTTTCCAGCTCCAATACGATCGGATCGATCATTTCTTGACAACAGTGGGCTTGTTCAACTTGCCACGCGGCAGGAATGCCGGAGCGGGACTTCGTATCTACTTAACACAACACTTCACTCAGGCGCGAATACAAGCGAACTCACACATCGTCATCATCATTGGCTGCATCTGCGCCTTCTCCCGGACCATCATGCTCTTGTCTGAGAGCGGATGTAATTTGTGTTAGGTCCTTTTAGAGGTCCAGAGCGATAAGAAGTCACCACTCACGCTAATTCCGAGTCTAGCTTTGCTGGCTCGTCTCTTTGGCCATAAAGAGCTTCCTGCTGTGCAGCATCACGGCTAATCAGTGCATTGCCTTCATCAGTCTGTGCATCGATAGAGACAAAATAAAATTAGATTTTCTGAACGACTCACTCGTTCAAGGCTCTTTGCTCGACTTCTTTGTCACTCATGACGTCTGAACAAGCGCTACGAAGTTCGGCTAGTATAAAGTTGCTTTGGTACCCACAAACTTGGTAGGAGGGAGAGTTGTCTAAACAGGGGACAGATGGCTGCGATTGCGCGATAGATAAACAGATTCGGCAGGTCCGTGATTAGGTTACCATTAATGATATTCGAATAAACGAAAATAAAGTGGAGTAAAGTTGATGGCGCTAATTTTCTCCATGTTCTTTGCTGAGCGCCCGTGAATTCCTTCTAATTTCAATGCTTTTTGCACTTCCCGCCTTAGAATTGATTTACGATAGTCCCTACATCACCCCGTCGCAACATCCATGGAAACTCACTATTCTCTATTTCCGCATTGTCTTCGCATATACTATAGTCCGGCGGATTTATAGCACATAGCGAAATGCCAGGTTCTCCTTGTCTGTCAAGTCCAAAAAGGCCTTGTCTACTTTCTGTCTAATGACTTCCCCATCTTTCATTATTTCAACGATCTGGAAATCTTCGAAGACTTCCTTTCCAATACCTGTTTGCCTGGCCATTTCCTTCATCTTATCCCTGCGCTTATTTTCCGCGGATAGATCATAGCGAAGGACAAGTGTTAGAAGAATAGAGGCGAGATGCGACATGAGAGTAATCCCAAATGGTATGCGATTCGTGGGCCTGTATTGGCTACGCCAATATTGTGTGCAAAGGATCTGTCCCATGGCGTATCCGATTAGGAAGATAGCCGTGGTCGTAGTCCTCTAACAATGAAACATTGTGGCAAATCGCGTTAACAACCCGGGGAATTGCTTGATAAGAGAAAAGATGCGGTACCTTCGTGTGTCCGGAGACGGCAGACGTGACCCAGGACATTGTCATAATAAACGCTGGTGAACTGCCCAAGTCTGCATGAGCAACGTCAGATATGCGAATTTACCTCGAAATCAGCCTTCAGAACATATGAAGCTGTCAAGGACATACACAGGAGATAAATGCCGACCAGATGAGCAACTCTACTCTCCAGAGGAGTACATATCTCGATAAGACAACCGACAATAGCTGGGATCCAGGAAATAACGCTGATCCATGCTCGTGAATTCTGACAGTCGGCAAATCCACAAGGGTTAATATGGTCGCTCAGCGCTATAAGCAAGCAGGACGAGCAAACGTCGAAACATACCGGAAATCGTCGCAAAGCATAGCACGCAGAAGTAATGCCGATTATCTGCACGACGCCATTCGGTATACTGAGCAAACTCGTCTGTAGAGTCGTAAATCCAAAGCTCTTGATCAAAAGACTATATTCCACTCCTATCCCTCCAATCAGACTCGCGAACCCAGCAAAGGCTGCGAACAACCACGTCTTCAGATCCAGAAGTGCCTCCTTAACTTGATAAGATTTCCACGCCTTCGTTTCAATTCCGTTTTGATTTGCCTGGACTCGACGGACGGCCAATATCCTCTCCTGCGGTGTAAGAAATCGTGCAGTCGTCGGGTTATCCGGGAAGAAGAACGAAAATGCGAGAAAGGGTATCAAAGTAATCAAAGAAGTTGCGATCATGAGCCATTGCCATTGACTCGGCTTAGAGGTAGGAGAAGTGTGAACCATTGCAAATTGAAGGAAGGACGAGCAGATAGCAGCGAGACCGTTGCATTGGAAAACCCACCCGAGTCGCTCGCCAATTTCAGTGCGAGTGTAAAACATCCCGCAGACAAGCATGAGTCCTGCCGTCATACTTCCTTCGGATGCGCCTAATAGGAAGCGAACCGCAACTAGATATCGCGGTAGAATCAACCAAAGCCACTAAAGCAAATGAAAAGCAAACTTACAAAGTTGGACGAAATTACGGCATGCTGCATGTAATCCTAAAAACAGACACCTACAGTTGTGCATTAGGTCTGAAGCTCAACAACAAACTCCCACAAATCGATTTACCAGAGGAAGATGTTAAATGTTAGCCATGTTCCGACAGGCTGCCTCTGCAAAGCCCAGTTCTGGGGCCATGAGAAAACCAAATAGCCTGCAGAAGCCTTGAGTAGACTGTCGACAAGTCAGAATGAAGATAACTCACCGATATAGAAAGCAGAACTAAGTGTATTAAATTGGTCTGTAGTAAGATGATTATCGCTGATTAAGCCTAGGATGGATGTTGACGCAAGTGTGCTCCTAAACAAGTCGGAAACATAATTGATTGAGCTGGATGTTGAAGGAAGCAGCGAAAGGAAGCGTAAGGTAATTCTCGTGTCGATCATGACTGCGAAGAAGTGTGAATTACTGTAGTGTTTTGACTCACTTGTCGATGAACTGGACTGTGCTTCCAAACCATGTCAGGCAATCCTCTCCACCCTGCAGGAATGAGAAAGAACGCACTGGTATAGATCACACAAAGCAGAGGTAAGAGGTGTCTATCAATTTTCCGCCGGAGACGCTTCGACTCTTCTGGAAATATCTCTTGTTGGTCAGAGTGGCCGGCAAGCAACTTGAGAGCAACGTCAAGACGCTTTAGATTTCCATGAATATATTCTGCGTCCGGTACGATGGTCTTCTCGTCGATGAAAGACACGCTTCGCGAGTGATCGTTTGATGATCCAATCCTTTCTCTGTCGTGGTTCATGCTTCACCTGATCCTCGTGTACGGAACGAGGCTGGCGGAAAGACAAGGGCGCGGCCAGAGGAGACATGTTCGTCTGAAGCGAGATATACATCCGCTCCAGTAAATTGCTCTTCAGCTGTTCCGCCTGAAGTCGGACACTGTGTAATCCACACTTAATAAATGTGTACAAATCTGATCTGCGGAAAGATGAACCTTTATCCGTACCGAGTTTCTGCTATATTTGTCAATAGGCATCTGATTGCAGAAAGGAGAATTTCCCTGCGAAGCTTTTTGTCTTTGTATAACCTGTCTTTTATTGGCTGAGTGGATAGAACATTGGCTGGAATTTGAAATTTCAGAGAGGCGCTCTAATCAATCACTGGAAGAGATGACATACCAAGTCCTCAGCCGAGGATATCCGGTATATTTCTGGAGAATAGGCCAGACCCGTCAACTTGGCCTGTGGATAGGGGTTCAGCCGAACTTTGCGGCATTATGATCGATGGAAGAACATCGGACCTATCCAATATCCGCTCGCAACACCGGAGCAAGATGTCACTCACACACCGGTGTTCAGCTCCATTGTTACCTATAAAACTGCAGAAAGGCGAGCGGCGAATGGACCTCACTTACCGTAAAGCCCCTTTTGCAACATGTTATTCACCGTGGCTGAATTTACAATTCGGTCTGTTCGGGTTGATGGAAACAGCAGAAACGACTTGATGCCATAATTGACGAGGTTCCTTGAGAAGGTCATCAGGCTTCGCGCACGGTTACAGACACATTAGAACGACTGGCGTGCGAAGGGCAGAAGCAGATGACAAGATGTTCAGGTCTCCACAAAGTCCTGTAGTTCAAAAAGATAAAGGAAAACCCCAAGCACTCGATGGCAAACATGATCTTGCTCCTTTGCCCGGACGGAACCTTGCAACACTCTATGGAGTTGACCGAATGCGGGACGACATGCTATATTCATGCTTTACTCAACATTTTGCGCCTTTCGCACAGGCACGAACACATTGTACGGTGCTTAGCCATAAAGAGTTGATAAACCACTTATCTAGAAATGAATTCAGCGGAACTGCGTCGGCTGTGGGATGATCTATTCCACTCACAGAAAATAAGGTTAATGAATACACTGCTAAAAGAACTCAGCTATGCGCCGCGTTGTATTGCTCTTGGCGTCCATGACTGAGGCTCATCAGAAGCTGGAGGTGGAAGCCACGGGTCGTGCTCGTAATGCCTTTCTTTTCGTTGCTGTTGATCATGTATCCTTGTCTTGGACACTGAGGACCTTTGTTCATTTGCGGTGGAATTTGCACTCGCATCCTTGGGATCATGTTGCGGTGAGGATAATACAGGTTGGTCAGCATTCTGACCAGCTGCAAGCCTGAGGCGCTCTTCACGATCTCGTGCCTCAATAAGAGCGACATTCCGTCGGAGGCGTTCTTGCCGCAGTACGTCCGCCTGGAGTTCCTAGATTGCATAAGGATAGATTGCTCAGTTGTTTACAGAAGGCCACTGAATGAGGTTGCCATAGCCCGTACCTCGAGTGTAGGCGGATACACCCTCGTGTGAGTTAACCATGCCTTCCACTGCACTGCGCTCCGAACGTGAACATAACACTTAGAGGTAACGATGAAGAAGAATTCATGCCACACCTGCAAGCGCCCTACTCCTCTGTACAACGGCAAGCGTGTCGGTCTGACCTCTGTATTTTACTACTCGCCGAGATCTGTCTTCAAACGCGTGAGCTGAATCGGATATACACCGGACAACGAGAAAGCGTACCACCCGTTCGTGAAGGATATTCATAGAAGAAGTTCCCTGAATGAAGCCTCAGGTCAATTCGACCGCGTTGAATGGTCAATGAAATTCGGACCTTGAAGATCTTTTCCTACGTAGCCTGTCTAGCCAGTATATTAGATTTCGCTCTCCCCGAACGTGCTCGCGAGCTTACAGGTCTACGAATGAAGTTCCAAAGGCGAGCGAACATCGACATGGTGTAGAGAAAGTTGGAAGGTGCTTGAGTCGGGTGTCTAGGTATTAGGTAATGTAGTCGCCAGAAATTTTGGAATAGTTCCCACGAATACAACTATTCTTGGTGCGACGCGACGGGGTGACGCGTCGCGGTCTTCGCATGGAATCCGAATTTCCTCTTGTTTAAGTACTTCACCATCCACCACCATGGCTCCCGGCGACGTCGACATGAAACCTGCCGCAGATGCGGGCAAAGGCAAAGACAAAGATGATGAGAAGGCTGAAGACAAAAAGAAGAGTGAAGAAAAGGAGAATCCGACTGCTCCTCCGTTGACCCCAGCACAGGAGATCAAGGCGAACGTCGCGCTCATCGAACGAGGCGTGTCGACTCTTGAACCGAGGTTTATGCATCGCGTGCTGAGGAATCTGGCTTCGATAAGGAAAAAGCTTACAGATTCTGCGCTGAGGGAGGCGCTTGAGGAGATCTATGTGAAAGGTAAGCCGAGATCTCCTTGTACCTTGTATAGCGGGAGCCGGTCGGACTGATATGTATCTCAAGATTCTGTGGACAAGGAAACCCTTCTTTCATGGTTACCTGAAGCACCTGCACTTGCGGAAGGTGAAGGCGCAATGGAGATCGATGCAGGTCCGCCTACAGCGCCACAGCGGAAGTCCCTCCGCCGTCAGATCCACTACCAGAAAGCGAGGTGTACCTTCGTTTATTGCTCGTCCATCACCTACTAAGCAGTCCCGAAACCGTTCCGAAGGCACTTCAGCTTGCCCATGAGACAGTTGAGAAAATTCAAGCGTGGAACCGTAGAAGCATGGACCCCCTCGCGGCTCGAAATTGGTTCGCGCTGGGTCGCGCGTATGAACTTTCTGGAGAACTGGAGAATGTGCGAGCGTAAGCATCTCCATTTGATCTTTGGCTAGTTTGTGCTAACATGAGACATTGCACAGGCTCCTGCTCACTGCACAGAAGACTGCCTCGCTGCGTCGGGATGACGAATGCCAGGCAGTGCTCATCAACCTCCTCCTGCGCAACTACCTTCATTACAACCTGTATGATCAGGCGGATAAGTTAGTAGCGAAGACGACTTTCCCTACGTCAGCGGGAAATCCGCAGCTTGCGCGGTATCATTATTACTTGGGGCGTATCAAAGCAGTCCAATTGAACTACTCGGATGCACATACAAACTTGCAGCAGGCCATTCGGCGAGCGCCAGCTGCAAAGGCCGCTCCAGGGTTTTTCCAGGCTGTGCACAAATTCTTCGTCGTCGTAGAGTTACTCATGGGTGATATTCCAGAACGAAGTCTGTTCCGACATCCCGTCCTGGTGAACGCGCTCGCAGGCTACTTTGAGATTGTGCGGTCCGTGCGTACGGGCAATCTAGCTCACTTCCAAGAAACTCTTCGTGCATACCAAGCACAGTTCACCTCGGATAAAACCCGTACTCTTATTGTGCGTCTACGGCAAAACGTCATCAAGACGGGAGTGAGGAGGCTGTCGTTGTCCTATAGTCGAATTTCACTTCGTGATATCTGCGTGAAGCTGCATCTCGACTCGGAGGAGGATGCAGAGTATATTATCGGGAAGGCCATCCGAGACGGTGTCATCGACGGTCGAATTGTACATGAAAAGGGATGGCTGGAATGTGCTGGTGCGAAGAGTGGATATGGCCCAGACGTTGCGGAAGCTTACCAGCGACGAATCGGGTTCTGTTTGCAATTACACAACGAGAGCGTCAAGGTCAGTTTCCTTATGCAGTCATTTCTCTTCGTCGTGCATACCTAATTGACTGCTTTCCTCGCAGGCGATGCGATACCCACTGAACGCACATCGCAAAGAAACCGCGGCAGCTGAGGAGGCACGGGAGCATGAAAAGGAGCTTGCTATGGAGATCCAGGATGGTGACCTTGATGACGACGATGGGCTGGATGGCTTTTAAATACTCTTCGAGATGTGTCGACTGTATCTTCATGCTATCCTGTGCAATTAATATTTAAACATTCCGTTTGAATTTTATTAATATTTTAGACGCCGATTATTATTGTCGATCACATGATCGTCCTTCTCTTTACCGACGCGTTGTCTTCTTCCTCTCTGGTTCAATCCGCGACCTGCCTCAGTCCTCAACCCAGATAATTTGTATATATTCTGCGAAATCGTATGAACTTGGAATACCCGAGACCACAGAAGAAAGAATATATTCTCCTGCTTTTGACTTGAAACGATGGGGAACGGGAGCGATGAGCATTGTGCTTTTGTGCTCCTTGCCGAGTTCGATATCGACCGCGGTGCACAGCTCACGTACCAGTTTCCTCAGCCTCTAGGGACAGATGAAAGGTATGTCTTATATCTTCTCTTAATGTCATATCTCCTTAGCTGAACAGGCGGTACTACTCAGTCTGCTCGCACATCAGATGCTCCCGGACGGTGCGGAACGACAGTTAGAAGACTGGACGATATTCTTTCTCAACCAAACGCCTTTTAATCGGATATCTCCCGTCCTGGCACTCGAATCGGATTTGAAATCTGGTGTTGAAGATGGAGTTGAGGACGGGAGTGAGCTGCTATACGTGCTTAACCTTGTGCGGACGAAACATGACAAGACGGTGAGGAGGTGCGATGTATAGCTCATATCTCAAGTGAGATCGGTAACTGATAGAAAATGAAGAGGTGCAGTAGTTAAGGCTATGGCTATATGCACCCGTCATCCATTCATCCAAATATTCAAGGTACGGCGTTCGCCAGTTTCGTCTATAGGTCCAGCTCAACTTAAGCACCGTAACGCCCAGCCCGTTCTCCTCATGGCACTGGACGACTACTTTGCCGACCCATCACAAGAATGCCTCGCGCGACTTTTCGACGCTGTCAACGCAATGGACATGTCAAACGCACCAACGCTTTCGCGAGACGAGAAGCTCATCATGCGCGTCTCGGAGAGGAAAGATATTTTCATTGAGAAATTTACTCCGTCTACGCCCGGTCCTTCGAGCCAAGCATTTCAACCTAATTCGATCAAGAAACCTTCTCAAGGGAGCAACCACGGGCATGCGTCACATCGAGACCGAGACCGAGATACTCTGGTCACGCATGCTGGAGAAGGCGGATCGCGCTCGAGCTTTGATACTGGAACGGGGCGCGCTGTAAACCAAGTTCAGAGCCGGAGTCGCGCCGATAGTCTCAAGAGTCACAAGAGTGCTGGAGCATCTGAAGCATCTGGTCCTTCTTCGCTTGGGGGTAGCACGATCTGGGTTGGCGAAGATGGAATGCTCGCATTTGAAGGATTAAGCCTCGGCGACTCGAAGGACAAAGATGGACGGGGCCAGAATCACGCTACTCCGCAGCCTCCGCAGAAAGGACGAAGATCGATGGACTCAAATTCCACCAGCTCTCATGTCCGTAAGGAGGAGCCACCTATACCCGTCGTCGACATGAACTCGCGGGGACCGAAAGATACGCACTTTTATACGACATCTATTGTGTATTGTGGGCATACCCTGCCTACGAAGATGCCGTTAGCGACTTTCCCAGAGGAAGTAGGCGACGTGAGTTTTCTTTGGATTTTCATGCTTGATGGAACCTCAATTCGTACATTATTCGTTATAGTACTCCCTTATCACACTCATACAGACATTCTCTGTGGCTACTACCACAGTGGTTGGTCCCCAACACCCACATATTCACACGAACGGAGAACGAACACACCCGATGATACTGTTATTCAATGCTCTTATCACGAACAAGCGCATTATTTTCCTTGGCTTCCAACGCCCTGCAGGACAGGTTGCTAGTATGGTGCTTGCTGCTTGTGCGCTTGGAAGTGGATGCGGTGCGGTATTGAGAGGATTTATTTCGCGGGCTTTCCCGTATGCGAACTTAACAAATCGAGATGAATGGGAGCAAGTGTACGTTTTCTCATTCCATCCACGATAATTACAGATTTCAACTTTTATACAGCCCAGGTTTTATCGCTGGCGTGACAAATCCAATTTTCAAATCGGGAGGCTCATGGGATGTTCTCTGTGATATGACCATGAATAGCGTCGGGATAATCGTTAATAAAGATATCCACGCCTCGTGTCCCGTCGGATCCGCAGCTTCTGCACCTCCAGGTTCAGGAAGTGTGATACGTACAGGGACCATCCGCGGGGAACCTCCTATTGGTATTGGAGGTAGCGAAGAGGACGTAGGAAGGATGAGTGCGCAGATCAACGCTCCGCCTCTGACTGCCGCGAAGTCCGAGTTCTCTGGAAAAGCGGACAGTTCGGATAATCTTTTCATGGAAGATGTGAGCATACTTTATCTACATTTCGAATTTGAGTATGTTTCTGACTGAAGGACTATGGAACGAATAGATCGTGAACGCGATTCAATGGCACTTCGGCGAAACCCTCATCCGAGCTCGTTTCACGGAGTATGTCCAGCGCTTCGTTCGATTGGCAGGGCGATACGAAGAAGAATACCTGGGTTCAACAAAAATTGGCTACCCAACTGCATCGTTTGATCCATACTCCCAACAGCTGGGAAGCGGTTTGATTTTCCCGATGATGTGTCGGCATCGCGGGAGCTTGCTCTGAATGCATATCGTATCGAGGGATGGCGAAGGACGAAGATGTATGAGTATTATATGGTGGTGCGTCCTTAATATACTATGTATTTCGAGAGCAAGGGCGCTAATAACAAGTACAGGACTTTCAGCATGCGCTGCAAACGAAGCCAATACAAGGGTTCGATGTGTATCACCAGATCGTCAGGCTGAAGACGGTGAAGAACATGAGCGATCAGGAAGCTGAGCTCATCATGCGAACACTTGCTGAAAACGTGCAAACTTACGATCAAGTTGTCGAGGTACGACACTAGCTCAGTTTCTCGATGCGCATGAGGTCATTAATCAATTTTGTTTAGCTGCTGTCGTTATTGCCTCAGTACCTCGGCGGACTCTTACCACTAACCTTCGGTCTCTTCCACCAGCAAGAATCAGTCCGGAATCACACAGTCGATCTTTTGACGACTCTCCGCATGTATTCGGTACGTTTCCCATCCCTCTTATCTCGCCGTTGTCTTTCAACGTAACAAGAAAGCTCACTCTGTCATCATGAACCGTTTAGATCGGCGTGCAATTCTTACAGAACCTGAATCACTTCCATCGATATGCGTTTGTGCGTCAAGCACATGCGAGGGAGACCAAATTTCTCCGCGATCAGAATTCAAATAATGTTCTTCTGTCTCCGCCATTACCGAACATGGCTTCATGGACGCCCTCGAACCGGAGTGAGTCAAGTCTTGGCGGTAGCTGATTATTCTGGCGCTTTTCATCGACTCCGAGATTTATTATGTATGCTATCTGTAAACTAATCTCTCCGAAGACTTCGCATGATACCTCATTTTGCTGCGCGATATATGGATTTGTATTTCTAGATGCATCATCCAGCATCCACTTCGGATCGTACTCTTTTACTTGTGAAGGCCACTTCTATAGTCAGAACAAATGCCATACAATTCAATTCTCTGTTGTTCTCCTTGTCGGTTCGTGCGGCATTTGCAACCCAAAATTTTGATTTGGGGAAATTCAGTAAATGACAGCGTGTTGACTTCGGTCAATAATGCTCGAAGGCGCAGAAACTTGCAGAGATTGCGAACGGATACTGGAACTACGATAAGGCTGATGCCGAAAGGAACGAAGGCGCGTATAAGAAAGTACACTGCATTAGAAAGTGAATTCATCGTCATAGATCGTTTCCTGTACTCCGTAAGTGTTGCAACCAAGAAAATCTGAAAAAAATGCAACTTACAAGAGGCCGAATACTGCCAAGCTAATCGCAAAGATCCCACACGAAAGTTTCAGAATGGAGATACTCTTGAAAGCGGGATCATCAAGATTTACTTACGCTCGGTTTGGGTTGCGGGAGTTCTCCCCAGTTGTGTGCTCTGAAAGCATGCTTCGCTTCCTTGCCAAACTGGAAGAGCCTCTTGCTGTATTCGTCGAAGATGTTAGATACAGTGCAGAGAGTGTCAAAGGATTCTGACCTGAGCTCGTTAAGCATCTCTTTGTTTGTTCCGTTTCGAGTTTCCCCTGTCCATCAGGTTTTCCGTTAAGTGCCCTTCCTCAGAGCGGTATTTATGTAGTACTCACGAAGAATTCCGTCGAAAGCCTGACCAATGCAGCGAAGACAATAAATTATGAGATCCACTCTATCAAATGGAACTTACATGTGTGAGTATACCGCCATTGAAGGAATCAAGGCCAAGTTGATCATCCATGCATGCAGACCAAGAAAGCTGTAGTCTAGTCAGATATGACTAGTAGATGTGAAAATTGAATATTGCTGACCGCATACGGCAGTTCTTTCTGCTCTTGTTTAGGCACTGTCCGTTTATCTATCGATTCAGTCTCCTGGATGGTTTGTTCCCCTGTGAATGGATTGGTCGCAATAGAACCACGACTGCTGTATGGCATCCCTGCATGATGGTTGACATGAGTCATTCAGTCAAAGAACGCAGAGTTGACCTAAATGCAGGACTTACGTATGTTGCGCGAAATTCCTCTAACACCATTGGTCTTTTCCTGGTTTCCCATTGTCATTGTAGAGGCACGCGAGAGAGCTTTTACGGTATCGATCGACATTCTGCGTTTTGGAGTTACCTTTCCTTCAGCTTCTGGATGAGTAATTCTATGTAAAGCATTTGACATCGGCGAGACGGGAGAGTTCACTGGAGAGTTCCATTGCTCGTCAAGACTACTGTCAGAGTGATTGTGAGGAAGGTCTTCCGAGTTCATGAATATGATATGAATCACGTCAGTTAAGTCTGAAAATTATATATGTGGTATCTCGACTATACCTAGAGCAGTTCCCGAATGACAGCAATCCAATAAAACCTGGTTCGAGAGGAGAAATTCGGATCGAAGGGACAAATGTGGCTGGTTAGCGAGGAGAAACGTACGGTTAGACGGGTGTTAGCTGGAAGGTCATCCACCAGAATCTTTTTCAAATCCTTCGTTGTGTCAGTGAACATTAGAGAGTGAAATAAACTGTGACAGACATCGTCTATTATGAACCCAATTACTTTCTCATCATCTGGCTTGGTCGGGTCATACTCGACGTCCGATGGCCAAATCACTTGATTTTGTGGTTATCAGTTGGATGAACTCAAAGTAGAGCTGCTCTACAATGCCCGGAGCATAGATACCTTCATCCATCCCATCCTCCTCTGTCTGATCCTTGTTCGTTATCTGTGAACCATGCCCCGAAACTATGAACATATGAAGATTCAGATCAAATGTAAGAGTTAGCTTTATAGTCGGAATAATTACTCACAGCTAAACACGAGATGGTCTCCGGACTGAGCGTCGTGTACAAGATTCTTGAGCTCCTTACGCTGTAAAAAATACCTGATAAGCACACCCAAAATTATCTATAGATCAGGATTACTGACCATCCTGTCTTCTGTTGGTTCGGCATGATGGCCGTCATCCATAAGGACAACAATATTTCCTTCATCATATCCATACATTTCTGTGCGTCCACGAGTAATTATGGAGTATGGCGTGATCGATCTTAATATTCTTACCGGTCAGCAGTTTCTTGAGCCTAAGGGGGTCTCTGTGCGCCCCTCTCAGTATAAACGGAGGGCTCTCTTTCGGATGTTCCCCATGAAGTTTGCTGTAGCTGACTGCGACCAAGAGAGCCTTCTTCTTTGGCGCGTCTCTTTGGATTGGAACGACCGGAGCCATCGCCAATTGAATACGAGTAAAGGTCAAGTGGGCAAGAACCGGGTGGGAGTCGTAAAGCCTCAGAAAGCCGACTTCGTTGACGTTGCATCCTCAGAGCTCTCAAGTTTATATACTACATAGACCCTTGTAGTCCCCGCACTTGCATTGCGGAGCTGTGCTCGAAGGCACTTCGAGGTGTTCGCATCTCGTCGGCGTGATGATGGTCACCGTTCAATCCGAGCGTCAATCATTTGCTCGGGATCGATCACGCCGGGCGGCGATCATCTATATTTGGATGTCTATCTCGAGTTTTGTTTCAATGGTCGAGGTATTTTAATTTAGGCCCGAGGCGTCTATCAGTCGTCATAAATGCAATGAAACACGTTTCATAGCCACGGTGCAGATAACAAGCTGCTACAGAAGGACAAAAGGAAGTAATACATACATAAACGATATGCCGAAGAACTGTGAACGACGACGATTGCAAATAACTCGAAGGAAATGTCAAAATGCTCATGCAGTGAGGTGAAGATGTTGACGGAAGAATCTATGAAAGGCACAGCAAATATTCTTGGTCAGAACTATGCGAGGGCGAGGAAGCTTCTGGAGATCAGTACGCGTAAAATTAACCATGCTGGACGGATACCGACCGGAACTACGATAAAGCTGATGCGAATAGTGACGGGAAGGAATAGAAGATCGGAGCAACGAATAACAATATTAATTACTGAACACAGCAATGCTCTCACAGCATCAACGTGCCTCTGGGCTTAGAAGCTGAAGGGCAGTGGATGAATGAGATCCAGTTTTGTCAGGCTCGAGAGCTACCGACGTAATCGTTAGCAGTCATCTAATAAGCGATGCATCACACGTACAACGGGCTTTGGGTAACTCAGCCCCATTTCTAGAACTTGTTTCTTGCCACGTCTGGCATACCTCACTAAATGCTCGCTGTTGGAGGTAAGTTAGCCAATGTATTATTTATGTAAGCAAGGAATCGTACGCAATCGCTTTGTACAGCTCTAGGTGAGTCCAGTTTTGGTTTTTGTCTATTGATCACGTTAGAATCCAGTGTCAGACTTCAAGATAATGCCAATACATACGTAGGACGTTCCAGAAAGCCTATGAAACAGAGGGCCAATCAATGCACGCCCTCAGCATGTACGACACGAGACGTTACGTACCATTGTCAGCATACCACCATCGGCACTTTCGAGCTCCAACGTGTCATCCACGCAAGCCGCCCAAGACGTCTAGACGTTCGATGAATATTTCAAGAATTGGGATACCGTTGCTCAGGGAAGATAACATACGACATGCTTTTCGTGGTAGACCCCAGACTTCACCTCCTCAATTTCCTTCCTATGAAGACTCCCAGCTCTTCCATGATAGTTCCCCTCTTCTGGGAGGCTATTGATTATTCGTAATAAGGAATTGTTTCAAAACAGTGTAAATGCGAAGACTTACCAGCTTGACCGGCCCCCGACCCGACGCCTTTCCTGCACCAGTCGTTGTGATATTCCATTAGCGTTGGGCTAAAGTTATCGCTACAAGTAGAACCTACGTGACAAATGAGAGAAGGGAGCCACGGATCTAGCTTTCGGCGAGATCGGGGACCATAGCTTGTGTAGCATTTGGTCAATTTCATCATCGCTGTCCGAACGTATTTCTGGTAGGTCTGGAGAGATGTAAGTCACCGTATTGTCAGAACGTCACGTCTTGAACATACCTACTCCAGTGCCGGAATGACAGCAGTCAAGGAGTATCTGATGACCACATATTAGCTTTGAAGTTCATGTCGGAAATAACGACTGAACTCACTGTGAGGTACGTTCCAGCTGGAAGAGCGTCGATAAGTCGCTCCCGCAACTCCTGTGCACGATGACAATCGTTATTACCGAACGCAGGGATAGGATATCGGAAAATTCCTACATCATCCACAATGTAATTCCCAACTCCTTCGTCCAACTCCTGATCGTAGATGATGTCCACAGGCCAAATGACTATGATTTCTCATCAGAGACAACCTCGAATGACAAGAGGGAAACTAGATAACCTTCATCCATATTATCCTCTTCGTCTCCACTCTCGTCGGTAACCTGAGCTCCATGACCAGAAACTGAAAATTTACCAATTAATTTCGGAGGCAAAAATAAGATATATAGCGAACGTACAGTGGAATACGAAGCGGTCTCCAGCTTTTGCATCTTTGACGAGATCGTCAATCGCTCTCAGCTTGAGAACCAATAGATCATCAACACATAGCAAGATATACTATCGTCACATCTACGCACAATGTTTTCTCGAGTTGGCAGAGTATGTACACCGTCATCCTTCATAACAACGATGTCCTCCTCTTTGTATCCATAGAACTCTGAAGAGCGCTTCAGCTTTCCACCGGAATAAAGTAACAATTAATGCTCACGAGTAAGTATCTTCTTTATGACCTCTGAATCGCCATGGGTGGATTCGAGTTTGCGTGGAGCATCTTTCGTAACGTACTCTTCACGGTACTGAATTCCGATAGACAATGCTTTTCGAGCACCGGTGGAGCTTGCTGGAGCTTCTTTCTTAAGCCCCGGCATCGTAGCAGATCAGAGTCGTAAGTCGTTGAAAATCCGAAGGAAGCGACAACAGAGACGAAAAGAAATTTAAAGAAAGGAGTCGAAGCAAAGTCCTGACTGAATCGAGAGGATCCTTATCTACCCTTGCGAACATCGGCTAGACCCCATGCGTATCGTATTCGTATTGGCGAACACAAGCATCACTGAATTGCAATGCAGTGTCAGTTCTCGGCGCCGTGATTGACGCTGTCAGGATCAGGTTTGAGAAGTGCGTATCAGGCAAAGATCTTCGTCCCTCATCTCCATCTCCATCTGTTCAACAGCAGGAACACTGTCATTGTCTTCAACGACTGCACTAAGCATTGCTTCTAAGGCACCTCCGAGCAGTCTTTGATACAAAGAACCACGGCTTCCGAGTCCAATGTAATGCCATCCAAAACCCACTTGTTTGTCCGCGTGGGAAACGGTCTTCCATTTCTATCTAAGCGCGCCGGCCTCTCACGGAACTTCATTCACCTTTAGTGACTCGCACGCCACCCAGAGTCACCAAAAACAGGTCTATCAAGCCGCCCTTGATTCAGTTATTCAATAAATGGAAAGAAAAGGATTATATTCATTGCATGATTCGTTTTGATCGTGAACTGATCTACAGTTGAATACAAGTATTTTACACTTCTTGTCACGGAGGAACTGCTACTGTGGAAAGTGTCTTTTCTTAAGCGAACACCGTACACGTACAAAGCATCGTTCATCAAGTTAACGTGAGCTGGGGGTATAGCAGGATATAATCGGCTCATCGATGAAGCGATGATTTCGAAGAGACTAAAGTGCATGATGGCGTATTTTTCGATTTTAGTCATCATTCCTCTCCAAATCGTCGTGATGAGCAGATGACGGAAAAAAGGAAACGGGGATCCAAGAGAAGAGAGTCCTCTGGAGGCGCAGAACGTAGGCGACACCGAACAGTACTGCAACCATCAAGTACGCAATGCTCCCCGCGACGTATCGATTGGACATAGGTATCACATCGAACAACGCAAAGGCTGTCTGCAAGATCATGAGACCTGTTGACCAGAACAGAAGCGCCTTCGGGATGCTGTACATCCACGACAGGGGAGTGAATCCAAATCTAGAATGGCACATCCGACTGAGATAATCAGCCTGATTTAGAACATAGGAAAGTCAGTATCAATCTTCTCTGGATTAATATGCAAACTGACTGCTTCTTGAGTCTCATAGTTCATTGGCAATCGATGGTAGTTGGCCAGGGCCATACTAGAGATGAAACCGGATATGGAGAGCGCCAGAGCTGCGACACTGATTGCTGATGAACCCATTGATGCGAAATAAATCACAGCGTGCATCCTTAAAAGCCTATTAGTCTAGGGACCACAAACAAATTTCTTCCTGCTCACGAAGTCAGACCGGTAGTCCAAAGGGCCATTTCTCTCCATTCATCAACACTTCTTGTAATGAACGTCTTCCATGGCTCGGCATACACGATGTTATCGATCCAAAGATTCTCTAATTCCGCAGCGTATCTCCGCGGAGTATCAAGTAGAGCAATTCTCGAGAAAACCCTCAGCAGGAACGGAAGATTGTCCGGAGGCGAATTTACAACCCTCTGGTCTCGCGAGAGGCGCGCACATTGCTCTCCATAGAAGTTTAGGAACCTGTGCCGAGCTGCCATGAAATCCATCAGAAAAAAAGGCAGTGCGAAAGCTTGGAACGGAAAGCTTACCGACTTGCGCCCATAGGCGGGCGACAACACAGATTATGTACTTATCGGACAGCATCTCGGAAGATCCAGAAATATGATCGCGCAGCAAGTCCTGAAACTCCTTGCACTGGTCAGCGGTATACGGGAACGTTCCGACTAATGATGTCAAGTGATCTAATGAAACGCCCAGTCCGAATCTGTAGCGAAATTTTCATTTAAAGCACGCTTACCAGCTCTAGCATGAGTCAGAATGCTGTACAGGTCTCGTGCCCAGGACATTCGGAGTCCGTCTAGATGCGCCGAGAAGTACTCGACATGAGTCCAATACAACTCATTGGAAGTCAGACCTATAAAATTTGACCTCGTGTCGGCCGGAGCTTTAGCGTGAAAAGTGGAAGTTTGCGTACGGCACTGGGAGATAGATACTGAGTCGGGTATACCAAGTTCTTCCGAGGTGACCTCCTGCAGCCAGAACACCGTCGCGCAATCATGGTCAACTAAGTAGTACCCGCAAGTGTTCTCGTTGTCCTCATCGAGCTGAAGCATAATCTCAATGGTGCCTGTAATCACGATCCTCTGTGCTTCGGCGAGTTTGTGTACGACGAGCATCCAGTGCGCGATGCTCTGATATTTTCCCGCGTCATAGATATTTGCTTCCGTGACAAAGCCGGCCTTTTTGAAGTAGAAGTAAGGCTGTCCCTCAGCCTGGATGTGGCTTGACCATCCTGAAGCTGAATACGGCGGCCTACGTGTCGTGTTACGTCATTAACACGCCCTTACAGCACGACTTTGGTTTGATACTCACTCAGGCTCCCCTTGTCGTGAAAAGTATGCTGGAGGGATCCTCTTGCAAGAAAGATAAACGCTGAGAGAGAGGCATTCATCAGCACGAAAGCGATAAATAGAAGAAAGAATGAAACTAACCCGCTAGGTTTAGAATAGCGCGTGGATTGAGCTGGCGTGATGGGATAGAGGCCAGCAAAATCTGCGGAACACGTTTTCTGAGGCATGCCTTTCACGGAGTCCATTGACGCTCGTATGTGAGACATAAGGCTAACAGGCGCAGGTAGTATAGAGCACTTTACGCGCGGAAAGGAGATATGGGAAAGCTTTCTGGGCAGTCGTCTTTATATGGAGCCGAAGTCGAATCGAACCAGGGTTCACACACAGCCTTTCGCCTTCTTTTGGTTGCTATGCTGATTCCTCTCATTCTTCCTACCTAAGCTCAGATAAAGAATATACATACCGGTGAATAGACGCTATGGCCAGTGGCCTGAGTGTACTTGCAGCTCGTCAACGTTGTGTTTGAAGGACAAGCCACGGCCACGGAATGAGTTGAAAACGAAAAAGTTCATTCGGAATTTGCCGGTCAAGCCGAACGAACCCCATAACTGATGACCTTCCATACTCAGTACGACGCCTGCAGTATTACTCCTGGTTACTCCATGAATCATCATCATTCTGTCCTAGATTCCACAGAGCTCATGTTGGGAAATTCATTTTGTCATACGACTGCGGACGCCCGATTGCGCCGATTTCCAAGGTATTAAGGTCTCCTGCGGGACGAGACCCGAAGAGAATGTCATGTAGAAACTGTTCTCCTCGCACTGCTATTCAGGTCGGCTTCTCATGAAGCGGGAAGCCGAGCTGAGGCTTGCGGTCGAAAAATCTGACCGTTTTTTTTTTGCCCGTGGCGCCGGACATGGTTGATTTGCGGAAACATTCGCCTCTTAAACTGCGTTCGGAAGACGGTAGACCCGGGGAACGCTCATGAAGCAACACCTACTCGACATGTCGTTTCCACAAGAGTGCGATACGAGAGACGACGATTTTAGACCATCATCCCGATTATTTTCTGTCTACATTTGCGCTTCCTTGCATGGATACTATCCAACGAGATGAAGCCGCAAATTAGGTAGGTGCGTATCATTTCACAGGAGGCTCCTAGTCAGATGAGACCGCTTCTGGACACGTGCGGTGCCTCCAATTTGCGGAAGTTCTCCAACTTCTTTTGTATACTTACGTCTGTATAGCCCCTAGCCCCTGTGTTACTACTTACGCTGCCTCATGGCCGTGCAACGTGGTGTTCCCGGGATTTGCCATATATGGGGGCAATGCTCATTTTTAGCACTGCCTTCGCATGCTCTCTCGCTCTGATTTTAAACCGCACTGCCATTTATTTAGAATGTCCTTCTCAACTGTCTGGTCAGCAAAGTTACAGGATGCTATAGTCGTCTTCTATAGTCGTCTTTTGGCCACTATTTGAAATCTCACTGACATACGGATTCTTGGTAACTCGTAAGATGCCCGGCAAGCGCCTTCACTGAGCGTCTAATAGCACTTATAAACCTGGCAAACACCGTCGAGCGTCTCTCGACCGACTCTAATAGCCATAACAGCTCTCACAGCTCACGATCAGAATATCGATTCAAGCTATGTCTGTACCGGAATTTATTCACACTGATTCCTCGACTGCCTTGGGAGGCGATGAAATGAAGTAAGCATTCAATACAGCAATTTGCGATAATCAAACACTTTGACTGGGTTGCCCTGACATAGGAATGATGGCTTGCCATCCGGGCACGGAGGAGCTGATTTGGAGGCGACTACTCAGACAGGCGTGGTAGACTTTGTCGACTCCGAGATCGGGGCCCTCAGCCGCCCTGGCCTCGTATCGATGACACAGGCCTTGGTGCAATTGCCCCGAGAGCCATACAGCGATGGAAGTTCTCCTGCGGCTGGATCCGATATTCCCAAGCTGTAAGCATACCGTATATAAGGTGGACCAACGATCCAGATTTTGACCTGGAACTTCGCAGGGGAGCTATAAGAGCTGATATTGATGGCGCTTTACTAGCTGGCGAGGATGGCTGCGAGTAAGTCTGATTCGAGAACTTCAGAAAGCGACGATCACCCTAACATTCTTGACTTAAGGTCAATCCCTAGCTTCACATCGAGGGGATCATTTAACCCACCAACCACCGTCGTGAAGAAGGATTCGAAAAAGGATTCGAAAAAGGATATAAAAAAGAACATGAAGAAGGACACGAAGAAGGACACGGAGGACACGAAATGTAACAAGACGGTGACAACTAGTAAATCATGAACGATGCGAAGCCTACATGAATCCA
The DNA here is from genome assembly GCA_037892935.1 of Phlebopus portentosus. NCBI lineage: Eukaryota > Fungi > Basidiomycota > Agaricomycetes > Boletales > Boletinellaceae > Phlebopus > Phlebopus portentosus. Next base: position 895,646 of record JAYXKI010000007.1, read on the forward strand.
TAGAGCCACGACGATTTCATGATAAACTATACAAAACTTGTTCGTGTCACTTTTGGTGTATGTCCTCGCTATCAGACTGACTTGTTCACTAGTCACAATTTGCTATTATCTTGACATGGTTACCTTGCTACTATAATTACGAAAATGCTATGCAAAGTAGGCGGTACATGGTGCCTCTTTGAAGTGTATCTCATCTTTGGAAGACAATACATGGATGCTTCTACTCACTTCCATATCCTGCTAACACTGCCGGGGTTTGATAGCAGCTACAAGGATCTGCTGTGTCGTTGAAATCGTGTGAAAAGCAGTGCATAACAGAAAGCAGTCTTATCATATAGAAGTCGAGCAGTATTGACTTTGACTTGAACACGTTTTTTCGTATTTCATCACCTTCCTCTCCCGAAATTCAATCGGATCGGAACAGCTGCACACGATTCCTATGTTGATAATCGCTCAATTCCCTGCTTTTCTAGGCAATTTAGTTTCTGACCCTTGGTTGCTGTGAATCATGCTGTTCAGGAGTTCCGGCTAGAACTTGATCTCTTTCCGTAAAAGCAAGCAATCATTCCGCAGATGACCGATTCACATTCATAGAATTGGCGGCCAAGTCCCCCTGCTATGCAAAGAGCAAGTATAGCATTCTGCTAATTTTAGCTCACCATTCCAGAATCTGCAGCGCGTTTGCTCTTCTGCACCACGTTGACTTCATGAGCTCGAATTTCCGTAAAGGCAGAGCACGTCGACGAGACTGTTGAATCTTAAGGTTGAATTGATGCTAAAGACTCATGATATAATTTCACCAGAAGGGCTGTGCACGTGCGTCCGATTCATTCAGTTATAAAAGAATATCTTACTTGCCTGAGAGGACCCAGAAGCTAGCAATGTCCGCCCCTACTACACATACTACGAACAATATGAGGCGAGTCGCCAGTCTCTTGTGCAGTACATACGTGTCTGACTCAACATATACCAAGTAGCATCACCGTTGAAGCTGATAAAGGAGTCGAAATGGAACCACACATTGTTGAGAACGTCGTTTCGGACTATGTGCCAGGCATCCATAGCACTTCAAACGAATTCAAGGACGAGACGCCGTCTCCCGAAGCGTGCGTTTGCCACTTAGTATCTGTTCTGAATATGCACTGATGTCATGTCTACTTATTCTCAGATCTGCACAACCTAGCCCAGTCGTCAAATCCGACATCATCGAGGAGGAGGAAAAGCCCCCCATAAGAGAGTAAGTCTCGTTTGTTTGGCTCTTGACGTATCTTACGCAATCCGCCTCCCCAGTCACGATTCATCTGGTATTCATATAATACCGAGGGGCTCCCTTAACAAGCCGACCATAACAAAGCCAAAGCCAAAGCCAAAGCCGACCAAGAATTGAATGGAGGGGAATTATCGCACTGCTCTCGTTCTTTCTTACGCTGTTCATCATTTCTTTTTCATCACATGCTTGTTACACTTTTGAATTCCATTGCCAAGACTCACTTGACTCATGCATTCTTACCTCATTTCGTGTCAAAGGTCGAGTCCCGTCATGATCAAGGCCTCCGACAGAATAAGCATCTAAAGGGTAGAGCAGAATGGATCGAACCTGAATATTCCTAACCCTCCTTCCAGGAATTTGCAATTCGCGCCAACATGTCTGGAGGATGCCTAAGTGCAGCCCTCGCTTCAGAAGTGTAATGAGTACTTAATCAGGCCTAAAGTCATCATGTGTGCCCCTTTGCGATTACTTCACTGGACCAGCGTCTATCTTTTGACCAGGATCTCTCACAACATCTTACCCTGAAACGGCCCGGTCTGGTAACTCCGTGCTGACTACAAAGTGCTATCTGCTCATAGACTCCGAGTGTTCTGATCGAGTTCTTACAATTACCTTTCATACACTGGCAGACCTGGGTCGACTTCACGCTCTTTTCTTAAGATGAGCGGTTCCGTTTGCACAAACGACGACCTTCGGTGGGTTCGATAGTCAAGCTCCTGGGCTCAAAAACTGGACTGAATTGAACGCTAACCAGCGATCATTTGATCCACCACGCGGAGAGTATCGGAAAGGGATCCATCGAAAGTACAAATGTCACCGACGCTTCAACGAATAGTACTATCTTGAATGATCCCAAGGAATCAGGCTTATCTACCGAAGAGTACGTGTTTCATTCTTCGAATTTTCGACAGATGATAAAAGCGAGTTTGAGTAGCCGTGGTGATTTGGGCAATTCTGAATATAGCGATGAGACTGCCGGACACGGAGAAACTGATACATCTGAGTGAGCGCGAGCCACATTTTCTTTTAGTGCTGTGAAAATATTCCTTCCTTTTCTTTGAACAGCGAGACCGGCTCTGCAGAAACATTTGTGCCTCGGGGTAAAATCACTCTGCTGACCACGACATCGAAGCCAACGAAGGATGATAAGAACAATGAAAGGTCGTGAATTCCTACTGTTCCAGGTATTATTGAGTTTACGTCGGAGACCTGAATATAATATGTCCATCGTGATTTATGCACGAAAGCTGAGCTTGCTGCTCTTCGCGTTTTCCGTTCACGAATTTCGGTCAAGGATTGTCACTACGCCATAGCATGGGCTGGTCACTAACTTTCAGTAGTACAAGAAATCGGAGCGATATTCATCGAAATAGCTGTGTAGATGGCAGTGATGAGTTATACTCAAAAATAATCGAGCTTGTACCTACTTGAGAAGATCAGATCGTGAGATTCGTTGCCGGATGGCGCTCATTACTGACTTTCGCTTGTCGGTATCTTGATGGACGGTACGTAGAATGTTACTATCTATCTTTGGTCCAAATCTCGGACTAGGAATGAATGTCAACAATCTAGCTCCGGAAAGGGCAGATATGAAGGTACCAGAATTTGAGGGAATTGAATACTGGGTTTTCAAGAAGCGCACGGCTAAGGAAAGCTCGTACGTCAAGGTTATTGCATTCACACCGGATTGTTTCCGTACCTCAGTGCGACGTGTTGCATCTTGTGGAAATGGATCAATGGAACTTCTTTCCCTACCCCATCCACCTCTTACAACTAGTACAAGAGCGCCTTCCATGGTATTTAACCTCCACATGCATCTGAATGATCTTGTGTGATGCCAGGCCGCCTTGGCTAGCATGATGGTCGTCCACCGGAATGCATCATGATCAACGTAGAAAATCAAAGGTGTTTTGATGGGATGGCACAGCACAGCCACTCATCATCACAGGAATACCTAAAGTGGCTATCACCGTGAGACTGGCAAAGCATCTGAGGCCGATTATAAGTAGTAAGATCAGGCCGCTCGAAGCCGAATTTATCCAGCCTTTCCCTCCTCTCGACGCTCTGTGAGAACACATCATGAATCACCCTACCGACGCTGAGATGCCGCTAGACGTCCCTGCAACGCCCGTTGTTGGAAAAGAGGCGGGCGAATCCACAACAACAGAAGCTCAAACTGCCGCCTTATCACCTTTGCCTAATGAAAATGGGTAAGCTCGCCGGAGAACCGATTTGTTCGCTGAAGAACTTAAATTCAGCTATTTCGCTTATCAGGATCGACAAACCTAAAGAGAATATTGTGCAAACAGCAAAAACTGAACCTGCGTCTTCGATCGAGCAGCCCATTGCCAATGGAGCTCTGCAGAAAACTATAGCAATTGCTCAGCAAGAGGTTCAGTCCCCCACGCAAGAAACCGATGGAAATACCCGAGGCGATGCTGAGCAGTCCAATGGCGATGCCTCAGGAAATGTCCGTATTCCTGCTGATGCCGACCTATCCAAACCCGAGTGTGTTTTCCTTTCGCTGACACGAGAGAGTAAAGCGTTGAGTGCCCTATCATGTAGACGAGAGAACGGAGAACAACTTGAAGGAGGCGTGAAAAAGGTTCGGAGAAGCAGCACTTTGTCAACCATCACGTAAGTTTTCTGTATCAAATCGTCTTCCATGACGAACATTCATATCGTTATAGTCAAAAGACCAAAGCGTTTATCCCGAGAGGGAAAGTGCATAGAAGAACCGCAGCTAGCCACGGTCGTAGTGGTGGTGGTTGCGTGATCTTCTAAGAGCCGTGCAGACTGAATCGTCATTTATTTATTCACTATTCTCATTCAGCATGATGCAAAACTTCGTTTTTGTTTCGTATCAGTATTCATCGATGATGGACACGCTTATTGTTCTCTTCACCTTCATAATCTCCGTTTCTTGAATACATATCTATTCAGCATCATCAGTTTCCTTCCAGGCATTTTTTGGATCTTACGTACCGATACGCACCTAATACCACTACCTTACTAGCTGCATGCCCGTATATTTTATCATGGATTCCTCTGAGAAAACGCTTCATAAAATTCATTTATATCGTACCTTGTACTATTTTTTGAGGATAAACGCACTTGTAAAGTTCGACTCTTCTAATGTCGTCATTCACCTTCAAGAGAGTATATCACCCCTCAAGGCATCCATTTTACACGGATACAGGAATACAGTAGGAGCCGAATTTGGCCACAGCTGTGAAGAAGTAGAAATTTCCCGGAAGAATGCCTGACAATAGAAGTCGAAAAGCGAGGGATGGCAGGCACGTAAGGCGAGTACAATACACAGCTGGTGAGTACCGCTAAGGCTATTTTTGCTCGGTTTAGCTTGACAAACAGTAGCTGAGGTCCTGCACGTATAGTAAATAGACAGTCGAACCAGGACTCTCAATTGGTCTGAGAAAATTGTGAACGTCTGAGCAACGGGATTCCTTCATACGACACGGAGATAGCGATGCACATCCCCATTGAAGAAACATACAAACAACCCTGTTCGATTCAGGTATTGATATAGTATTCCAGATGGAGCTCTACAAATAACCAGAAAATTGCTGATGAAATCCCAAGATGCGTAGCGGAATAACGGCGCATGCCTTCGGCCGCCCAAATTCGGCGCAAGTTATCGGCCTGGCCGAAAATTGATATGCGCCGCAACGGTGTGGATCATCCATTTCAGTCAGCCTGACCGCCGTCGGTGTCCAGGCTGACATTGCCAATATTTGTTCACCGAGCGCTACAAAGGTATTGCTTATGTAAATATTAGAGATACTATCCCGCAATATGAGCGGCAGAGAGCAACGTTGGTGGGCTTAGCACAATTATCCAACTGTTGTTGTGGTTAGTGAAAAGCGCGTCGCGGATGGATGGCTTCTCATTCCAAAATGAGTAACAGTTCTCACGCCTCCAGGCAAAATCACATTTTTCACACTCTCAAGATTCCGTACAAAGGTCGCGGCATGGCTCAATTCAAGCTATGGAACATCTTATCGGTGAAATTAAGTAGGAATTCAGGCCTTATTCAGCCCAACAGCATATGCATGTAGGGCTTATAACGAGAAGGTATGTAAGAACCATCGATACTATGACTTAAGCTTGTTTACGTTTGCCTGTTTTGTTATTAAGGTGTGAAGTGTCATCCCTGTCGGATTTCATGGTTTCATGATTGCGATTCACCTTCATCCGATTGCATCTTCAACTTTCGGTTCGGCCTTTGCTTCAGGTATCCGAGTAGATGTCTGGTTGTATTAGAGACGCTGGTGCTCAGAACCAACGGCTTTCCGATACTAACTATGACGCAAAGAAGGTCAAAGGATTCATCTTTAAATCCGAGCAAACCTTCCGTATCTGCCACCTTGTGACATCGGTGAAGGCGCGGACACACGTACAATACATAGGCTAGTATCTGGAGTCGCCGTAATGTCAGATACTTTCTCTGAGAATAGGACGATAGAGAGTAAGATATTCTACTTCAGAAGTTAAGTGGCGCCTAAAATGAACCATAGTCTTACAGGTTGACCATTTCTTGGGCCGAAATGGAAAAGTTACTTATTGCGGGCCTGACTAACTATCCATACAAAAGGACGGGCCTATTTCAAATTTTAAGCGCTCGACCAAAGAGAAGATGTAAGTAAGATTGTAAATGAAAAATATGATTTGATGAATTTATGAGAACGGATTCGGATAGTTTCCTTTTCTTTTCGCACTGCTAAGCGATGCGAACCTTGTACGGGCTGGTACAGCATCACTACTCCGAGTCGCCAGCAGAACTTCTTTGCCTCGTCTGCTACCCAGAAGTGTCAATCGTACCGTTCAATCACCATATGCATCAGAATGATTAGTGTGGTTGTCGCGAGCCTAGGCTCGGTGCTCATCGTCTGAAACGCTTTCATCAGGCTGGCATTACATTTATGATAACTGGAAATGTTCCCCATCATCACAGCATTGCTGAGTTAAGCTGATCGCCGACAGCACTGGCACACCGCCGAGGACGTATATAAGTAATGCTAGGTTGCTAGAAGTGGGACTGTCATCTCTCCTCTCTCGACGTCTTGTCTAGATTCGACATGCCTCACCTTGTCAACGCTGAGATGCCACTGAACATCCCTGCGAACCCTGCAGTCGTGAGTGTTTCAAGAGAGACGAGGCCTGATGAACAATCGACCGCTCCATCAGCCCCGCCCGGGTAAGTTTACCGAGTATCCGCCACATTCCTTCCCACATTCCTTTCCGGTCTATGAACTGATTTCTTCCGATTGATAGGATGAGTAACGATCTATCACACAAGGAAAGTATCGCAATAACAGAGGGACAATTCGCGGCTCAAACCGAGCAGACTATTGCCAACCACGACTTGCCTCAGGGAATCACGGCCTCTGAAGAACATGAGGTTCAGTCCCTCGCAAAAAACCCAACGGCGATACTCAGAACGACGCTGACCAGCTAAGTGGTGGCGTATCAGGAGATGTCCGTATTCCTATGAAGGTCGAAGCCATCAATCCCGAGTACGTTTTTCTGCGACCATGAAGTAGACACCACTCAGCCCGGAACCATACAGCCAAAACGACGAGGGAGAAAGTAGTAATGTGAAACAGGCTCGGAGAAATAGTGCCTTCGTGGCTATCGTGTGGGTATTTTATCATATAATTCTCTTAATGTTTGAAGTATTCATGCATAGTCTGTAGTGATTTAACAAAACTATATATTCCGAGGGGCAAGGTGCACAAGCGAGCCACGGCTAGTCATTCATACACCCAAGATACCCCCGGTTGCGTAGTTTTCTAGCATGTTTATATTTGACATTGACATTCATTTATTGCTTTCAGAGCAGTCCAGAGCTCGTGGTAGCGGCAGGCCAGCCAGCCACAACCTTCGAACAAAAAGTGGGTTCCCCTTACAGAGATCGCTTGGATACTTATGGTACTGTAATGATGAATAGAAAATGGTCGATGGCACGGCACTTTGGCAAGTTCCTAAAGATCTTGTCCTCCCCGAAGCCAAGTACGTAGTGTGTTCTTTCCTGGCGGTGAGAAGATAAAGCTCAACTTCATTTCTTGTAAATGATATTGTAAAACACAGCACCCAAAGGCGTGAAAGAAGTCAAGAGGAGCAGCAACTCCGAACATAAACAGGCTTCTTGATTTTGTCTGTGATCCTCTGCAGTCGAAATGGTGGCTGCACTGTTTCAACCTCGCAACCTGCACTACCTCATCTTCTGATGCTTTGCGCGCTTTCTATCTCAGTCCGCATTTCATGGAGTCCATATATGTATATATCAATAGCCTTTAACAGTAGGATATAGATCCAATGAGTTTTGTTCTTTCTAGGCTATAAATATTACTCATATTTCATGTCATGATGAATACTAGTACTAGTAGTACTGGTCATTCTGAAGAGTTACACTTGATGTGGACGGTTTATCGCTCAAACAATGCCTGCAGTGATTTCAAACTGATAAATCTTGTGTCAAATTTTCGAACAGGTTCCGCAAAGTAGTTGCGATTTGTCCCTAGTTTCATAAGCGACGAATATCGCATCAAGTTTATGCACTGCATGATATTCGAACAGAGATTATCATTAAACTATTATCAGCGGGATAAGTTGATTATCACTCCGAAGAGTAAGAGGAGCTTCTGAAATAGCACCGAGTCTGAGAGAAAGGCTGATAACTAAGAGTGCAAGAATTGAAGCGGAGAGTAGTAAGAGCCCTAGGGTCCAAAGCCAGTAAGAGTTGCCAAAGCTGCCTTGATTCGCGCGACAAACTCGACTAGACGAATACGGGTTTGATCTGCATGATTAAGCGGTCAGTACAAGAAGCTCTCAGAAAGCCCAAGTGAGTGAATGGATACGGGAATGCGATTTCGCATACCGAAGAGAATAGACCACATGCCTTGTTCCTCTTCAAGCCTTTGAATGACACGCGCCTCCTCAACTAGCGCCTCTCCAGCCGACGCTGTCTCAGAGTCGGGTCTAGACGTAGACCAGGCATGAAATTCTAGGATCAGATCAAGGAGCTGTTGGTGGAGCTCTACAAATCAGAGTATATGCACAGATATTCAGTATTGATGGGTATCTGCGCAGGAACCTGCATCGACGAGGCAAACCTCACGTTCTTTGAACTCATCATCGCGACGCATATCATCCTCGTAGGGCTCTTTGATTAGGTCCTGATGCGCGAATGGCGTGAACGGTTTGGCGAGTGTCGCGTCGACGCTCATGTTGCCGACGCGTCCATCACGCATTTCAGAGATGCCGTTGAGTCCCAATAACACAGGTTGTTTTTGTTCGTTACGCGTCTGCGAACCGGGCGGAGAGGTCAATGGCGAGCTCATCGTTATTCTGAATTGGGACCACACGCAGGATGGTGGTGGCCAAAAGCAAGGAGTGTTTTGCCAGGTGAGAGAAGGTTCCCACGTTCGTCAAACTCAAATACACTGCGCATTTGAACGAAGAACACCAAACAATAGAATATATCATTATGTAAAGTGCAAGACTTTTACAGACAGAAAACGCATCGTCGTAAGTCTCAGACCTCGCATTTCGAACAACAAGCTATGTATTCATCCTCATCGCGGTGCCGGAAGACCCGATGCAGCAGCACCAATCTCCGTAATCTCCAACAACGCATCTAGCTTGCCCTTATGTTCAGGAAGGTAGGATGCACCGGTATAGGGGCACGTCACGGATGATGAGCCTTTGTAGATTGGAGTAAAAGTAGCCGCGCAGATTTCGAACTCTGTAAACTCGTCGTAGTCAATCTCGACTGCGTCTCGTGGATTCCTGTCACCTGCAGCAATACGCTGTCGAGCCTGCAGGTAACGTCAAGTAGTAAGTCTTCATGCAGATCAATACCTTACTCAGTTACTGACCTGAGCTACGATCTTGGGATCAGGGTTAAGGTCCAGCAACCGTCTTGCAAATTTTGCAGACGTCGCATGATTATTTGCCTTCGTAAAGGCACCAATTGCTCTTCGAAGTGCAAGCTGGAGATGCTGGGGCTGCATCTTGCAATGCGTAAAGTATGCAGCCAGTTCCAAGCGGCGCTTGACGTTGTCTGGTTCAGCTTCCTGCAATCGACGGTTCTCGAGCTCTATCGATACTCCAAGTAGGTATTCGCGAGTAGAAATAACCGCTTGGCGCCACTAAGCAACGAGGTCAGAACGAACTAATCTATTCCGAGAGGAAAGAAAACAAACCCCTGCTGCCTCGGCGTCCGAAGTAATCGGTACCAACAATAAGCTTAGAAGAACAGATTTGAAGACAGCCTTTGCATCTGCCAGCCTGGCGCCAGAGAAAGCTCGATAGCCCTCTTGCAGCTCTGACTTGATCGACTGCAATGTCTTCACGGCAACCGGCAGAACTCGGCTTGCTGATGATTCTTCGGTATGTCGGCGAAGATGAAGCGCAAGAGGCGGGAGAGACGCGTTAGGTGATAAGTACGTATGAGCGGAACGATAGACCGAAAGGAATAGCGGTTTTAATGGCTCGAAATCCACAACACCATGTTGACGATTGAGTAACTATTCAATTTCCGATTAGCCATTTACTCCAAACCGTCGCAACACTTAGAGGACATACCTGCATCGCAGTCTCGAATGACCCCGCGGCAACGTGGTCTGCTGGGAAAGGCGAATTCCTCACCCACAACTCGGGTTCTTTGACACCAGGACTCGCGCCAGCGCCAGCATCAAGCGTCTCTTCCACCTCGGCCTCTGCAGCGACTTCGTCAGGCTGAGCCTCAGCGGCATCCGCATCAAGATCCCAACCGCCTTCTTCAACTTCATCTGCGGTTTCTTCGTCTCGTGCCCAATCGTCCAACGCGGAAGACGCCGCGGCGCCGCCAATGCCGTTCACGTATGGCACGTCTCCGTCAGCTTCGAGATGTCCATTGGCAAGGGCACGGTCGAAGAAGCTCTCGCCTTTGCTGAGTGTTGGCCAAGTCAAGTCTGTGCTCGGAGTAACGACAGGCGGAGGCTTCAATGTTGAAATACCGAAGTCCGGAACATCGTCTACGTCTGTCTCGTTCAAACCCGCTTCCTCGAGAATTTCCTGAGCAAGATCTGTTAGACCGCTGGTCTTCGCGGTAAGATATGCCAGAGGGTCTACAAGCAAATCAGGGCATAGTATTTAGAGCAGAACAAACGAACATACACATTCCGACATCCCGAAGAACAGCAATTCTGTTCTCCACGTCACCAGCATACAATGCATTGTGGAAGCGAGACATCGGATCACCGCGAGACGATGCAATTTTCTGCATTTTTGAGAGCTTCTCCGTACTGCCAGTGGCAAGGTATAAGAACGACAGACGGTCGAAGTTCTTCGTCTTTTGGTATGCTTTTTCCACGATCTGCAATCAAAAGTTGAAAATGAAAATTTATCATGCAGGTCGGAATCTTACCTTATGGTTTCCTTGCTTGAGTGCCTGTTGAGCGAGGCGATTCCAGCTTTCCGGCCTATCTATGGTGGTTGCCATTTCCAAGGCTACATCCAGGTTTCCGCATTCAATAGCAAGATCGAACCGCGTCTTCTTGTCCTCCACGAAGTGCAAAGCAATCTAAAGTCGGAGCTCAGAAACGTCCTGTTGGAGCAGGACTCAGAACTGCGAACCTCTGGGAAACCTTTTTGCTGCAAGTACGCTATGATGCTCTGGCCGACCAAATTCGACGTTTTGATGATATGCAGCATCTCCTCGTAGTTGTGGCGCAGGAGAGCAAGCTTGAAACGGTACTCAGTCGGGTCGATGTTGATCGTCCTTGGGCGAGCAGAGCGATCGAGACAGTGCACAACGGGACCTTTCACTCGTGTGAGGTATACGGGGTTGTCAAGCGTACGAATAACACCAGTGTCCCTGGAAAATACAGGTTATCGTCTGAGAGATATCACTTTATGCTTGGGTGACTTACCCCTGAGGCAGGCAGTATTTGATATGGTTCAGCGTTGAGTATATTAGTACACCAGAATCATCCCATGCACCAGACTTGATCCTGATGGTCTCATGTATCAAGCTACTCTGACTAAAGTTCTTGTTCGCGATCGTTATAGCTAGAGAGCGCTTGAGTGATAAAACAGACATGTAGAAAGACCCGACTTACTATGCTTGCTTAGCAGGGCTACTAGAGTACCATCGTTACTCCATACAACGTATTTGATAGGAGGAGTGGTGATTTCAGCGAGCTTTTTCCCTTGCTGAATGTCGTACAAAAGGGCTGTACTTGTGGAGCTGAGAATGAGACTCGCAGTCCCACCGTAAAAGATCTCATTTGTCTGCACAGGCGGCTTCACAGATTTGACAATTGAGTTTGAAAGGTCACGAATTTCAATCAGCTAGATAAAAGCACATTAGCATTTTATGACAAGACACGATATTTTTTTAAGACCTGGTTTGTCTTGTTGAGAACCGCGAACCTATTTCGCGCGACGAAGATTGCACTTGAGCCAGAACCGCGCTTGCCTTCTGTTGCCGAGTCGCGAACTTCTCCAACACCATCCTTCGGGAGATGCGAGAGTTCGAAGAGACCATTATCCGAAGAGATTGTGATCACAACAGCGCGTTCCGCTGGGTTGAAGCTCAGGGTCCTGGGAGGTATGTACGGACTACCGAACTTCCGCACGCTAAGGACACCAACGTCTGCACCTGAGGTAAAATCGTATTGTCGTACATATTTGTCACGGATGTAATAAAGCGTGTCTCCGTGAACAGCATACGCCGGACGTTCTCGCTCGAGCTTGAAGACGATTAGACCGTTGTCATGTCCAGCAGCAAAGAGGTTGAGCTCCGGATGAGCTGCGAGAACCCAGAAGCGGTCATGTTCTCGCCGGAACGTCTGAACAGGCGAGCGCTTTGCCATATCCCAGACACGAATAGTTTTGTCTTCTCCGCAGGAGATAATCAGCTCATGACGAGGATGGAAAAGGGCACTGGAGACATTATTGAAATGTCCACGACAAGTGTCGACTTCCCATGCCTTTGAGTCGCTCATTCGCCAGAGCTTGATTTGGCGATCGTCTGCTGCAGATACTATGAGAGGAAGAGTGGGATGGAAAGTCGCCCAGTTGACGCCGCGGTCATGTCCTTCCAAAACGTATTTTACAGTGGAAAATGTGTCAAAAGTCTCAAATCCACCAGGAGCAGAGCTCGGAGTACTCTTGCGAAGACCTGAAATATCCCATACGCGCACAGTTTGGTCCATCGAAGCCGACACGACTAGGTCTTCTTTCGGATGGAAAAGTGCAGACATAATGTAATGCGAGTGACCCGTTAGAATCGCGATGCAGTTACGCGAAGTGCTGTTCCATATCCGTATCGTTTGGTCATCGGAGCAAGAGATCTAAGTATGAAGGCGCCTTCGGATACAAAACCAAGCAGAATGAAAAGAGCTAACGCACAATCCAGGGCATTTCGTGATGGAACATGACAGTCCGCACATAATCGAGATGCCCGTGTAGAGTGAAAAGGCATCGTCTAGTTTGCGGTCGTATATCTGGCTTCACGTCAATCACCGCTCATTGTGCATCAGGGCAAAACTGTGCTTACCCCAGACTTTGATTTTATAATCGTCTCCACCTGTTACTAGCAAAGGACGCGATGGGTGGAAATGAACGCCGCGAACTGGGCCTAAGAGAAGCAGAACATTAAGTTAATATTCAAGCAAATCACGCTCCAAGTTCACCGTCATGTTCTTCGAATCGATCTACTAACACGCCCATTCGGTAATTCCAGAGCTGCACGCTACCATTATGCAACGAAGCCGCCAGTAACGGTCGGGTCGGGTGGAAGGCGAGGCCTAACCGCAGGCTAAGCAAGGTAAAGCAGCATAAAAAAGCTTGAATCTGCTCACCTTTGACCCTGTTGCTTTTAGACTCGAATTTCGTGAGCATCACCGACATGATTGCAAGTTGTCCCTCGGTGTGCTCGCCGCCAACTCAAAAGCCAGAAAACGGGAGAGATTTACAGCAAGGCGTCACCAGCAAGCAAATCAGAGTCGGTCGATCGTCGTTGTGGGCTTGAACAACCTGCACAGAAAGGTAGCGATGTCGCTTGCGATTTGAGAAGAGTAGTGTGTACGCGACGTGGAAGTTGTGAGATGTACACGTACAGGAGCGGAGAAACGCGTTACACGTAGGTCCCCTTCCATATAAGGAGTACACGTCACAAGAATTAGAATACTGATTTACTTACTTATTTTTACGCCTTCTCGAGTAAGTAATTCGGAAGCTGCGCTGCCGCCCAGCACCAGCAAGTTTCGTATCTACCACCACCACTTCTGCTTTACTAGACTGCCTGAACCCAATCAAAGCGAGCAACGATAATTTTTTGTGTTACTTGTTTTCTAGAAGTGTTATTCATGAATACGTTTGAATTTCCAGTATGCCTCGTGTTTGATGGGCATTGCCTCAGTTATTCCCGGGTCCTATATGTACGGGACCGCTCATGCTGTGACTCTTCCTCCTCATCCACCTCAGAGGGGCATACCTGCAACAGAGCTTTGCCCTCAGTCATCATATGGACCAGCGGCTGTTACTGATTTTGTTTCGAAATTTGCTTGATCTCTGTCGCCGATGGGGTCGCCGATCGCTGCACTGGTTACTCCGAATAATCTCGGCTCTATCGCCGCGACTGCTGAATGGCTCGCGCTTTATCGCTCAGGCTGGTGACAAAGAGCGATATGAGAGCAAGCAGCCGCTTGACTCGACGACTTTCAACGAAGTTCAGCAAGATGGGCATAGCAATGCTCCTGAGCGTCCAGTAGTATTCATGGCTTGCTCTACTACTCCCAGAAAGCCCCCGCCAGCTCGCTCCTACACAAGGCACACATCGCTGGAATCGTACCACATGGGACCTACCTGTACTTCTCCTACATCGACTCTCCGCGAATTGCCAGGTTCCATATCCCCCTCGCCCATGTCGCCCAGGAACCCTACTTTATGCTTATCTGACGAGGACGGAAACACGACGTGCGAGTTACCTGTACCACCGGGAACGACGGTCGCAGAACCTGCCAATATCGTCGCGCTTCCGGAAAAGCCATTCAAAAGCTTCCTTCCGTCTATGACTTCACGATATGATCGTAATATAACCATGTGAAGAATTATATTGCTTCTAGTTCAATTTCATGCTAATTTGCTCTTATCAGACCGAATTATGTTGGACCCTGGGTATTCGAGCCTTTGGAGACGCTCACGGTTTACGAGTTAGCAATCTTTCTATACTTTTCGGAGAACTGATATGCTGATCGTGTGGCTCAGCGAATTGGACGTCCCGTATTGGAGACACTACATTCAACCAGAGGGACAACCCTACTTCCTCAGAGTCTCTGGAAGGTTCCATTACCTTACTGAGGAGAATCTCGACAATCACTCGACACTTTCCGAGGCTGAGCACTTCATAAACACTTTCGAGCGCCGAGTGGAGAATTATAAAAGTCTGCCTACCAATGTGGAAGTCATGTTCGAGCTGCACAAAGATTATTGGTCGTACTACATGGTGGATCTCGACCATCGACGTCTTTTCTGGATAGATGAGTGCATCATCGACGACTCGGTTCTTCCGGGAAAGTTCGGCGTCGAGTATCGCGAACATTTTCGTGAGTTCCTTGCCATGTTTGTTTTGAACGTGATGTTTAAATGAAGTATCATGCAGGGTATGTATTTGAGTTTGAATATTGGCAGCACATCGACTACTTCCCGAACCACCGTCCGCTACAAAATGGTCTGTTGGACGAGTTATTAGGTATCCTTCTCCAGCAGCACATCGGTACGTTACCATTCTGTGAACCATATTGCAATCCCTGACCTCCTTCCCAGACGTTGAAACCTCACTAAGCTCTACCTCTGGCTTCAACGGTAACGAGCTCAAGTCAGCGATAGGATCTGTGAAGAAACTGCGATGTAAGCATAAATATATGTAATGAATGGTCTTTGGTGAAGTACTGACAGCAAAATAGCTCTTCAGACATCGGAAAATGCTTTGCCTTATGTTGTCCAGGCATCAGGTAAGCCTTATCCATTCAGGACTCGCAGCATTCCCTCTGATAATAAATTCTATCAGCCCGCATGATGGCCGTTCTCGGTAAGGCATTCCATGTCGCATCTCGTGCAATATCTCATGCTATAAACCATGTGCAGCAAACGAACGTTTCTTCAACTTTTTCGGCTTCAACGGCGCCCGTCTCTCACCTTACCAGAGCGTGCGCGGTCAAAACGGAAAGAAGAGGCGTTCTCCGCTGATCGCACTGCTTTCCCCCGCTCTCTTCTATGCGCCAGAGGTCCATCTTGTGGCGCTTGAGAAGGTGTGGGTCGATAACGTTATCAAGGTACGCCATTGGAAGGACTTCCAGGGGAAGATTGAGAGGGACTGGGAACAATTCATTCTTTACGTGCGTTCACACCGCTCCTTTTTATGTCTTTTTCTTCCGCGGTAGGACTGATTATCGCGTTGTGTTGCACTATGGTACGATAGGCGACGGTGCTCGTGAATGCCAACGTCGCATTCCTCGCTATCCCAAGCATCGTATCGGACGACCTAGGTCCAGGACTCCTCACTTCGCCTGCAGGCGTTGTGAGCCAGATCTCCATCATCGCGAGTATCGCGAGTATCATAATCGGATTATTGCTCGTTCGCCAGATGCGCATTGGGACCAAGGATTCTGGTGAAGATTATGTGCGTGATTAGTACCTTTCATTTTAATGTCCGAGAAAGTTTTTGCTCATAATGATAACGGTTGTTCAGCTCGCATTCGTCGAGAGTCGGACTCATCCTCAGCTGGGTCTCGAGACGTTAGCGATCTTGTACAGTCTGCCATATGCACTTCTGATCTGGGGGTACGTCCTTCCCCGTTGTTCTCTTCCTTTACATCTCATCTGAACCGAAATGCTACATTCTTCAGAATGGCGACATTCCTCGCTTCCATCGCCGTTGCCTGCTTCTACAGCATGGATGGGGACATCACGCTCACCGAGCGAATCATCTACGGCATCGTCTGGGCCTTCGTCCTCATCTTTATCCTGTGGACTATCCAGACGGGCTGGGAGAAGAAGCGCAGGCGGTCTTCATCGCTTCCTTCCTCACCCGCTCCCGATAACGATTCTGAGACTGAGTCGACCGTGCACTCTGACACGGCTTCGGGACCGGAATTGACGCGGCGAAAGGCCAGCAAGAACTTGGGCCCCAATCTGCATGGGAGCATAAGCGAAGCCGATGAGATCGAGCTTGACGCGATAGACTCGGACGCACGTTCCGTGCGTTCACAGCGCTCGATGCGCTCGGTGCGGTCTCGTCTTACAGCTTCTTCCACTCTCGCATCTAGCATCGGACATCCGTGGCGCTTGCGTAACGCACGGAATCGTTCTGAGCGAGCTGAAGGTCCCAAAAGGAGCGGATTTTTGTCTTTGTCGTGGCCATGGTGGGTAAGAAGTGCGCCGATGGCGGAGAGGGATCGTGGGGGCTTGCCTAAATTCGAGACGAGGCCTACTGTTTGAACATACCCGTAACGGTCTCATGGATGGATGGATAGTTGTCTCTCTTGTTTATCTCACTTGGCGCTCATTCTGTAGCGATAACTTAACCCAAGCTGTATCTTTGCTCTCCAAGAATCTAACATATCCTTTTCGAACGAGCTGTCAGCGCATGACACGCTGACAATAATCTAACTCTTAAGATGACTGCACACCGACGAAATACCAGGAGAAACCAGGAAAATCAATCATAAATATGAATACACGTAAGGTAGAAATACATGTGTACATAAAGCGCTTTATTTCGGGTTCGCGCTCGAGAACTGTAAGCACAGGTCATGAGAACAAAGTCAACAGGAATAAGCTGCGTGACAGCGTACCTTGGTGACCGACTTGGTCCCCTCAGAGATGGCGTGCTTGGCCAACTCGCCAGGAAGGATGAGACGAACGGAGGTCTGAATTTCCCGCGATGAGATGGTCGACTTCTTCGAGTACGACGCAAGCTCTGAAACACGCACGAGTCAGAATGAACATGGCCAAATAATGAGTAAGAGAATACGCACTGGATGCCTCAGTGGCAATTCGCTCGAAGATGTCGTTGACAAATGAGTTCAGAATGGCCATCGCCTTGTTGGAGATACCAGTATCAGGGTGGACCTGCTTGAGGACTAAAGAAACGACTAAGTCATCCGCATTCTCGAAACCATTTGGAAGTAACTCACCCTTGTAGATGTAAGAGGCATACGTCTCCTTACGGATCCTACGCTTCTTCTTCTTGTCGCCGTCACCGGGTGCGGTCTTCTTCGCAGTTTTAGTTGCTTTCTCAGCAGCTGGAGCCTTGGAGGCGGTTGAGGCAGGAGCCTTGCCAGCGGTCGAGGCGGGTTTGGGTGCCATTGCGGTTTGCTTAAGTTATTGAAAGTTGTTGAGTGTACTGTGTAACGGTGTTGGTGGGTGCGTCGAAGATGTGGTCGAAGGCGAAGGAACGGAGCGGCGAGCATTTATGCGGATCCGGTGTTTGCATGTATTTGGTCAAGTCGCGTTATCGGCACGGTGTGACTCAACAGTCACGCGGTGGTTATCCCTCAATTCTGGCACAGCCACGGATCGCACCATATAAGACCAGCTAGCGTCGGCTTGCGAAGTATTTCTCAACATTTTTGCTGCC
Organism: Phlebopus portentosus; assembly: GCA_037892935.1. NCBI lineage: Eukaryota > Fungi > Basidiomycota > Agaricomycetes > Boletales > Boletinellaceae > Phlebopus > Phlebopus portentosus. The sequence goes on from JAYXKI010000007.1 coordinate 913,567, forward strand.
CTCATCACCCGTCACTTCGACGCTTCAACAACTCAACTTTTCGTCTTAACCAATTCAACCGCAACAACAATGTCTGGCAAAGGAAAGGCTGGTAAATCCGGAGGCAAGGCCGGTGACGCCTCGAAAGCGCAATCTCGCTCTGCAAAGGCTGGCCTTCAGTTCCCAGTCGGCCGTATCCACCGTCTCTTGAAGCGTGGCAACTACGCGCAGCGCGTCGGTGCAGGTGCTCCTGGTATGCTCACTTTAAATCTCTTCGACGTTTAGAGGCTTACAAATTATTTCGTAGTGTACCTCGCTGCTGTTCTTGAATACCTCGCCGCCGAAATTCTTGAACTTGCCGGCAACGCTGCTCGTGACAACAAGAAGCAACGTATCGTACCGCGCCATCTCCAACTTGCAATTCGTAATGATGAAGAGTAAGGCATGTGCACACCAGGATATCTTATCTTTGCTGATGAATGCGCTCTAGGTTGAACAAACTCCTCGGCAACGTTGTCATCTCACAGGGTGGTGTTGTACCATTTATCAACCCAGAGGTGAGATTGCTTTCTAGTGTTGTAATGCTCAACTTTGCTGATTTACGCGTATACAGCTCCTTCCAAACAAATCAGCGAAGGGCAAGAAGGACTCGCAGGAGGTGTAGGCGCATCTTTCTGCTTCGTTTCTGGGTTCCATGTATTACCTATTTATCACCACCTGTATTCTGTGCCTATCTACGCTTCGTGTAATGACCAGAACAAACGTTCAAATACCTAATTCTGAGTGGTAAATAGTCGTGAGAAGTTATGACCAAATCTGCGTCGAAGTTCAACCTGACACGCTTCCGACCAGCCAACTAGTATACAACGTCAGTCTCATTAGTTTTGAGTTACCGTTGATGTCGTGTGTCCGAACAGCAAGCAGACGGCGGACAGCAACGACGAAGACGCGTCTTAACGCGCGTAACAGCGAGCAATGAACCACTATCAGCAACAATACTATGCGCCGACGGCGCCGTCAACGTCGGGCGGTGCTCCTGTCTCGTTCTGTGCTGCTCGCCAGGGTTACGAGCAACCTTCTCAGCCGACGACTTCGATACCACTGCATTTGCGTCCGAACGCGTATGACTATCGACAACATGTTGCACCTCCAAAGCATCCAGTGCAACAAGCGCGTTCATCTGATGGGCAGAACCAGAGGAAGCAACAGTATCAGCAGCATTCTGGATATCCCGGACCAAGCCAGCCGCAGATACAGCTGCAGAATCATCAACAGCATAATCGGCCGCAGAGTCAATATGGCCAAGTACAGCATCCGTATCAACCACCGTATACTCATGCGCAACAGCAAACACAGGGGCAGACTCAACCTCAGCCTCATGCTCAATCAACGTACGCGCCTTCTTCTCAATACGCGGTCAGACCTCGCTTCGAATTCAACCCATCGACGTACGCGCAGAGCATGCATGGCTATTCTCCTTTCCCGATGCTTCCGGGGCCTCAACCAACGCCTGCTCGGGCCTTTGCGCTGTATGAAGCATACAATGCTCGCCAGCAACAGCGTGAGGCTGCTGCCGCCGCCGCCACCCAACAATCCCAGCCTCAGAATCATGTTCAACTTCAGCAGCAACCCCAGCATCAGCCCCAGGTTACGTATCGGCCTCCTTCTCAATCGCAGCCTATCCGACAACCTCAACAATACCTGGCTCAGCAACATCAAGCTTCGCATGTTCTGTCTTACGCACCTTCACTTCCTCAGAGTCAGACTGGACATCCAACAAGTCCTCAGCGAGCGGCTCCTCCACAAGTTGCTTCATCGTTCTCTGCAGCTCCTGCATTTGCGTGTGCACCTGCACCTTCGTTTGTATCAGCTCCTATAGCTCCCATCCCACAACCGCAACCTCAATATCATTCTCAATCGCAACCTGAAACACCTCAAAGAACCCCAATCATCGGTTCAAGACGTCCATTACCGCAGCCGGGCCAATCTCGCCCTCGGCCAATGTCTATGCCTCCTCGGGCGCAATCTCCAGGATTTGCCTTCCAGGTCAACTTGCCGGGTCGTTCATCACCGTCTTCTGTATCGAATATACTGCCTCAGTCCTTCCCGAGACCAGTAACGATTATACAGTATCCGTCAGCATCTTCGGAAATGTCTGCGACACCTTATTCTCCGTGCGCTGGCTCGTCAGCGTCTCCCAAATCGTCAAATATTCTGACGCAAGCAAAGGCATTATCGGAAAGAACTCAGACCCCAGAGCAAATGCCTCCATATAGCGATAGCACGAAAGATATCACGCCAACCCAGCGTCGCGCTCTTCCGCAATCTTCTACTGCTCCACCCGATTTCTCTCATCTTGAGAAGCGCGGAAGTGTTTTGAATTCGGTGTCGACACCTTTCCAGGCCTCCGAATCCATTGCACCTCCGTCAAGTTCTCCACATGTCGTTTCCAAGACACTCCTTCCTGAGGTATCCATTAACTCTGAAACAGAGGACGACGATCGTTTGTCTGTTAAGAGTCGGGAAAGTAAACAGAGTCATCACCGAACGCCTTCTCCACAACACTCTCCACAATACGGAATCCTCGACCTCCCGAAGCGTAACTCTTCGGTCTTTGGTGCCGTTGCGAAGGCCGAAACCGCTTCTCCAAAGTATGGAATTAAAGACTTACCAATGCGAACGAAGAGTGTTGTTGATCGACGCAAGGCATGGGAGCGTGCTGAACAGGGCATGAATGAAGCCATTGCGCGGACACAAACATCTTCCAAATCTGTTTCACCCGCAAAGTCTGCGGCTCCGAAGCTGTCTATCTCTGCACCACCTTCCACTGTTTCACCTCGGTCGCCTCAGCCTCAGGTACCTCAGCAGCAACAAAAGTTGCCGATGCCTGTGGTGCGACAACCGCAACCGTCACGGACTGAACGAACGCCGTCATGGACGCTGCCGACTGCGGACCTGGAGAAGATTGCTGCTGCTAGTGAGCCGAAGACTTCGATGGCTCTTCGATACGCGAGAATGTCGTTGGAAGAGGAGAAAGCCAATTCTAAACAGTCAAAGCCTCAGCCAGCTGTAGCTTCGCCAACCCAAACCAGCAGCAAGTCACGATCAACCTCGCCGACAAAGTCCTACCCGTTTTCTACGCGTACGCCCCGTCGATCGTCGACTATCGATTTGAACTTGGACGATGCACCACCTCCTTCATTACGTCGCACTCCCTCCCCGTCAGCTTCGACTTCATCCTCGTCGATGCCTTCGATCCCGTCGATCAAGACGCCTGACGATGTTCCGCAGATATCGCTTCCACCTGTTCCTCAAATCAACTTACCTGGAGGCTTTGATTTTGATGATGCGCTGGCAAAACCGTCGAGCCCTCAGAAACCTAATGTACCCATCATCAATCTTCCTGGCGGTGACGATGCGAATAGTCTGAGTCCGACGTTTTCAGGATCATCTCCTCCGAATGCAAGACTGGATGCTGTTGCTATGCCAGTTATCCTAGACGACCTCGCCAGTTCAGCATCCAGTCCGAGGTCGCGTGGACTTCCTCGACCTCCGAGTAGTTTGGCTTCATCCGTCACAGTGGTCTCGAATTCTGGTTCAAACCAGCGCTCTAGGGGAGGCGGACTTGTATGCGGAGGTTGTGGCAGGGGTATTTTTGGTCGGATTGTGAGTGCGATGGGTCTGAGGTGGCATCCTCAGTGCTTCAAGTGCTGCCAATGCGGCGAGCAGCTGGAACATGTCAGCTCGTATGAACATGATGGCAAGCCTTATTGCCATCTTGACTATCACGAGGTAGGCAAAATTCTGGTTTCTAGGGTTTCTAGGTTGAAGGTTGATTATTGATTCGATCTTTAGCTGTTCGCACCACAATGTTACTCATGCAAAACACCGATCATTGACGAACGTTTCATAACGTTGGACGACCCAGCACTAGGCAAGCGGACATATCACGAACAACACTTCTTCTGTGCAGAGTGTGGGGACCCATTCCTCGCTCCTTCTTCCGCCGAATCTTCCAAACGCTCCGGTCCGAATGAGATCAGCATAAAGGGCGATGGAGCGTTTGATGTCGCCGTTGACGAGGATGGACTAGAGGTCGGGTTCACCGTGTTCCGCGGGCATCCGTATTGCGAGGCTTGTCATGTACGGCTGAGGGCGCCTAAGTGTAAGGCGTGCAAGCGCAGCATACGCGATGGCATGCGTGCTGTGGAGGCGCTTGGAGGAAAATGGTGTTATGAGTGTTTTGTTTGTACGGTAAGTCACTGGCCCCTATATACGTCGTGATTGTGGATGTATTTCTTATGCTTAATCTTAGGGCTGTCAGAAACCGTTTGAAGAACCATCGTTCTTCCAGAGAGACAAGAAGCCGTTTTGCGAACATTGTTTCAGTATCATCCTCAGGAACGAAATTTGACCGCGATGATAAAACTTTTTCTTAGCGTAGAAATTAGAATGTGAGTCTTCCGTTAAGTACTTTTCATGATCTCTTGTGGATATCCTCTGGTCTGTTATCTTTGTTTATCCTATGTAACTGTATCCGTATTTATTCATCTTGATGACGACTCAAATACTTCTGATGAAATCGCACTGTGACTACAGACTGTTATTGATTTCTTTCGATTTTTGAATTGACCCGCATCATATACTACTCCAAAAATTTTAGCATCAATCAACCGCGAGTACTCTGATCAGGTCAGGTATCAGTCTATTCATTCTCCCGGTCTTTTCCCGCATCTTTACAACACTGTTCAATAGGATTGCTCATTCTCCGCAGATGTCGGCCAGTCATTCAATAGGTCGGTCTTGATATCGAGAGGTTGACTCTTCCATGACGACGCGCTGATAAGTTGGAAAACTGAAGACTGTCAGACTCCTCTGACAGGGAGATTCCTAGTTCATTAAGCTCGACGAACATGCGGTATGATATTCTGAGCTAGGCTACTTATCTCCACATTCTGAGCAGACTGTGATCCACCTAGAAAAAATCTGAAAAAGTCTTGTGCAAATTAGGTACCTTGAAGAAGTATATGCCGCATCGGGCCCACCTCTCGGCAATACCTCCGAGTCCGAGTCCGAGTCGCTCAGCAGTCAAAGAAGAAAAAATGAGCTAGTTCCTCTGACGACGTTCTCCACTTCCTTGTTTCGATCTATTTCACTTAGCCATACTTTCGCGAACCTGACGTTATTTCTTTTGCCAACGTCATTTGGGGTCCGCCGGTGCCGTGGGCTAAACTTCTCAGAGAGGAAAGAGAATCTGGCCTCCCTATGCGGAACTAATTAGATCTTGGGAGGCTCAGGCTTTAACTGGAACAAGGCTAGACTGCAGCTGACATTCATGCTTACGATACTTCTGAGGATGAACTCGTGAAAACTTCAAGTATACCATCATGCATGGCTAGGAGCTTTTGCGCCACCGTCACCAGGAAGAGCTTGGTCTGGACTTTCAATCATCAAGCGCTGATTAGTTGATGATCATAAGGTAGAATTTCTCTTTGATTTGTTCGAAATCTTTTAAAGACTACATTACCGGGCAGGTGCTGTTCGTTCTCTCATGAGAATTTTGAGTGGTACATCTGCTCCTGTGATAACGGAGAACTAGGAAGGGCCTTTCGCAGCGGATTGATTCCGACTCCAAAGAATTCTGGATCAGTCAGCGGCATGGTTTTCTGTGACGACATGCATGATTCTATCCTATCGCGCACGCTTCCTTGATTCAACGCCTCATGATGGCCGTAAGCCCGCAAGTACCCACGAGAGCAATGAATGCCTTCAGCACTGAAACTGTGAAAGCACTCAAGCGGACTAACGTACATTTGTATCTAGCTCTTCCTGTGAATATGTTCCTCGCCTAACTACTGGAAGATATTGGACTTATCCTTCCTCCAACCTCGAATACGTGACTGATAACACCTAGGTAATGGATTGAATTCATTTCCGGTTACAGTCTACATCCCGCAAGACGGCGTATTCAGAACCCAGCCATTCTTGAGAAAACCGGCTAGGAATAGTCCTGATCTCCATAGGTCCGAGGGGCACTGAGGTCGAAGAGAACAAAAAGATTCTCCGGGACAGCCGTACGCCGTTTGAGCAAGAGATCAACTGGTTCCGGGACGTTCAGTTCACTCCGTCTTGGAACGGCTTGGGACAGTGTGGACCGAAGATTAGACACGGATAAGGTACCTGGCAATTTCTGTCTCCGCCAAAGATCAGTTTCGGGGCTCCCATAAATATCCATGGGCCAGTAAGGTTCAATACAATGTGTTTTGAATTCAGGAGGTTCAGAAGGGAGAGAAATTTCTGATGCCGCTGCGCTGCGATCAGACGCGGCGAGGCGGATAGAAGCGCCGGCTCAGGCCAAGTTCACGGGTCAGGTTTATTTTTTTCTGTTGACCCGAGAGCGATAAGGTAAATCGACGCTATTGCAGGATTGAGTAAGCCGGAGGACTCGTGTCAAGCCGCGTCTTCTGAAATTCTCGCTTCTGAATCTCAGCTTCAAGTTCATGGGAGCTTTACGCAACTGATTGAGATGTGTTGGTCGATCCTTCAGGATGATCGAGTGCTTTATTTACACGCTCCGTCTTCGGTGCAATGTGTCGTGTCCAGGAAATTACATATAAATTGCCGAAAATAGTCGACAAATGGAGAAAGTCAGGCTACGGAAAATCGATTCAGGCACACCTGACTTTCCTCAATCAGTCGCTAAACCTCTTGATTTGGAGAATTTGGAGTGCGGCTGTACATAAAGGGCGCTTGAAATCAAATTAGATCTGATCTCAGACGGGTGTTTTGCATCCGCCGAGTCCAAGGTGTTGGAAAGGAATTATCGAAGCAACCCTCAGTCTGTCATATATCTTGCCTCAGCGGCCATATGTCCTGGTCCGTCCCCGTCCTGCTTTTTCGTCTCCCCTTTTCTTCTTTGGCTCCTTGACAACTCTGCGGGGGGTGGACACATCGCGCTCGCATCATGACGGACGACAGGGAAAAAAACGCGGACATCAATGGCCCCTCGCGAAGTGGGTCATCTATTGATGAGAAGGTTTCCCCCGATGATCTCGAGCTGGTGCATGGCGACTTCAAGCGCATGGATGTCGGTCTGAAGCTCGTCACAGGGCATTCCAAGGAACCAGAGGTCACGCCCGACGAGTCAAAACGCCTGCGACGCAAAATCGACTGGAACCTCCTACCTCTCCTGTGTGCCATCTATATGGGTACGTTTCCTCTCCCTTTCTATACTTCATCCTATACGAGAAAGTTCTAAATACATGCATAGTACAATTTGTTGATAAGTGAGTAGAAGCGCCCTTCGGGATCGACACGAATGATGTCTTCCGCTTCTTTGGCTGCTTCCGTGTTAGTGTCTAACCTAATCGATCGATCATTTTATTTTGCTCAGGGGAACACTGGCGACGAGTTCCATTCTCGGTCTGCTCACAGATAATAACCTCTCCACCAATGAATACAACACCCTTGGTTCTTCCTTCTACATTGGTGCGTTCATCCCCTAGTTCGAATCTATGGTTAGCAATGTTTAAACTCTCATAAACCTTCAGGTTACTTGGTTTTCGTACTGCCTCAAAATTGGGCTCTGCAAGTGTTTCCTGTTGCGCGATGGCTTACACTCAACATTTTCCTCTGGTATGTTTTATGACTTGGGCCGAAGGGATTTCGAGGCGCTCTTACCGAAGTTTCATGATTCAGGTGTCTTTTCTTAGGTCTTCACGCTGTTTGTAAGAACTTCGGTGGACTCTGTATGTTCTCAATTCTGTAGCTACTCACCCAGAAAACTGATAGACTTCTCGCTAGTCATCCTTCGGTTCCTGCTCGGTGCATCAGAAGGAAGCATTGCTGCCGGGCTTATGCTTGTCTGTGGCATGTTCTACACGCGCACTGAGATTGGTGAACGACTGGGGTGGACCTTCCAATGCAACGGTCTCGCGGTCATCGTATCCTCCTTCCTCCAATTTGCTATGGTACACGCTTCATCAACAGCCACGCCCAATCAATGGCAGTGGCTTTACCTCATTACGACGATGATGACATTCGTCGTCGGCCTTTCTTTCCTGTTCTTTTTCCCGGACAACCCGACGATTGCACGATTCCTTAAGGCGGAGGAAAGACTGAAAGCCGTCCGTCGAGTGCAGTCAAATCAGAACGGCATTGAGACAAAGACATGGAAGGTGTACCAAGTCCGGGAAGCTCTTTGGGATCCGAAAACTTGGTATTTCGCGTTCTTTGCTGGATTTGCAAACCTCATCGGTGGTATCGGAGTCCAGTATAGTTTGGTCATCAATGCATTTGGTTTCACCGTTCTCGAGACTAGTCTCCTAAGCATTCCATTGGGCGTGGCGCAGATAGTTGGAATTACGACCGCATGTTACGCCTTACGAAAGTTCCCCGTCAGTATTTCACTCGTATCTGCTATTTTCGTCGAGCACTGAGCGATCGCCTTGTGATCCGGATATCCAGAACTCCCGCGCCATAATTGGTGTTATCGGATGGATTCCAGCTATCATCGGATGTCTTATTGAAATGTGCACTCCACTTGACAAAAGAGTCCCGCGTCTCATCGGAATTTACTTCTTGTGTACGTGCTGTTCGTTGCTCTGGTGGTCGACGAACTGCTAAAGATTGATGGTATTTTAGATCTCGGCAGCTCTCCATGCTTCATCATGGCCATGTCCTGGGTAACGTCGACCTTTTCCGGACATACAAAGGTGAGAACTTAGACCTCCTGGCTCTATATATACAAACTCACTTTGATATCGCATCCATGTGCACATGAAGAAATCGGTTGCGAGAGGCTTCTTCCTCGTTGGTGGTGCTTTGGGCCAGATTTGCTCAACACAATTCTGGAAGGACAAATATAAACCGTCGTACCGTGTTCCTTTCGGCATCATACTCATGTCGCACTGCGTTGCCGCAATACTTATGCTTGTTGCGCGCTTCCACCTTGATGCAGAGAACAAGCGCCGAGATCGATTGAAAGCAGAAGCAGAAAAGACCGGCATCGGCAAAGAGAGCTTCGAAGAATGGGCGATTGTAGAGGTGGAGAAGGATGGTAAAATCGTGAAGGAGAAAATTGATAAGACTTTCCTAGACCTGACGGATGGAGAGAATCTTGCGTTCCGTTATGTGCTTTGAAGAGTGTTGTTTAGCTGGAATGCTTTCTTCATCGCTATTAATCCCGTTGCTGATGCTCTACGTTTCTCTTATCATTGGATTATGCTTCTTACGACATACCATATTTTCATTCACCTCACTGTGATTTCTTGTTGCGCAACATGCTATGGTTCCTCCTCGCTTTCGTGTACACAATATAATCCCTGTCGTAGTTTTCCTGTCTTGGGTCGCGTCGGGTCACTGGCTCTTCTGTAGATACATGCGTTCATTGTCACTAATCTAATCATTTCCTACCCATTGCTTGTCTCAAGATTTTCGCGCGATTCCAGGCCCGACATTTTTCATCCGATGAATGACACAGAACGCCGATGACTGGGGCTACAGATGGACGTGCGTAGTCCAACTGCTTGAGTATGTACGTTACTTGCGTGGCTATGATCGAAATAGAGTTTGATCGGAGTTTGATGTTTCTTGCTTCTTTCGCCCCCAAATTGGTAACCATTTATAAACGAAGCCACGGTAACTTTCAAGGTCTAAACACGACCACGACATTGACCGCATACGCAAGCAACGCGTTAATTGTCCGCGTCTAAGCTAGACGCTAATCCCTCGCCCTCTTGGATAACTATTACTGCCTTCGCTCTCCCTCATGAAATATTCACGCACTATTAGGACTTATCCGACTCAACCAATCCCAGAGGAGGATCCCAATCCCGTCCTTGCTCCTCCAATCCAACAATTCACTACTGTGACAGGGATGATTCTGCTCTTTGACGATGAAGATTCTGCAGGAGATGCCTTAGCGGAGGCGGTTCCCGCGCCAAAGATCGACTGTCCTTGTGAAATGTACGGGTCATCGTCAAATCTCGGTGCAGAAGCAAATGAAGAGGCGGAGAACATTTTGAAGGAAGTGTCTAGTATCGGAGTGGAAGCACCGCAAGAGGCCACACCGTCTTCCGAGGTGTCCAGGCCGCGTATAAAAGCCTATCGCAATAACAATCTGGCAAAACCTTTGGCTTTGAGAATCAAGATGGCTGCCAGGAAGGTCAAATTGGCAAAGAAGGCCAAGAAGGTCAAGAAGAGTCGAGACTTCGAGGACGAGGCGGATCAAAATAAGATTACTACCTACGACTGGGTATGCTGCTTCTCTTGTTTCGCGTGTTTTATTTCTGATCATATACGTATACAGTCCATTCTCGAGAGAATCCGCAATCCGGTAAAGTCGAGTGCAACCATGGAACGCTTGTTCGAGACTCGGGAGATTACGTTCCCAGAAAGGTCACTCGCCTACAATCCATTCTTTGACGAAGCGGAATAAGCCTCGAAACTTGGTTAGGCGCCTGTCCGCCTTGCAATTTGTATCCAATGTTCCCATGTCTTCTCTTACGCATATTTCCTGGTGCCGCAAAGCATGTTATCTGATAGATCCAACGCCGCCTCTAGTCCTCTAGTCACCACCAGCATGTCGATTACCTCATGTATTTGTATCGCGGGAATATCAAGGATCTGGATCTGCACCAAGCTTGCATTACACCGAGAGCGAACAAACCAATGCCGCACCTGCGACGGAGTGACAGACTTGACAGTGCTGCGTTTCACTCACAGGTCCCTTCAAAAGCAAGTCCTCTCTACAATCTCACGGAGTGACAGCAGCTTTCAACGTCCCGGTCGAAATCTCTCATCACCACGAACGATATGAGCGCAAGGTCAAAGAAATAAAATAATAATTTCAAACAACGCCGAACAAGATAGAAGCGAGAACATAAAGAAACTAGAATCTACAACGAAGCTAAGTACTTAGTGACAGCCTCCAAGTGTTTTGAATCGGACATCAGCCAAGCGACTGGAAGTTGCCTTCGGCAGAAGGGGCAGCATCGCCGTCCACCGGTACACCACCTTCTACAGCTGTAACTTTAGTACCCTGAGGCGTAGTCTGAGCAATAGCACTAGCAACCGCACTGCCATTCGGTAGCACCCCGCCGTTCTTCGCGAGCTCGGCGCGAACACTCTCAATTGTGCGTCGTAAACTCGCGCGCTCGTTCGCGACAGTGAGACGTTGCGCCGCAAGTGCACGACGTTCCTCTTCGAGCACGGTCTCCATCTCTTCGAACTGACTCATCTTGAGCTCAAGTCGCGAGAGAGTAAGCTTGATAAGCTGCGCAAGAGCCGTGCGGACCGAAGACACTTCTGCCTCTGCGAGTGCGCGAGCAGCTTTCGCGGATGATTGGAGCGCCAGACGTGCAGCTCGTTGAACCTTTGAGTGTGGGATCACCGGCTGTGCTTTCGATTCGCTCTTATCGCCTGAAGGCTCGTCCACAGACATATCATCCCTGCCAACTGCGCCATCCTGTTCAACCGCGGCTACCGCCTCAGGCTCAGCGGACCCCTTTGCCTTCTGTTCTCTCTCCCCTTCCTGCTTCTCCCCATCTACCTTGGCCGGTTCATCGGTGTTCTCCCCTTCACCTTCTTTCTTCTCTTTACTACCGTCGGTAAGCTCGTGCAATGCCGTCTTCGCAGCTTCGGCTGCAACTCCTGGACCTACGACACCAGCCAGGAATGCAACAACACTCATGACTGGGTTGTCTGCCTGGTCGAACGGTACACGTGCATAGCGGAGCGGTCCCCTGGCCCCTTCGCTTTCGGCCTCGAGGTACGGGTCTTCTATCGGAAGTTCAAGGAACTTGCGAATACATTGCTGGGCGGTCCTAGTCCCAACATGCTCTTCGATTGCCGACCAGTCGTCGTCGTACATTTCCACAGCCTCAAGCAAGAGGAGGATCTCTTGGTCGGTCCAACCATCCTCCGCTGGATTGCTCTGCGATGAGGTGAGTTTTACAAAGTCACCGCTGAACATCGTCGATGGGAAGCGGCCATCAAGATAGCAGGGTGGACAGAGTTCGAAGTTCGCGTGCTTGAGCGAGTGGTAGCGGACCGCGGTGCAATCGACGCCACAGGTGTCGCAAGAAAAGCTGGCTCCCCGTGCGCCTGCCTGAGCGGCGCCGTTTGCAAGAGTATTCGCTTCAGAAGATGAGATTTCCCGCGACGCCTTAGCAGTGGTCTGATAGATGTTCTGACGGAGCTCTAAGGAAGCCGAACCAGTAGCGGCAGCTTGCTTAGGTGCGCCATTCACAGCGGCGGCAGTTTCTTTCGCTGAAGGTCGTGTTCCGGGGTGCAGGGACTGCAAGCCACGCGGTGTATCAAGCACCACTCTGAAGTGACCCGTGAATGGAGGTGCTAGAGTTGCTGGTCGCGTGTCTGGGTCGACCTGTGCCAAGGTGGAGTATGTTAAGCACTACAACCCAATGAGTGATATAGAACGAACCTGGTAGTTGATCAACCCCCATTGTTCAAGAAAAGCATGAACGCGCATGATAGCACAGACATCTCCAGCAAGGTTTCTTCGGCAAGCAGTGAAAGTGAGGTACTCTGAAGGTCGCAGTCTATATGTGTTGATCATGAAGTCGCGATACTCTTTGTAAATGGATGGCGTTTTTGAGCGATTGCGAGAGTTGAAGAACTCGGGCAGCGCCTTCTTTTCGACCGGGTGGATCTTCGACATATCGAACCAAGCAGCATACGAAGGAATAATGACTTCGTGTGTTTGTGCAGCAAGGTATTTGCGTGCCTGTTCTTCTAGACGGAGACGCGTTGCTTCCAGTTGTGCTGGGTCTTCATCATCATTCTCCTCGCCCGACTCATTCTCTTCCTCCTCGGCATCTGCCATTGGGACATCTCCGCCTTCTTCATCTCCTTCACCCTGTACTTTAACTTTTACGCTGCTACTTGCTTCTGGCTGCTTTTCTGCCGCTGGCTCAGCAGGTAAATTCGCAATATCACCAGACTGCAGAGGTTCGAGCTCTGAACGCTTTCCAGGCGCGTTCTCAGGGTCGACCGGAGTGACGCCCTGGTTTTGCTCTGGCACCGTGAGCTTAACGCGCTTTATTTCCTGAGAGCTGCTCGAAGGTGAGCCCGCGCGTTTCGGAGAGTCCATGGTTGTGAGCGGTAAACGCAAGACCGAAGTTGTGCGTGATCGCCGTGACTCTACTGTGACACAGTGACTCTTCGGCCCTAACTTGATTAGTAATCTACTCCATATGAAGAACCGAAGATCATTTGCCGATCATCACGTTTAGGCTGATAACCTCGCCCTACCGTGACGAGTCGTTACTGAAAATCACCCTGTAGATGGGAAGGCAACCCTCTTCAAGCTGCTAGCAACTCGATGGCATAGTGAACTCAACTCCCTGCATTTTGTTTTCGAAGTATCTGACTTCTCCGATTTTTTAGGTGCCGAGCATATTTTTTCTCTGACGGTTACGCATGTCAATTTCGTTGAGAGGTCTAGCAATATTCAGATTTTCTCTCTAAGCCGTTTGACGCTGAATCAGTCCAATCGCCCATTTTCCCACCCTCTGCGACGCGAGAGCACGTCATTGCGATTCACGAACGCGTCGTATGCGTTCCCCTTAAGTCCACAAGACGAGGCCGAACCGGAAGAGACTGGACACAGTCGAGCGTCTTTTCTTGAGGAGCCGACAGAGGAATATGGCCATCTGGAGAGCTCAGAGATACATGATGAAGGAGCGGCAGCAATGGCACAGTCACCAGCGCAGCAAGCGATGCATCTCATCCTTCGGTTGATCGCGAAAGGCGACATGGATAGAGCATTAGCTGCGAGGGACGAATACGTCAAACTCGGACAGAAAATAGCGCAAGATGGCGCTTTTGCTCGAGCTGCTGTCGATGCGCTGTCGATTGTCGACCCCGAAGTTCGAAGTAGGAAGTTCATTGCATGGTGGTCACTAACCCCGTTGCATGAATTTCCTGAGCAGGTCGAATTGGCATGTTCAAGGATTTTTAATCACCCATTCGACATTCCTTTGCTTATGGACTTCTGCGTTCTCTGTGCGAAATCCGGATTTGCACGCACCATAGAGCGATCGAGGTTGCTCCCGCACATTTTTCGATACGGACATCCAGATGCGACGACTGCTTTTTTAGTGAAACTCGAGCACGAGGCGAAAGAATCCTGTACAGATGACTCGCCGGACGATTGGATGTCGATGCGCAATCTTGCCATCCGAGCGCACTTGACCGCAGGACGCAAAGAAATCGCGAGGCAGCTGTACGATGGCGCGGTTGCAAATAACTTTCGAATTGAGCCTGAGATTTTGAAAATATTAGAGACCAATACTTTTGCTGAGGCACTTCCTCGCGCGGACACCAGAACCTGGCAACTACGCTCGCACACACCAAAAAATCCACATCGTCCGATCCCCGCCCTAGCTCGAGAGCTCCGCATTCTACGACAGATAACAATCACACGATCAAGGCCGCCTAATTTCGAACGTTTCCTCGCCGAGTTCATTCAAGCTTATGAGCTCCTCGGAAGGGAATCTCGTGCGATTCGTATGCTTCGAGAGAAGGTCTTCAGAAAAAGCACATACTTTGTCCGATCTCGTTGGGCCGCAGGAGAACAATTGGCATATTCATGGAACAAGAAACCTCTCGCGGTTCTTCGAACGTATATGAACTACTTCCTGGCTGACAGCATACTTGCTGCCGAATCAAGACGCATTTTATCTCACTGGAGATTGCGGCAAAAACCCTCGAGTCCGAAGCGATGGAGGGTCGACTGGAAGCTCTCGCAAAAGCCAGTCAAGGTCGAATGGAAAATATGGCCATCCAAACCTTGCATGAGCACGGCCTGGAAAGCTGTCTTACAGCTTTCGAGCAAGGATGAGATCACGCGCCTTTACACTTTACTTCTGCGGCACGTAGAGCAGTCGCGGGTGGCTCCGGATAAGCTCTCGCCTGGAATAGCGACTACCTCTGATCGGGATAAAGCAGATAAGCAGTACTACGACCCCTCCAGCCACTTCGTAGCTATCCCTCCAGTTATATTTCCCGATCAATATTACTTTCACCATTTTGTCGTTGCTTTCGCGTCTCGCTGTGCACCTCGACAAGGATTTCAGGTCATAAAGGACATGGAGCGTCTCGGGTTCACGCCATCAAAGGAAAGCTATGGCGCTCTTGCGGGGGCTTATGCGCGTTCTGGGGATTTGCGACGGGTTTTGCGGATCCTTGATTTCATAGATCGGGATACTCGAGATTCTCCTCCCTCACGGACTCTCTTGGCGACGTACAATAGCGTTTTACGAGGCTTTATGAATGCCAGGATGTATCACGAGGCGCGTATCATCCATCAACTCATGCAGGATCGCGGATGCTTCAAAGACAGAGACAAACGCACTCGTACTATTGTCCATAAATTATCGCGTTACGAAAAGGGTAAATACGACAAGCAGTTGTTTCGTCTGCGCAAAGTTGTCCTTGTCAATGGTAGGCAGCTTATTATTGACAAGAATAGAGCGGAGTGGCTGAAGGAGTTGGAGTAATAATTTATGTATGTTTGCACTCTCTCTTTGCATAGAATACTAGAATGTTTTCAGGTGTACACGCTTTCGACTATTGTAATGATGTTCTAATGCTGAAATATTAGACGCGGTCACGTTATTCGTGTCATCGCGAGACGCTTCTACTGTCAACGCCACATGCTTGCGAGACACGAGACATGCTTCTCTTTAGGTTCGGAATCCCCGTCAAGAACAGGTATATAAGCAAGGCGCTTTCGAGAACTACCTTGTTTCCTCTTATTCCCGAACACCCATCTCGGTGTCCCGTCAGATACAACAAACTCAACGCGAATCGGGAAAAGATGGCGAAGAACGACGATAAGTATACCGATCCAGGCGAGCTCTTCCCATTCTCCAGTCGTTCGCGTGTCGCGTTTGACGCTCGAGTACAGAGCTTCGTAGTCAAATCAAAGAAGACATCCAGGCGGACGGTAAGGGTGGCCAGCCTGGGTGAGCACACAAATCTCAGAGATGCGCCTGCTTCCAAACTCATTATCCTCGTTTATTACAGACAATGGTCCGCCCGAAAAGCACAGGCCAGTCGATCTAATAGGTATCATTGAATCACTAAACTCAAGAGAATGGAAATAGATGATGGCCTCCGAGTACAAAAAGCAAATGCACGAGCGTGGAGAAGAGCCATACACCACAGATAACTCTGAACAATCCGAGGGTCAGAAACACCTCAACGACTGGACGAAAGAAGAGTGGCAGACCAGTGAAGGAAAAGGAAACGCGAAGCAAACCGATGGTACCGAGCAGCGCTACCTTCCGAAGAAAGCCTGGGAGAGCCTGACGGAGGAAGAGAAAGAGGCGACGAACAAGGCAAAGTTGGAAGGGAGCGCAAGGGGAGAGCAGGTTTGTTCTGCTGCTGTTTTGAGAATAGTACAGATCGCTGAATTTGCGCCATTCATTTAGTATGTCCCAAACACTAGTGAGGCACAGAAAGCTCGGAAGGATGCTAAAGACAACGGGACAACGGCAATTGACGGAGAGGACACGGATGGTGATGCTTACGAGCTGACCGATGGCGAGCACGAAACGGAAGAGAATGCTTCACCGAAACGTGGGTCAAAACACAAGCGCGACGAGAAAAGCGATGCAAACGAAAGCGACGCCGATGGGGAGACAGCTGTGAATGAAAAGGGAGAGGAACAAACTGCGCAATCACAACCACCAGCGAAGCAAGCCAAAGGAGACGATGGGGAGAAAAGGGCGACTCAATCAAAGTCAAAAGGCGAGTCCGAATCAGCGAAGACAGATAAAGAGGCGCATGGCAAGAAAAGTGACGAAGAACACGGCGAACCGGCAAGCGCGACTCGTCTTCCCAACGAGGGCCAGCACGTATTTTGGCGCGCAACCCCAGGATGGGTCGAAGGTAGGAATACATAATTGAAAGCAAGTCACGAGATGCTGATGTATGCGGCTTGTAAAGGAACCGTCGTCGAAATTTGTCACTCTGAGAAAGAGGTTGATGGCAAACACGTCAAGGCCTCTCAGGATGACCCACGCATCGTTCTAAAAAGTGCAAAGTCTGGAAAGACAGCCGTGCACAAGCCCGAAGCAGTGTACTTCTAAAATTCTGCCTCGGTACTGCAGTTCCATTCTGGCGTGTAAGCTCTATGTACATCAACAATAATTTATGATGAAAATGGTCCAAATAATACTGGCATATATCTTTTGCTCATTGGAGTTTTCACTCTAAAGGAAATCTTTGAACAGCTTCTTCTTCACTTTCCCCCTCATCGTAACTGATGATTGAAAGACGGAGAAGTCAGTCCCGCAGTCAATAAACTAAGAAACCAGTAAACCGCCACTTACTTTCGTCGCCCAGAAGGAACCCAAAAATTAGTTCCACATTTCCCTTCTTCGCTGCTTCAAACGCTGATTTGAATTTGAGCAACGGTGACAGCCGCCACAACCATACGGATTCGACCATCAGGCGGACCAGCTTCAAGTTGGGCAGCGTGCAGCTTCTGAGCCTAAGTTGGAGGAGATCGCCTAATTTCGCTTCAACCTCCTCGAGTAAACGAATATCCTGCTCCTTGAAGTCATTTTCGGGGTTTCCGGCGAGAA
The DNA here is from genome assembly GCA_037892935.1 of Phlebopus portentosus. Classification (NCBI taxonomy): domain Eukaryota; kingdom Fungi; phylum Basidiomycota; class Agaricomycetes; order Boletales; family Boletinellaceae; genus Phlebopus; species Phlebopus portentosus. The sequence goes on from JAYXKI010000007.1 coordinate 931,161, forward strand.
TAAGCCGTCGGAGGGTCGGAGGATACCACACAAGATTCCATCGTCGATACGTTACGAGCGGTATGCATAGCTCCGTCAGGGCAGTGAGATATCTGAGATCGACGCAATAGCAATGGTAACTCCCAACTTCGATTGCCGTGATAGTGAGCGATTCTAACGTCTTTGAGAACTTTCGGAGGTCCTGATCGAAGAAAGAATAGGCATTCCAGTAATTTCCACCGAGGAGCTCGATGATTCGCAACTTGTCTGAATGCTCGGGGAATGTGAAGCACCCGTGTGCGACGTACCAGTTCTTGATGCAGAGCCTCGTAAGCTGTGGCATTTGCGGCCAGGACATGCTATGCTGCGTCCGGTTTGGCGGTGATGTTGCTCCCTTTTGCACATCCAGGATCAACTCCCGCAGAGCAGGAAGAATCAAATCGGACGAGTAGACCAAGTAGGAATTGCATGGCATGCCATGAAGCAGCTCCACTTCGAGACGGGTGAGTCTGGCTAGCCTGCCTGGATCAAAGCCATCAGCGCATGTGGTGTAAATGCGTTCTTCCCCCAGACGGACGCCTCCAATATCAAGCGACCGCTGGACGGTGAGAGAATCAATATTTGGACATGCGCGATAAATCCGCTTGATGTTCCACAGATCCGACTGCGAAATGTCAATCCTCGCGGATTTGTACATGGTACTGGCAAAGTGGAAAGAATGCACCAGAGGCTGTAAGTCCGGGTATTTCGTCACCGCCCGTGCGAGAGCAGACAAGGCGTCCGAAGAGGACAGGTATATCTCGCGATACAATATTGGCGTCAAGACGTAGTACCATGTCTGACAGACACGCGACAAGCGACGAAGGAGAGGCTGAACTGGTCTCCTTCTGGCCGTCATCGGCGTTGCACCCTCGGTAAATTCCCTCAGGGCCTCATCGAAGATGACTTCCAGCAGCTCGATGGGGAGGCTATGATCCCAGTCTGCTTTTGGTAGCTTCTTGAATCGAATTGCGTATTTTATGCGTGTCGTCTTGCTTCTGTGCATTCTGACAGGCAAGAGAATATGATCGAGATGGGGAAAGGAGAAGGGAAGAGGTGATGATATGAAGGACCGGCTCACTCGATTGTATTCTAATAATGATTGAGGCCACACAGTTGCCATCGCAACTGCCCATAGCTCGAGAGAACAAGAAGGACAAGAACAGGCATTCTGCGCAGACAATACACAGCTCCATCAAATGACCGAAATTGTTCTTTTCGTGCAGTGCTGAATGAGAAGAATAAGAATACTGGGACGCAGCGGCTTAGAGAGTGATGGTAGAAGTACAATTCGCCCGACTTGGGGAAACACCTGACCGTGTCCTCCACACATGCCCACCCCAAGTAACACGTACCTTATGTGAATGAGTTGTAGTACAGTACATACATATACAAATTCTCGAGTCGAGCAGAACAGAAGAAAATTAGTAACATCTGATTATGGGGCTGATGTAAGGAATAAGGAATACAACAAATACATGGATGTCGATCTATTGCTGTGTTTGGAAAGAGATCTGTCTCGTCTCTCAAATCTCAATTTATTCGAAACAATTGAAAAGGGTAGAAACACACCTGGCGGGCATGAATGCAATACCAGATACTTAGAACACACCGTACCCTACCATACTCGGTGCGATCTTCTTTCTCATGCTCTTGTCTATTGTCTTTAGTATATGTCGTTGTTTTTCAGCATTGCAAACTACAAAACATGACTTCCCATATAATACACTAGTACTGCCTCATTGCCTGAGCGCAAAATCAGATAATTTGCGCCTTCGGTGAGGTCTGACGCCCAAATCCCAGATAGTTTCCGACCAAAAGTCTGCAGGGCTGAGCCAATCCGGATAAATTTGGGCCGACAGACCTGAAAATTTCAACCATCCATATGTTGGTATAAACGAGGTCTCAACCGATGGGAAGGTCCGGTAGGTCGGATCCCCTTTTTGAATAAGGACTAAATGACTATGTAGATCAACGTTCTACAGTGTTTCATCAGCGTGACTCTTGGCTTTGGACAGATCATATAATCAAACTTTGAGCAAAACACATTTGCCTCTAGAAATTTGAATCTGACGTATTTTCTTGTCAAAGTTTGTCATGGAGTCCATGCTGAAAGCAAGTAGCACCTCATCCTGCCCTGAAGTAGTGAGCCATTTTGAAAAGAAAGGGTGATGTGAAGCCTGGACTGTTTAGGACAGCCAAGGCTTGTTGACCTGAGCAAAAAAAAAAGTGCGCTACTGACAAGGTTTTCTGAACATGCTGTACGTTTGTAGACGAGTCCGAACGTGGGTTCTTGGTCCGAGTTTCGGGATGACATCATCTACGTCTTTTGCTTAGTCAGATGCATAAGTGCGGCGGGCCGTCTAGCACGACATATAACGCACTCGTTGAATGATGCTCACTTCATAGCGCAATTCATGTTCACACGAGCATCTCATATATTCTCGAGCATCCCAAGGATCTGTCTCCGCAACGTGAAAGCATCGACCATGTCGACCGCGAGCATTCCTTCTACCCAACTCGGAGTCCTCTCCACCAAGACCTCTCAAACCCTGCAGACATTCCCTGTCCCATCCCCTGGTTCAGGAGAGGTTCTTGTTCAGAATGTTGCTGTCGCATCGAACCCAAAAGACTGGAAGATCCCTCTCTTTACCGAGAACTATAGCGCGATTGAGGGAAATGATGTCGCAGGACACATAGCAAAGGTCGGTGAAGGTGTAACTGAATATAAAGGTGGCGAGCGTGTTGCGGCATTCAGTAAAATGCGCACTCTGGACAGCAAAGTATATTATCTCAATTTGAACTCTATGAAAGTATCTCATTCTCATAATTATATATAGTACGGAGCGTACGCGCAGTACACAGTTGCTCCAGCGGCAACTACATTCCCAATCCCTCAGTCAACTTCATTCGAAGAGGCGGCTACACTGCCACTCACAGTAGCCACTGCATTCATTGGTCTTCACAAACGACTCGGTATTCCGGAGAAGTCGTCAGGTAGTTCTACGTTCTGCTTCGGAATTCTCAATCCTAATCCTATTTTGCGTCATAGGTGAACAAAAAGGCATCATTATAAACGGCGCTTCGTCGTCTGTTGGATCGTACGCTGTCCAATTGGCCAAACGAGCAGGACTTTTCGTTATCGGGATCGCAGGCTCATCCAAAGATTACGCAAAAGAGCTCGGTGCTGACGTGATTGTCGACTATCGCGAGCACAAGGGTGAAGCTCTCGTACGTCATCATAATCCCTCCTGATATTTGAACCAGCTTCTCATACATATATTCATGCCTGTGCATTTAGGAGTCTGCACTAGTCGAAGCTGCCAAAGGCAAAAATGTTCAGTATGTCTATGATGCAGTGTCCGAAAAGGGATCAATTGTCCTCCTGTCGCGTGTGCTCTCGAAGGTATCTCCGAACGGGAAGGGCAAAGTCACGTACGTACTCATTCTGAGCGAGGACGAACAAAAGCAAATTCCGCAAGGTATTGAAACTGAGCGGACTGGAGTAAATACGGCTTATGGAGAAGATCAAGAGTGTAGGTCGTCATTTTTTTACGATTCAATATACCGAACTCTGATGGCCTTATCCTTCAGTTGCCGCGAGATTCTACCGTCAGATTGGCCAATGGCTGGCTGCATCTCCTCCCTTCAAGACAAACCGTGCCAAGGTCTTGCCTGAGGGTCTCGCCAGTGTTCCGAAGGGCCTCGAGCTCTTGAGGACTGGACAGGTACACGGAGAGAAACTGGTATACCGTATTGCTGATACTCCTGGTCTCAAGTAAATGCATATGCAAAAGGTCTAGTTTGAAAAGACGGGTCTGAAGTTGCGATTTCGGGTCCTTATCGTGAATATGAAATGTATCAGGTGCGAATGTGAATACGCCACACAAATGATGTGTATCAGTCTGTACAATACAATAGAAATTCAGAACTATTCGTAATTGAATACGTTGCAAGGCGTGCTTGGAGCCATAGATATATCATCAATTACATTAATGGCCATACGTGACTTACTGTGGACAGCGATTGAAATATTAACAAGAAAGCAAAAAAATTGCAATTGTTAGGATCCCTCCTCTAAAGCAACCACGGCAGGTAGTTGATCGAGGTATGAAGCTCATTCAAAGGAACCAAGTCCCGTTTATATTTCTTGGCATATAGGTAACACAGTAGACAGTGTTCCCTGCTATAAAATCAATGTGCCTCATGTCCTGGGACTTCGTCCAATCATACAAAGCATCTGAAGTCCGGCATCGAAAGTCGAAGGCATCCCATACACGCTTTGCTCAGTCTTCGCCGTACGTCTTCTCCGGGGTCTTCCAATCTTCTGCTTTAATTTGAGTATGCAGATAGTCCCACACCTTTCTGGAAACATCACCGATAGTTATCGGCGTGTTCTGCTTAGTGATGACAGGACCCCAGCAATTCCTCATATACGGTAGGCTTACTACTATAAGCGACTTGACTCCCGGAACGGTTGCTGGCCTCTGGAAGAGCTCTGTGTTTCCAAAGTCTACGATGTCGCCACGACTCGTTACACGTTGAATGCAATAAGTTGGTTGCGTCCCCGTAGGAGCTGGGGAGTATACCAGCTGCGAGGATTCGGGACCATGAATGCTTTTAAGCTAATACCGTAGGATGGTGGGGAGCGTGGAGGGACCCATCGAGTTGGGGAACAGAAAGGATCCATACCAGGAAGAGGATGTCCACCTGTAACAAACTCCGTAGTCTCTGAATCCCTCCCATGATAAGGCTGCTTTACACCTGGGGTATTTTGCAAAAAAAAAAAAAAATGGATGCGGAACCCACGGGTATGGCGTCCAGTGCAAATTCCCGCCCTGAACGTTGCACCAGGTGATATTATCCGGAGTTCGCTCGGGCAAACCATCGACGTGGGGCTAAAATCCTCCTGGAGTCGAGTGAGGTGTAGATCGTTGCCGTCGGCGCTTGGGACGGGGAGGTATTACAAGTGGCTCAGCCGGTAATTCATTTCCCGCGTGAAAGGGAGAATTTCAACCATCTTGAGGAGGATACGTGCCAGGGTACCTACGAGGCAATCTATCGAATGCCTGCTCGTTCGTATACAGAGACGTACCGGTTCTGGTGATGCCGGTGGCCGTAGCGGAATAAAAGGAGACGGAGTATGATGGAGACGGACGCGGTGGAATGACAGGAGATGGATAATCTGAGCATATATATATTCCGAACATCCTGACGATTCTATTTCTAATTCTGATGGTACAGGGGAGGGCGGTACTCGATCAAGACGGGCGTGAAGGAGACCAGGGAGACCAATTAGGACGAAGATCGGCATCCTAGGGAGTCCTTCTAGTGTCTATAATCAGGATTCCGGGCCGCCCTCTGATATCGGCTTCGAGGAGTCCCCGGGCACAGATGCGGTGCATAAAAAACTCGGAAGTTTTACCCGGAGACCATTTATTATTTTTCATTTTCTCAGCATTTTACTTGGACTACATATTTTTTCACAATTCTTGATGCTGCGAGATTTGACTAGAAGCTTGTCGCCTCAGCCTGAAAGCTCCAACTCCATGTCTGGGCACCGAAGCAGTCAAAGTCCCGCGCGGACCGACGGACCCAACTTTCTTCCCAAGAAGCACTGTTAGATTCTGTACCAGGCCGGAGGCATAACCGCCCAAAGCCGTCGCATTATAACGAAAATCGATGCCGATAGTATTTGGGTCAGTCTCCGTCGAGTTGCCGGAGGCAGTCTGATTTGCAGCGGCGATGATCTGCGCAGCTGTGTTGTTGTCCATCCTGTTGCCCCACAGGTCATACACGTCCCATGTCTGACTCGCCTGCGGGGAATTCCCGATAGGCATCGTATCCCAAAAGATATCAACGAGCGTTGCGTTCATTTCGCGTTCCGCATTCCCAGCATTTAGTAACGCGACAAATTGATCACCTCCTGAAAGCGATGCGCTCCACATTTGAATTTCGCCCTGGCCGAACTCGTCCGTGTCATTGACGAAATAGCGCCAACGGCGGAATGCTGGACGTGAACCTGGGTCCTGTGAGACTGCAAGAATCGCCGGGTTGGATAAAATGGAAAGCGTCTGAGGCGTAACTACGCGTAGGTCATTGCCCATAATAAGCGGAGACTTCAGCGCGGCCCACATGGTGAAATGCGTTTTGTACTCGTCATCCGTCATAGCTCCATTTCCGACCTCTGAAAGAAGCCGGAATCAGACTCGCAGACGTGAGCGAATTTCGATGATTTTGATTTACCGAGCATGTCCATATCATTCCAAGCGCCGTTGACACCCTTGTCAGGGAAACTCGCAACTTTATTCAATATGTTCATCATGGAACACCTGAAGCCAGGCAGAGCACAATCAAGACCTTGATCTTCTGAACAAGGGCAAGCTTGGTCGGGCCTGTCGAAATGGTCATAGATGTCGCCCGACATGCGCCATGAATTCGCGACCGTCTGTGCCCAAGCCCAAGGACGATCCTCTCCCCAATTGCACATGGAGTAGAGTATCTGTCTCCCAGTCGAGTTCAATGCGCCAGCCATTGCCTTATATCGAGTAGCAGTAATTTGAGGGGTTCCCGATTGACCTTCATTGTAGCAATTATCATACTTCAAGTAATCGATCTGCAGGATTCGTGTCTTTTCAGGATGAGACTGGTAGATACGACAAATTCACCTACACCCCAGTTCGCCCAAGTCTCTGCATCTATTGATTCATTACCCAGTGATCCGATAAACCGGCCACACGTAAGAGATCCCGCATCAGAATAGATCCCAAAACCAAGATCCAATGAATGAATCTCGTCCGCTACGACTGCAATACCCCTCGGAAACTTCGTCGTATCGACTTGTAGATGGCCCGACGAGTTGCGCCCGGCAGACCAACAATCATCTTGTACAATGTAAGTATAGCCAAGGTCCCTCAATCCTAGGTTGACTATTAACCGGCCCGTTGACAGAAGCAGATCTTCGCTGGAGTCACAACCGAATGAGTTCCAAGTGTTCTGACACCGAATGTTAGCGAAGCTGCGATTCTTCATGAAAAGCTGTTCCACATACCCAACCCATTTGCGGGGTCACAGCCAAACCATTGTCTACGCCTCTTGCCAAGTGAGCGAGAAGAACGAGACTCAAACTCAAAACGACCACTTCGGTTCCCTTCATGACTGTCGATTTCAGGAAACGAACTTCGCCAGTTCTATTCCCGTTTTTCGGTCCGCCCTTTTATGCGACAAAGACCTATGAAGTCATATGACAAACTTGACCCGCATGTTTGATTGGACAGATCAGAAAATATGTAAAAGGCGTCCATTCCATGTCGCAGGCTCGCAGCTGACCAGGGTTGCTGAAAGAGAAGAGAGATTGATTTCGGTGAAGCACTGATCATGTGACTTCCGATCTCAGTCCTTTGCAATTGCCAGCCTGATTTGGAATCGGAGTTCGTATTCGTATTCGTTTCTTTTGGGAACTTGAAGTTTCTTCTCACTCATCCGCATAGCATAGTATGCAGCATAGTAGCTGTTCACTGCCATGCGCGATTTTTGCGCATTCCTAATACTAGTGCTTCTAGTACCGCGATACTTGGTATACCGGTGCCTGTCAGTGCTGTTGATGACATTGGTCATGACCAGGAGGGTGTGCGTGCGATTTCTGTCCTTGACTCAAGGTACTTGTGCTTTTGAACAGCCTCATTCAATCTATCTCTTCTGATAGCATTTGATCAGGGACTTGTCCCTATATAAAGACAATGCTCTGTGGATGTTGAATCAGCTCTCTTCTACTCCATCTACCACCTGCTCATACCACCCTAGCGCGGCGTGACACCTTGAGACTTAACCATGGGACAGATTAACAGTCTAAACTGCCAATGCTCCTATCATTCTCTTCGGACTCGCCATTCAGAAGAAGGCTATTGCACCTTATGCCAGGAGCGGTTCTCGAGTCTACGAGGTCGGGACATTGTGAGTCCCTTCACCGTGTTGTGATTCGATATTGACTTTGATGACCTTGTCCATCAGCCCAATGAAGAATCGGAGGACCTCAAGAAGAAAGCTTTTACATCTAAAGAACTCAACTCAAACGAGAACATGAGAGGATTTTCTGATCGTACCCAGAGCTTACCGCAAGCCAGGTTCTATCTGCCTGTGCCCGATCTAATTTATAAATGCGAACAATGCCCACGATTCTTCTATTCAATGAAGCAGCTGTCTGAGGTTAGTTTCTATACTGTGTTCTAGACCATCAGAAATTGTTAGCTCACCGTCATGATTGCAGCATACGGCATTCCCGCAAGCTGGACACGCATGGAACGCGCGCTTCAGCGAGGTTGGAGGACCGGTTCCTGATAAGATATTCAGAGATCTCAGTATCTGCCGTATCATGGACGTATGTTGTGTTTATCTCATTGGACTGGAGAACACCGAGCCTTTCTGATTGCATCTTGACGCTCGCAGCGCCTAGATGCTTCTCTGTTGCATCTCCAGCGGCCGGAGATATCCAAGAAAGATCTGGAAACTGAACGACAACACATTTGTTGTGTCCGCTGTGGAATATACTTCGCCTCAAGGGAGCAGAAACGCAAGGTAAGTATAGTCGAACTTATTTTTAAACTGTATTCAAGTCTCTTTCCTTCCTCAGCATTTTCGGGATGTGGAAGATTATATAATGCGCGTTGAAGCAAAGGACAACACAGTATGGGACGATGCGATCAGCATGAATAGAGAAGATCCAGCTGATCCCAAGAGTCCCCCCAGGATGCTTTTCCCACTGCCTCCTTCAATGATGGATACATCAAGCCCGACTCGGCCTTCTTCAGTTTCACGAATCCATGCCACTTCCCCGTTGTCTGATCCTCTGCCAGCCTTTCCAGCCTTCGTATCTTACAGCTCCCCATATATACCAGAACTACGTGCCGGCTTCTGTGAGATACAACAGCTCCCGCCTCTAGCTTATCGGCTCGGTGCATCGTTCCCACATTCTAGTTTGGGGTCGAGCTCGAGCGGCCCGACAGCCAAGATGATACGCGTTTCAGATGACTTTGAATGCTCGTTGTGCCTGGAGAATGAGAAGGATGTCTCGTCCTTACCCTGTGGCCACGTTTTCGGTACTACGTACGTTAATTCCTCTAGACATCTTATTTCGGAGAAAATCACATTTCGCTCCAGGTGCATTTACAAGACTCTGGACTCGGATCCTCGATGCCCACTCTGCCGCAGACCGGCTGAGAGGCACTCTGTGAAGAGGCTGCAATCTGCTTAATGTAATATACAGCGACGTCCTACGTGCACTTTTTCTACCTTCTATGACTTAAAAAATCAGAAACTTGTACTATGCAATGTGCTTTATCTACGATCCAGATCGAGAACGGACAATAACATTGTAATAGGGATGCGGCAGCCTCATGACACTCCTCTATGCAACACGTACACTTGTTACCATCGCATTTTGAAACGTTTTCGTTATTTCCTAGACTGTCCAGTCGTATTTCTGCGGTAAAACCGTCAGAGCGTGGTTCGAGCAGCCGGTTCCAGTACACACATACGTCACGCAACTGAGTATATTCTCCATTGCTATGAAAGGATTTCCTGATCTGCGAGAATTTCCCTTTAGCTCATTCATGGCTAATATTCTAGCAGCAATATCGGGCGAGAATTTCTCCGAGTGACTGGAGAGAATTTCATCACTGGTATGAAGTCCATCAGGAGAAACCTCAGATCCGAAGAGCAAACGAAACCGACCAAATAGCCGAATCCGTAGAGCCGGGGTCGAATCCGCAGAGTGACCTCAGAAACTGTAGAGCAGGAAACAAAACGAGCAGAAAAATAAATAGAGATGTAGGGATGATTTTGCTCCCAAAAGAAAAGTATCAGAAAATGAAACGAAACAAACAGAAACAATAGAATTGTGTAGAATAGAATTTGCAATTTGAAAAGGAGAAGAAATCTGAAAAGTTTGCCCTGGGACTAAATAGCTATGCCTGGTATTGTGTTGCTTGGTTCGAACTCCAGCATAACAACTATTTATTCTGCGGACAAGTAGTACACAGTAAAATGAGTGCTCGAATTCGTGATCATTGATGTTGAATATTTTACCGCGCCGCCTCCCAATGAAGGCCATGCCATCTTCGCTATAGACGAATTGTATAAGATCATCCAACAAATTCCAAACAGTCTCACCGTAGTGACCAACGAAGACAAACATCTGAGAGATGTTGACGAAAGTACCCTTGGAACGGCGGCATTCATTTGCTTGACGTTATTGTCCTCTTTGAGGTTCTGCTCCGAGGATTGAAGCAAATGAAAACAGCGCGTTGAAAGTAGGTCTCATGGCTTGCTATTGAGGTTCGTTGGTGACTATTCCGTCTATTTGCTCAGACTTATATGCAGGGATATTGGAACCTCTATTGGATTGGTCTAGAACAAATACAGACGAAGAACTTTAGGAATTCTCCGAACTCTCAGGATCTTGAAAAATGCAAGAAGAATCAAGAATACCATAATCTACTACGGTCATACTTAGAGTGCCTGGAGATTAAACTCGGATATGCAGAAGTCACAGAATCCCAAGCATCCATGAATCAATTAGATACTCACCAGCCGAATCAACTTCTGCGACCACGAGCGGAATCACAGGATAGTCGGTGTCACGCCAACGCCAAGGAACACCTGAGGCTGTGGGATCGTACCTCTTGTTAGATGGATTCAAAGCGGAAGGAAGTATCATTAGCAGACCACTTCAATTTGAAATCGTGATATCTCTCATTCGTTTATAGGACCACCTGACTACAAACGCTTCTTAATGATAGGTGCTGTATGGTCAAAAGATGGAGACGTTGCTTTGATGACGGCGGTGTATCAGTATGTCTAATCATGCACTCGTACGTTCTTGAACGCGATGTCTCCAGACATTTCGAGCATAGCGGGTATCAGCATCTGATATGACCTCCTATCAAAAAACGCATGACATTGATATATGTCGGCTGACCAGAATTTCTGTACTAACTTCAAGGAAATGAATTCCCTATTCAAGACGTATGAGGAAAGTAGGAGAAAAGACTGGTCCATCTCTGTGGGAAAAAGCCTAAATAGGAGCATAGCTGTTGTCGTGAAACATGAGGATAAAAAGGAGCAAGGTAAAGCATATGGACAAGGCTTGATGATCATTTCACAATACAGGGATGAAACTAATAAACGAGTTCAACGATTAACGAGTGAGTCACTTCAACAATAATCTCGAACTATCTTTACTTCGGCAACAGCGTGTAGGGAAACCCGAACTAGTTAACGGGACCAAGACGAGTGAAGAAACGTTCGTCATCGGCTACACAGAGACCGCTGGTTATATCCAACTCGCTGATGCACGTAACGACATCGTTTCCTGCGGCGGCCTGAGAAGGAAAGTAATTAATCGAAAGAGATGAGGAAGTTATCCATCGGAACGAATGGAAACTGACCAGATCATCCCAACAATACTCCGCGTTTGTAGTTGCCAAGTTGATGAAACCGAGCGAGCATGTATTCAAAGTAATCGCCATGAACGTATTCGGAGGAACGATGAATGTTGGACCACCAAGTGAAGAAAGGACGGCCGTGGAACCGATTAATGTGCTGCAGTCGCTAGCAGATGGCGCAGGTCCATTGTTGAAGCACCCACAGTCAGCTAAAACATCGTAAATCCAGTGAAAGCCGCGGTATTTAACGATACACGCACTTGCTGCTCCACATTGACACACAGGATTTGGCGTCGTACATTCCGCTGCGCTACGTTCTTCAATTGATGTGCGCTTCTGCGGTGTACGCGAAAAAGTGCCGCTGGACATCGCGGCCGCCGTAAAGTTAGCATCTATGCAGGTGAATGTCTGATGCGAGATCTCATATTCATCAACAATAAAGGTTGTAGAAGAAACCTCTTGGATGGATGGGCAGTCGTTTGTCAAGAATCGGGGAGGTGAAGAGCGAATGTGAAGAACTTGAGTGGTGATTGTGTACGCAAGAAAGAGGATTTTGACGGCCAGGGGTCTCATATTTGGAGACAGCGAGACAAATCAACTCGCCCAAGAAGACACTAGTACTGAGCGTAGCTCTGAGTCTTTATACATGTCAAAAATATGCCAATGAACGACCGAAGTGCGAGCCCGGAATGGCATAGAGTCGGCAACACTACGTATCGGGCTCCGAGGATCAAGGACGTTTATAACACTCTTCTCAAGAGGATAGAGATGAGGAATTACGAAAGACGGCCTCAGTGCCTGGACACACTGAGTATGTGAAGTACGAATCGTGGTAGTTTAAGCCACGAGATGAGAAAATCCGGCAAGGCCATCGTGGTTTCATCATGTACTATCTGAATCAGAGCGTGAAGATGGTAAAGGGACCTAGTACAGTATACATATGGTGACATTGTATTGGATGATGGAGAGAGAGAGACCTTTTTTCGGTTGTGGCCGGTAGCCCGCGGGCGTGGCCGAGCAAATAGAAAGCTCTTCACGTGACTGTACACAGCAGGAACCTCAATTTGAACTCGTTATTATTCTGCGTACAACATTATTTTTATAACCGCTAGGCGGCCTCATAGAGGCGCGTTGTAAGGACCAGGGACTCGGATGTGTCTCGACATGTCAAGAAGGCTTCGTGTGAACTGCAACGAGCGGACAAATTCTGGTTCCCAACCCGCGGAGGAAATGACGACCTCGGCCTTCGAGATGCCATGAAGCGTTCTGCTAGGCACCTTTGCTGGTAAATACCTTTACTTTACTAATGGATTCTCTGATATATTTGGCTAATTGCACTTCATACGATGATGGGCATGACTGTGGGTGTTTCCCGAAGCGGGTCGTCTCAAGTTTCTTGAGAACATTTCAGTATGACCTTCAAATTGCGTTTGACGATAATGGACTATTTGCAGGTCTTCGAATGGTCAATCTTCGGGTCAGAAAGTAATCGATTTGCTTCTATGCAGGCACCCAAGCCATCTCTCTGATCGCCTGTCCACGGAGATCGGACGTCGTTGAAAGCTTGAAACGGAACTTTGTAAACTTTACGTCTACTATTCACAACCTTGGGTGAAAAATACATAAGTGAATACTCTAATACGCCTCGAATGTGTAGCCAGACTACCAGGCCAGATCTCGGCTTTGTGGACATGTCGAAGCTCTACATCGCTAAACTGCTTACTCTTGCATGTGCCATTGGTGCACAAGCACTTCACGTACGCTCTCTTCCGCGTTCTGTTACAGACGTTTGTCCTGGTGCTCAGGAGATCGAATCGTCCACCTTTAACGTCAATGACCTTGAATTCGTGCGCCAGACGTTTGTTTGCCCCAATGGCAACTTCAATGTCGAGGCTTTTTCCAATACCAACTCGGCAAGCTCAATTTCGCACCTTTCTTCCCTTGAAGCACGTAGTCAGGCGGAGTGCACGACACCTGCGACTACATGCCAGTGCGGAACTGCGGGTAAGATTACCATCACCGACTAATTGATTTGATTCTAACAACTCGTATTCCAGTTGATTGTGCTTGCTTTACTGACGGTATCGCCCCATCCACAAGCGACTGCAGAACTTTGATTGGTTCAACGAGCGTGATCGCTTCGACGCAAGGCCCGACCTTCATGATCCAACCAAATACTCTCCACGCCATAACTTTGAACACCTGCACACTCGGTTTTCTCAATCTGGCGAGCTTTGCTGAAGAGTTTTGCTGGGACGACCTCGTCAGATATATTCCTTGTATCACGCCTCCACTCAAGACTGACTCCATTGTATTCTACAGGCTAGTCAGGCTAATACTGTCGTGGGATGTTTCCCTGGTCTGACGAGCGGATTTTGCTTAAGCAATAATCAGCGTTATCTCACGCGCTTGGGCCATTCGACCTGAGGAGAAGTACAGTGTATACCTACATATACGGCGGCTTGTCTTTGTTCTAAAGCGCATGCTTTGTGTGAATAAGTTTTGTTGGAAAGCCGATTATTGAGCATTTGTATAAACGAACAGTCTTCAAATATTTGACAGTGTGAACCGTAGCTTTCTCAGGCACGGTGATCTGGAGATGAGCCGAATAGATAACTTACGAGTATATTCAGAAAGGTGCATACACTTGCGTGAGGAAATGGGTTTCACGTCCTTCTCTACATCGTCTCTATCGGAAATCTGCAGGGATGGTCGAACAGCTGGAATCGAAAAGCGAATTTTATCTTCCTCTGGATTCGCAGTGTTTTGCGTTTACTGTAAGTGATTTCTTGTCGGCTCTTCTCGAGGTTCGTGACAGTTCGCACTACGAAACATACGTCCTCAGATTTCTGTCTACGTCCTAATATAATAAAAAATTAAGACGAAGACGAGTGTCCGATACGTATAAGAAAGAAACCGTCAGTGGCAACGCATACACCACTCGAAGAGCCCTGAAGAAAGCATCCTGAACCGATACGGCTCGCACTTGCCTATAATGTAAAAGTGAAAAGTATAAGTCTTATGTCAAGGGTATGAATCATGAAGGGAATTCACGAAGTCATCCCAGCAGAACTCTGTGGCAATACTCGCTAGGTTTGCAAAGGCGATAGAGCATGTCTGGAAAGTGACCACCTCCACGTTTGCCGGAGGAATGAAGAATGTCGCACCCTCTATTTCGGAGAGGATACCCGTGGAGTTGATCAGCGTTGTGCAGTCACTTGTCGACGGCACTGTCCCGCCTGCCAGACACGAACATTGTGCTGGAACGAAGAAACGGTTCGTTTGTTAATATCAACTCGCATAATTGAGTAAACAAAATTACAGCCCATGCCGCACTGGCAATTAGGAGCTGGAACGGTGCACTCATCAGAGCTTCGGCCTTCAAGGGGTGGATTAGGACGAAGGTTTCTTGCTGAAGATGCATTTGAAGTGTGCGCATCCGAGATGCCGTTTGAACATGCGAATGTTTGGCGCAATATTTCTCGTCCTTCATGAGTAATGGTAGATGAAGCAACTTCTACTGGGAACGGACAGAGAGTAGACGTCGCAAGTGCATTCGTCACGATTACGTGGGCTAAGCTTGGGGCGGTAATCAGTAGAAAGATAGTGACTTTCATCGATGAAGCACGATAAACGAGAGGGGTTAGATGAGAATATCTCATGGTCTTACAAGGTTTATTTATAGAAGCAAAGGTGATGGCATCAACTTCTTTTGAAATAGAGCTGGCAAAAATAAAGTCAAAACACCTCTCAGTAAATGATAGGTTCCTGAGAGGGAGGGACCGAATCGAATTGCGCAAGATTTCCGTTGCCAAAGGCGGAACTTGAGGTTTATCAAGATCATACGAAGCTGTGGGTCAGTGACACGACGGGGGTTAACAAGTAGCCAGAGGAGGATGTAGCGCATCGTTTGACGTGTTCCTAGACAAGGAAGATACGAACCACAAGGCCTAGATGAGGTCGGATAGGAATACGAGTAGTCGCGGTAGGTCCGCGCTGATTGAAGTGATTTTTCAGAGTCTTGGGCGGATCTCAATTGTCCTTCTGCGAGTTCTGAGGAGGATGAGTCACCATTGTCCGCCCTTGTGAGTCTCAGAAGTACGCATGTAGGAAAAAGGCTTCGAAGAGATACGCAGTGAGCCCTAACGTGAACAAGGCGAAAATGTTGCACGAGCATGGTTCTCGGCGAGAAAATGATAAGGACTTAGTGGTCAGATTGTCCAGTCGAGCCTGACTCAAATCCCGCGATGTTCTCCTGGACTATAACTTCGTAGAATCCTCATAAAGTGCGCATCTGGATTGTCGCATAATTTCTTGTAACAAATTTTAACATTTCAAAAAGGTCAGTACTATTTGTTAGTTGAGATGACCCGAGTCATCACGCACTTGGAAGACTCACTGCACCAGCTGTCAAGATATTGTCAATTGCAGCATGCTCATGCTCACCAGAATGTATCGTCGAAAATTTTCCGCTTCTGTCTGGCATGTATATGCGATCGAAGAAGTTGCTTAGCTCCGATGGCTCAAACAAGAGGTATCCGGCAATACCAGTCACCAGGTCCGCGCTGCGAAAATGTTGTTACGTAGTCTTCTCTGATTAGATCAAGGTACTTAAAATAGATGATCACGAACCTGAAAGAGGTAGTAAAGAGTGTCTTTTATCAGTGAAGCATAAATTTCAAATATAATATTTTTGGGAATACTGATTCAGCAGTGTAGAGATAAGTCGGGCCCAAGATTCCTGAAGCATGGCGTCAAATGGTTGCTGCTTGAAAAGATTTGTAACCGAGCCTCAATATAAAACACCGATACTTCAGCTTAAGCTTTACACCAGAGGCGATAAACGTACTCTTTCAGTTCTCGCAGTTCCGCACCCATAATGAAGCTCTTCACTGTCCAGCTATTCGTCGTCGTTGGCGCATTGAGTGCTTTTGCTTCAAGCATTCGCGCAGGCTCCATCCCCCAAAGCCTAGCGGATGCATGTCCTTCCGTGCAGGTGGTCAGCT
The DNA here is from genome assembly GCA_037892935.1 of Phlebopus portentosus. Taxonomy (NCBI): domain Eukaryota; kingdom Fungi; phylum Basidiomycota; class Agaricomycetes; order Boletales; family Boletinellaceae; genus Phlebopus; species Phlebopus portentosus. Next base: position 947,626 of record JAYXKI010000007.1, read on the forward strand.
CATCGACCATCACCATCGATGGTCAAGAAATTGTGCGCCAGGTATTCTCGTGCCCCGGCGGAAACCTCACGGCTCTGGCAATACCCGAGGCCAGCCTTATTCCCTCCAGCGCCATCGCTGAACGCTCGGTGATCGAAGCGCGTAGCGCAGCAGAATGTACGACTCCAGCTTCAGAATGCCAGTGTGGCCAGCCAGGTGAGACGGATTTTACATACCAGATAGTGCTATGGTAGTTAACATACTTGTATTCTCAGCTATTTGCGGCTGTTTCGGTGAGACCGTTGGGTCGAACCCAAGTGACTGCACCGCATTGCTAGGCTCATTGCCTGTCATCTCGTCCATCTCTGGCCCGACATTCATTATACAGCCGGGAACAGTACACACAACTTCCCTAAGGACCTGCTCTGTCAGCTTCACCAATCTAGGTTCGACAGCCGAGGAATTTTGTTGGGATGATCTGGTAAGTAGTATAAGTTCGCCTGTTCTAAAGCAACCTAACCCACTTCTATTTTGCCTTCAGGGAACGCTAGCGAGTAACCAAATATTTTGTATCAACGAGGGCGGCGAAACGGTGTGCGCGGCAGAGAATCAGCGTTTTGTTGTCCATCTGGGTGCCACAGTGTGATAGAATAGTGCCATACGCGTTGCAAGTATATTAGTCGTGAATGTTTTGAGATCATCGCAAGGTGTATAAACGGGTCAGTTATCCAACTGTGTCTTTGAGCTGTTCGAATGTGCGAGAAAGAAAAAAGACGCCTCATGTTGAGGCCCTCACCTTTCTGCAGAGTGTCTATAAGCCACAACAATTGAGGTGTACGGAAGAGCTTTGAGATGGCAATTCCAAAAGGCCAGATACAGGAGTTGAAAATGGCGGAGCTAGTGATGCTCCTCTGATGGAGTGGGCGGGCGAATCAGAATCGGAGTGCAAAATTTCGAATATTACGTGATCCAGCCTCAAAGAGGCCAGCACCAGTGAGCAGTGAGACGATCTTATCCATAACACATTTGCGAATCGCATTGTCCTGGGCACTTATTTACGCACCAACAAAATGATAGAGTCTGTTCGACTGCAGCATGATGCAAGTGTCTTACCGCTGAGGTGGACCATGTGGAATCACGATACGTCTGAGCTGATTTTCAACTTGGCCCAACTGTTGCTGCTGCAGCAGTACGATATCAATACACAGGATAAACATTTCCAGAAGTGCACCAAATGCTTGAAGGTGCGCATATTCAGAATCGGATCGTGAGAGACCATAAGGCACTTTTCTTGACAGAGTTGACGACAGAACACGAGCGAGAAGCCGAACAGACTGTAGCTTCGCAGAATGTCAATAATAGAAGAATGGCTCTAGTACTCTACTTATCGAATATTGAATGTCAAATAGGTCAAAACCATATGTTAGCGGGACAATCGCATATTACATCTGCAAATTTCATTACTCCAGGCGCCTGCCATTTTTTGGTGTTCTACCTAGAAGACTTCCTTGAACACTGAGCCGGACCATTGTGCTTCCCTTCGAGTGTATTCCAAGGCCTAGAATAAATGACGGAAGACCCAGCGATCCTCTAACAGCCGTCTTTCCAATATCCAGATAAATTTGTCGCAAAAAAAAAATATTATTCAAGAGTCAGCATTTCTCCAACCAAGAATTTACTCCAGAGACGATCACACGTACTCTTTCAGCTCTCACAATTTGTAACCTCAAGGAAGAGCTCCGTCGCTCAGTTATTCATCCTCGCAAGTGCTTTCGCATTAAGCATCTGCACAGGGTCCATTCCGAAAAGCATCGTAGTTGCTTGTACTCCTGCTCACGAGGTCGGCTCTTCGTCGATCACTGTCGATGGTCGACATCGTGCGTCAGGTATTCTCGTGCACAAACGGCACCCTCACGGCTCCAGCGATACCCGAGACCGCCCTTATCCCCTCCAGTGCGATTGTTGAGCGCTCAATGGTTCGAACCGCGCAGTGCATCCGAACGTACAACTTCAGGTTCTGAATGCCAATGTGGTCAGCCTGGTAAGTGAGCTTTTATAGCAGAAGGCGCCGTGCTTTTGACATATTCCTAGTCCCAGTTGATTGCGGCTGCTTCTCGGAGGCTCCGAGCGACTGCACTTCATTTCTCAGTGCTCTGCCTGTCATTTTGTCTATTGAGGGCCTAACCTTCATCATCCAGCCGACGACAATGCCAACACTGAAGTCCAATACCTGCGCGGTCAGCTTCACCAGTCTAGGTTCAACTCCCGAGGAGTACTGCTGGGATGACCTGATAAGAGGAGTAAGTTGCATTGACGGCAGCGACCGAAAGAACGTCGCTTGCATCGGAACAAATCAACGTTTTGAACTCCATATGGGACTCGATGCTTGACTGATTGTAAACACTTTGGCCACAAAAACATCAGCTCTGAAGTTTCAGTAAAGGTCGCGCAGGGGGGTGTCATAGTTGATCGGAAATGCCTTAGCGCGTTGCGAATTTGTTTGTGTCTTGAATCGTTACCAAAAAAGAGCAGAAGTTGTGGGAAAATTTACGCGTCCGGACAAATCCATAGAAAAGTACCAAATAACGAGTTACAGCGGTGGTGGTGCAAAAGTAACGATTCAGCCTCGGAGATGAATGGGACGCTGCACGTGACCGTGACCATAAAGCGTAACGACATTTTGTGCGAAACATGTGAATAAACCTTCACCATCCAGCTCATCGATTTCTGTCCGCTAACTAATAGTTTCGCATTTGCTACAGCTACCACTGAATTGTCAACTTACAAGAGAAAACCATTGCCAAAGACGGAACTCCCGAGTATGCGAAAAACTGTTCTCGAGTATTTCGGAAGGAATTTGTCTAGTAGCCAGAGGAGGACATACGTAGTCCATAGATTGATGCGTGATCAGACACAGAACACACGAAAGTTCTTGATGAGGTTGGATAGATCTCCTGTTCCGACTCAAACGGCCTTTTTCGAATCCTTGCGCAGAACATTGTGATCATTCCGCGAGGAAGAGTCACCGTCGACCAATCTTACAGAAGGGACCATCTGAGAAGCTAAGCCCAAAGCCTGAAAGAGATGTGCGCTGATCCCTGCTGAAATCGCTGCATGGACGCGGCTCTCCGCAAAATATTGATAAGGACCTAGTGGCCGAGCCTGAGTTAAACATTGCGGAGCTCCCCTCGAATAAAATCCGCGTAAAGAGCGTGCTTCACCTATCACGCAAGTGCTTAGAATTCCAGTAGATCAACAACGTTTACTAGTGAGGTACTCCGTGCAGTCTTTGCGCGGCATTGCGTTGATTACTGTGGTACTGCGAGATCCGAGGAGGATGATTCACTATTATCAGCCCTTCTCAATTTTGCAGGCAGGCAGTTGGATGTCGATTGTTCAAGGGACCGTGAAATAGAATCGCGGAAAGAGGCTTTCAAGGAGACCATCTCTTTATTTTTCAAACTCCGATCGCGAACCATCGGTCTTGACTGATGGATTCGTGATGGTCAGTAAAATCGATACATGTGGTAATCATTAGCCTTCAGCGGATCCTGCACACTCCAGCACAACGGCACACTATGGAAAACACCCATGTCAATTGCCCATCGCTCACTGACTGACCAAAATTGAAAAGGGCTGTTAACTAATTTTGCAGTCGTAGTCATTGATGTGCATCGTGGATGCACCTTGTGGAAGCGTATATGCAGCCACAAGACACATCATGTGGACGAAGATTTACGGGAGAGTCGGATTGCTGCATGTTCACAGTCCCTCACGGGGAAACAGCGATGGGTGTGGTGGCGCCTTGATTTTGACCAGTTCAGCTCAAAGGTAACTTTTCAGAACTTCTCAAATATCTAATAATCCTACAGACTCGAACACTCTCGCGTTTACCGGTCCCAAATGAGCGTAAATTCATAATCCATACAATCGAAATTGAAGGACTCTCGACAAAATTACCTAGCATGTTTGATTCGATGGTCACAATCATCATTGCGGTTTGTCCATATCATTCACAATGAGTAGCCAGCATTTCGACGAGTCGAAAATGCTTGCGTAATGTGATCATGCAAATTTCTCGTGGGAGAAGTCCACAACGGGACACAGGGCAAGGAGTTGATCGCGAAACCCTAATGCGTGTAAAACATCGCTTTTACCCGAAAAGAGAAGATGCCAAAATAATATTATCCTAAAGCAATGCAGGGGTGCATCTCAAAGAGTTCTGAGGCACTGGAAGTCAAAGCTCGGTCTCTCCTTGTCTTGCTCAATTTTGAAGAATCAAAGATCCTTGGGTAGCGGACTAGCCAAAATCCAGGATGATATCCATATGGCTTTACCGTCTGAATATGTTGTTATGCATTGTCTATATAAACCACCAGTATTTCAGCCAGAGAATCTCAACAAGGGCAATACAACGTACTCTTTCAGTTCTCACAACTCTGCATCCGCAACCGCAATGAAGCTTTTCACTGCTCAGCTATTTGTCCTCGCAAGCTCCTTGACCAGCTTTGCTGTAAGCATTCGCACTGGCTCCATTCCGCAGAGTCTGGCGGATGCTTGTCCTTCCGCGCATGTAGTCAGTTCGTCGACAATCATCGTCGATGGTCAAGACATCGTACGCCAGGTGTTCTCGTGCCCCGACGGCAACCTCACCGTTCCAGCGATACCCGAGGCCAACCTTATTCCCTCCAGCAACATCGCTCAGCGCTCGGCGGTTGAAGCGCGCAGCGCGGCAGAATGCACAACTCCAGCTGCTGAGTGCCAGTGTGGTCAGGCTGGTAAGTAATCCTTTTGCTGACCAATTACTGTTTATCAGGAAATGTGGTCATTTTGACAATTTTCATTTTCCAGTTATTTGTGGCTGTTTCGGTGACACCGTCGCGCAGACCGCGGCCGACTGCACTGCTCTGATTGGCTCGTTGCCTGTTATTTCGTCCATCGCTGGACCGACGTTCATTGTACAACCGGGAACAGTGCACACAACGTCGCTGAGGACCTGCTCAGTCAGCTTCACTAATCTAGGGTCGACACCTGAGGAGTTCTGTTGGGATGACTTGGTAAGTGGTATGAACTGGCTTTTAATGAATCTAACTCACATCCTTTAATCTCTTCAGGCAACCCAGGCGAATAGCGAAATAGCTTGCATTAACCAGAGGAATGAAGCTACATGCGTGGCAGAAACTCAGCGTTTTGTGATCCACATGGGCGTCGCCGTTTGAAGGGTCGCAGAAAGACATCCTCCATGGAGATCCCCCTCCAGTTTTCTGGAGATGAACGTACAGGACCAGTGTGGTATATATATTTTGGGATTACAACTTAGTCTATAAATGTGTCTCCTGAATGTGCATAGAGTGCTACCAGAAATTTTTTATTCAGATGCCTATATTGTCTGAGTAGTAACGAGTAACCCATCTCAGACGAAGGAAATGAGTCATGCTTTTGCGGAGAGTTTATAAGAAACAATGCATGAAATCAAATCTCGAAAGACAATGACCAAGTGCCGCGATGACCGAGGATGAAGGTGGAACGAAAAAGAAATCGAGGCCAGATCGATCCTGAGTCTTGGCAAGTAACGTTGCTTGCTTGTGACAGTGCCTTTTCTTCTCACGCTCGTCCTCAGTCTATAATCATCCGGGGTGAAACCCTGGATGCTGAACAGAACTTCAAGACACGAGTCAATCTGGCCGGAAAGTGAAGCATAGGGTTCTGAAGCTACTACTTGCCGTATTCTTCTCGACTCTCGACTCGAATATTTCATGAATACGATCCTTTGTCTTTCAGGGACTTTCCATCGCAGGGAGAGATTTTCCTTCTTGGAAACTCCAGGCTCAGATTTATGAGATGACCTCCTTGAGACAGTCGTCGAAGTCGTCACAGACGTACTGAACAGTTTCGAGCTAAACGGACAGCTGCAAAAGCCACGGGAATACTCAGTCATCCTTTCCATGCTCGTGAATCCCAAAGAGACTTCGCGTCTTGTGGGCCAATGCTGCTTGATCCTCGAGCTCTGCGTGAATAACAATGGGTTACATAAGTTACGTCTTCTGCGGCTTGACGTATTTCGAAGTGATGCGACTTGGCTGCACAGGTTGTGTAAAAGGACTCGCAAAGAAGAAAGTTATTTGAGTAAAGCAAGACTTCTTTTACTGAAGACGGAACTTGAGGTTAATCACGATCATGAGAAGTAGTCATTCAGGAACGCACCGGAAGTTGTCAAGTAACCAAAGGAGATATACAATCAATCGGTTGACGTGTCCCGGGAGAAAGAATACACGAAGTATATCTTCTACATGAGGTTAGATAGGAATAACAGTTGTCCTGCCACAGGTAGGTTCGAATTTACCGCGGTGTTGAATCAACTTCTACGAAGTCTTGCGCGGAACAGACATTTGCTTCTGCGACTTCCGAGGAGATGACTCACCAGTGAGTAATTTGTAAAACGAGGTCAGCGGGGCACTTCATGAGAGGACTTATCAGGTCATAAGGTCGCATTGCAGAAGGAGAGAGAATGCCCGTGGGTTCTAAGGGGAGACTTGTCACAAACGCGAGGATTTCGGTAAGATTGATTTCGTTCTGGGCACCGGTTTCCTTCGAGATTAACTTAAGTGAAATCGAGAAGTCAGTACCATTCGCCCTTTTGGTAACTCCCGTTTCCCCGTGACCTATCGGGGAGAGAGACCTGATGCGTTCCCAAGAATATCCTTAATTCCGATAATAGGCACAGTAGCCTGCTACGCCGAGCACACCGGCCATAGGTTCCTACGGAAGCTGAATCTTCCAGTCTTGTCGTTCTCATTTCTCACGAAGGAAGGACAGGGTAAGAACTCAGGTCGAGGGGAGGGTCGGGAACTCGAAAATGCGATGTCCAAGTGATCTTTCCGCGGGTAAAGCCTTAGTTCTCTTCAGAATACTTTCCAGCAGTGGTCCAAGGTCGTGTTCAGGTCGCCACATTGCGATTCTCTGAGCGTACATCAGTGTTATGTGTAAAAATAGATGAGCTGTCGTAAAACTGAGTCGGAATAGTGATGCCTTCCGTCAAATCGGGGAAGTCAAATTTCAATCACGGTTTTTGTTAGTCCCTTCAAATCTCAAAATGTCGAAGATCCTTGAATAGCGGGATTTCCAAGATGCTGCAGGTCGTCTAATAATATCCATGCAGCTCTGTTGCTTGAGTCGGACTTTCTTTCTAGTTATTCGAGAACGTATAAAAACCGCCAGTCATTTAGTGAAACGTTTACTCCAGAGACGAAAAGACATACACTTCAACGCTAGCAGCTCTACACCCCGCAATGAAGCTCTTCACTTCTCAGCTACTCATCCTCGCGAGTTCTTTGAGCGCTTTTGCTCTAAGCATTCGCTCTGGTCTCGTTCCGCAGGAAGTGGCGAATGCATGCCCCTCTGCGCAAGTGCTCAGCTCGTCTACAATCAGCGTCGATGGCCAGGATGTTGTGCGCCAGGTGCTCTCGTGCCCAGGCGGCAACTTCACGTCATCGCTCCGAGCTGTCGATAGAACGCTTTCCTCCAGGGCCTCGTCGAGTACTCGGCCATTGAAGCACGAAGCGCTGCCGAATGCACCACTCCGGCCACCGAATGCCAATGTGGTCAACCTGGTAAGAGAAGTTCTACCAAGGACAGCTTACTGGATTCGCTGACGAGTTCTCTTCACTCTCAGTTATATGTGGCTGCTTTGGCGAAACCGTTGGGCCCAGCGCTGCCGACTGCACCGCACTGATTGGCTCGTTGCCGGTAATCGCATCCATTACAGGCCCGACCTTCATTATTCAGCCAGGAACAGTGCACACGACTTCTTTGAGGACCTGTGCCATCAGCTTCACCAATCTAGGTGAGACTCCAGAGGAATTCTGCTGGGACGATTTGGTAAGTACATTCTGACGGTAGATTGAATATCTGCTCACCCTTCTCTCTCTTTACCTAAAGGCGAGTCAGGCGAACGGAGAAATGAGCTGCATGAGTTCGCCACCCTTCAGCAGTGCGGTCTGTATGGCAGAGACTCAGCGTTTTGTCTTCCATCTTGGGGAAGCCGTTTGAAGGGCTTCAAGTATGTGGACTCGAGTATCAGAGCTCAGATGCCGAGTGATGAGAGTCGAAGTGCGCTTATGGTGTAGGATTTAATACACGATCATTCCCTGTGTCGAGCTCACGTTTGTATGAGCCATCCGCTGCCATCGGGCCTGAATGAACTTGCATTGTTGTCTGAGAACGATTCTTCGAGCTTCAAAGTTACAGTTGTTCGCATAGAGCAAGATTCTTCAAGCTGAGCTGCTCTTCGGGCTTTGCCCTCATCATGGCAAAGAGAAGTGTCAGCGTAGACAAATTGAGTTCCCCACGCATGTCAGTTTCGGTCACGTAGACGCGTCGCGTCGCGTCACACTCTAGCGTTCAAGCGAGATGCACAAAACTTGCTTTCTGTTCACCACGACAATCGACTAGCGGTCCCTAACTCTCTGATAAAAAAAAATCAAATAATGGACACGGAGATAAACTCTCAGCCTCGAGTGAACTCAGCTCGCCTCGGTGATTTTGTCGGACGTATCGTGAGGCTCGTTTGCAAAGTCGAGAGGGTGCGCTTTCCTTCGTTCCTCTGCGTCAGTACGATGTTGAGTCTTAGTTCTTATTATCTTTTGCACGTTGCAGATAAAAGTCAACTCTGCCATTGTGCGTGCGTCGGACCATGGCCAGATTGAAGTTACTAGTACGATGCCTTTGGTATGTCTGGCCCCCACACAACCCCCCCTTTGACTGTTGGCTATTTCGCCCCTGTCCATGCCCCCAGCGCCTGATGTGCCTAATGTGAAATCTTCTTTTGTGAATTCAAGGAAGAGCAAATTTCGGGCACGTTCGTCGAGTTCATTGGGAGCGTTGAGGACTCGAGCACTGTGAAGATGCAAGCGTGCATCCTCTTGGAACTGACCTAGGTGAGTAATCCTTGCATCTTTGTGAGCCAACGCCTAATGTCTTCCATGAACAACGAAGATATGGATCTGATCAACGATTGTATCAACATGACGCACGATCCGCGATTTCAGAATATCTTCTAACTCATCCTGCTCCTGCCATCTCGCATGTCTGTATTTGTACTCCATCCTGTCTAATTTACTCCAGATGTACGACCTGACTTGATCACACTTGTTTCCCGCTTCGTTATCTACCGTCACAAAGTATCGAGATTCGCAAATATATCTTCAATGACAAAGCGTCTATCCTATAGACTGTCTAATACATCTTTGGCCATCTAGTCATACAGTACACTGGTACGTGATGGCATTACTTCTAAAGCGGGCACGGTATTTGCTGCAAATATCAGGGATGCGCTCTCTAGAGGCTCAGTGCCTCAGATAGCTCTAGTCATTGCTGGAATATGCGGTACCAGCTGAGATTTTTGATACTTCGGCCGCTCTCAGTCCTCCAGGAAGAAGTAGTTTGCCCGATGCTGAACAAGTCAAGTCAGCAGGACGTAAAGAAGAGCGAGACACAAAACAACACACCCTTCTGTTCCTTATCCTTGACACTGTTCAGCTTGTTCACCCGCGGGCGGAAGTTCGTCGGGTCACGTCTGAAGGTAATCCGAAGAGACGCAAGGAACCTATTCATTCCCGTCAAAAGCGATTGCGGAGGCGTCGCCGTCGCTGATATAGCAGGCTTGCCCTCAAATACGATGACGCGGTCGGCGAGATAGGTGGCCATGATGAAGTCGTGCTCGATGACAAATGCGGTCTTCTTTGAGTGGAGGACAAATCGCTTGATGACTTTGCTTGCGATGATACGTTGTTCGGAGTCGAGGAAGCTGAAAGCGTGATACGCGTGAGTCACAAGAGAGAGAAAAAGAAACAGGAATGGGGGAAACACACGAGGAAGGTTCATCAATGAGATACACCTGAACGTTCGGCTTTCCGAGCGCAAGGACGATAGCGACTCGCTGGAGTTCACCACCAGATAGAGTCTTAACCTCCTGGTCCATGATATTATCCAAACTCATCGGCTTAAGTACCTCCGTCTGGAACTGCGGATGCATGAATGCCTGTTTGATCTGCTTCAGCAGCAACATTCGGACCGTTCCAGGGAATCTGGGAGCGATAGCCTGAGGTTTGAGCGACACTGCGAAGCTCTGTTTGTCTGTCGCGACGTCGGGCGTATCACCTGCAAGCAGCCTTACGAAAGTCGTTTTACCAGTTCCGTTCTCGCCCAACATGACGATGATCTCGGAGTCGGTGAAGGAACCCCCCTCAACAGTAAGTTTGAACGACCCATTCGTCTTTGTCATGGCTGGGTAGGAATAATGTCGTGTCTTCTCTGCGACGAGTTCTTCGGCCGTTTCGACCATCTTGAAGGAAAGCTGCTCCTCGCGGAAACGCAAGTTCTCCGTCGGGATGAAACCGTCTAAGAAAATATTGATACCTTCCCGTACCGAGTACGGCATCGTCACGACACCATACATCGACGGTTTGCCGTATATGCAGCAAATGAAGTCGGATAGGTAGTCGAGTACGGAAAGATCGTGTTCTACAGCGATCACGTAGTTGTCTGGTCGGAGTAGAGAACGGATCACCTCAGCGGCCCTTAGACGCTGTCTGACATCCAGATAACTTGACGGCTCGTCAAACATGTATACGTCCGCACGCTGGATGCACGACATAGCGATTGCGAATCGCTGAAGTTCTCCGCCCGAGAGCTGGCCAACCTGCCGATCAAGAACCTCGTTCAACTCTAGTACATCGCACATTTCCTGCTTGTTGTCGAGCTCTAGTTTCGAGTCAAGCATTTGGGAGACTGTCAGCTCGCCCTTGATTGCTCGAGGAATGTGGTCTACATATTGTGGTTTGATGAGTGCCTTGAGATTGTCCTCTAAGACTTTAGTGAAATAATTTTGCAATTCCGAGCCTCGGAAGTACTTGAGGATTTCCTGCCAATCTGGAGGGTCCTGGTCGCCACGGTCAACTGGGTATGTAAACATGCGTAGAGTATGGACAGCTCACGTCATATCTCCCGAGATTAGGCTTGAGCTTCCCCGCAAGGATTTTTAGCGCTGTGCTCTTCCCAATACCGTTCGTACCGACTAACCCTAATACCTGGCCTGGTCGTGGCGTAGGTAAACGATGCAGCTTGAAAGCGTTAGCGGTGTATCGATGGGTAACTTGCGACTCTAGATCTGTTGGCAGGTTGATGATGGCAATGGCATCGAAGGGACATCTACAGAATGATTGGTCAAATGGGTTGAAAGTGGAGGTAGGGCATATGCAAGCACTTTTTGACGCAAATACCGCATCCTATACATAAATATTCTGAGATGAAGGCCATCTTGTCTGTTGGCTTCACTTCAATGCAGAGCTTTCCTGCATCCCTGTAAGCACAAGTTTCCGGGTCGATTTAGCTCAACTCACCCATTTTATTAACGGGACATGACTACGAGGGCATACAGTCAGGCTGACGTACTACAGTATAAAACTTTGATCGATGGGATACTCACTTTTTTGCACTCCAGTGCGCATCGTTTTGGCTTGCATCTGTTTGCGTCGACAATGGCGATTCGAGTGATTTTGTCTGCCATGGTGGAGAGAGGCGGAGTGTAGAAGTGATGTGTGTAAATGCGCGCATCATGATTTGACCGTGGTGTGTGCGTGACCGTTTCCGAAAGTTTTTTGTGACACGCGCAGGTATGACTTGGTAGCGAGTCCGTGACAAAACGATACTTTCAGCTTCTACGATAACGAAAGTAAAATTTACAGATACCAGTAGCGGTCATTTTCTTGCAAGTCTTCAGTAATCCATGCTTGTGAATAGGTATCGATTTTTACTCGCTAAAAACAAGTAACGTCACGAGAACGACGTAAAAATGGATTCTATTTACAGCTGCTGCACATTCAGATTTCTACGAAGATTTATGTACGTAGCTGAATTTGCAAGGTGCAAGGTGTTTTGATAGTTGATGAAGCCTGTCCGAATAATGTGCCTTGCGATTCTGGTGCGAGACATGCATGGAATTATCGTTCATTTGGGCTGCGCCGCAAGGCTATGTTGGAGGCGCTTGTGGTGAACCGTTCCAGTTCTTTGCTAAAGCCAGGCTTCGCGGACATAAAACAGATCTATAAGACGAACAGATTTCATACGTGCAAGGCTATCCCTTTCGCATGGCGCAGAGGATAATAAAGAGAAATCCGATCAAGGATGCCGTTCCTGCCATGTAATAATAATACAAACGACGAAATGAGCGAATCGAAAGGTAAAATGATAAGTGCCGTATAGGATGTGGTTTTAGCCCTCCTTTAACGTCTTCGACCACTCACGTAATCGACGAGTGAGCTCTCCTTCGCCTTTTGGTTTCGCGGTGTTCTCTTGCGTTTCGGTGCCTTGGTGTACGGCGAGAAAAACCAAAGAAGGCTCGGATGTTCGCAACTAGGGGCGAACGAAGAGTTGTGCGACTCCCCTGTAATTGTCTGGTATGAACAAAAGGACGGTCCGACGTAGATAGAAAGATAAATACGCACCACAGAGAACCTTGAAGTAATGGACTGATAAGCTGGTCGCGCGCCGTTATCCAGAACACTTTCTTCCATTCGATATCAACAATCTCACGTGCCTCCCCTCTACCATCTACACTACCTGCTACGCGCCGGGTACGCACATACGGCGTGATGCTCTTCAGATAGCTGCGTTCAAAGCGAAGATCCGGTATTACAGCAACATGCTTTGCTGAGCCAGAACCAGAGCCAGAATGAGGACGTGCCTGTGCCGTGGCAGGATTCCCGGTATGCTTTTCTCTCGCGGCGAGGTGCGGGACGTGTGATGGGTCAACGCTGGTCATAACAATTGAAAGTGTTGAACGTCGAACGTTCGGAGGCAAAACCAGGCCAGCACTTGGCGAGATTTCCCCATTGGGATCCGACCGCACATAAATGGAAAGAGTGACTCATTGTCACATCACTCTCACAGTTGTTCTTTTGTTTGTGTCACAGTGTGCTCTTCGGCCTCCTGCTATTGTGTGCCGCAGCCATGATACCATGCATGCCCCGGGTCCCATATTTCAGTGGCATGGTTTTTTTTGGTTGCCACCAAGCGCCAAGATCCGTAGCAACACTGGAGTGCACAGCTAACATTGACGGCAATGATGCTATTTCCTTGTGGCTCATACGGCGCGACTCATGTTCACTTTGTTCAGCAGCAAGCACGGAAATTCTCAAGCGTTGAAGAAACTTCTGTGCCTGTTTCAGCTCTGGCTTTTCCTTTTGGCTTTAATCTAGCGTGAATGTGACTCAGGGGACGGAGGCCTTTGATCGGAAACTTCACTGTTACTCGAGCCTTTTTGTTTCGAAGCTTGCTCACGCCGACTGTCGCAGCTTATTGTCTTTGTTCGTATCTCTGTCTAATTTTCTCTCTTTCACATCGCGCATACTCGCACACACAATAAAAAGAGATGCTGAGTCCGTGCTGCGTACAAAAAGACTCCCTTAAAGGCCTGTGGCCTTTTACCGCGCTGATACCTTTCCTTCTCCTTCAGAGCTGCCAAAGTTCTAGCCGTGCAGCCTGTTTCTTTCCGGACAATGACGCTTAGAGAACGACGCACCGATCCCGATGTGCCCAGGGATGTTGAGGAGGACATCAGGGAGCACCTCCTTCATCTTAATGACCCAAACTGGGACTTTGGCCACTCGGATACGAGCACTCTTAGCGGCGAATCTGTCGAGCTTGAGCACAAGCATACTTTCCCAAGTGATGTGCACATTGGCCCGTCCATCGGTACAGCGCCTTCCGACTTCGATACCGAGTCGCGGGCCGACTCGACGTTGTACGGGAAGAGCGAAAGTCCATTGAATGTTCGCTCTGAGTTTGATGATTATGAAGAGTAAGTTCTTTCGTATGACGGGATTAGCTGTATCTCAATCACTTGATTGTAGAAATTCTCCTTACGCTGAAGTACGAGCTGCTGTTCCGAATACTGATGACCCGTCGATGCCTGTAAACACGTTCAGAATGTGGTTCATCGGCATTCTCTTTACGATTATTATTTCTGGTGTCAATCAGTTCTTTTCCATGCGCTGTAAGTACTTTGATACGCTTAAACACAATCGCGCACGATACTCAAGCCTTTCCAGATCCTTCTGTATTCGTTTCCGGTCTTGTCGCTCAGTTAGTTGCTATGCCTATTGGAAAGGCTTTCGAACGGTTCTTGCCCACGACTCGCTTCAACACATTCGGCTTCGTCTGGTCGCTCAATCCCGGTCCTTTCAACATCAAGGAGCATGTTATCATCACCGTAATGGCCAGCGTCGTCTCTGGTGGTGTGTACGCGACAGAGATCATCGCGGCCCAACGTGTCTATTTCGACCAAACTTGGGGCGTCGGATATCAAATCCTCTTATGTCTTTCTTCACAACTCATCGGTTATGCCTTCGCGGGACTTGTGCGACAGTTCCTCGTATGGCCGAGTGCGATGCTCTGGCCAGGCGCACTAGTGAACTGCGCGCTGTTCAGCACACTGCATAAGAACTTCGGGCGCGTCGAGACGAAGCACATCAGTCGCGAGCGCTTCTTCTTGATTGCGATGGCTTGCAGCTTTGTGTGGTACTGGTTCCCCGGATACCTCTTTACCGCGCTTAGCATCTTCAACTGGGTCTGCTGGATTGCACCGAACAATATCGTCGTCAACCAGCTCTTCGGATACCAGACCGGTCTCGGCATGGGATTCCTTACATTTGATTGGAGTATGGTTGCGTATTTTGCGAGTCCTCTTGTCGTCCCTTGGTGGGCGCAAGTGAACATCTTCATTGCCTTCGTGATCATGTTCTGGTTCATCACGCCCATTCTCTACTGTAAGTTCCGCAATCAAAAGAGAATTTAGGTCCTCTTACTTACGTTACTCTTCAGACAAGAATGTTTTCTTCGCGAAGTTCCTTCCCATGACCGCTTCAGTAACCTTTGACAACACTGGCCTTTCGTATGATGCGACGCTCATCATTCAGGATGGCACTTTCAGCGAAGAAGCATACCAGGCATATTCGCCATCATTCCTTCCAATTACGCTGGCGATAGCTTATGGAATCGCCTTCGCATCAACGACTGGTGTATTCGTCCACACGTTTTGTATGTCAATTTATCTCTCTTTCTCGATCTGTATGCTCATGGATGTTCATTCGTATTAGTGTGGTACCGACACGATATTGTCCGGCACTTCCGCACGTCCCTCAAAGATCGTAAAGACATCCACTCACGTCTGATGTCGACATATCCTGAAGTGCCTCATGTTTGGTATGCGGGAGTCTTCCTTGTGGCGTTCGTTCTTGCTATCATCACCATTGAGGTCTTCGACACGAAACTCCCTGTATGGGCTCTTGTCCTTGCACTTGCTGTTGGTGTTTTCTTCCTCCTGCCCGTCGGCTTGATCCAAGCTATTACGAACCAGACTGTCGGTCTGCAAGTACTCGCGGAGCTCATTGCCGGCTACGTTCTGCCCGGTCATCCGCTTGCGAACATGATCTTCAAAACGTTCTCCTTCATCTCACTTACACAAGCTATTGCATTCCTCGGGGACCTCAAGCTTGGTCACTATATGAAGGTACCGCCGCGTACGATGTTCATTGCGCAGATTGTTGCGACGACCATCTCGGTCTTTGTGAACATTGGAGTTCAAGAGTGGATGTTCTCGAATATCGTGGACTTCTGCTTGCCGACCCAGCCGAATAGCTTTACGTGCCCGACTACGAGTGTGTTCGCTACTGCCGCATTGATCTGGGGCGGGATTGGCCCAGAGCGCATGTTTGGTCCTGGCTCACTGTAAGCCCAGTTTTCTCTGCACCTGCTTCAATTTGTTGACCTCAAATCTTTGAATACAGATACCGTCCGTTGTTGTGGTTCTTCCTCATCGGCGCGATTCTTCCTGTTCCGTTCTACTTGCTCGCGCGTCGATTCCCGTTGTCACCTTGGCGCTTCGTGAACATCCCCGTACTCTTCGCAGGTATCAGCTTACTCCCACCTGCAACGGGCATCAACTTCTCCTCTTGGTTCGTCGTTGGCGCCATCTTCCAGTGGTTCATGCGTCGATTCCACTTCCGCGTAAGTCTGCCTCTTCTTTCGCGAAATTACGAACTTTATAGCTCATTTATTCTACTCTATAGTGGTGGATGCGCTACAACTACATCCTTAGTGCTGCTCTCGACTCGGGAGTCGCAATTTCATTAATTGTCATATTCTTCTCATTACAACTCCCGAAAGGAGGGGTGTTCCTTAACTGGTGGGGAAACACTGTATGGATGAATACTCTCGACGCGGTAGGCGTCCCTCTCATCACTCTTGGGGAAGGCGAGACTTTTGGGCCTGCCACATGGTCTTAGGCCTTGCTTCTTTCCGTTTCCTCGGACTTTCTTGAATTTTAGATTTCATGAGACGATTGCTCATGCTATTATCCGCACTTTCATCCGGCTATTGTCCCCAGCCAGTTTGTGCCGGGGATTTATTTCTCCCATCCTCTTGTCAACCGGAATTCTTGCGACGCACGGACGTCGCCTGGAGCATCAGCTTCACAACCAGTTTTATTGTTATTTTTTTTCTGATACTGGCTTGCTCTCTCGCTCCTTTGCTTCCTTCCTTCTTTGATTCGCCTGGCGTTCTTTTTGTTAGAACCCGTTTATTTCTTTCAAGACTCTCACGCTTTCCTCATATTTACCTCAGCATTTGTCGCCGGAATCAAATTTCTTGTCGCGCTCCATTTTAGGTTGTGTGCTATTATTTCATTCCTTTTTGTATGATTCTGTATAACAAAGGGACACTTAGTCTTCATGGCCTGTCATGGCAATATGCGACTTCGGATTTAAGATTTTTTTGATTTTTTTTTTCACGTCCGAACATGAATTAGAGACATTCAATCGCTGCCAGCTCTTATTTCCAAGTCTGCCATCTATAAACGGTATTTGCATTAGAGGCTTGGTAGATGCAACTGAAACGAAAGATCCTCGTCTGTCACGTTTCGTTCGACTGGGGAATCGGGTGCGTCTGGACACTCTGGCGGTTAACTCGAACGAAAAGCATCGACATAGAATTCGCCGTTTATCCTCGCTGTTTGAATGTGCGCGATCACGTCTGGTGCGCTGTATCTGTCAGTGAGGGTCGCGTAATCCTGAAGACACGTCAATCAATACTCAGATCGAACGCGTCCACAACGACGGAAACTCGACCGCGCTCGTATCGCCATGAAGGGAGCTGAAAATTTTCAGAGATGCCTTGACGTTTAGATAACCGTCTGTTGAGAAAAGCAGTATCAATGGACCAAACGGAGTGCCGGACAACTCGGTGAGCGTCAGTCGCCTTGAATTTTCGTGAGTCATTTTGTGATTGGGGATATTTGGCACCCATTGGTATTTGACTCCGACGCGTCCCCTTCCATGTACAAGAAGTCTCTATCATGGCGTTTCCATCTCATGACCGTAAGCCCAGTTACGTCTCTAATAAAATAATCCGTTAAACGAACTGTCCCGATCAGTGACTGCACCATTTGACTTTTCAAAGGAAGAAGAGAAAGTTCTTGCCTATTGGAAAGAAATCGATGCTTTCCAGACGAGCCTTAAGCTTTCAGAAGGCAGACCTGAGTTTTCTTTCTACGATGGACCACCTTTTGCTACGGGCCTTCCGCATTATGGTCATCTGCTAGCCGGAACCGTAAAAGTGAGTGTACTCTCTAGTCAGACGTTCTTTACACTTCTCATGATTTTTAGGACATTGTTACGCGCCATGCTCATATGAGTGGATATCATGTCTCTCGGCGTTTTGGTTGGGACACTCACGGTCTTCCTGTCGAGTACGAGATCGACAAGAAGCTCGGCATAACCTCGAGGAATGACGTTCTTAAGATGGGAATAGACAAATACAATGCAGAATGCCGTAGCATTGTGATGCGATACTCCTCGGAGTGGCGGCACACCGTCGAGCGTATGGGACGTTGGATTGATTTCGATAACGACTACAAGACTCTGAATACTTCATTCATGGAGTCTGTGTGGTGGGCATTCAGCCAGCTTTATGCAAAAGGTCTTGTGTATCGCGGAACGAGGGTCATGCACTATTCGACTGGGTGCAAGACTCCTCTTTCAAATTTTGAGGCGGAACAACTAGACGGAGAAACGAACGATCTCAGTGGTACGTTGTCCATCGAAATTCGAATATCAGCGCTTTGTTTACGTTGTCTCTAATCACGCTGTGTCTAGCTATCTTGACCTTCCCTCTCGTCGAAGACCCGGAGACATCGCTTTTGGCCTGGACTACGACACCTTACACGCTACCATCAAATCTTTCACTCTGTGTGCACCCGGATTTCACTTATCTAAAGATACACGACTTAAGTCGGAACACTAATTTCATTATCCTCGAATCTGCGTTGTCGGTAATATATGAAAACCCGAAGAAAGGGCGCTTCGAGAAGATTGGTAGTTTCAAGGGCAAAGACATGGTGGGATGGAATTATGTCCCAATCTTCAATTACTTTACGGATCAAGTAGGGTACATTCTAATTCACCGCTGCTGGAGCTGATCCTCAAAATCTTCCAGTACAACGACAGAGCATTCAGAGTCGTTGCAGATGAGTATGTAAAGGCTGAAAAGGGCACGGGAATCGTGCACAATGCGCCTGGTTTTGGACCTGAAGACTACCAAATCGCGCTCGACAATGGAATTATTCTTCCTGGAGAACTACCTCCTTGCCCTGTTGACGATGATGGGAGACTGACGGCGGAAGTGCATGAGTTTCAAGGACTGTACATCAAGGTGGGGGCTTCTGCTTCTTATATACACCATTCGCCGTGGCTAACGTGGTGAACGTCGTCACTCAGGACGCCGACAAGGAGATATTGAAGACTTTGAAGACTAGGGGAAGGGTTGTCTCTCATAAGCCTATAACTCACACCGTCAAATTATGCTGGAGGTACGAGCTCCTTGTGATTATTTTCGAGGTTGCTAATAGGTTGTCAAGGTCCAAGACTCCGCTTATGCTTCGCTCCATTCCGGCGTGGTTTGTCCGAGTAACGACAATAGTGAATGATTTGGTGAAAAATAACTCTGAGACTCGATGGTATGCTCCTGTTACCCCAACCAATTGCGTTATGATATAGAGCATAATAGGGTGCCCCAGAATATTGGAGAGGGACGCTTCGCCAATTGGCTATCCGGTGCTCGCGATTGGAATGTGTCCAGAAGTCGCTTCTGGGGTACACCGATACCCTTGTGGGCCAGTAACGATTTTGAAGAAGTGAGATCCTCAGCTTGCGCATCAGAATCCATAGTACCAAACTCCTCATATTTGTGCCTAGATCGTGTGCGTCGGATCCATCGAGGAACTTGAGAGGCTTTCCGGTATACACGGAATAACGGACCTGCATCGTGAAAGTATCGACCACATCACAATTCCCTCTAGACAAGGCAAGGGCCAACTGAAACGCGTCGATGAAGTTTTCGATTGCTGGTTCGAATCCGGAAGGTATTGGCCGAGCTCCTCCATACTGTACTGTCGTTGATAGACTACTCCAGCATGCCTTTTGCTCAACTGCATTACCCATTTGAGAACGTCGAGCTGTTTGAGAGGCGTTTTCCTGCAGACTTCATTTCTGAGGGCATTGATCAAACGCGAGGATGGTTCTATACCTTGCTCGTTCTTTCTACCCATCTATTTGGACGTGCACCGTGGAAGAATCTGATTGTAACTGGACTCATACTTGCAGAGTAAGCATCAAATCGGTTGATACATATCGACTCGTCTTTGATATTCTTCCAGGGATGGAAAGAAGATGAGCAAGAGCGAAAAAAATTATCCTGATCCCAATCTGATCTTGGCTAAGTATGGGGCTGATGCGACAAGGTACGCTCTAGCGTCGGCTTGCTTGCCACATAGGCTCATTGATTTCCTTTGCTCTCTTGTCTAAGGATGTTTCTTGTTAATTCTCCCGTCGTGCGGGCCGATAATTTGCGATTCCGCGAGGATGGTGTCCGTGAAGTCATCACACGAGTCCTTCTTCCCTGGTTGAATGCATTTAGATTCCTCATGGGACAGATTGCATTACTTAAGAGTAATAGTGACTTGGCATTTACGTATGATTCAACGGCGCCAATTCCAAACAACGTGATGGATAGGTGGATTCTGGCTCGCTGCCAGTCACTCATCAAGCACGTCAAGGAAGAGATGCAGGCTTACAGGCTCTATACCGTTATTCCACGACTGCTGAACCTTATCGAGGAGCTTACGAACTGGTATATCCGGCTCAATCGCAGGAGGCTAAAGGGGGAAGATGGCCCAAGAGAAACTGTTACGGCACTGAACACCTTATTCGAGACACTGTTCACACTGTGCCTAGTAATGGTATGTGTTCAGTCGAGAAATTGTGTATACCAGCAGCTCATTCGCACTGCACGCAGGCATCATATACGCCATTCTTCACTGAAAACATTTATCAGACCCTACGTAGATTCATTCCAAATGACGATGACTCGCAAGATACATGTTCCATACATTTTTTGCGTTTCCCTGATCCGAAGATGGGCTACTATGATCCGGTGATAGAGCGACAAGTGAAGCGAATGCAGGTCGTAGTTGAATTGGCGCGCAACGTCCGAGAAAGGCATAATCTTTCACTGAAAGTCAGCTTTTCTATCCTATGGTTTATCGCAAATATGACATACATACTCATGGCTTCTTGTGGAATAGACGCCATTGAGGGAGCTTCTAGTCTTCCACAGGGATGACGAGTTCCTCGCAGACGCCAGCACATTGAAGCAATACATTCTCTCCGAACTGAACGTGCGGGAAATTGTCTTCACGTCTGACGAAACAATGGCCGGCGTACGGTATAAGGCTGAGGCAGACTGGTCCATTCTCGGAAGGAAGCTCCGTGCGAACGTCGGGAAGGTCAAGGCGGCTCTACCTCTCATTTCGAGCGATGAAGTTAAGGCTTGCATGGTGACCGGAACATTGATTATCGACGATATTGTCATTGAAGCAGGCGACCTCGCGGTTCGGCCTTATATTAAATTGCCTTCGCATGGCAAGTATGCTTCTCACACAGATGGAGACGTCGCTGTCAGACTGGATGTTGAGGTGCGCGAGGAATTGGTTGGAGAATGGCTAGCTCGAGAAGTCGTCAATCGCATACAAAAGCTGCGAAAGAAGGCTGGTCTTCAGGCGACAGACAACGTCGATGTACGTCTCGTGTTCAAGACGAATAGTAGTGGACGAGTACAGGATGCCGTGCATCAATACGAGCAGCTCATTTCCAAGGCTGTAAGATGCACACCACTTATCGTGGAATCTGAGCCGATAGATGGTCAGAGAGTAGCTGACGAGGAGACGGAAGTCAATGGCGAAACATTCTTATTATACCTTATACGCCAGTAGTAATAGACACCTATAGAAACCCGCTCTATGTGATTATATTCAACTGATTTACATATGAGTACTATTGTCTCATTCTTCATCGTGTCCTGGCGCCGAAATGCCGACTACAGGCATAGGTTGGTACGGCTCTTCCAAGTATTTCATCTCTTCCTTCGTAAGCTTGATCCACACAGCATCTATAATATCCGTCAACTTCTCTACTCATAGAAATTTCACGTTCGCGTACCGATGAGATCCATAAGATTCTGAAGTCTCATTGCTCCAATGGTTGGCGCCGTGACGGGATCTTTGTTCATCACCCAAGCCAATGCGATCTAAGCCATTGTCTTTCCTTTCTTCGCCGCGGGTTCTTCAGTCCGGCGGTTAATTTCACGGCGGTAAATTTCATGGCGGTTAATCTCACGGTTACCCTCAAACTTGTCATAAACGTTGAGTTATCTGATTGAAAACACAGATCAGTATCAGACGACTGCGTTTAGTGAAGACTTGGAAGGTTGCTCATGCATCTGTCTCTGCTCCCTTGCTTTGTTCTCCCAGAGGTCGCGTAAGGAAACCTCGTGTAAGCAGAGACCAGGGATAGAAACAATACAGAGGTATTTTAGTAGCGGCATCATTTCACGCTCTTCTTCCCTGTAAATCAGAGTCTAATAATTCTGCATCGAGATGAACGAAGTAAGGTTGTGATTGATCGCATAGTCTGAGAGCATAATCGGTGTCTGTCATTATTTTTAAATAGGAGTACTGACTCTGCATAGCATGGAACTAGTCTCGACAAATGATGTTAGTAAATATTGAAATGGATCAAGCCAGCAATACGTACATCAGAGAAGTAAGAGTATATGCTCAAATAGCGTACATGGCCTGATCTGACAACTAGCATCTATGACTATATCCAGTTTAGAGGCTATTGGAAGAGAAAGTAGTAATTACTGTCTCTTCAATCGGGGCGTTTGGATCAAAGCGATGGCACTGCAGGACGTCAATGTAGTTTAATCGTAGGCGCTTGAGACTATGGTCGACAGCATCGAATATGTGCTAAAGAGAGAAGGAATCAGGAGGCTCGACCTGAAATACAACATTCGCTATAGAATCACCTTCCTGCTTAAGCCCATCTGGATCACATAACCGTAGTTTTCGGCATTGATCTCCCGCGATACAAGTCAATAGGTGTTCGTGCGACGATATGGTGCAGCTTGGTTAGAACGACGATCTCATCTCGAGGAAAGCTGAACTACTTGATTGCTTCGCCGAGGATAATTTCGGACAGTCCGTTGGAGTATACGTCTGCAGTGTCGAAACTCTTAATACCAGCGTCATACCTTGAAATAGAGACAAAATTAAGCAGAGTGCCGACAAGGGTACCACCTTCTTTACTTACGCAGTTTTAATATGTTTTAGTCCTTCTTCGTCGTCCAAAACCCAAGCTATCCATTCTGAGGAGCCATAAGACATGCAACCCAGTATGATTTTTGAACCCTTTAATCCAGATTGCCGAGACGCATTAATGCACTATAAGGTTGGAGTAGAACTATCTGTGAGTAAGAGCGCATACCATATGACATTTCCGTCTTTTTCTATCCGGGTCTTGATGTGGCCATGTGGAAATCAATTGAAGTCGAAAGAACAAGTGTCCTTTGAATAGCTCAATGCGTCCCCCTCCTACTTACACCTTTTGCGACTTCTCGCTCGCGCGCTCGCACCTTGGACCGTGAATAATAAGATGACTCCACTAACGCGTTTCATGGCGCGTCTCGATCCCTAAAGCTCATTCAGACAATGCGCATCATTCGAGTCACGGCTGTTCGACCAACGAGCACGCCGCAAATGCTTTGTTTTGTAAGCGCATTTTACGAGTACGATACCTCGCATTTAGCGTATCCGTCTTTCACTACTGCGAAAGGGAATAATGCGAAAGGGAATAATAACTAAGTGGATCCTAATAATCGCTCTTCGTTTATCCATCCGCAAAGCGGCCTCCGCAGCGAAGCTGGTTATGCGACATTCCCTGACTGAAATGGAGGAATTGGCAGTATCTTTCGACCCCTCAGAGTGCACAAATATGAATTGAGATTGTAACTATTGATATCATCCGCCGCTGCTGCAAACTGATGCATGGTCAGACAAGAAATTATGATCATCTCCCGAAAAATCGTTGCATACGTGCCTACAAGACCGAAATTTACACAATCTTATCGTCTTCATCCTTGGAAACCGAGATACCATATACAGGTAGAGGTTGGTACGGTTCTTCATCTCTTCCTTTGTCAGCTCGACATGCACCAAGTCTACATTTTAGTTACCATCTTTGTCCGCAGAATCTTTATGTTCGGGTAAAATCACGTACCAATTAGATCCATGAGATTCTGGAGGCTCGTCGTTCCGATAATAGGCGCCACGACAGGATCCTTATTCATTACCCAAGCTAATGCAATTTGACCCATCGTCTTTCCTTTCTTCATCGCAAGCTCTTGAATCCGACGATTGACCTCTCGGCTACCCTCGTACTTGCCGTAGAAGTCGATCATGCTTGTAGAAAGATACTTATCGTTGCTCTTGGACTAGCTCAAGACACTTAATCGTCTGTCTCTCCTCGCTTAGATTGTCCCCCGAGCGGTTGCGTGAGGAAACCTCGTGCAAGCGGAGACCAGGGAATGGAGCCGACTCCAAGGTACTTTAGCAATGGCATCATCTCGCGTTCATCCTCTCTATATGCCAAATTGTAATGATTCTGCATCGAAACGAACGGGGTCAGGTTGTGTGAACTCGCATAATCTAATTCGGAGTTAGCAACTAAATCTTCCTCCGTTCCATGAAGGGCTGCGAATACTCACTTTGCATAGCGTGGACTAAATTCGATGGAAAGCTTTTAGTTCGCGAGGTGATGGATTATTGTAAGATAGGGCGTACATTGCCATGCATAACACGACGACATGCCGATGTATCGTGCACGACCCGACTCGACGATGTCGTGAAGAGCTTGTATCTGAAAACCAATTCAGCACACAAGCGACGGGACGCGAGGAATGCAACTGACAGTTTCCTCAATCGGTGTGAAGGGATCAAACCGATGTCATTGCAGAATGTCGATATAATCTAACTGAAGGTGCTTGAGACTGCGTTCGACAGCATCGAAAATATGCTACAAGACAGAACGAGAACCATGAGTTTGGAGCTCAAAGCGAACACTTGAGGAGATGTAGAGCCACCTTCCTGCCCAAGCCCATCTGATTCATATATCCGTAGTTTTCATAATTGATATTCCCACGAAAAACAGCTTCGTCATTACGACAATCTCATCCCGAGGGAAGTTGAATTTTTCGATAGCCTTGCCGAGGATGATCTCTGATAGCCCATTCGAATATATGTTGGCAGTATCGAATATCTGGATTCCCGCACCATAGCTAAAAAGAAACAGAAACGAATAACGCGCCGAGTCATGACACGGATCTGTTTATGCGGCTTTGATGTGTTTCAAGCCTTCTTCCTCTCCAAGAACCCAAGGTTTCCGTTCCTTGAAGCCGTACGACATGCAGCTCAGAATAATCTTTGATACTTTGAGCCCAGAGTTACCAAGACGGCCTGGAATACCATAAGGTCAGGTAATAATTACCTGCGAGCGGACAACCCATACCATAAGGCTTCCTCGTCCGCTTTTGTCCGGGTTTTGATAACTGAGCCATAGTGAGACGGTGCATAGGTTGAATCACGGGTAAGATCAACGAAACCCTCCTCTAGAGGGTGCTTATTAACTTTCACGACTCAATGCTGCTGAATCACGTTGCATTGCCGTCCCTATACAGCTTACGCGTCCTCTCGGCATGTCTTTTGGAATGAGTCACTAGGGACCTTGCTGCAGCGTTTTGACCTTCTTATTTCTTATCTGGTAGTCGGCGTGTCCATTTCTAATCTCCAGTGGATACAGAAGTTTATCCCTGACCAACCACCGAAGCATAATGTAGGCGAGATAAAAGGAACCATTTAGTTCCGTAAATTCAAGGCAGGAAAAGGGGATGTGAACGCGATTTCCGTAAAGCACAGCAATTAGACTTGATTAACGTACGTATTAGTTTGTTGATGATTAGGATAGTAAGTACGCTTTTGAAACTTTCAGAGTAGATAGTAAAAAATCGTGATGGTGACGTACTAGAGGTCTAAAATCCGTATCAAACTGTCTCGATGACCATCTCCTCCCACTCATTGACCCACATATAGCGCGAAAATAGCATATATAGCCATCGGAACCATATGAGTTGCGACTGATGCTCTTGCATGGCAAACAGTGCTGTCACATATTCGGGCCAGCTGGATAGGAATAATGCACGGCCATTCACTTTGTCCCCGTCGAATTTGGAGCAATCTGCTACTGGCAATATGCTGAGGAAAGGCACGGCAAGTTGTGTAGGAAGAGCTTGTAGTAAAGAGCTATTCGGAAGCAAGATGCAGATAACCTCTTCATATTTCGCGACGAGACCGGCCGCTGCGCCGGTATACTTCGGAATAAGGTCTGTGGTCTTGAGGCTGAACGCTCTGAGATGTCTTCTCGGAGACTCAGATAAGAGTGCACGGACACCTCGTTCGAGGGAGATATGATTTGGATGAGATGATATGCCAAGCTCATCAAAAGTTAGAATCTATCGTTGGAGCAATCAAGTGAAGCCATGCATGGCGCAAGTACATCAATTGCTCGTTCATATAATTACAAGAAAAGTGACGCACGACATCAATTTTATTATCTTCGATGTACGGCTTTATTTGTTGAGCAATGAGCTTTGCATCCCAAAATTCAGTAATATTATCGTGAAAACTGTCAGAAGTCGTTGTTCAATGCGAGTTATGTTAAGATCTCAGCTGATAATATCGACATACGGTTCGTCAAGTACCCAACGTCTTCCTTCTCGAACTCCTAGAACGTCAAGTGCAGCCTCCAACTCGCTCTTTCGCGTCTCGCCTAGTCCTTCCGCATCGCCCGAAGAAAGACAAAGAGAGTACACATCTGCCAAAGGTCCATAGTAAGAGCCTTGTTCACCGACGTGACGGGTTATGCGAGCAAGCCCGAGTAATGTGGGAGCAAAGAACATGCACTCGTCGTCCGGATGAGCCGTCAACAACAAAACGTGTAGCCGTGGATGTTCGTTATCATGTTCTCGGTCTTCCCATAGACGGAAAAAGGTATTATCATAATACTTTGGGGAGGATAACACCAGAAATGCAAGAGCGAATAGTATGCTTAGTATTCCTAGTGCAGTGTTCGCCATGACTATCGAATAATCGAAAGTTGAACAAGATATTCTAATTTCTATATGTAGTTGATGACTTCACGTGATGGAAGTTGTTACGTATTATAAGTTACATAAAGCACATGAAAAAGAGAATCTTAATGTCATTTCTTCTTAATATTATACTGTGAATTTATCTTGTACTCCACGAATACATGCACAAAGTCACTCTATGTAGTACCGATACTGGTAGCAGTACTAGTGCTGTTAGTATATTGTGTGAGCAGGTGTGAGAGCTTCTTTCTATATCAAAGGCGTATTACAAATCCTGTACACGTGTGGCATTATGATAGACTGCTCTTTGCCTCGCAGACCCCTCAACCAAACCACATCAGCACCTCGTTCCCGCAATGCCAATTGGATCTTCCAGGGCAGTAACATTGCAGACATTGCTGACAATTGTCCTCGCCCTGACTTGTTGAGTTCACTCTTAGCTCCCCTGCTGCCGCTGGCTGGGCAGACATAATCACTAGGTCATCAGAATGCGATGAAGGGCCGATAAGAGTTTCTCGGATGTTGCATGTTCTATGTTCCTACTATCAATATCCGTGCCGTCTGGTGAGAACGCGACCTATTGTCTGCTTCTTGCCAGACGGCATGCAAATCATTGTCTGGGTCATAGTCACAACTCGGAACTCTGGGACATGGAGAGCGGGCAGAATGTTCCTGGTCTTTCGGTGGGGCACAAGCTCCTCTCGCTCAGTCATGCAAGCCCTTGTAGAATGTGAGCCATGTTCTGCCGGCATGGGTGAATGTTCTGAGCTGGAAGATGCAGGATGGATTTTCGACGACTATGATGGCATGCATCTTTTGTCACATAGCGCATGAACACGATTTTTTTAATTCAAATTATCATGTTAAGACTCGGTATCTATTCAGCGTCATAATAATCAGATCAAGATGTTTATTGCGTCTCGAAAGGAGTTCCTGCCTTCAATAGTGATGTCGTCTCTACAAGGTTGTCATCTGCGACCGTCTCCCAAGCCCATCTATTATTTCCGAGGAATGTCTCCCCGAAAGCCACCAACTTTAAATTATCGTCCCCACTATCTGAGATGGTGCGGCCGGCGAGAAATGAGACATGGGAATACTCAAACTTACACATCTGTCTCTGAAGCTTGGAACTGATTTGCGTGCCGAAGACAAATCGATTCGTACGCTTTGAGAGCTACCGGAAGCGTAGAAAGTGTCGTTCGTGAATGTGCTAGGAGTGCGCCCAGAATGTATCCATCCTCAATTGCAGTCCCTGCCCCTGCCCCTTGGTGAGGCGACACTGCATGTACCTTCATAAGGTAAATACAGTGAGAAAGTCACTTAGGACTACCGATCAACTTACTGCATCGCCAATGATCGCAACGCGATTATGGGTGTAAATGGGGAGTTCCTTCTTGGAATGAATAGCCCAACACGAAGGTTTGTCCATGCACTGGTAGACGACAAGTGTAGGTAGAAAGATTGCATCACTATGAATACACCTGAACGAGGTTGTACCTCGGCTTCCCAGCCTTCATATGCGGCAATGACCTCAGCCTTGTCTGCGTTGCTTACCGCTTACCCAAGGATGATCGAAAGTCATCCCTTCCCTCTCGGGCTGAGAAATAAATACCGCAACATTTATGATTTTGCCTTTCATGATCGGATAAGATATAATATGCTTGAATGCAGAGGTCGCGTCAAAAAATGTTGATCCGAGATGTTGATCTCGAGAGTATACCTTGTTCTTCCCTGTGTACTGAGGAACAGTTATTGAAATGGTCGGACACAATCAACTTGACAATACTTACGTTCATTCGTCTGTCCAAAGCTCTATGTGCTTCATTCAGCGCGCCCAGTCGTTCACGAGGAATAAGCGCTCGATAAGCTAAAGATCCGGTCCAAATGGGATCGAGCTTTCCAGGAGACTTCAGTAATTCGACCCTCCTCCTGTCCTCTTCTATACCCTTGGTTTCTAGTTCTTGAGCGACCAGTCCCAGCATAGCGTGCCTTACTGACGAGTGGATTCCATCTGCTCCGATGAGCACGTCACACTGGGCTTCTGTGCCGTCTTTAAACATAAGTGTAATTGTGCCTGACGTGTCTTGCTCTTTGGAAGGGAGCCTATGCCCCATGAGACGTTTAGAGAAATGAGAACGGACCACGCTCGGGTCGAGATGGTTGACAAGACACTGTTGGAACTCAGCGCGATGAAAGGTGATTAAGCCGGCTAATGGTGATTAATTAACGTGTTCCGCTATCGAACATTACAGGGAACCTACAAGGATCTTTGGGCAATGGAATGTCACTCCCTTGGTTGGATCCGACTTTCGAATTTCAAAGTTGGTTACTGAAAAACGATTTGAAGTCAGAATATCTGCCAGGCAGGTGAATGCAACATACCAAGCTCGTCGTCGGAAGCGCGTATTACTACTAGTTTTCTTAGATAACTCTCAAGCCCAAATACCTTCATAACTTTCCAAGGACGCCTATACATTACGATACCTGCTCTAACCTCGGTGAAACTGGGAGCCGCTTCGTAAAGATCAACTGCGATATCTTTTCTCTCTGCGGAGAAATGTGCTATCGAAAGCGCATGGGACAACCCCGCTACGCCTCCGCCACTAATGTTGCCAACGGTTTACAAGAACTTTGATAGGGACTTACCAAATTGTTTGGTGAATTTCGGGACCATTGGCCGTAGAAAAACTTGAGTTTATGATTGAGTGGATGCCTTCAAGCTAACCTGAAGGTTGTTCTCTGCAGATTTGAACAATCCTTTCACGCTTTTATTCTCACTAGCTGTGTAAACTTGAAATAAACTTTCTTCACCAAATCAGCAAATCTCTGGATGTAAAGCTCTTCTACTAATGTCCGTGAGAGGCGTTCTTGACGGACGTAAAAACGTCTTCGCACGGTCGAGCCGGAGATACTCCTGATAAAGTAAAGCACCGTTGCTCCTGCTCGAGGTTGAAGCCTACTCATGCGACGCTCCGACAAGCGCTGATAAGAGTAAGATGAACTGCGTACTGCGACTGCATCGCTCCTAGCACAAAACCGCATGAATTCAATTACTAGAAATGGCTCACTTTAACCGAACTGCACATGCATTCGCACCGAGAGGTTCATGTCTATGAAGTGAGAATTCCAATTCTATATTTCCAGAGCGGTGGGCACTAAAACGAGTAAGCAATTCCAGACCCACCGCTGATCCTGAGAGGAAGGAGCGATCCTCCTAAATTCTGGAAGGACAACCAAAGTTATCTGCAGCAACAGAATCTGGTCAATGAGGAACTCGCGAAAGGGCTGACTATATCAGCTCTCCTGTTCTTCTACGTTTATAAGTGTTCTTCTAATGCCTTCGGTACAGACATCAGGCAACGCTAATATCTCTGTAATTGACTGGTAATATCATCATTATCGATCAAAACCCGCAGAACAAATTTGTCGCATTCACCCGATCAGAGAAGTTGCGCCAGCCTTCAGCATTATTTCTTATGACTTACTTCATCGAGGTATTCACTCTGCCTCGGAAGGGACGTCAGCCTCGAGTATTGCTATCGCCCTTGTGACGTTATCATGCGCATCTGTCTCCCAGTTCCATTTCCTGTTCGCTACTCCAAGAGCTCTGAGCTCCTCCATGTCGTCTTGACTCTCTTCAGGATCCAAGATGGTGCGATCTGCCAGGCTTGAGAAGCGAGGATCCGGCGCAGCTACATTTTGACCTGTCATCATCATTTCAAAATTAGAAGGCTTCACGTGATGGAAGTTACGATTCAAGGCTATTACGTACTATAAGCTACATAAAACATAAGGTAGGGAAAGTATAAACTCGACCAACCTGTCACATGTGACTGATGACCCTGATGGACCCTGATTTAACCCGATTTGGAAGGACCCTGCGGCAAAAATCTGAGGTCTGGTTGACCCAACCCAGGACTTTTGTTTTATTTCCCTTGAGACTCATGAATTTTAAGCTCTGCAAATGTAGATTAGCTTCTTAGAGCTGGTTTGAAGCCTTTGGTTAGCTACTCTATGCTTTTCTGGTCTTTCAAGTAAAACTACTTAATTTGGATATGACAAAGCTATTACAAATGTATGACAAATAAATGACAAATGCAAGTTTTACATAATAATTTTGCATATGTAAGCGGCAAAAATCTAGGTCGAAAATTTTCAAGTTGTGCCAAAACATGCAAAAATGACATTCTGAGTAAATTTATAAGGTCAGGGTTCTTCCTTAAATAGGAAGCTCAAATAGCCATATTTTTAGGAAATAAGACCAACAAAATGTAGGTATGGATCCCCCCTACAAATGTACGGAGTTAGAATTTTCATTTGAGGTGTTGTGTTGTGTGTATTTCTGTTGAAATGTTGTGGGAGGGTGGATGACCAAATGGGGTAAGCGCGTCGCGTCACGGTTGGTCGAGTTTATACTTTCCCTACCTTATGAAAAAGAGAATCTTAATGCTAATGCTATTTCCTTTCCTCTTAGATATTGCTACTTGTTTTACTTTCTGCGACTGTATGCACACAATATTTACACTAGTACTGGTGGTACTGTGTAGTACTATGTAGTGCTGTCTTTGTGTGTGAGCTCCTCTCTGTATAGAAGGCGTATTACAAATCCTGTACACAACTGCTCGTCCGAGTCAATGCCGCGCAGACCCCTCAACCCAACCACATCAGCATCTCCATCTCATTCTTGCAACGTCAGTTGGGTCCTCCCAGTGTAGTGACGTTGCGGATTTTATCGCTAACAAGCATCCTCGCCTTGACTCGTTAAGTAAACTCGTTAACTCTTTACCCCCCTGCTCCTGCAGCCCTGCTGCTGGGCAGACACAATCGCTAGGTCATCAGTATGCGATGATGGTCCGATAAGAGTTTCTCGGATCGTATGTCGTATGTCTGTGTACCCACTATCAACATCCGTGCCATCTGGTGAGAACGCGACGACTTGTCTGTTTTTCGCCGGATGGCACGCATTTTTTCCTGGGTCACAGTAGCAAACGCTGGGGTTTCATAATGGTCCTGACCTTCCTGTAGGACACAAATTCCTTTCGCTTGATCGTGCAAGCATTTGTGGAGCATGGATCATGTTGCTCGCATGCGCAAGTAGTTGGAATGGGTGCAAGAGATAGCTCCTTGTGGCTATCTACGACGTATATCTCTGTCACGTGAACAAACCTTATTTCTATTGTAATTCGTTTCTTGTTCTCTATCTTTCTCCTTTATTGACGAGATACGGTGCGCAATACACAATATATGCGATCCGCAATCAGAAAAGACCGACGACCCGCCCTGTATCCGGGTCCAAGCCGACTTCCCAGAAGCCTGATATTTTTACGATGCCTCCGTCAGCAATCTTCTTCGGGAGAAAAGACCTTGTAGACGTACCAGGACGAGTACCGAGCCCAGGCATAGTCTGAACGTCTCCGAGAAGAGGGTATAGGAAGCCTGCCCCTGCTGCGAGACGTACGGAGCGTATAGGGATCGTGAAACCTGCTTAGGGAAAGGAAAATGATAATGTTGTTTGAGTGAGTACTGTATTCCGACCGATATTCCTAGAATGACGCACCTGAAGGGACGCCTTTGAGCTTCGGGTCGTGCGAGAACGAGTACTGTGTCTTCGCCATGCAGACTGAAAGCGAGGGTATGATAAGCACTCAATCCAACAAACTAACAAAGGCAAAAAAAAAAAAAAAAGACTCACTGGGCAAACCAGCATACCCCTGCTTCGTATACATCTCAACCTGCTTCTGCGCAGCCTCACTGAGCTCCACGCCATCCGCGCCGTAGATCTCCTTGCAGACAACTTCGATCTTCTCCACAATGGGCTTGTCCGACTCGTATAGGAATCGGAACTGGGACTCGCTGGACTCGCAGACGCTGACGACGGCGCGGGCGAGGTCGAGTGCGCCGGCGCCACCGCGCGCCCAGTGGTTTGAGACGACGGCTGCGTCTGCGCCTGCGGCGAGCGCCTCTTGCCGGATGAGCTCGAGTTCTGCGGGCGTATCGGAGCTGTATGTGAAGTGGTTCCGTCAGTTCTTTTCATTCATAATAACAAAAAAATTGCAGGAAAGACTAACGCGAATTTATTAATCGAAATGACCACCTTAATCCCAAACTTTTTGGAGTTGACGATATGTCTCGCGAGGTTCTTACACCCCCCGTGGAGGATCTCCAAGTTCTCCGTCGTGTACGTCTCATGAAGGGGTTTGCCAGGCGTCACCTCGGGCCCGCCTCCGTGCATCTTCAGCGCGCGCGTGGTGGCGACGATGACAGTCGCGTCGGGCTTCAGGCCGCTC
The DNA here is from genome assembly GCA_037892935.1 of Phlebopus portentosus. Lineage (NCBI taxonomy): Eukaryota > Fungi > Basidiomycota > Agaricomycetes > Boletales > Boletinellaceae > Phlebopus > Phlebopus portentosus. The sequence goes on from JAYXKI010000007.1 coordinate 980,544, forward strand.
ACGCGGCACTTGATGTTGCAGAACTTCTCCATGCCCATGTCCGCGCCGAACCCGCCCTCGGTGAGCACGAACCCGGTGGAAGAGGCCGTGTCGCCCGGCTCCGTCCCGGCGAGCTTGAGCGCGACTTGGTCGGCGAGGATGGAGGAGTTCCCGTGTGCGATGTTCGCGAAGGGCCCGGCATGTACGAATACGGGCGTTCCCTAGACGCACACATACTCATTATAAGAATTACACGTTTGAGTAGGACGGAGACGAACCTCGAGAGTCTGCATGAGATTCGGCTTGATCGCATCCTTCATGAGCACCGCAAGCGCGCCTCCAACACCCACATCATCTGCCGTAATCGGCTCGCCCCGCTTACTCGTCGCAACAACCATGGCGCCCAGGCGCTCGCGCATATCCTTCAACCCCATCGTCAGCGCCAGCACGGCCATGCACTCGCTCGCCACGGAAATATCGAACCCCGTGTCCCGCTCGTGTCCCTGCTCCGTCGGGTTCTTCCCAATGGTGATCTTGCGTAGGAAGCGGTCGTTCGTGTCGATGACGCGGTTCCAGGTGATGGTCTCCGCGTCGACGTCCAGCCGCGCGAAGCGCGTGATCTCCTCGGGCGTGAGGCTGTTTGGGTCCGTCTTGTCGATCCCGAGCTTTTGGAGACGCTTGAGCATGAGGGGGGCAAATTCGCGTTTGCCCTTGACGCTTGGGACGAGGCGGTTGTATAATGCCTGGCAAAGGAATTCAATACTTTCTATTGGGTGATCGGTTCTAGGGTACTTTACCTTGTCGGATTGAGTGGCCTCGTGGAACATACGCGCATCCAAAGCAGCGGCGAGCAAGTTGTTCGCAGCAGTCACAGCGTGAATATCTCCAGTAAGATGCAAGTTGAACTAAAATGAAATTCGAAGAATAAATCAGCCATTGACTCGCGTATGAAGTCAAATAAACCAAATCTACCTCATCCATCGGGATGACCTGACTATACCCACCACCGGCAGCACCGCCCTTGATCCCAAACGTCGGGCCCTGACTCGGCTGGCGCACACATGCGAACGCCGGTCTCCCCAAATGCGCTCCAATGGCCTGCGCGAGCCCGACCGTCGTCGTCGACTTGCCTTCTCCCAACGGCGTCGGCGTGATCCCCGAGACGACGACATACCTCCCGTCCTTCCTGTGCGCCAACCGCTGGAGCACCTTCAGGTCCACCTTCGCCTTGTACTTCCCGTAGCTCTCCAATTCGTCCGCGTGCAGGCCGAGCTCGGATGCGAGTGTGGTGATGGGTTTGGGCGTCTGCGACATGGCGACTTCGATGTCGCTGGGCACTTTGTCGAGGATGGTCAGTGGGAGGGGCTTGACGCGCCTGGAGCGCGAGGCGAGGAAGAGGCGCTCGGCGGATGCGAATGTGTTGGACATGAGCATCGCTACTGTCATTGGACCTACTCCGCCCGGTACGGGGGTGATGTGCGACGCGACTGGGGAGGCGGAGGTGAAGTCTACGTCGCCGACTAGACGCTGGCCCGATTTCTTCGAGGCGTCTTTGTTAGGGATTGAAATAATCAGTGAAGTGCCGGGGTGGTAAGAGAGAGAACAGACCTGGAATGTAGTTAATCCCGACGTCGATGACTACGCAACCTGGCTTGAGCCATTCGCCCTTCACGAATTCGGCTTTACCGATAGCAGCTACCACGATGTCCGCAGTTTTGAGCTGAAGATCGTAATTAATATCAAACACAATCGTAATATCTATATGTTTTGAATTCACGCACGATTTCAGGCAGGTTCTTGGTACGACTATGGCATTGAGTGACAGTCGCGTCCCTCTTACGGAGCATTGCCGCGACGGGGTTGCCAACGATATCGCTGCGCCCGAGGACAACGGCGTTCGATCCTGAGATTTCCACACCGGTGGACTCGAGGAGTACGATGCATCCCGTAGGCGTACACGGTGAGAACAACGGATCAGAAGCTTTAGAAGCCAAATGTCCGATGTTATATGCGTTGAATCTATAAGACTACTTCTCAGTTAAAATAACATAGCATATTGAGGTGAAGGATAAACGCACCCATCGACGTCCTTCTCGGGACTAACAGCCTCCGTGACCTTCCTCTCCCCATCCGTGCCGACATGTTCACCCAACGGGAGCTGCACCAGAATCCCACTGACCTCGTCATCCTCGTTCAACAGCCTCACTTGCTCGACGACTTCCTCCACGCTCGTTTCGGCAGGGAGGTTGACATGTTTGAAACTTATACCCACTTCCGCTGCGGCTCTGGCTTTCATGCGCACGTAGGTCGAAGAGTCCGGGCGCGCGCCGGCTTGGATGATGGCGAGCTGTAGTGCGAAGAGCGGGTATGTAGATCTGAGGGATGATATTTTCTGTGCGACGGTGTTCCGGATCGATCTATTCAATCAATGAGAATGCACGAGATTGAAAGTATTATTTTGAATGAAGACGTACTTTGCGAGAGCGGTGCCATCTATGATCTTTGCCGTCGTCGGAGCAGAGGAAGCCATTGTGCGGACGAGAAAGAAAGGAAGAGAGCGGGAGGAATTGAGACGAGTTATCAGATGACGATGAAGGGGAGGGACCCGAAGCATGCGCATGCCCATAACAGTACTTGTATACTGTACTGTTACTTATAAAATTGAATAAATCGCTGTCTCTCGAGGTTGTTGCAGACGTGCACTGTAGACACACCAACAGCGCACGTCGGCCGACCGATATCCTCGCATCTCTTGAAATTATACCGCGGAAAATTGACAACAGCTTCCAGTTCCAATCCAATCCAATCCAATCCCAAGGCCCATGAGAGATGGATGACAAATACATCCGATGCCGTAATCACGTTATACAACACAAAAATTTGGACCGAGTTGCTGGCGGTTCAGGTTCACAACTGACCTCAGTTCAGTTCGACTTGCTTTTCTTTGTTGCTGCTGGCTGGTGATTAGATATGAGCAGAACAGTGCAGCAGTCTCTCTTTTCCGCCAGTACACCGCAGCTCGGCGGTCTGCTTGCTCATCTTTCCTTGTCTCGGGCTCATGCGGCGCGTACGTGCGCCGCGTACGTGCGCTTGCTCCTCGCTCTGGGTTAATAAGACTCTATTCGACACAACAAGAACAGGAGCTGAATGGGAATGGAGCTGAAGCGAAGAAGGAAGGGGACAAGTCTGGTGAGAGTGTCGAGGCCGAGAGCGAGAAAAGAGAGGAGGGGAGTAGTAGCAGTAGTGTAAAAGAGGAGAGCGATGCTACGCAGAGCCAGCAAAATGGCGCGAAGACGCTCACTCGGAGTGCCTAAAGAAGCTCAAATCAAAAGAGGATGAGCATCAACTCTTTATTGACATAGTAGCTATCCGTCACGCTCCGACTGGGGTGGTCAGGCGCGAAGCTCAGATCATCGAAATTCTGCTTCAGGGCGGCGAAGGATCGTAAGAGGGGATGCCGATGCAGATAAAAGTCGAAAATCCCCAGAGCAATTACTAGAAGAGTGATGGCTGCATCGGGACGTTGAGGAAGTATCACAAACAGTCTAAACCGAACGGCGGCAAAGGATCGTAAGAGGGGGTGCCGATGTAGATAAAAGTCGAAAATCCCCGGAGCGTGACGAGCGGCGAGAATGCGCTCGCGCCGAAATGGTCGTAGTCGCTGAAATGGGACTCGATGTGCGATTTGAGCGTGGTGAGCGGGTGAGCGGGGTTGGTGAGTAGGTGTGAGTCGAGCCGCGAGAGGATGGCGGGTGTGATGTTCGTGTATTCGTCCTTTGGGTAGTGCGTACCGAGGACTTCGATCGTTGATGGTTTCCGGAATGTTGGTGGCCGATCTGTTGGAGGCGGTCGCTGTTATTGAGTCGAATGGTGATATTGTTGACGGCGACATGACGCTGAGTAGAGCCATATCGAGAAGCTGCGGGGTGAAAGCACCTTGAGCACGCCCAGACACAGTGAAAATCTGTGGCGCGTGATTGTGACCACCCAGGACGCGCAGAGTCACGTTATTCTTTCGTCACCCTTCATTCATGCTTGTACTCCGACCACCGTAATTATTGAAGAACACCTTATTCAAAAAAGATATGCCTGCAGCAAAATCGAAGGCCAAGGCCAAATCACAAAGGAGCTCAACCAAGGAGGTACGACAAAACATTCAGAGTTGACCTTATGATTTCGCGTTTAGCATGAGTTTCACATACTCACGCTGCACAATTATGATTTATATAGAAAGCTGAGCCTTCGTCCGCATCGCGCAGAAAACCACGTCGGAAGGTGGTCAGCGACGAGGACGAGGACGACTACGAGTCTCCGCCTGAAAGCGAGGAAGAGGAAAACGAACCTGGTACATCTAGTAAGCACTACTATGGTTCACTGGTTGCATGGATGGCTGAAGTTCCTTGATCCAATCACAGAACAGCACGCACAAAGGCGACCGAGCCTCAGGCACCGACGCAGCAGCATGAGTCAAGCAAACGCCCCGGATCCAGACAAGCTCTTTGAGGACAACGAGAACGTGGACGTGATCAACTGTTCTCCCCAAAACGACATAATGGACATTGACATCCCAGATCGTGCACCGACGCCCGTACCAGGTCCCTCCTCACGCCGGCGTGGCGGCAAAAAGAAATCCATGGCTATTTACTCAGACGAAGATGACGATTATGTTGATGCTGGGAGGAAGCAGGGTGACAAAGACGATGAGGACTTCGTTGTTGATGACTCTCCGCCGGCGCGGAAGAGTGCTGCGGGAAAGAAAGGTGTGAAGGGAAGAGGGAAGGGCGCGAAGGAGAAGGGAGGTGGGATTGGGGAGATTATGATTAAGGACGAGAGGAAGCTTCCTGCTTCTGCTGGTGCGCCTCCTGCTGGGACCGCTGGTGATGCGAAAGCGGGTACTAAGAGGAGGCGGGATACGGTCCCTGAAGCCAACGCTCCGCCTGATACTCAACCGGGGGCAACTGGGGCGCCTGCGCAATCATCCTCTACTGCACCTGCCCAGGCAAGCCAACCAAAAGAAGGCGCACCATCTGTGCTTCCGCCCTTTAAAATCCGTAAACTACCTCCAATCAAGAAGAACAAGAACCTCGCCGGCGTTACGTCCACAGCGCCCTCTTCTGGAGTCTCAACCCCTTCAGTCTCCGCTCCTGCCCCTGCTCCCACTGCGGCTGCTGGAGCTGCCAAGGTTGGAACGTCTGCGAGTAGTAGCAATACGAATCCTAGTGACTTACCGCTCCATACCTCTCTCCCGCGCAAACCCCCAGCTCCGAAGACGTCTGATGTCGATCTGACGAGCCCGGATATCTACAATAGCTTGTTTAAGACCGGGACACCTACAGCGAGGGCTGGTTGGGACTCGAGGTTTGTTTGCTTCATTCAGTCTTTGATGAGGGCTGGTATAGGAGATGAATTGACTCACTTTGGCGTAGGGTTAAAGAACTGGCACGCCGAAAAGAACTGATGAAGATGCGCGATGAAGCGCGTGCAGCTCGGATGGCAAATCTTCAAGTACGTCCTTTTCTTCCTTCGAAGTATGATAGTTCCCGAGGTAACTGATCAACTTCCTCTTTTCTTTTTCTTAAAAAAAATGATCAGAAGAACACTTTCAACCTCCTCGGCCCGCAAGATAAAGTCGCACGGTTCGAAGCCAGGTTGCGCGCGCGCAACAGTCCCGCCGTATACCCCAACCACCTGGGGTCCGCGCTCAAGCTTATCGTGCACGACAGGAATAACGGGATGCCCGTGCGACCTTTTAAAAGAAATTCAGGGAACGCGGATGAGGTTGCGGCTACGGCTACGGCTGGGAGTTGGAATGCAGTCGGTCATATGAATGGTGCGCCTGGAAGCTCAGGAACTGGGAATAAGACAAGGACAGGCTGGTAAGCCGGATTGGGAGAAGGTGTCTTTGCTTTATTTTCACTGTCGTTGATTGGTGAACGCTTCCTATAAAACCTTCTTTTTTTTTTCTGGAGTGCTTAAGTACTTGCTACCGTACCCTTATGTCCAACTCACTGCAACTTATGCATGCTCCACGAACGAGCCGGAAGATTGAATTCGTTCTGCTGTCATTTCCTGTCGTGCTGCTCGAGCCAGATGGACCGTTCTTGATGCTTGTTCACTTCTTCTACTCATGCCCAAAAGACCGTGAGCGAGGCGCCGACCAGTTGATCACCCTGGGCCTGTGTTTTCACGAGAAAAATAAAATAGAGAAGGACCACAGATGGTTAGAGACTTCAGTAGTTCGTTCCCTTAAATCAGGCGCCCGCCTACTTGCCACTTTTCTCTTTTTATCCGCCCGCGTTATACCAAATTCGAATTCGCTTACGATTAGCTTTGATCTTTCTTCATTCATCTGTCTACAAGTACTTACAGAAAAACAAACGAATTTCAAATACAAAGTACTTTTGATTTTCTAGCGGAGAGTATGAATCTGATGTCATACTTGTCGCTCTCATCTTACTTAGACAGTCTAGTCTTAGGCCTTGTTGTTGATCTTTACGTTACGCTTCTTATCGATATGTCCGCCGATCCTACTTACACTTGACTTCGAGATTAGATCTTCCGGGTATGGTCAGGTAGTCGGGTATGGGCGAGGCGCGCATTCAAGTTGAGGCGAGCCTGATCTGTTTTTTTTTTTTTTTTGCAAATCAAATTCGAATAGTCTGTTGATTAGGTTTCAGTGCGGCGCAGGAGGCGCTGGCGGGTTGAGTTGATGGCACTGCGCGGGCGGCTGGATGCTGTTGTTTATCTTACCTTTCAGATTATAATCCGTTTATCGTATCGCATTGTTTAGTAAAAAAATTAAATCAAACTGCATCATCGTTCAAAATATCATCAGGAATCAGTAGCCAAAGCACAGAGCAATGTCAGGATAATACAGATGGAGGGAGAGGAATAGAGATACCAGACACGTTGAAAGGCGTGAAGACTTCACGTAAACAAGAAAGATCTAAGACAGGTCTCTGCAGGGAATGCCCACTCCAGCACGGAAAAGTGACGACCAAGGAACACACTTTCAAAGCTGCTTCTCATCCTTGGCGTCCTCTTCCTCCTGCTGCGCAATAGCGCTATCCACACTCGCAAGCACCGCATCCCTCGTCCTCACGTATCCCTCCCAAAGTGTCTTCCACTCGCTAGGTAGCATCTCCCTACTCGGCTCGGGCACCTCGCCCTTTTCGTACGCCTCGTACGACACTTCATCACCCGCTCCCGCCCACGCGCGCGCGTGCATAACACCTCAGCGCTGCCCATCGCTCGTAATCCCTCCTTTCGGCTTCTTGTTGTTGGTGTATGGAAGGGGAGGAAGGAGGGACGCTGGAGGAGAATAGCTTACCCCACAGAGATGCGCTCGTTTCGAGTGGAGTCGTGGATGATGTGGAGAAGTGGGAGGATGAGGAGGCGGATGAAGACGCGTTCTCGTGTAGGATCCCGGAGAGCGTCCATGCGTGAAGAGCTTGTTCGACGAGCGTCCCTTAGTAGACTACTCGCAGGACCTTTGAGAACACGGTATTTTGAATAGCTTTTGTCGAGTTGCGCTTTGTGCACGGGTGTCTCGGAGGACGATTCGGGAGAAGTTGAGGCAGAAGGAGAGGAGGCGGTCAGCTTGAAGATGACTTCTTCTGCTTCTATCGCTGCTCTCACGAGGTCCTTGAGCGTTTGTCCGGAAGACGAAGATTTCAGCGCGTAATTGACCTCTGCGCGGTGCAGAGCAAGGAGGCTGAGTCGGTGTTGGAGGAATAGATCGTGCAGCGATTGAGGCGTCGATTTGCCCATGTTCGCTTCAGACAGTTTTGAAGTTTCCTCGCTAGCAGACTCGCTCGATTCTTGAGATAGTGAGAATGGTGAGGATTTAAGAGCCTCCTCTGATGCAACGAGGACAGGGAGGATGAGCTTGAAACCCTCTTCTTGAATGGCCTTTGCGTCAGTAAGCTGACCAGACTGAGCAAGGAGTGCAGAAAGTGAGGATAAGGTCGCTGCTATGGTACGTTGGGCGTGTGGGGAGTCTGGGAGGCGTTCTGGAAGCGAGCTGCAATGCTTTTGACCACCATGAACACGCCTCTTCTGAGTCCCCGAGTCGGACGTTCACATCACCAAGCTTGAGAGCAAGACGCGCTCGTTCTTCCGCATCGGCGTTAAGTTTCGCTTGTGCATCCCAAACACGTTCATATGTTGCCCGAGCATCATATAAAGCGCCTTTCGATCCAATCCTTTCAAGAGTAGCGGCCTTCCTCACCAATATCTCGCTAATCGTTTCGAGACGCAGGGGTTTCCCCGCTCTCTCCTTCTCCTCTGCAAGCGACAACGCTAAAGATAGGAAATCATGAGAGAACTCCAGACGCGCTTCGATGGCTTTGTTTGGACTCTGTTGAGCTTGCGCAAGCGCGTTATCACTGATAATCTGCGCCCCTGTGCCCCAATGCTGTGCCATCCAAGCCGATCGGAGGGCATACCTGGCCTGTTCCAAGTATCCTGTGACACTGTTATCAGAATATTTGTTATGTCTCCTGAGGAGTTCCTGCATTCAGCAAGCGAGACAGCCTCCGCAAGGCTTTCATCTGCAACGTTTCAAGCCCATCCATTGTTTTCCAGTGATATTAATGTATCTCTGAGAGTGACCAACTTTGACGTATCGTGCCCGCTATTGATATGGCCCGTCCGGTTAGAAGCAAGAAACGGGGCCTGCAAGCGCATACATCTTGCCCTGAAGTCTGGAGCGCCGTTGGACTCCATTTGCGTGCCGAAGACAGAATGCATACTTTCAGGATTTTATCAGTAAGGTTTCTTGACCAAATCCGTGGGTCTCCGAGCATGAAGGTCCTTCATTATCTCTCGTGAGACAGGACCCCCGGCAATTCCAACAGATGCCTGTGCTGGAAATGGACCAAAATGTCCGGATTGCTCCGGGCGCTGACGCGCCCAGATTGTCCGGATGGCAACAGGCATATGGGTCGGTGGCCCTTTGATGTCCGGATCAATGACACAGGCCTTCTAAATAGGGACGCTTGGCCGGATTGGTAAGCAACATGGGTTGAACAAAAAAGGCACATTTTTCGAACCTGCATGGTGCGTCACATTGAGTCACATCACATTATGGCTGTATGTCCGGATCGGAACAGGCTTCACCCCCACCGGAATGTCTATGTCCGGATGATTGCACAGGCATTTCGACAAATTTGGTCCAAAATGTCCGAATGGCAACAGGCATGAGGGCTATTTTTCGGCTTCCCGTGTCCGGATCGCGCACAGGCATCTGTTGGAATTGCCGGGGGTCCTCGTGAGACTCACTGTAACGGACACAAAAGCCAGCTTCGCACGGTCGAAGCGGAGATACTCAATAACTCAAAGCATTGTTCGGACTTCGGACCCTCGGGCTTGAAACTTGCTCATATGACGCACTGATAATCACGGACAAGAGTCAGATGAATTGTGCGCACTTCGACTGCATCGCTCTTAGCACGAGACTGTATATGCTCCGCGTGCCAGTCTAGTCTGAAAGTGGTTCGCTTTGATTGAAACTGCGCATTCATTTTATATAGCGATGCTCCAAGGGAATCCCGATTCTATATTTCGAGAACATTCAGTACTAAAGCGAGTAAAAAGTCTCATAGCCCTTACCTTGGGTTTGGGAGAAGGATCAGTCTGGTAAAATTTGGCCTCAGTTAAACAACCGAAAATATTTGCATCCTCTGTAATTGACTGGCAATGTCATCCTTATCGATCAAAATAAAGAAAAAATTCGGAATGATTTGTTGCGTTCACCGAATTAGAAGTCGTGTGGTCCTCAACATTAGTTCATATGACTAATTTCGTCGAGAAACACGTTCCATCTCGGAAGGGACTTCAGCCTCGAGTATCGCAATTGCCTTTGTGAGGTTATCATGAGCATCTGTCTCCCAGTTCCATTTCCTGTTCGCTATAAACGCATCTCCTAGAGCTTTGAGCTCCTCCATGTCGTCTTGACACTCTTCAGTATCCGAGATGGTGCGATCTGCCAGGCTTGAGAAGCGAGGATCCGCGTATTCATACATTTGACCTTGCAGTCTGGAACGTTGTTGGACGTCATTTCCATGCTGAAGACAGACAGTCTCGAATGCCTTGAGAGCGACAGGAAGGGTAGAGAAAGTCGTGAGTGGATGCGCTAGCAGAGCTCCTAGGATATAAGCGTCTTCAATTGCTACTCCAGCGCCAGATCCTTGATGAGGAGTCATTGCGTGAGCCTGCAAGCAGTAAGAATATTTCTACTTCTGCAACAACTTCAGATAAGCTTACTGCATCACCAATGATCGCAACGCGATCATGAGCACACTTTGGGAGTTCTTTCAGAGAGTGGATAGCCCAGCATGAGGGACTGTTCATGCACTAGCAGACATTTGCATCGAGTGAGCACAGATTGGGATACCAGCGATGCAGAACAGACCTGAATAAGCTGTTGAACTTCAGTTTCCCAGCCTTTGTAAGCAGCAACGACCTCAGATTTCTCTCTACTAGTAACCCAGGGGTCGTTGTAGAGAGTTCCCTCTCTTCCGGGTTGAGACACGAACGCGACGACGTTAATGAGTTTGCCTTTTGTGACCGGATAGACAATGACGTGCTGGAATGAATGCAATATCAGTTCGTGATGGACGATGGACAGGAATGCGTTCCGAGGTTCTCACCTTGTTCTTCCCGGTATACTACATGAAGAAAAAGCGGACTCAGGTGAGAACAGAAGCAAAGCGAGTGTCATGATGGCTCACATTCATCATCCTATTCAAGGCCCTGTGTGAAGGATTCACGGCTGCTAATTGCTCGCGCGGAATCAGAGCCCGGTAAGCGACCGATCCTGACCAGATAGGATCAAGCTTTCCGAGACTCATCAGTGTTTCAGCTAATTGCCTTTCTCCACCTGTCCCTCGATGTTCAATTTCTGAGGCTGCAAGCTCAAGCATAGTGTGTCTCGTCGCTGAGCGGATACCATCTGCCCCGATAAGCACATCGCATTGAGCTTCGGAAGCATCCTTGAATTTCAGTGTAATCCGACCTGGAGTACCGACATCCTTTGATGGGAGACTGTATCCAATGAGGCGCTTGGAAAAGTGAGTATGGATCACGTTTGGATCAAGATTCTCGACGAGACACTGTTGAAAGTCGGCCCTATGGAATGTGATGTTCGCAACTGGAAACGGGCAAATAATTACGTTGAAAAGCTGTTAACGTGAGAGTAGTCTGTATACTTACAGGGTATCCTGGGATATTGAAATGTCAAGCCCTCTGGACTGGTCTGACTTTCGTGCTTCAAACGTGGGCTCTAAATGAACTTGAGTAATCGTATCCTTGGTCATTCGGAGAGATATGACGCACGCAGTTCGTCATCCGACGAAGGGACATGCGCGAGTCTCCTCAATGCATCCTCAAGTCCAAGCGCTTTCATGACCTTCCAAGTGCGCCTCTGGATCCCTATTCCTGCCCCAACTTCCGCGAAACCGGGTGTTGCTTCATAAAGATCAACTAGTATATCCTTTCTCTCTGACGAGAAGTGCGATATTGCCAGCGAAGCAGTAAGCCCGGCTACTCCTCCTCCGCTGGAGATTGTGGTTTTAGGGAGAAAGAACAAGATCTAAGAGATAGCGCACCAAATCGCAACAGTGAACTTTGGGGACATCATTGCTCTGACCATAAGGACACACGTTCAACACACGTTCGACCTTAGCTTGCCCCGCAGCGTGGACAAAGTGGATGAACCCTCGATTTCTCGTATATAGACCGTCTTGCTTATGCCGTGCTTTCTATTTTTACATTTGAACGTATGAGCATCGCAATATCTAATTTGAGATATTCTGGAATCCAGAACGCCAACTTTAGATGCTTCGTCTATAAGATGTCAGTCACACGCACGACGTCGCGCTTTTAATGCGGAATCCGTTCTCATCAAGGACAATACTCGATGACCGCCCTCGTAACACCTCAATGGTATGAAGCGGAACACCGGTTAGCCGACATTATGAGAATCAGTACCAGACCGCGCACTGTACAGAAACAATAATATGTATACCTTGCCATAGGCGAAGTTGAGTCAAGTCGGAATTTCTCGCCGTTTTCATCACAATGAGCCTTACAGATAGGACAGTCTATACGAGAACAAGATAAGAGTATATCTAAGAATAAGAATGATCACAACTTACACTTCCATCTCTTTCGTGTGATGTAGACGTTGCGGGCCTCGAATAGAAGTTCAACTTGCTGCACCCTACCGCCATCCGCTTGCCGATATGCCATGCGTACATGACCTTTATCAGTTCCTTCCAAAGGACGAAGCGGTAACAAGGATCTGTCGGCACGTCTGGAGCCAAGCCTGACGTCGCACTGAGGGATTCCTCCTTTCAACGAGCGCACCTCAGCAGGCTTCGAATATACTACATCTTGCAAGGCGTTCAGCTGGTTTTTAGAATAGCGATAGTGGTCAGGGTAGTGCTTACTATAGATTCTCACGAGTTGACTGAAGAGATGCAAAGTTTGAGTTGTTGAGGTTTAAGAAATGGCACGTGTGGCTGAAATTCCGAAACAAATTTATTGGATTTACCGACTCAACGATGAAACGATTATTCATGGATATCCAACTTCAGACGCGACTCCCTGTCCGGACACGACTTCAGTCTCAAACGACGAGATAGCCTCTGCCAGGTTATCAGCTGCGTCCGTCTCCCAGCACCATTTCTTGTTCTCCATGATCGCATCCCCGACAGCCTTCAGGTCCATCACGTCATCTTGGGGTTCTCCGTTGTCCAAGATAGTGCGACCGGCAAGGCTTGAAAAAGGAGGAACCGCAAACTCATACAACTGACCATGAAGCCGGGAACGTTGCTGGACCTTATTTGCGTGTCGCAAGCAGACAGTTTCGTAAACCTTGAGCGCCGTCGGAAGCGTAGAAAGCGTCGTTCGCGGATGAGTTAGCAGAGCACCGAGAATATAGGCATCCTCAATCGCGACCCCCGCGCCTGCACCTTGATGAGGAGTCATCGCGTGAGCCTTTTAATATTAAGTACAGATTTTAGTTTTGTGGACAACTAGAGATGAACTTACTGCATCACCGATAATCGCAGTGCAATCGTGAGTGCAAATAGGAAGTTCACGCAAAGAGTGTATCGCCCAACGCGAAGGCTTGTCCATACACTTGGTATCGTCAAAGCATAGTACGTGACTTCCACCAACATAGAACATACCTGAATGAGTTGCTGCACTTCGGCCTCCCAACCCTTATAGGCAGCAAGAAGATCAGCTTGCTCGCTACTAACGACCCAAGGATCATTGTAAGGAGCCCCTTCCTTTTCAGGATGAGATACAAAAGCGACAACGTTGACTAGTTCGCCTTTCATTATTGGATATACTATGAGATGCTAGGATCAAACGTCCATAAGTTCGCAGTAGACCCAGTCTACTGCTATATTCGAATACCTTATTATGTCCAGTATACTGCATCGGTAGCGTGGAAGAATCAGCAAGAGCGCCGATTCACAGCAGTCGATTGAGACTTACATTCATCATTCCGCTAAAGGCTCTATGCGAAGGATTCAGGACTTCCAGATGTTCACGCGGTATAAGCGCGCGGTATGCTATGGAACCCGTCCAAATAGGATCAAGTTTTCCTGGACTCCTCAACGTCTGAGACAGAATCTTGTCTGCCTCGCTTCCCTTCTTTTCCAACTCCTGCACAACAAGTTCCAACATAGCGTGCCTCGTCGCGGAGTGTATGCCATCCGCTCCGATAAGCACGTCGCAGTAAGCTTCCGAACCATCTTTGAACTTGAGTGTGATTCGACTCGACGCCTCTTGATCTTCCGAGTCAAACGGAAGAGCATATCCTATGAGTCGCTTGGAAAAGTGTGAACGGACCAAGTTGGTGTCGAGATGATTCACGAGACACTGCTGAAAATCTGCCCTGTGAAAAGTGATGGCTCCGACTGACAAGCATAACGTCATCGTACGTTGCGGGATATGAGAGTGCAAAGCAACCAGACACTCACAGGGTATCATAGGATGGTGGAACGTGATGCCCTCTGCCTGATTCGACTTACGCGCCTGAAACTTTGGTACTAAAAGATGACAATTCTTGTGCATTCTTTTCTTGCTCGAAAGCAGACAACATACCCATCTCGTCATCCGAAAATGGAACCCTTGCGACTTTCCTCAGCCCTTCCTCGAGTCCAAGACTTTTCATGATTGTCCAGGTTCTCCTGTACATTCCAATACCTGCTCCAACTTCTGTGAAACTTGGTGATGCCTCATAGAGATCGACCAAGACGTTCCTTCTTCCTGCAGAGAAATGCGATATTGCCAGTGCTGTCGTAAGACCAGCCACTCCTCCGCCACTGGGACGGCAGTGGTACTTGTTAGTATGGACCAGCAAGGAATACTAGACAACACACACCAGATCGCAACGTTAAACTTCGACGACATGACGGTTCCTGCTCTGACAAGACGCGTGCGTAAGCCGTCCTCTATGAGTCACGAGTTCCGACCGACCAGAGCGTGAGTAGTCTAGATAACGCGTGGAAAAAGCTGTTCCCCTTCCATCCCCGTGGTATGTTGCTGATCCAAGGTTGTCGACAGATAAAGAAGCCTGTTCACGCCGGGTTTGGATAAGTTTGAAAAGTTCAAGCATCTAATCGGCCAATTCCCGACGCTTCTTTGACAGGTTCCGGTCACAAGGACAAAGGGACAAAACTGACACTGTCAATGCGGAATCTATTCCCATCAGGCTCGTATTACTATGACGGCTTCCCTTGAGCTTAAGTTTAACGAGATGGTCAATAAATGGGCCAGAGTTTAGGACGTCATCAGCTATTGGGGAAGGATCAGCTTACAATTGCTATCCAAGAGCACTAGAGAATTCCTCCATCATTAAAGCTGGTGTCCGTCTTCGAAGTGCAAGATAGTCCCGAGGAGCTAGCTGGCAATCTCTCGCTATAAAGGTCAGCGAGCGCAAAAGTGAGCAACTGCAATGAATCTCGTTGTTTGATTCGGATGTAAGTGGTTACTTCATTGTGACGCTTAAAGAGAAGGATTACATTGCTGCTTTCCTAGGATTTTCAGAAATGAGTTCGTCATGGTCTATTTCTGAACTTGTGAAAGATCATGAGATTTTACTGAATAGGAAGCTAGTCAGCTCCCGCTTTACGTTTCCTCAAAATGGACTCACCAGCATCATCTATCAGACCCACTGTCAGCCATCCTTTCTATTTATTAGTCCTAATCCCACTATCACACCGTCTGCTAGGATGTCACCCGCTTTCCTGCCTTCTTTCGCCTCGTGCTCGACCTTCTTGATGAAATGCGCCTTGACGGTCTTGGCCCGCTCAATCTACACGAGGAAGGATAGGAATCAATAAGAAAAGAATTAAAAACGATGGGTTAGAGTAACACCCACCTCTTTAGTGTGATGGAGACATTCCAGATAGTCCTCAGCTTGAAGTTTGCATTGCTGAGGATTGTCCGTATTCGAGTAACACTGAAAAAGAGATAGTAAGTGTTTCGGTCATCCGTCGTGAAAAATGAAGACAACGTACCTTTGTGAACTCTTGCCAATAAGCAAAACAACGAGAAGGACCTATTGACACGTCGTGAATTAACCGTAAAGGCATATTGTAAGGTATCGGCCTCACCTCCGGTGAAGCTATATCCGGACTACACAAGATATAGTGTTCAAATTTGCTTGAAAGAATCAATATGTGATAGAAACCCTACCGCCATTCTTCACGAGCAAACAGGACGTTTGAGTTGTTACCTATCACCGGGATTCACGCCGCCGCATGGGTTAGCTCGCAGCATCACGGGATCGTAGGAATCTCACAGTGATCGTCGATCTCTTTTATTACATCATCAAGCTGACGACTACATAGACTTTCTGCACCGCCTCATCATTTCAATCCAAGCCGCAAAGTCGCTCTTGGACGCATCTCTCGCGTCTTGTCTCTTGTCTTGCAACCATCACCATCTTCATCATCAGCGCACGTCAAGTAGCGGGTTGTTTAAATGGCTGAAAGCGCGGAACTTGCTTTCGTAAAGACTCATTTAAATAACATCAGCTCTTTACCTGTCCAATTCCCGGATGATTACCAGCAACCTCCACATAACTCGCTCAAGAAGCTGCCCATAGTACCTGTGAGTGGTGCCACATGTTGTGTCGTTTGATAGATGACTTTGACTCGTCTTCAGGTCGATCTTCCACAACCGCCTGAACGAAAAGTCGAGGCGGAAACTTTGTCAGGCGAGTACATAATTTCTACTGAAGGAAGCCTCGTGGCTCACTTGTTTTGCGCCGCTAGAATCACTTGATCTAGTCTTTAAAGTTGCAAAGCCTCCGCGCTCCTTCACCATCTCTGTCTTGCCTACCGACGTGATCTCTGCCATCAAGTCCCAAATTGCCTCACACCCCGGCGCGCCTCCGGCAGACGCCCAGCGCCTCTTATTGCGTGGCAAAGCACTCGCAGACAACAAGCTACTCAAGGAGTATACTGTCAAGGGTGGAGACACCGTGAACCTGATGTTGAAACCAGGCTTTGAGTGGGACTGGAATACGGACGGGAAGAAGGAGACGGTGCCGAAAGAGACGCCGAAGGATAATGATGGCGATGTACAAATGTCACTTGAGCCCGATTCGAACCGTAAAGGAAGACATAGTCGGATACCATCTGTCGTGTTGTCGCCTTCGCCTTCGCCGTCCACGAAGACGCTTCCTCTCGATGTCCCGCCATCGCCAATCCTACTCACTTTGGACACGTCTATCATTCCTTCGCCCACAGAAACGACCATCCTTGACCCCTACCAGAAGAAGATCAGTTCTCCTGATTTCTGGGAACGTTTATATGGTTTCTTGAGGTAAACGTTATCTTACTATTCACCCTGATCTTAACCTAATTCGCATACCAGGACCGAGTTTCCAGATGAGAGAGATGCTGACGAAGCCTTCGAGACGTTCTTGCTTGGCGCTAAAGGATCACTTTCGGCGAGCGATATTGCAAAAATCAGGGACCAGTTAGGAATTACGGGAATGAATGGAAGCTGACGGGCTTTGCATACTTCTTGATGAGTCCTCTCGGTTCTTTAGGTGTATTCCTTTTCGAGTCGCACAGTTGATAATAATGGCATTAAGCAATGCTTCGGTAAATTTGTCTCAGAGAAATTCAAATCCTGCATCTGCGAACCTTTGCAGGATCTGATGGACATCAAACTATCAATGCCCTCAATCTTGTTCAGATTTAATTAGGTCTAGATTCTAGAACGGCTGTTCCGAAGACACCACCGAAAGCCTGTTACTGTTAGCGCAACAAAATACACGTACAGACTGCTTGATCAGCTAAACGAAAGATACAAGCAGCAGCAGCATTCCAGGAGCCGGATGTGTCACGGCACGGCACAGCATAGCCGAAGCTGTAAGCCATCAACAACCGAGTCAGCGAGTGAATTCAATCGTAAGTCTCATTTTACTGTACATACAGTACTTACCGTGCCTTGGTCCTCCAGTTACTCGCTGCTTCCATGACTTCGTATCGTATTATTCCGACAGCCTCTAACAGATTACACGTCGACAGAAGCAAACCCAATGATTGATTTAAATATCCCAACAACCCTCTTCTTTGCATCAGAAGAGCTTGGAGCAGTCTCGACATAATCTTCGGATGGCCCGACCTCTGAAGTTTCAGAATGGAGTTTTTCATTAGCCTCATTGCCCGATAAAACGAGTGCATTGAGCAGGAGTTTATTTGGAATCATTACACTGCAAGAATTCTCTGTGACCACCTGAGATGAAGGTGCGGTCTGTACATTGACCCTGCGAACCCCCTTTCCTCTTCATGTCGAAAGTAATAGTTCTAGGGATTTTTTGTCTTCCGAAGGCGGGAATGAAACTCACATTACAGGGCTCAGATGCCTTCGAGAGTCCGGATACAGACTCTCCTGAACTTACATCGCGGAAGAAATATGTGACATTCGCATTTGTCCCAAGCCACTGCTTCAAGAGTCAACACTGGTCCGGCTGGGTAATATCCCTAGGGAACTGACATCCAGACATATCGAGACATGATAATATGGCAGAGCTTACGAGAAATGTGCAAGTGAGAGCACGTAGATACGCTCGAACCTCGCAGAAAAGTACTCACCTCTACGAGAAACCGAAATATCCGAGCGCAAAGTAACAATTGCCAATACACGCGTTAATTCTAGATGAAGTTCAGCGCAAAAGTGTTTCTCTCGTGCTGATTAGAAGAAACTTTGCCCCGAGAAATGCCTAGAAAGTCGATGAGTCGCCGGTTGGAGCTGAGCAAACCAGTCAGTTGTCCGGTATGAGATACTTCCGCAGAATTGCTATCTTCGTGTTCGAAGGCCAAGCAACCGATGCCGATTGGTTCTTCTACGTAGGTGTTATCGAAGGTGAAAGTAGCTACCGCAAGGTTTCACCTAGCTCCAAAGCCATGGACATGGAACGATCATTCTGTGGAAATGGGGAATTAAGGTGACTATCGGCGTCTTGTAATTTCCCAGCGAGAGCTCGGAGATAAAGTGTCCAAGAATATGTCATGTTACCGGTGAGAGGCTGTTTGTTGCTCGTCCTGTAAGAATGCTTCCGAAGGCGGCCAAACAACCAGAACCGGCGGCACCTTTAGGTCTATCGTAGAGTGCACAGTTTCCCTATACAGAATCCAAAACAAATCTTCTCCAAAGGGAAAAAGAATGTGTGGAGATAACTCAAGCAGCCGATTTGTTGGCGTCATCACACTCATCGCCGAGCGGTCTCTTGTCATTGATGACGCCCGTGACCTTGATGAACGTTGATGCCGTTGGAGTGAGCGCTGAAGCAACACATACAGCATCCCGGTGAAGAAACCGAAGTAATCATCCATCGGACCAATAACGGCATCATGATTGACTCATTGTACGGCGAGAAGAGTGGCTGAAGACCCTGACGAGTGATGGTGACAAACGCCAAGCCGCGGACGCACGTGGCGGTGGTACTTTGATTGATTGATTGCCCAGCGAACGTTTAACCTTGGGAAGACCACATCCAAAGAGCCCGGAGACGACTGTATCTCGATAGCATCCGAGTCCAACATGACATTGACGTCCAGACATATGCGTTGGAGTTGTTTCAGGCTGACTGAACGGCACGGAATGACTGTAGTATCAGCACATACGGAAAGCAAGATAACGTTTGGGATGGATGCGGGGATGACCCGAATGGAAGCCAAGAGACCGGGAAGGTGTATTTGTTTCGCAATGGAAATTCCGATCAGATTGCGCTGACGTGAACAACCGAGGTGATGATATCGTCAGTCAAGCAAGAGTATTATAAATACAAAATCTGGCCTGGGTATGATACGCGATGAGTGAGACAAAAAGGAGACAAAATGCAACATAAAATACCAAATTGATGACCAACGTGATGACGTTCGGCGATCAGGCCCACCTCACGCCGGACGGACGGAGCCCAAGGGACTGCGGAGAGGTTCCCACAGGGCGTTGATTCCGAGGAACCGGGGGCCGAAGAAGGATCAAAGAAAAGAAGTGATGCCGAGCCGACGTGACAATGCCGATCCCGTATGTCTGGATTAGTATTATTGACGCGGCGGAGTTTCAATTTATATGCACAAGCATCTTGGCCACACTTGGGCTCACTTACACTCTTCCTCCTCTATCCTCCATCGTCCCAGTGCGATGCCTGTGCCACCCGCCCCGCTGCCCACTGGGCGGTCGCGGACACAAACCCCGATGAGCTACGAAAAGTTCAAGCCAAAGTTCCCAATTAATCCTTTTGTCGGCGCCGACCAAACATCCAGTACAGTACGTGAACCCTGGACGCTCGATGCAGACGCCCTTCCTCTCCCCTCGATCCTCCAGCACGAACGACGCGTAATCCTCGTAATTGGGCGTGAGTTCTCGCATTTGCTTACGCCAAAGCTCAAATTGTTGACCAAATATTTGCAGAACCAACGGCCGCAGCTTTATCCCCGCTATTCGCGTCCCGACACCTTGCGGCTTCGCTGATCATAATTGCAAGCCATCGGCCACCAGCGCTTCCATTTGACACGCATCCTTTCGTGTATACGTTACGACTACGAACTCCCTTGTCGGTTGCAGATGCCGGTGCTACGCGACTCGTTGAAATCCTCGAATGGGCGTTACAAGTCGCTCGACTATGGCGCCGCTCGGGAGGTCCGAAGAAGCAGGAACTCATGGAGGAGGTGAGTCCGGGATCAGAGAGCGTGCCATTAGGTCAGAGCTATGGAAGGTTGCGATACAGCATCGCCGCGGATGCTCAACAAGATCAAACGGCGGCGTCATCATCGGCATTTTCTCCAGCGGCATCGGTGGCAAGTCTTGCACCCTCAACCCTCAAGAGGGCACGCAGGTTATCCCTCTTCAGGCGCCAAAGCTCACTCCCTTTAATGCCGGACCCAGCAAGTGCAAAGCCGTTTGATGCATTACTACACTTCCTACCTACCGGCGCGTCCGACAAAGCTGGTCTCAAGGCAATGATTCTCGTAACAACGCTCACACGCCCTTACCTCGCGGTACCCCCCACGCGGGCTCGTTCAACCGATTCTATTCTGAGTCAAGTTCAAAATTATCTTCTTCATCGAAGTCCGGGAAACGCTGGAGCTTCTTCCGCAGCACCTCAAACGTGACCTCCCCGTCGAATTCTTCGTCAACTCTCAGTGTCTCAAGCCAATCAAAGAGTACGACTGACCTCACCGAGGGACCCAGGAATAGACGCAGCTCGTTGACGAACCTCGCCTTGCTGCGGACACGTAGGTCTCGGCTCATTCACCTCATGCCCTCGGCACCGGCGCCCATAAAGGCTTCTGGTTCTTCCGTCACCCCTGCTAGTTATCGGCATCCCGCATCATATCCTAATTTCTCTACCCAATCACCGGCGCAAGCACATCTAATCCGGAACATCGAAGCGTTTTTACTATCCTTTGTTTCTCATTTCTCCGGAGTTGCCAACTCCGATTGCTGGATTCGCGGCGAATGATGCCGATTGTGGGAAGGCAAGACCTTACGTTTTACCTTCGATGGCCCTGGCAGAGGTTTTGCAGGTGCAAAGTGAGGATGACGAAAATGAGATTGATGGCGAGGACGAGGAGAGCGGCAACAAGCGGAGAAATGAGTGGTCACTTGCTGAACTCATCCTCTCGGGTGCATTGGAAGGTGAAGCTGAGTCTCGTTCAAGCGCGGGTTTACGATCCGGTACTGAGGGGAAGTCGAGTGAGAGCGACAAGGGTAAAGAGCGACAAAATGTCTCTGAAAACGCGATTGAAAATAATATGGCGTGGATGACCCACCGTGCATGGATTGGGAGTGTCCATGATATCGTCGTTACTCATAGTACGTCTGTGACGAGGATGGAAAAGGCGCATATAGTCCCGCCGAGATCAAGTTCTCAGCTTTACTGCCCTCGCAGTCATACTCAAGACCTCATCCAACTCAATCTCGAATTCCTTCCCAGCCTCAAACGCAACCCTTGTCTCATTCCCAACCGCTGTCATATCCCATGCCTGTTCAAAGTCTCGGCCGCAGTGACCCAGTCCGCACTAGTCAATTTCCGACTTCAGCTTCGCCCCCTAGAGCAGCATTGTACGTTGATACGAAACGGAGAAGAGCTTACAGGAAGCACGAGTACCAATCCTTGGCTATTCAGAAGAGGTTGCCGACGCCACCGGAAGACGAGAATGAAGATGAGGAGGTTGAAGAAGGATCGGGATTGGAGGCGGAAGAGGTGGATTCGACGATTTCGAACGCGACGAGTTGCACACGATCGCCCTATCCAGATGACAACGATTCGGAGAGAGATATGACTCCTCGAGCGAGTGAATGGGAGAAGAGTGGTGTTGCTTACGGACGAGCGCGTCGACATTCCTCAGAGAGAGCGGGTTCCTATGGTTATCCGAGAGAAGATCATCACCGAAGGCACGATTCATATTCGCATTCAGGTGTGGTGTCTCCTTCCTCTGCGTATCCTTCTACGTCACCTTCCTCAACCTCAACCTCGACACCCTCAACCATCACTCGTAGTAATACTCCCTCGCGCCGCCACTCTTCCGGTCGACATCAGTATCAACCAGAACAAACTCCCTCCCGAAGACAGGTCTATAATCATGTTGAAGAGGACGAGGACACGTATCGGAAGAATGAAAAGACGCAGCAGCAGCAGCACGAGAAGGAATATTTGGAGAATGGAAGCTTACCGACGCCACCTGATTCGGAGAAGGCGTCGTTCGAGGGTGTACCAGATCCTGTCGCGCCCTATGCGTTGGCTTCGGCTTCGGCTTCGGCTTCGGCTTCGGCTTCTTCTGCTCAGCCTGCTCGCGATCGAGAGCGCGGGTACACTGGTGTGGATGCAAGTCGTAATCGTGCATCCCCGACAAAGCATGAACATACCCGATCGCGAGAGGAGAGGAAGCGAGAAACGGTACGAGACGCAGAGTCACATTTGACTGATAAACAACGCGAGCGTAGGAAACGAGCTTACTCTCAACCTTCCCGTCCTCCTCCAATTCCGAGTGCATCCCTAACTCCAGCTATCGATGAGCGCACGCCACCGCGGCGCTCAAAGACGAAGCCGAAGAAAAGGAGCGTCGGGTCTCTAAGGATATTCCCCCTCTTCCTCTTCTTCAGGATGCCGCATCGAATCCGAAGTCGGTATCAAGATCAAAGCTGACGATGGAAAGACGCATTTCCGACGTTGGCGCCATCTTGAACAAGCCTCTCAGACCTGATTTGAAGCGCAGTCCGGCGAGTGCGAGTTCTCCTTCATCCGGTGAGCGAGAACGAGAACGAGAGCGCAGACCCGCGAAACTGGAGAAAAGGCCCAGTAAGCCGGAGATGAGGAAGAATGGGAACGGGACCAGCTCCGGTGAAAGTCGAGATCGTGAACGTGCGCGTGAACGGCGGGGAGGTGCAGGTACTGGCTCTGGCTCTGGTTCAAGTACAGGCACAAGTCCTGGATCTAGTGCAAGCGCGATTAAGAGGGTTCCCGTACCAGCAATGGAAGACGTCCTGCCTCCGCTTCCGCGTTCGTCGGCCTCGGCTCCGGCGTCGACTTCACGTTCATCCCCCCTGCAAACGCAGCAGCAGCACCACCAGCATAATGTGAAGTGGAAGTTTTGGAAGGGCGGTGTTGGGACTGGTCCGGCCGTGAATGCATGATAGTTGCGGGTATCGTTCCGGATCTTTCTACCATTCATCTTGGTTCTAGCGTTTCTTTCTCCTACGTTTGTTCGTTGTTACGATTTCTGCTTGCGATTCTCTTGTTGTCGTACTTTGTTACCTCGTGTTCCTTGCCCACTCCATTTTTTTTTCTTACCTTCATGTCATCGTATCACATTGACACTAGATGATGCTCGCAACTATCATCTTCACCTCCAATATCATTGTGCATCATTCCATCTTTAAGCTCCAGCCAGGTAAAGCTCGTCTCGATTATCTACTGCATTTGCTTTGTTTTGTCCTTCTCATTTTTACAAGGATTCCTACTTATTCACAATGGAACAATTCTTCTTCAGTTCATCAATTCTAGGCCCCAGCACCTCGCCTCATCCTAATTCTGTCTCTTTCTCTTTCTTTCAAGCAACATCGAATGTACTTGTGGAGCAACGGATGAATTAGCGCTATCTCTCCTATCTTTCGCGCAGCGCGCTCTTTTATTCTATTTCAATATCTTCTCTTTTTCCGTTCTCGTTTTTTTTTTTCGTTTGCGACATATAATCATCGACTAATATCATTAGGTGCATTATCGTTATCTTGACTTCCTCTTGTTGGCGAATGTTTCTTTACCGTGTCTTAGCTGCAAACATTGTCTCTCTGTTTTCATCTGCGATTGTTTGACCTTACCAACAGTATAGAGATTGCATTATGATTTATCTTGAGTTCTTTCTTCCCTATCTTTCATTCCGAACTCCTTGTTCACCGTATTTGATCACTACAGTGATGCAATTCCAAAGGGATGACTTGCGTCAAAATTTAGAGACTTCTGTGTGATTGTCACCAACCTATTCTAACGCTAATCAACTGAAATGTGTGTACATACACAAAAGGAGCTTGTTTCGTTTAGGGAACGTTACACAGGAGACAATATTGCGCTAGTCAAGTTTAAGAACAGACTCCAAGTCACACAAGGTCCTCGATAATGTCTTGGTAAATCGCAAGTCCTATGCCATTCGAGCCAAACATAAAAACCAAGGTAATTCAAGCACCTATATGCACAAGGTTAACCCATCGTTCAGTCGCAACATCCAACTCCTCTCCATTTGGACCTTCATCCTTCCATTCCCTCAGACTTAGAGCTGCTTCACGAACAGCCGCTGCAGCTCCCTTGAATCTCATCCTTTCTTCCACCGGTCCGTAAATGAGGTGACCATAGACGGCTCTAGCAAGGAAAGGACCGTCACGATCGAGCACCTGCCACATCGTACCGACCACGCTCCGGAAGCCACAGAACTGCATGGCTGCCGCCAGGTGGAGCGACTCGTCCAGCGCAGTCGCAGGGCCTTGTTCTGCAGTATGGCAAGCGGAAAGAAATGCGAATTCTGCATTTGGAAGACGGGCACGGGCGATGTCCAGTAATGTCAGGTTGCCTCCCTGTAGCTTGAGCGAAGAATCGAAGGGCTCCTCAGCCAGAATTCCATGGCACACGAAATGCACCCATTCCACCTTCCGAAGAGCTTTAATCACCATATCAGGAGACGCCCGCTTGTCGAGAAGTTGCTTGTCAATCCTCCGGATCCTACTTACGGAGTGTCTTTCTCTATTCGCCGACCGAAGCTTAGTATCGCTGACGAAGAGCATCCTCGCGTCCCCATCACGGGCACCAGATCGGGCATTGATGAGCGACGTGAGGGTTGGAGTGTACGATGAGATATAGTCATCCAAGAGGTACTTCATGTTGCCGTGGGCATCTTTATATGGGCCCGCGGCATGGAAAGGGAAGGCAGTGAGCACCGAAGTAGGACACCACCAGATGCGCGACCCTTCTGTGACCCCGACTTCTTTCAGTTTTTGTACAACCTTCGAGACAACTCTGTCCCACAGCATCTTCATCACCCGCCGAAGGATCTCGTCGTACTCCCTGGAGCCTACCTTGAATTCTTTGCGCGTACGTATGAATTCTTTGTGTAGTTGTACAGAATCAGAATAAAACTCTTGATCCAGCGGAACGCATACACATGGCTCATCCTTGCTCGACGGAACAATAAGCGCATCAGATCGATACTTGGAGAGATTGAGCATAATGACAGGCCCTTCTGAAGCTGCTTGTTGTAGAACATCAAAGGGGCAGCCCGGAAGAAGCCCTCAAAACCGGGAATTCGTCTTATCTCATCAATAATTTCTTCCTGCTCTTCTGATAATCGTCGCATCTCCACATACATCTGGTCGATCGACTTTCGTCCTTGAGACGCGCTGTACGCATGATTGCCACTTCCATCCATAGCTGAACCAGACACGCGTGTCTCGGACGACGCCACCAGAGCCTCCAAGCAACGGCTGCAGCCCTCAAATCTTTCCGCAAGTTCCTTGTTAACCTCTGAAAGTTGATCGAGTGGTGTCCTAAATCCACGCATCTGAGACCAAAGCAAAGCCCTTCCTTGTTCGAGAAGCTCGATGGCCTGAACGAAGTCTCGTTTGTCGATGGCGTACGCAGCCGCGTCTAGCGCAAGTACTTGGTTGCGACTGTCACTGGAGAGGAATCTATGTTGTGCAGAGAGCGTAGGCCGAATGGTAAGGGATCGCTGAAGAAGTGACATCGCGGTTCTATGGGCTTCAAGAAGAGTATGATGATCATGAGATCGAGCGATTGCGATCCATCTATGCACGGCTTCGAGGCGCGCTGGAAAGCTCGAGAACGCGTGAGTGGCAGCACAGTTCAAGGACTTAATGGATTCCTCCAAATTATCGATACACCCGCCTTTCCGAAAACGTATGTAAAGGGATTCTGCAAGGCTTTCCAACGATGAGGAATGATCCGGATGACCTTCTGGGCGAAGCTTCAGGGTGGCATGGGCCAGTGATACGGCCGTCTCAAGGTCCCCGATCTTCCCGCAGTGTTCATAGCGTGTCCGAAGGTAGCCCGCAAGGTTGCCTAATGACCCAGAACGAAACGGATGACCCTCCGGTCGAAGCTCCAAAGCGTCGGATTCCATTGTGACAGCTTTTTCAAGGTCCTCGATCTTCCCGAGGCACTGGAAACGTGTCCAAAGGGACAATGCGAGATTGCCCAATGACAGAGAACGATCCGGGTGGCCCTCCGGTCTAAGCTTCAGGGCAGCATAGTTCAACGCAATGGCCTCTTCCAGGTCCTCCAACCTTTTGCGATGCTCAAAGCTTGTCCGAAGGGAGTCCGCGAGGTTACCCAATGATACAGAGCGAAGTGGGTGACCATCTGGTCGAAGTTCCAGAGCGGCACGTTCTAGTGCGATAGCCTCCTCAAGGTCCTCCATCCTCCTGCGATACTGAAAACATGTCGAAAGGGAGACTGCGAGATTGATCAATGATTCATAACGAAGCGGGTGCCCTTCGGGTCGAAGCTCCATGGCGGCACGATGTAGTGCGATAGACTCTTCAAGGTCCCCCATCCTCCCGTGGCACTCAAAGCAAGTCCAAAGAGAGCTCGCGAGATCGCTCATTGAAGAAGAACGATCCGGGTGACCCTCTGGTCGAAGCTCCAGGGCTGAACGATGTAGGGAAATGGCTTCCTCAAGATCCTCCATCCTCCCGAGCTGCTCAAAGTATGTCCTAAGACTGTTCGCGAGATTGCCCAGTGATAAAGAGCGATCTGGGTGGCCCTCCGGCCGAAATATCAGAGCGGCGCGTTCCAATCCGATAGCTTCCTCAAGGTCGTCCAACCTCCCGCGATGATCAAAGCATGTCCTTAGGGAAACTGCGAGACCGATCAATGAAGACGAACGATCCGGATGGCCCTCCGGTCGAAGCTCCAGGGCTGAACGATGCAATGATATGGCTTCCTCGAGATCCTCCATCTTCCCATGATGCTCAAAGGATACCCTAAGGCAGCTCGCGAGATTACCCAATGAATAAGATCTGAGAGAGTGGCCCTCCGGTCGAAGCTCCAAGGCAACACGACTCAGACTGATAGCCTCCTCAAGGTCCTCTATCCTGCCCCGGAGCTCAAAACATGTCCTAAGCGCACCTGCGAGATTAATCAATGAGTAAGAACGATCCGGGTGACCCTCTGGTCGAAGCGTCAGGGCGGAACGATATAGGGTGATGGCCTCCTCGAGATCTTCCATCGTGCCGTGATGCTCAAAACGTGTCCTAAGGGCACCCGCGAGATTTCCCAGCGAATAAGAGCGATCCGGGTGGCCCTCCGGTCGAAGCGCCAAGGCAGAGCGGCGAAGTGCGATAGCCTCCTCGAGGTCCTCCAACTTCCCGCGGTTATCAAAGCGTGTCTCGAGAGAATTCGAGAGGTTGTCCAACGAGTCAGAACGAAGAGTGTGACCTTTCGGTCGAAGCTCCAGAACGGCACGATTCAGAGTGATAGCCTCTTCAAGATCCTCCATCCTCGCGCGGTGTTCAAAGCATGCTGTAAGGCAATTTTCCAGATTGCCCAACGATGCAGAACGAAACGGATGGCCCTCCGGTCGAAGCTCCAAGGCGGATCGGTTCAGAGCGATGGCCTCTTCAAGTTCCTTCAACCTCCCACTATGCTCAAAGCATATTTTAAGAGAGTACGCGAGATTTTCCAACGTGTCGGAACGACGCGGGTGACCCTCCGGTCGAAACTCCAGGACGGCACGGCTCAGGGTGATGGCCTCATCGAGGTCCTCCATCCTCTCGCGGTGCTCAAAGCAAATCCTAAGACAGTAGGCGAGATTCTCCAACGAGTCAGAACGATCCAGGTGACCCTCCGGTCGAAGATCCAGAGCACCACGGTGTAACCTTATGGCTTCCTCAAGATCCTCCAGCCTCCCGCGATTGTGAAAAGATGTCCAAAGGGATCGCGCAAGCTGGGCCAGCGAATCAGAACGAAGCGGATGACCCTGTGGTCGAAGCTCCAAGGCAGCGCGGTTCAGCAGAATTGCGTTCTCCAGATCGCCAACATCTTCCCATCGCTCGCAACGCGTGAGAAAGAAAAGAGCAAGGGTATACAATACCGACGCGCGATCAGGATGATTATGATGACAAGAGTCTAGAACGGCTTGTTGGAGAGCGATGGCAGAGTCAAGATCTTCCCGCTTCCCGGATTGTTCGAAATGGGTCCACGAAGACACGGCCTGGGAACAGAGAGCGTGGTCTAGACTACGTGCATCGGATTGATCTGAAGACATATGCGAATCAAGATAACTATTACTACTTCAAGTGTCCAAGCAAGGCGTGCGCGTCGAGTGCAAGGCGTTTCTTTCAAGTTCCTCCTGCCAGTGTGGCTATCCAGACGGGTTTGCTGGACTAGGACAGGCCTTTCATTAGTGATGTCTTATACCGATTAAGTAGGATGAACATGCCTACAATACTCCAGATACAGCAACTACGAAAGCGTTGCTCTGAGACTGGCAGAAGACATGGGAGAAGATTGTGTTACGAAGGAACGATGGGCAGAGGCGGGGTTGATCTGGTTGATGGGTGATCCTGACTTCTAGCCAGCTAGATCGGCATCGATATCACTACCCAAATAAGCTATACGTCGATCTTTTTCCACTGCTTCTCTCTTTCAGCTTCCAACTGAGTCCAACACATCCGCATCGATAGAATCACCCAATATTAATATTAATCTGACAATTATTCTCTTATTAATATCAGGGAATTGATCAACTCAAATGGGTAGTATGCGGAATTCGTATGCTAACATTATCGATAAAATTAATGCCGTCAACTGAAACCTGTTGAATATTATATTACAATACTTCCCCCTCTTGCTATTCAAGTTCTTTTCGCCATTATCGTTTCGTTTTCAGACTCTATTGGCATTGCATTCAACACCAACAACGTCAATAGCGGGGTGGGGGGTTCTACTCCTGATAACTGCACAAGCTCTATCTACAAAGTCGTGAGCCCTATATACATTCTATTCCTGTATTCGTACTTGACTCGAGAAGCTGGTGGTCACTCGCTGCTACTACGGATACAGGTACTAGGTAGTCGAACTGCTCAACCCCCATTCGCTCGCTATAACTATTGACACAGCAGATGTCGCGCATTAATATTCGTGCAAAAATCAAATAGGCCATAAATAGGAAAACGAAAGACAATTGCCGCATCTGTATAAACTTTATACGCACATTGCAAGTGAAAATCCGCCGACTATTCCTCCGACCCAATGAGTTTCGTACGGAAAAGTAATACAAGTTTCCTTGGCATATATAATACCTAGTTTATACCTGATACATAGATGTATGTATATGCGGACAGAAAATACAGGGTCAGGTCCAGCTTTCGGAGAGTATAAAATAGAACGATGAAAATGAGTACAGTACGAAATGCATGTGTGGTTTCCTGAGTCCAATCATGAGCTACATTTCGGTTTGTATGTATGTGATTTCGGCACCGCGCGGGTTGGGTATAATCGAAGAGCGCCTGCATATAGGTAGAAGGACAGATAGATGGATTGTCATTCGTCGTGTGCTGTGTTGTGTATTTGTATGCAGTTGAGACGTAAACGTGAATCTCCTTATTTCCTTCGTCCGAGTAGCGAAACTGTCTGGCTTCCTCCGTTTCACTAATCCCCACCATTATTATTTGAAAGCAAGGACATGACCTCCCTTACCCCCCTCCCATCCTTTTCGAACCGCCCGCATCCCACCGCGGCAAGCCACCGCATTCGCGCTTCGGCGCGATGACATAGAACGGACCCGCCTGCGCCCATACATTTTCCGCCCGGACAGAGACTGTAGCCAAAACTGGCAGTAGGAGCGAGAAGCGGAGGCAAAGCCGGACTAGTTGAAGTCGGAGTCAGAAGTGGGGAGCTGGAAGTCGAGGTGGGGAGAGAAGAGAGAGAAGGAAGGGCAGAGAAACCCCGTTTTCCGGGATCTGACTTGAGAGACGGCGCAGACTGGGACTTGAATTGAGATTGCGGGGCCGACCCGAGCCCTAATCCCCCCAATCCCGGCCCTAATCCCGGCAGGGAAGCAGGAAAGCCACCATTAGTCCCCGAAGACGACGCAAATTCACCACCAACACCAGTACCACTCCCGAAAGGCAAACTCGCCGGATCGGGTATACAACCCATTCCTCCAGTTCCACTTAACCAACTCGGTCTTAAGGATGGCAATAATGGTTGAAGTGTAGATGGGTCAGCCGCGAATGCGAATATTCGCACGCGTTGAGAGGCGGAAAGCGAAGGTGCGAGAAGCGCAAGGATGCATTGTTGAAGCTCAATTGGGAGGGAGCGGAAGGGGAAGGTATTGGTTATAAGATTCTGTGAGGAAGAAGGGGCGCATTGTTGAGCATCCGAGGGATCCTGCCGACTAGAGGAGTTAGGTATCGGTATATGCGCCGTTTCTCCGTTGACAGGTTGTGCCTGTCGCTTAGCCGAACAAAACAGTAGCGACCTCGCATACGTAAGTAACGCAAGAGCCTCTTCATGTACTCTGCTTCTCAATAACTCGTTCCTCACGAGCATACTCTTCAAATCTTTCTCGCATGCTGTCCACTTCGCTCTAGCTTCTTCTACGCTTTCTTCCTGTGCTTCCTCTGCCACTTCCTCTCCGTCTTCCTCGCCAGAACCTCGAGGAGCAGCGTTCGCATACACCTCCAGCTTCTGCAGGGTAAAGTTCGTCGTGCGGAGCTGAGCTACCAAGTTCCGCATTGCCCGAGCCCCCAAAGCATTGGCGTTGCATTTCAACGTCTCTATTGCGTGAGAGCGCGAAGAGGCAAAGAACTCTGAAAGCGTTGGCGAGGAGCGTCGGGTGAGTCCAATTGCGGTGATTTGTAATTCTCGTAGAGAAGAGGAATCGAGGTACGAGAGGAACGGGACGAAGAACGTATCTGACAGATGCTGATTCGAGGCTATAGATAGTAGTTCCAACCTGGAACTGTTGATTGCCCCACTCAATTTGATAGCAGTTTCCCTGTCTCCCTAATTGCACTGATATCAGTATTTGTGTGGCGTTAACTCTGATATGGGCATACCTGGAAGGCGTTCTGAAGAGTAATCAAAGTCAGTGGGAAAAATGCATCGCAAAATGATAGAGGTTACTCACATTCTGCAGGAACAATTCTTTCAAGTTCTCGTTACCCTCCAGGTACTTCGCAATGGCCTCAAGACCCGTATTGCCAATTCCATTCGAGTTCAAGCTGATCTCCCCAATACGGTATCGTCTCCCTTCTTTAGAACAAAGGAATCTAAAGAGCTCCTGGGCACCATCATCTCCAAGAGCGTTATGCCCAAGGATGAGTTTGGTAACCGTCTTGCGGACCTGGATTGCTGATATGACTTCTTGTGCACCTGCGCCGTGCCGTCAGTGCACTGTGCATATGAGTTCTATGACGCACTAGTAGCACTCACCTGAGATAGACCTCAGACCCTTGTCGTGCATATCTATATGCGCACGAGCGGCGAGTGATACGCGCGGGGCGGACGTCCGGCGAACATGAGTGATTGTCCTGCCGTTGGTCGACAGAGTGGAAGGGGACGAGATTGTCCTCCGAAATTCTCTCGTCGTCGGCGTCGGAATCATTGGGGAGGTAGCAATGGTGGCAGAAGACATGACGGATCAAGAGAGAGAAAGGGGAATGAAAGAGGGAGTAGGAGTATCTAATCGTTTAAGGAGGTATTTAAGGCTGTGTTGAGCATCCACGCCGAAGCAATTCGTCAACTCAATTCATGAATATTCAGAGTTATAACTTGTCACGATTTGGTCACACTTCCTTAAACGTCCTCATTTACGTTAAAATGACTAAGAAACACACACACGAGACGACTTCTCTCCACCTCAGCTTATTCTCTTTCCCACTGCTCCATATCCGACTGCGAGGCTCGGCAGCTAGCAAACGGACCAGAGTTCCAGAGGAACTCTGACTCGACGACTGCGCATCATGTGTGTTTGTTGATGACGGCGACGAGACAGAGGGTGAGACGACGGGCACGCTCGGCACACATTTATCTCCTCGTTTTCGTTTTCTGGAATGCGATCGCGGCTGAACAACTCGGCGGACGACTGGCGGCACCTCCACAGTTACGCCGGATTCCCATCGTTCTCCTGCTAAATTGATCATTCAGTTCAGATATTTCACTCCTTATCAAAACCTTCGTAAGGACAAAGAAGCTGAACCCGCGATTGCAGATCAGATAAAAAGAATTCAAAAGATGTTGTTCCGTCCTTTCATCTACCATCTTGACGTACAAAACACTCACCTAGGTCGTTATCAGATAAAGATAATCCGTCCCTCAAATTCCTCGACATAATCTTTGCGTAAAAATCTGTGCGGTTCGAAAACGTAAATGATGGTGTCCGTCTGTTCACTCGATTCCCCGATCCCGATGCAGCGACCGAATTCTCCGATAGACTGAGAAGGATGAAAATGAGTGGGACAACGAGAGAAGAGACTCGGAGGGGAAGGAGGTTCATCCTTGTTGGACGCCTTTGTGAACGACGACTCGAAGACCTGCCAGTACTCGAGAGGCTTTTTTATATGACCAGAACACGCGGATACGGCAACGCATCGACAAAATCAATAGAGTGGCGTGGATCTTATAAAGCCCCCCGGCCGGGCCACGAGGAACAAGGTTTCAATCTTGTTTCTTTACAACAGGCTTCTATTCTTGCATGTAACGGTTCTCCTCTTGGTAAATCACACACTTCACATGATACTTAGATCAGCACCTCTTCTCAATCGAGATTCTTCATCCATCATTTTGTTCTAATCTCTTCGTCATGGATACCGTGATTAGCACTCAGGCCAATTTCGCTAGAAGTTCAGAGAAACGCGTCTCTCAAACATTTTAGCACATGCTAAGTTGCTGTTGGAGTGCTGTTGGTCCTTTTGAGGGCAAAGTTCAGGATCAGCGGTAGCACTACAGCTTACGTAAAACGAAAACCTTGTCTCACCGTTTCAAACTCCCAGTGGACTAAACCAACCGACAGCATACATGGCAAGCGTTTTCCGATGTCATCTACCAGCAACAAAGGGAGTCTCTTATCATATATGTTCCATTCATCTCAAGATTTGCCTATCTCAAATACCATGTATACAGCTGCATTCGAGGAAGAAAGGGTGTTGGAAAGGTACAACAAAGCCAAGATTCGTCCGCGACGCTGCAAGCAGTTGTTAAATAAATTTAGAGTTACGGAAAAAGGAGAAGAGTCTTCGATGTATGGTACCATGGCCACCTTGATGACTTCTATCAGTCTCGACCTGACGCGAATCAGCACCGAAAACCTGTACTGATCTTCGTCCCCAACTCTGCGAAAAGGCCAGAGTTAGTCCACAGGTCAGGCGATAGCAAACCTGCTTTGGTCGCCTTTCTTGGAAAAAGAAAGATAGCGGAATTGGTGGTTTCGCGGGGTAACCACGACATTAAAATCCCACCCACACAATCGATCGTTTGTCCTGTGGAGCTAGAGGGCAAAATGTCAGCCCAAATCCAGTGCATGCGGTACATGCTCCAAGTCTCTCGGAATAGCCCATCGTCCTCGATAGTCTACGGGACCTTTTTCAATAGAAGACTGTTCCGGCTTTTCTCCCTTGGCCTAGACCATGAGGCCGAGTGGAAAGAGGTGGAATGGGAGGACGAAGACTGCATTGACAAGCTTTACACCTGCATCGACCTCATTCGAGACAACGCTACGAAGCAGACGCCCTTAGGTATTCCAAAACTTATCTCCGACAATTCATTCAAGGTGGAGGACCACGAAATCTTCTTTTACTCTGCGGAGAGCGATGGTAGATCATTCACGCTGCTCCCGGTTTCCTCTGGGAGGGGGGAGGGTCGGAAGGGCTTTGTCGCGATCGCAGTGCCGAGCCACGCAGAGGGCGGTGACTCGAGTATGGTCCGCATCTTCAAATACGCTTGATATGAGAATATTCAGCATGGCCGTGAACGTAAATTGCTCACGAAACTTCGTGGAGTACCTGGCGTCGTGCAGATAGACGAGACACTCTCCCAAGACTCAGTCGACGTGGACCAATGGAGCGGTCGAGTTCGAAGTCTTCTAGCTTTAAAGACGATCGGCTACCCTCTTTGCTCCTGGACAACAGTTTTGGAGTTCTTGGAGGCAATGTATGACCTTCTTGAAGGTATGCAGAAGTCCGTCGCAGGTTCAATTGTGTTTGCTCACCGGTAAATTAGTGCTGCGGTACCTTGTTCAAGAAAAAGAAGTTCTTCATCGAGATATTAGTTGGGGCAATGTTCTCATACGGCCTGAACACGCACCTGATGTAAGCATCGACTTTCCCTCGCAGCCGACGAATGAGCCTATTCCGCACACGTACCGATTCATCTCGGATATATTTTCTGAGGAAAAGTGCTTTATTTACCTTTCTACATTCACCTGCAGGACCGACTTGTGGAGTAGGCGCAGAGTCAGAGTCGTGCTAACTGATTTTGATTTCGCGTCGGATCTGAAGGACAGTTCTGATTCAGAGCTGAAAGAAGCAACAGTGAGTACCAAACTCTCGGTGTCGATCTGTTCACAAATGACTCGGCTAGGGCACGCCTATGTTTATGGCAAACGACGTTCTTGTGCCTAGGGAGTCTCCGTTCTCTTTCCAGAGCTCCAAGGCACAATCCCTGTATACTGCAGTCATGGATAGCGCTATGAAATATTCAGATGACTCAGAGAGGGCTGCATGGAATGCGTTCTATTCCCATCTGACAGAACTCGAACCTATTATCCCTTCATACCCTGAGAGGGACATCTTCAGGCACGGTGCTGTCCATGACGCAGAATCCGTCTTCTACCTCTGTCTTCTGTTTTTCAACCGCATGCAACGCTCCAGTAGAGCTAATGAGCCATCCAGTATTGAAGAAGAAAGACAAATGAGAGACGGATTTGCGAAATTAACCCCAAAAGGAGTTGGCTTTGTTGCTCTATCATCGGATATCCTTCGCAGAGGTCTTCAGACAGGTTTTGATGTCGACTTCGTGGACTTATTGTCCCCGATTAACGAATATCTTAACGTTCCTTGGTACAGGGCAAAATCAACAGGCCGCGGAGAACGATACGAGTTCCATCTGCACGACTTCATGCAGAGGCTGGTCCTTAAGAAGATCCGTGAACTGCGACAAGATGGAGCTAACCCAATAGCGATTTCTGACAAGCCGCGCAAAGTTCGAATGAGGAATCAACCTGATGATGCTTATTCAAGTCATTCTAGGGGTCTGACACCAATCCTTAACGTGCGTAAATGTATATCAAACACACTGAATTGCTAATCTTCTACAGTATCTCCCAGAAACGGGAGCAGAATCAAAGCATTCCGAGGGTTCTACCAAGTCTGATGATCGAACCTAGAGCTGTACAATCAATCGCAGGTCGCCGTGTCGCAGTCGTCGTGACTATTAATTTTTTCTCTGATCTATGTTAAATATTTATAGGTCCGTAAAACTCGTCGATCTGGAGATCGTATGGTGTTCAAGGACTCGCATTTAACGCTTCTGATGTATGAGGAACGAGAGAGGCTATGGACAACAGCTGATAAGTTGAGCTAGAATACTCATCAGTGGGTAAAAATAAAGCGGATGTACTCAGAACACCGTCAAATAAACTTGTCAGCGTTCACAGCGTCTTGAACACATCAAATTGACGTGCAGTCTGACGACTTCTTTCAGTTCACGGACCCGAGAATCCTCCCAGATACACAAATACTACATAATACACTAGAGTTCTGGAGATCGTTCCTTTTTTCTCCCCGATTCCTGCGTGCTCGATTAGACCTTATACCACGCATCTTACACGTTACTCATGTAAGGGCTCGATATTCGGTATCGGTCCTACTGGTACGATCCTCGTCGGGTTTATCTACGTGTGTAGTCAGAAGACAGAAGCAGAAAACAAAGAAGTTCTAAACGAATAGCACAAGGACACGGGGGAGAGGGAGGGAGAGAAACATACATGAGGATGAGACCAGTAATAATGCGTCTTGATATGGTCGAAGTTCGTTGTGGTGCTGAACGCCGGGTTGGTCCAGTACAGCTTCCTCAACCAGCTAGACGGAGCAATACACAGTTACATAAACAACGTCAAAAGTCAACAAATCGTCTCCTCCTGAATCCAATTCTAGAGAAAGAAAAGGGGCTCACTAATGAATGTTCGGATATCCATTCCTGATCGTCCTAAAATTGCACTTGAAGTGCCCCACATACACCGGGTCAAAGCGCACGATCGTAACAAAAAGCCTTACATCGGCTTCCGTTAGCTGATCGCCAATGAGGAATTCTTTGTTCTTTTTGGCCTCGAAGGTTTTCTCGATGCGGTCGAGAGAGTCGAAAACCTGCGTCACGGCTCTTTCGTATGCTGCTTGCGTCGAAGCGAAGCCTGATTTGTAGACTCCGTCTATAAAAAGATGAGGCAACGCATATAGTCAGGTTGGGTGACTCCGAAACTCAAGAGCAGCTTACTGTTAATCCCATCATAAACCCACTCATTCAGTTCGTCAATCTCCTTCCTCAACCCCTCCGGATAAATATCCACCTTCCTCTTCTGTTTATCCTCAATCAGATCGTTAAATGCAGCATTGAAAATCCTAATAATCTCGCTGCTCTCATTGTTGACGATCGTCTGGTGTTTCTTGTCCCAAAGGACGGGGACGGTGAAGCGGCCGGAGTAGTTGGGATCGGCTTTGAGGTAGAGGTCTTTGATGTGTTCGGCATGGTTGATGGAGTCGACGCCTGCCGCGGGGAAGGGATCAACGTTCGCGAATGGCCAGCCGTGCTCGCCCATTCTCGGGGAGACAGCGGTGAATGCTACGGGCATGGAAGAGAATATGTTACTCCAGAACGAGTAGTACTGGGAGTGGAGACTTACGGATTATTTTTTCAAGCCCTTTCAGTTTACGAGTGATCAACGTCCTACACGCCCATGCTACAAATAATGAGCACAATTAATCCTCAGTAACCCCTTTGAAACTTAGAACTAAAAACTCACGACACGCATACGACACGTAAAGATGATACCTATCTGCAGGACCAAACAGTAATAGTGAAAACACACATCATCGTCAGTTTAACGGATTTCCGGACGCTTCACACACTTCATGCACGGACGTACCCTTCTCCGGCTCGAACTTGCCATCCTTCTCAATCCAATTCCTGAAACTCGACGGTTTGCGCTTAAACGTCCCATCTCCCTCGCTCTGCATGCGCGAGATGTCAGTTTGGTGGCCAACGTCCCGCGATGCTGCCTGAGATGACATCTTCAGCTCTTCTTCCTGCTCGCCAGCGTCGAATTGAGACTGAGATTCTTCCTCCGCAGAGGAAGCGGATGTGCTCGCAAAGAGCTTACTCGCACTACGTGGAAGGAGAAACACGATGGGCAGTCGACCGATCCGCGAACGGGGTTTATAATGTTTCTCGGGACCTGAATACGGTGGGGACCTGTGGTTATTAGTAATGAAGCTCCTAACTCCGTATCTGTATCTGATTCTTCGACAAGCCTTGAGTGGATGAATAAGGTCAAGAAGCAT
Organism: Phlebopus portentosus; assembly: GCA_037892935.1. Classification (NCBI taxonomy): domain Eukaryota; kingdom Fungi; phylum Basidiomycota; class Agaricomycetes; order Boletales; family Boletinellaceae; genus Phlebopus; species Phlebopus portentosus. The sequence continues at coordinate 1,018,128 of JAYXKI010000007.1, forward strand.
ACACACATCAATTGGATCCTCGTGACTTCATCGACTCACACTCCCCTGTCGATCTCCGATTCAACCTCCGCACCAAGTCTGTTCCCACCTTCTAAATCTAGCATCTCGTTCCCTTTTTGACACGGATATCTGACAAACTCAATTAATTCAGACCAACTGAGATCCGACTCGCAGGAATTATGTTATGTTGCAGTAAGGACATCAGAATAAGTTACAAAGCATAGGTATCGTAGAAAAGGAGAAGGTCGGAAGAGAGGTAGAGAATAGTATTATTATACTGTACATGGCCATCATTATCACAATTATACATCTGTTTGGATTGATTGATTGTTAACAACTCAGAAGCCCAAGACAAGTGCAGCGCGAAGAATAAGCATAAGGTTGTATGTGAGAGGAGAAAGCCAAATATTGGTATGGAATAAAGAATGCAATTCTAAACAGACCAAATCTGAAAGGTAACCCAAATCAAGTGTACGACGAGGGGTGGTGATGAAGACGGTAATGGTAACGGAGGTAGTCATCATAAGCGCCAATCATATGAACAGGAGATTCGTCAAGAAGAGTGATTATGAATCGCTTGTTTGCGAGGAGCGGACAGTATGCGAAGGAAGAAGATAACGTTCGTAAGAGGTCAAGTCGGAGGGACTGTTCTGTATGAGGGGGAAATATACACAGGCTACTTGCCTGGTCGACGTTTTACGGGAAGTAGAGCCGTGCTAAAAGTACAAGATACGTAAGCGTGTATGTCGTTTCGGGTACGAACAAATGGAGGCAGAAAGAGGTACAAGGGGAACGAGACAGTAATAAACAGCGATTCCTTGGATTTAAAGTCCCCAAAATCGACGCAAGGAAGAGTTGAGGTCGAGGCTCGTTTGAAATTTGTAAGAGTCTGTATATATCCATCAGGTCCTTGCTGAAAAGTGACCATGTAGCCATGCCGACAATAAGTATTACTTGCAATGCGTTGAGGGCGTCTGTTAACTCACCATTCAGCCGGAAAGATCTCAGATACTTATCGAGTCGCATTGCTTGATCATTTTTTCAATGTCCTGCATTTCGACCATGGATTTCCGCCTTGGCGATGTATCGTCCCCATCCTGAATTTCTTCCTCGTTCTCCACGGACAGTTGCCCTTTTCCCTCCTTCATGACACTGTTGACAAGGTCTGATGGTGCAGGAAATGAATGGTTTCGTTTTTTCAGTCCAGGCGATTCTTCCGCTGGGACGTCAGAGCGAGGCGGGGAACCTATAGAACTTTCCAGAGGTCGACAATCAATGTTCAAATGTATCTTGACGGACTCCTCCACTCGAAATTTAGAGCGCAGCAGTTTCCTGCGCTGAAGTCGTTCTTCTACTTTCTTTCGCCAAAGCTCTGGAGATATCGGGAATTCTCGTTCCGGATTGCGCTCGCATTCGCAAGATGCTGTATGTCGTTTAAATTCCGCCTGCGAATCGTCGCGCTGAGCTCCAAATGGCATTAATTCAGTGAGGGGAAGCTTAAAGCCATACGGAGTACTTGTCCTTGTGGATTTTGCAACAGACCGGAACGTCCCAAGAGGGGGAGGAGCGGGGTGGATATCGTGCTTCTCTTTACGTCCTCTCTTGGACGAATTAGAAGATGCACGAGAGCATACTGATGTAACAGAAGAGACAGGATGAGTTTGATGGGTATTGGCCTGACACTCGCTTGTAGCAGAGCCAGCCGAAGTGGGTGGCGTGAGTCGACTGAGCGCCGAAGGCCCAAATGCATGTATGAGGAGAGCCTCCGGAGATAAGCTCGGTCGATTTTTACGGGCGGACGTAGAAGTATCCGTTGACGATGCAGAGGAGGAGAATGAATCGCAAGAGGGGAGCACCGGTCTTGCTGGGGAGGGTCGGCCCGCACACGCTACTTCGAATTTCACAAACTCCCGCGTAGACGACAAGTTGAGCGGCGGTAGCAGTGACAAAGACATACACTCCTAAACAGTCTCGGGCGGATTTGGCTCTCACCGCCTGTAGTAGGAAGGTCCGTTAAGGTGTCTTCAGATATTATTCATGAGAATCAAACGCCAGCGATCCTGAGAACATACTCGACTCACAAGAACGACCTCTGACCTCCAAACACGTTCGCGCTATCCACAGAATCAGGTTTAAATATGGCCTAAGGGATATTGGAAATACATACGACGCGGTGTCTGCGTCGCCGCAGACTCAAGTCTACGATGCCACCCGGAACGTGTCCCCTATAGTCGGATCTTGTTAGTGCGACAACTAGCAAATTTCCGGGACAATTTGGAATCAGAGACTTGTCCAGAAGACATATTGAAAATCCCCTCACCGATTGGACTGAGTGATTTTGAAATAATCGGCGAACGGGCAGCGACTCCGTAGTCGCTCGTCCCTAGGATGACTGTCCTGGGTTACTATGCGATCCTTAAACGGAAGTCCGAGACTTATAAGACTACAGAAGAGAAACGAGCAGACGTTGTGTTTAACGTTGAGAGTGATTCAGAGTGTTGCGATGAGGGGGAAAGACATGGAAGAAAGAGAGGGAGTTCGCCACGACAGGCGGAAGGACTGGATTAAGGCTAAGGGGGATGACCTGAAGGATCTGGAATATCCGGTATCTATTCATTAGATGTTGTTAACTTCCTAATCCAGACCAGGTTATCTCGAGCCGATATGCCGATTAGGAAGTTGCCGCATTGGGCAGTCGGACAACTCACCATTACTCACTCCTCCTTTCTCCCTGCCTGTGTCGCACCAGCACGCACACAACGTCTCGGCTAGGCGCGATTGTTTTGCCTTCCTACACTCAGATATGTGGGACAATTATCATGATGATTTCGTTTCCGCGCTTGTGAGCCTAACTCTTGTTGACTTGAATGATTGCTGCATGTCTGCAAACACTCAACCAAGCATTTATTGTATGTCATGGAATATCCCCTTTCTGAACCCCATTTTTCCATATGACCAACCATGAGGTCGTGGAGAAACTCTCCCAGATTCTCATGTTATGGAGCCCGCGCCTCTTTGCCTTCCCAGCCTCGGCGACGTCATCCTGCCCTACAATAAGGAAGGAAAAGTGCTCTATCCAAAGAGCGCTCGCATGAGAATTTTAGTCAAACCTGTAGTATTTGACCCCTTACGCAAAGCTGGAGCGTTTTGGGGTGCTTTGTTCATGTGCTCGTCGTAATGAATTTATAATTATCGTTATATGTCACTGCATCTGTCAAGACGCCGATCAAAAAAGTAACTTCGCGACCACGACCACGGACCAAGAAAAGAACAAAATACTCCGTGATAACTTACAGTAAGTGATGTGGACCAACGAGATAAAGATCGGCGTTACTGCGCTTGGCTTGGAATATCTAATCGCCGATTCGCGATTTTAAATCGTAAATCATGAACAGATTTCCCAGTTTTTATGCAATTTGCCCTGGATTTCATTCGACTCCAGTACCGTTTAGATATTTCATTAAGATGAGGATATCATGCAACAAATTCGTCGGATACCCGTAACCAATATTAATGGTTGTGTGTGCGTTAATATTGTATGTTTGCAAATAGTGCCGATGGTCGGTGTCCTTTCTCTGAGGGCTGAATGTTGAAATGCTAAACGGCATACGATTTCACAGGTGAAGGTTAATTTATTGCCAATGACAATCAGAGAGTGCATGGTCTCTGAGGTGGGGAAAGATGCCGGATGATCCAGAACTTCCTCTTTGAGGTCGTGAGAAAGTTACTCCTAATTCGAATACATAGTGGACTCACAACGCCTCAGGCCACACAGCGTTGAAGTTTCTCGCAAACAGCCATCAACGACCTCGACGCAATTACAGCCGACGGCCGACTGGCACTATACCCATCAACTATTCTATGAGCTGAACTTGACTTCATTCGCCTTCCGCAGGAATGGCCACAAAAGAGGAACAGGAAACTCTACGTCTGCTGGTCCAGTACGTCTCACGCGCGTTCTACGAGCCCAAATTCGTCATCATCATGGACCAGCTCGCACGGCATCCTGTGTGAGTAGTCATTCTCGTACAAGTATTCTGCTTGTACTTGCTTTAGAGCACTCTGAAATGCTACAGGTACGTGTTTGTAGCTTGAAGGACGATGATCTGGCCGGGAGGATTGGCCTCCAGGCCAAAGAGCTCAACAAGCTCATGGCAGTCTTGTTGAATGATCGGCTTGTCCAAGTGTACGTCGCCTAGGTGGCTGGGTAGTGAAACTACGTGGCTTACTAGGCGGCTCTTGTTTAGACACAGACAAAACGAGCTTAAAGAAGGCGCCCAGCGGTCGATCGGGAAGCAGTACTATTTCATCGACTACCGGCACTTCTGCAACGTCGTGAAGTGGCGTGTGGCAGAGATGCGACGTCTCATCGACTCAACGCTCCGCAACGTGCGTTTAGTACCCTCCACCCTTTCGCGGCTGTTATCTAACCTTGAATCTAGGAGCTCGATAATAAGGGCTACATCTGCCCAAATTGCAAAGCGACTTTCCAACCTCTCGAAGTGGATAGACTCATGGACTATGCGAGGGGTGCATTTCTCTGCGATCAATGCACCACCTCGCCAGGGGGACCACACGAGCTCGTACCAAACGAAGACGAAGAATCCGTGCGAGGGAGTAAAGACCGTATGGAGCGCTTCAACTACCAAACCAAGTTCATCCGCGAGGGACTACGAAAGAGCGAACAAATGACCCTCCCGGCGTTCGACGTGGCGATATGGGTCAAGAATAACGTCGTGGATCCTGAGAGGCAGAAACAAGCTGCGAATGGTGGACTGAAGATCGCTGGAGCGGATGGGAAGAAGGAGGATGCGGGTATCAGTGTGATGATGTCTGTGGACAAGGACGAAGCGACTCGAAGGCGTGAGAGGGAGGCGGAAGCGGACGCGAAGAGGCAGCAGAACATCATGCCGTCGTGGCATTTGAAGAGTACGATTTCGAATGATCTCACCGCTTTGGGTGTGCAAGCGGCACATCAACAGACGAATGGGAAGTTGACTGGAAATGAAGCTATCCTTTCGAGTCTTGGAAAGGGCGCGACTTCTAATGGCGACGTCCTTCGTGGTCTAGGAAAGATCAAGTCTTCGCAGCCGAAGGCCGAGCCTACTCAGGCCAGTCCTGTTGAAGATGTCAAGCCGGTTATAGACCACAATGCAGACTGTAAGCAGAGTTCATTCCTTCCCATACCCTCAAGTAAGACGAAATTAAATAATACTGAATAAATGACAGTCTATGAGCAATACTACGCCTCTCTTGAAGCAGCCTCCCAAGCCCAATCCGCCTCTCAAATGCCGCAAATGCCTTCTTTCTCAGCGGACTTCCCGGAGTTCGAGCAAGAAGAACAAAAACCCAACATCGACACGCTCAACAACTCTTCCTCCTCCTCCCAATCGCTCTTCGCAACGGGGCACCAACGAAAACGCTCACGATCGATCGACGAGGACAGCGATCGCGGCAATAAAGCTATGCGTTCCATCTTAGGGACGCCGGTGTTTTCGCAGAACGCGAGTATCAGTGGGATGTCGAGCACCGTCAACAGCCCTGCCCCGTTTTCGCCCTCTTATTCCGAAACCGGAACGATCCCGCCTCCGTCTATTATGGACGGAGATACTAGTGCTGAATTGGGGACGGACGGGAACACTAGTAGTGGACGGATCTTCGAGGATGAACCTACCGTTATGGGTAAGCCATTCTTTCTTTGCCGACCGACAAACTACTGGTTTACGGAGACTGATGTGTAACTCTTTTCCTCCCGCTGCAGTCGGAGGCCAGCCGATGCCATTCTCGCAAGTGACGCAGGAAATCGCAGATGAGAAGATGACTCCGGAAGAATATACGGCGTGGTACGAGCTGCTTATGGCACAGCAATAACAGTCCTCCTATATATCCCCTGTCGCCTGACCCAACAATTTTGACCCACTTTTGACGCACGCTCTCATCTTTTCCTCCAAAAAAATGTATTCTTGTTAGTTGGCCTTCCTTGTTCAATTATTGTTTTATTCCGGGGCCTTCTCACATCATGTAGATTATTATCAATACAATATTCATTTAGTAAAGAATACATGTATTACATCGCGAATGAAGAGTCGGTGCGGCTATTCATCAGTATTGCTCTTCCATATATGCTCAAGAGCACTATCCACCAACGAATCTCTCCACCTGCTCCCCTGCTTCCCACCGCTTACCCAAATATCAGAATCGCCCTCCTCATCCATACCAGAATATCTGCACTTCGTTACGTTCTTTTGTCGATCATCGTCTCCAAGCAGGTCATCAATATTATTATCACTATCAGCCCTGGGACATCGTCGCTGCACCACGATACTCGGTACAACACTGTAGCTTTGAATCCTCCTTGTCCGAATAAGATGCGCGATTGCCTGATCGAGTGCTCGGGAAAACGCGAAGGGTGGATATGTGAGATACATGAGGAGGTTCCGAGCGCCGAAGGGAGAGAGAACGTAGCCGTGTGTGCATTTGGGCTTGTGCGAGGGATGGAGGGCCGATGAGGGCGTGATGGGAGGGTTCGTTGATTCGTTCGACCAGCAGTGGCCTTCGGACATAGGACATAGGACAACAGCATCCAAATCACAGCCAGTGAGAAGGTGGTCTTTGCATATGTTCGTTTGTAAGGAAACGTACCGAGCATGACGATATCCCAATACCTAGGAAGGTCCCTCCACATCCTCGCAACTCGCTTCTTCAAGTCCCACTCAACATCAACATCATCTTCAAACACGACGCTCACTCCTTCCCGCCCGTCCCAGGAATCTCGTGTAATATGAGCTGTACGCCTTACGATCTCGGCCATAAGTTCGACATGGGAATACCAGCACGCGATCATCCCCCTTGACAGTCTCATATGGAACGGGATGGACGAGACATTCGCGTATGTCGGGATGGTGTTGTCTCCCGTGGCACAGACTAGTTGGTCAATACTTGTGTGTCTAAATCTTAGAGCACCGTAGCTATGACTCTCCGCTCCCAGAGATTCTAGACGAACATCTTCAAGAGTATCAGGCCAAGAGAACGCCGTCGTTGTCAATGGCACAGATGATGCTGAGTCCGTACGTTGATTCGCTACCGAGTGCATTATAACATCAACGAGACTGTCTTCCTTGTCTAGAGCATCGAAATAGACCCAGTCAAGATCGAGAGAGTCTTTCAACAAGTCCATGATTCTTCTCCTGTCCGTTCTCCTAGCAAGAGAAACAACGTAAATCGAGGTGGCTATACCCAATGTTCTTGCATATTCTGCATCCTTTGATGAATCAAGGGAATATGAACTGAAAGCATGCAACGTAGATCTAGAGCAGACTTCGGAAAAAAGGGCATTTTGGAACGGCATTAGACAGACACGAGATCTGACCAGGCTTCGAGGCATCAGCAACACGGCAAATACAAGAAGCAGGACAACAGCGAAAAGCAGAGCCAGTAGAGCAGCAAGAACTCTTGAAGTCAACATCGTCGAATTTGAAGTAATAAGAAGGAATGGCATATCCAAGAGCAGAGAGATGGTGATGGAGAGAGATGACGAACCAAGATAGAGCCCGACGCCCTCAGCTAAAAACATCAACAGGTGCCAAACAACGACAAACGCGGATCCAAACGCCAAGTACCAGACTCAAAATTTAGCGTCAGTTCCCTGCAAATTCGACCGAGCTGTCTTTCGGACCCGCGGTTTGTTGTTTAACTAAAAGCTCTCAAAATACAAGTACATTTCAAGTAAATTATGTAGAATTAAGCCTTAAAGAGTCTCAATAGGTGGCAGAGGACCAAGAGGAATAATACGATTTGGATTGAGCTGATATGACCCGTAAGTTGATATCTCGGTTCGGAAAAACGAACTGCTTACGGTCTTCATGGAATAATATCCTGCCTTGATGTGTACAAAGTTCGTCGTCGAGTTGAAAGCAGGATTATTCCAATATAGCTGCCTTAACCATCTAATGAACATGTCGTACATTAGCATGAGAACTACTCATAAGGAATTGCGCTCACTTATGGATGTTTGGATATCCGCTTCGAATTGTGCGGAAGTTGCACTTGAATTGACCATGATACGCAACGTCAAAGCGTACGATGGTAACATAGAGTCGAACGTCTGCTTCAGTCAGCTGATTGCCAACAAGGTGGTCTTTTCCTTCCAAGATTTTCTCGACGCGATCCAGAGACTCAAAGACTAGTTTCACAGCCTTCTCGTACGCTTCTTGCGACCCCGCAAAGCCTGACTTATAGACTCCGTCTACGTAAATCCGCATCAGCCAGCCACTTCAATGCATACACATGGACGTGGATAAGCTCACTGTTGAGTCCGTCATAGACCCATTCGTTGATGCCATCGATTTCCGTACGCAGCCTCTCTGGATAAATGTCAATGGCGGCTTTTTCAGGTGGCAAGAATTCGTTGAAGGCCGTATTGAGAATACGAATGATTTCCGAAGATTCGTTGTTTACGATCGTGTTCAATTTTTTATCCCAGAGAACGGGAACGGTGTATCTAGACGGTGTGAGAGAAATACTGCTAGAGTTAAGAACAAAGACCTACCTGTCCTTGTAGTCGGGATTTGCTTTGAGGTATATATCCTTGATATGATCAGCATTGTTCAGCGTATCCTTCTCAGCTCCGGGGAACGGATCAATATTAGCAAACGGCCAGCCATCCTCATCCATGCGTGGAGCGGTGATTGTCGCCGCTAAAGAGAAAGATAATTCAGCGAGAGAATGAGAAAGCGCAGAATAACGTTTTCTTACAGACGATATCTTCGAGTCCTTTCAATTTACGGACGATTAGAGTCCTGTTAGCCCAGGCTACGACACGATCTAGAAGTCTGGTCGACTATATTTCACAAAATAAGCCACATACGACAGATATAAGCCGCATAGATATGATAGCGTCCTGAATACATGAGTAAGCTTTGTGCGAAAAGCAAAAGCAGTTTCGCATACCTGGCTCCGGTTCAAACTTGCCTCCCTTTTCAATCGTATCACGGAACGAAGAGACTTGTCGCTTAAAAGAGCCATCTTTCTCCCTCGGAAGGTTGTTGAAGTCGGCCTGGTCACCTTCGCCTTGAGCGCTAGACATATTGATGACCCAAGGTCACAAGCTGAGGTCGTGTAGGAGCAAGCTGGATTGTTCAAGCTGAATACATGAACCCGCCGGAAGTTACATTTATAGTTGTGAACTTGAGTAATCGGAAGCACTAATGACGAAATGCGTTATTCATCATATTACATAACTCGCTCATACCGACTCGGAAGCATTACGAACCTCATCGTCTTCATCTGCTCGCGGGGACGGGATATCGGTTAATACGCATTGTCGTATAGAAATATCCGTAACCTTCCTGACATGTTTCAAGACCATTTTCCGAGCTGTGAAGTCGTAACCTAAGTACTGGCGTTTACCTTTGGTTCAAGAGCGCATATCAGTCTTAGATTGCGTATCAGATGCGTTGATGCTAGAGGTGGAGAATGGGATACTTCTGCGTGCAGTCTACACCATTAACTAAGTTTAATAAGGAAATACTACCTGCTTGTTTAGACTAGGAGGAGCGTGCGACCATGACGAAAAAGGCGAGAGAATGAGTAAGATTAAAACAATAAGTTAAATAAGTCCATAGAAAATGAGGCGCAATCGGAGGAAATCGAACAGAAGACGGGGACGTCCCCGTCGCTAGGAGGATAATGAATGAAGAGAGAAGAAAGAAAAAAGGGGAAGGTCATGCACCGACTCTAGAGAACTCTAGCAACCGCTGGAGATCGAAGGTCCTTGGAAGCTAGGTTCCTATACGCGGTAGGCACCAGTAGCGCTCATTTGCACCGCAGGCTCTTGAGTGCTGGCCTTCGCTATTAGACTTCCCGGCCAGAAGACGGCATAAATGGTGATGGCACAGGCCAATGGGAGTACATCGAGAGTATAGAAATAGTCTGAAGACAGACGGTAATTCATCAGCGATGTACGAGGAGTTGAATTTAACATGTGAACATACTCTCGTGGGTCGCAAGCTCGCCATCGTTGCCTTGATCGAGCTCGGCCAATCTGTAAATGGTCTGAATCTATGACGACAGAAAAGGCATCAGAATCAAGACATGTCCAAGGTATTAAAACGCGACTCACCACGATAGCCAGCGACGATGCATACAAGACGTATATGAGAAGCCATGGGAAGTTATATCTTTCAAACCATAGCGGGCGAGTGAACAAGGAGGGTGATGAAAGTACGGTAAATAAGAGCCGAAACGATGACGCCGGCTAAAGAGAAGAAACGGCCAGTACTTTGACTGTCAGGTATCGCCCGAAGGCCGGCACCAGCATCCTGTATCTAGATTAATAAACGAACTTTCATTCGCAGTTTTATGAAAAGCTTACTTGGAGAACAAATGCGGCGAAAGTAGACGCTGTTAAGCCCCAAAACACCAGCTCAGCTGGGGAGAGGCTGTATCGATCCCGGCCAGTTGCAAAGGTGTCTAGAACCCTCTTGTAGACAAAACAGCTGAAAATGAGGTAGCCGGCAGCTGGTGCGACGAAAAAGATTTGACTTAGATAGTTGAGAGCTAAGGTATCCGGGGAATCCTTGACCATGTAGTACCGTAACGAAAAACCAGTAGCGAGGACTATAAAATGATGATAACTTATAAGCCTTCTGGACATCTTTCCTTGTTCAAATGTGGTACTTACGACCAGCGGATGTAGGTGCGAGCCAACCCCAATAGCTCTTTCTTCGCCATATACGATAGCCTATGATATTGAGTATGATACCGTAGGCTGCTGCCGCTGCAATAGCAAGGTCCTTATCAGGAATGTAATCTGTATAGGCAAGATATGAGCTAAGACGAGGGACGTCGGGAGACATACGGAAGGTCTCCAAAGGCCAATTGTGCATCGTCGAGTCTAGTGGTGCAGGCATGAGTTTTATGTATCGCGGAAGAAAGTGCCTTGGCTGAAATATCATGATGGTTATTCTGACTTTGACTTATCTCTTTGGGAAGTCGAATATAAGGGACAGAGACCGGTACTTGGTTGGATGCAGCGGCATTTCTGCCTGTGTCTTTTATACATGAAGGAGACCCAAGATCTTGCGCCATGAGTAAAAGCTCTTAGAAGCATCCGGCGTAAAGTTTACTAAAAATCACGCTTCCAGGCTTTATCACTTGCTGCGCACACACACATTCGCAGGGTGGCGGGGCTCCGTCGATGAAGCGATCTTGCATAGGTTGCGCAGTCAATAGCAGTCGATCACAACGAGGACAATCGACTCGCCAACAAGGTCCATTGGAAAAAAAAGTCAAACGTCGATTGTGCTAGCGTAAGCGTGGCCACGGGATGAAAATGGCCCGCAAGAAGCCTGAGCGGTAAACAACTTGACTCAGAATAAATACAATACAAAGCACCAAGTTAAAGAACAAAATGAATAAAATAAAATAAAATGAATGGTCTCTCACTTACCAGGTACCGAAAATATTCCAGTGAGTCTCTTCATGACTTTTTCATACAGGTGGGTACGTTAAGTCTTCGGCACCCCTGCTTTAGGGAGGAGGATTTGCATGCTTTATGTGGTATCATAAGTGTCGGATAGCACCTGGCCAACTTCCTCATATCGGCAAAGGTGAGGGATCACCTCGTTTCGCAGTCGTTTGTTTCCCGAGAAGGCATGCAAATCACCTTCCATAAACAGGGGGTGCCGAACACTTAATGTACCCACCTGTAAACTATGAACATGAACAGAGTGGTAGATCTGAGACAATTAAAGGAGGCTTCTTTTCCTTTTCGGAGCAGTAAATCCTTGTGGCGCATAGCCTCCGATCACGTTGCTGTTCTCCCATTTTAGTGCCTCCTCCCATTCCTTTAAACCGGGCTAAGCATATTGGTCGTAGACGTAGACATTGGACCAGAAGCGGTAAGTGATACTTAACCTCGGAATATTGCTGGTCAATCCAGTTCAATCAAGATAAAGAAGTTAACGATGGATGCACGGACTATCAACGGGAATCGTCATTCTCGAATCAGCGCAAACATAAAGGTTCGGGTGAACGATTAAGAGAAGGGATTTGTTGATGACAACCTCCCGCCGTTCCACACCTTTGACGTCCCAGTCAGTCTGATGACTCTGCGAGCATACAATTTCACCCGTTTCGGGAGCCGTACTTCCATGTAAAATGAACGAGAATGGGCTGAAACATAGGTGGCGGGGCGGAGAGCCAGACGCTCGATTGACAGCACAGCGTAGTCAGTCTCGATAGCCCTAAATTCATCAATCCGTATGGATCCTATAATCTTCATTGAATCTTTTGGTTAATCGTGAAGGAACGAAGTTCTCTCCTCGAGGAACGTGAGATGCACAAGCAAAAAAAAGTCTGTGGTAGCCTCTGAAAAGAAAACAGCATTTTCGACTGACGAGAATACGAAGAGAATCATTTGGCTGAACGAATATCTGCTATTTGCTGGAGATGGTCTTGCATGCAGACGTTTTATCAAGTACCAAGCAATTTGTCGAGGCATCTTTCATACCGTAACTTCTCCGAACATCTTCGTCTATGCGTCGCACTCCCCTGGCCTCAGCGCGCACCACTCCGGCTGAAGAGGGATAGCGCGAACACCTCTCTGTACCATACGATAGCGCATCTCGTGCAAACGAGACAGTGCCTCTGTAACGTTCAGTCCGCCATCAGCAACCGTACCGCCTGTCCAGAATACCTCTGCAGATGCTGCCGCACGCGGCCAGACAATGCTATCGATGTTCTGCGGGCCGCTCTGTTCGGTCCAGAGAAGTTGCTGACCTGCAAAGGAGGTGTAAGAAGAATTAGTGAGCCTTGTAAAATTTTCGCCCGAAGTGACGGGATTGACGGACCACCAAGCACAAGGGCCTGCTGCTCCGCTGTCAGGTTAGCAAATGGATCGAACGAATATGCCTGTCGTTTCATGCCGAGTAAAGGATAAAAGCGATCATCGCGATAAACTCAGCAGAAGCTATTTCGAGGAACCTGAACCACGGACCTTCTGCCACGTCTTAAAGGGGTCACACCAGCTGTTCCTGTGGGCGACTGCGAATTCAGACTAGAAAGCCAGAAGTCCACAAGTCCAGGAAACTGACCCGTTGATATCGTCGCCCAGCCATTCGCCGGCGCCACAGTCCTGCGAAGAGAAGTGATTTATTTCAGTTGCGTCCATGATTTCGTGCCACGAGTTGGGAAGTCAAGACGAACAAGATAGAAGTAATCCGAAGGGCCATGCACGAGACGGAATCCCTTTGAAGCGACGTCCGCAGCGTGCTGCGAAGATATCCATACCCTAGTTGCAAAGGTACCTTAAAATGTCATTAAACCCAACATCGTCTGAAGGAACTTACATGACAACCGTTTCGTTTGATAATGTAACGTTGTGCTCCAGCACCATTTCTTTTCAGAGTCCAGTCAAATTAAGTATCCAGCGTTACTTGACAATCAAGGAAGGTAGAAACTTACCTTCCCAAACGACCGGTGTCTTCCCAGCGTCAATAAGTGCTCCGTGTGTTGCTTGAGTGAAGTTACTCAAAGCCTGCTCAATAGTCATTCCAGTAGCGTTCAAAGTCATCTGCGTCTCCGGATCTGAATCAAAGCATGGTATGTTAATCTCATCACCGCCAGTGCTCAACAGTGAAGACGGCATTATGGACGCCACAGCAGAGAACAGAGACGCAGTGAAGTTCGTGGTGGCTGACGATGTGATTCGCAATTGTCCTGATGGAGGCTCTACGATGATGGTTAGTCATCAATGGCAGAAGATATGTGACACACCTCCGGCGAAGGATGACCAGGGAGACGCGTGGAAGCAAGCGATATGTTCCGGGTGAGACTCGCCGATAGCGGCAGAGTGACCCGGCGAATCAATTTCCTTTAAATCCATAATAAAGAACCGAGGAATTCAGATAAAAAGGCAAGACATACCACCAAGATATCAATCCCTCTCTACACCGAGAGAATGAAAATCAGTTTTCTTAGATCAAAAGCAGATTCTTCGGATTTGCAGCTCACCTCTCCAGCATATTGCACGATATCCTGAATGTCACTGAGTGTGTAGATTGAGGAATTCGAATACGCTCCCGCTGAAGACAACTCCAGGAATCCGGGAACCTGAATCGGGAAGCTTTGGCTATCCGTAACGTGCCAATGGAAAGTATTGATCTAGAGTCGTGCATAGTGAGTCAGATATTGATCTGGTCGTAGATTTCAACTTGACCGACCTTGACCCAGCTCATTGCATCTAGTGTCCGCTTAATATCGGACGCAGGAAAGCTGTGAAGGCATTAATCTGCATTCCTTGAGGCTCATGGTATGAACGCACAAGTTTCGGGCAGTATCCAGCATGAATCCGCGGTGCGGCTGTTTTGCGAATTCATTGCGCCAAACGTGTCCGGAAGATCAATTTTCACTCACGAAAGCAGGAGCATCCTCAATAACCATCGGCACGTTCACTGTGTACGTCACGCCATCAAAGTCATACCACAGTTGACTGAACGTCGTCAACCCTCTGAACAATCCCAATGAGGTATTAGCCGAAAGAGTCGCGGCCGAACCATCGGACGGGATCATCAGAGTATAACTCTCGTCGCGTTCTGATAAAGGCTTTTGTGCTTCCGTCGCAATATTTGATATCGATCCGGGACCAGATGAGTTCGCACCGTTTAACGAAAGTTCCAAAGAATCCAGTTCATCAGCGGTTTGAATGGCCGAAGCATCGGACGATCCTCTTCCCACCACAAGTCTGCCTAGCTTGTCACTTTGGATCAGAGCTTGCATGCGCATGATGGCGGACGTGATGTCCGAAGCGTTACTTGGGTCGAATGTCGGAGTGACGGTGAAGTTTGGTGAGAGGCGGAGTGCTTGCGTTCCGGATGTCATTGAACGAGGACGTGGCCATATCGCGTATGCGTCCAGAGCAAGTAACAGGACGAGGCAGACGCAGGATACGGATAATGCTCCCATACTAGCTATCGAGGTCGTGGTCGTCCTGGCTGAATGTGATGGTACGAAGGCTCAACAGAGGCTATCGCTGGACTGGCATCTTATATATTCTGCACGAAAAGAAGATCGACATAAATCCATGTGACATACGTAGCATACGATACCGCGGAGTTGATATGCTTCGTGTATGTCCTCCAGGCGCAATAGAAGCCGCGTTTTGCCAGGTGCCCGGCTCCGTGACCGTGTCTAATTTTGGATCGAAGCCAGCGAACGTTCTCCCGTCGAGGCAAGCGGGCCGCTATTAGTCAAGGGAAATGTGACTGCGCAGAGAGCGACGAATAGCGAGGAAAAACGATTGATTGACAGAGGTCAACGTTGGCATATTGCTCAGCTGGGACAATACCCCATCCATGAGTCGTGCGAGACAGCCAGTGATAACATCTAACAAATTGAGCTGATCAAAGTTGATTGCAAGCAGGTGGTATGCCGCAGGAAGATTCTGAAGAAACACGGTATTAACGAATAACGAAAGGAGCCAAACAAATGTGACGCCTGACGCGGTCACGTGCTTGATACACTACTCGTCCGACGAGATCGAATCTCATTTTTTATCTGATAAGATAAGCCTAGACTCTAGACTTACTTAGGTATGCACCCCATCGATCGCGTGTTCGCGTGATGTGGTACTTAGTGGGATTAATCTGTTTTGTCGCAGTGCCGAAAAGGATACGCAAGTCAGTGCCGCACGATACGCGTCGCGACGGCTTATTTATACTTGCTGCATCTGACACTCGGCACCGGCATAGCAGGCAGCATTGGGCGAGGAACTGTCTTCCTGATTAAAGTGGATACACTAGGATGAATGCCGGGCGCTGGAAAGTGCTGCGACCGCGACCTTAGACAATACAACATTATAGACTCCGTGGAGCCGCGCTTGCGTCACTCCGACAGCCGTACTAGCTCGTACAGGTATGCCCTCGAATGCTATAAAACCAGCACTAGTCTCCAGGTACTTATCTGTACACAAAACTAGTGCACAGGCTCTTCTAAGACAACAAAACATCACTACTACTACCACCCTACCACTATGCAAGCACCTTCCAACCCACCCTCCACGGACGGATGGAAGAACCCATCCTCCGTGGACGAATGGATTCAATGGATGAAGCCACCCTCCCTAGACGAAATGATGAAAGCCGACGAGTACTTCTCTCAGCACCTACTTCCACCCGATCCGGCCTTGGAGAGCGCGCTGGAGAATAGCAAGCAAAGCGGGTTACCGATGATTGCTGTTAGCCCCGTTCAGGGAAAGTTTCTGATGTTGCTCCTGAAAAGTATTGGAGCGAAGAGGGTGCTTGAAGTCGGTTTGCTCGGAGGGTGAGTTTTCGGACATCGGTCGGGAAATTCGAAAGAGTCAGGCTTTCTTTTTGTCTTGATGCTGATTGTGGCTTTTTTGGCAGATATTCGACGATTTGGCTCGCGAGAGGTATACCCGATGACGGAAAAGTCGTCACACTCGAATTGAACGAGGAATTCGCTCAGGTATGTGATTTGTATTCATAAAGTCCCCGCAGCCGACATGAGCAAACCTTTGCACATATAGGTTGCGAAACAGAATATAGCTAACGCCGGCCTCTCGTCCAAAGTCGAGATCAAACTCGGGGCGGCGGCAGATACACTGAAGTCTCTCGACACCTCCGAACCATTTGACTTCGTGTTCATTGATGCGGACCTCGAGAGTACCGCAACCTACTTTGCCGAAGCTAAGAGGCTCGTCAGGAAGGGTGGGGTCATCGTATGTCTTCCTTCTTGCCTACCCTGAAAAAGGCTTAAAACTCACCCCGAAACCTCATCCTCCAGATCATCGATAACGTCAACCTACTGTCCAGAGTCTCCTCGCTCCCGGCTGACACGGATGATTCCATGGTCAAAGCGATACGAAAGCTTCTTGAAGATATCAAGGACGATGGTGGTAAGGAAGTGGATACGACTGTGCTGGGACTCACGGGTGTGAAGGGCTTTGATGGCATGCTGTACGCTGTTAAGCTTTAAAGCATATATCACGTACGCACATAGGCTCGAATGAGAGTCGGTGGGTCGATTGGTTTGAAGATTGAGACTTGAGGCGCTAGTTTGAATGATGCGAGCCTATTGTATTGTGCTTTGTGAAACTGTCAATACAAGATACATAGTTAAATTCATGTCCTGTGGTGCATACTACTACTGATTTCTTATCAGCGTTTACTCGTGTGCATGTAAAGAATCAAAAAACAAGAAGAGAATGAGAAATGAAAACGTTGTATACTTATATAAGTACGTAATACATTTCCGCCACGCTCAGACATAGTACGATGACAAGATCTAGAGAAGAAAAGACCTAAAAAGGCTTGAGGACGAGAAAATCGGAAATATGAAAATGAGGGATAACTTCTCAGGAGCAGAATCGAGGGTCCAAAACGAAAAAAAAGCAAAGGTAGTCCTAATTTATTTGAACGACTGGAGAAGATATATAGTGCAAGACTCGGAGCAGGGATGGTCGAGTATATGTATGCGGATGCCTGCATCGTGAAACATCGTGCACAAGGTCGACCCATCGCTCAGTCAAAACGTCCAGCTCTTCCCCATATGGATCTCCATCCTTCCAGTCCGTACATGAGGTGACCATAGACGGCCTCAGCAAGGAAAGGACCATCACGATCGAGTAACTGCCACATTGTACCGATCACACTTCGGAAGCCTCAAAGCTATATAGCTGCAGTAAGATGGAGTGATTCATCCAGCGCACTCGTACGATGTTGTCCCGCAGTATGATAAGCTGAAAGAAATACGAACTCTGCATTCGGAATAGGGACAGAGTGTCATGCGCGATGTCTGGCAATGTCAGGTCCTTCCAGGAAGTTTAAGTGAGGAACCAAAGTGCTCTTCCGCAAGAATTTCATGGCACAAGAAATGCATCCATTCCGCCTCCCTAAGTGCCCTGATCACCATATCAGAAGATGCCCACATTCCCAGAAATTGCTTATCAATCCGTCGAATCCTATTTACGGAGTGTCTTTCTCTATCCGCCGGCGCAAGGCATCGCTGGCGAAGAACATCTTCACGTATCCGTCGTGGACATCATATCAGGCAAGGACGAGCGATATGAGGGTCAGAATGTATGACGAGATGTAGTCTTCCAAAAGGCACTTCGCGGTGCGACAGTCCAGTCGTCTTTGTGCGACCCGGAGCCTGCAAAGTGGAAAAGGAAGTAAAGAGTACAGCAGCAGGGAACCACCAGATGTGTGATCCTTCTGTGATCCCGATTTCCTTCGAGGCGACTCTGTCCTGGTGGGATCTTCAATCAGCTGGTGGTGATGAGTGTCCAATACCGTAGCCATGTCTAATGTTGGATAGAAGTGAGCAAAGATTCTCCCATCCCATCAAGAAAAGTAGGCCACTAGTCAAGGGAAATGGAATCATGCAGAGACAAGTACTTAGCAAGAAAAAGCAATTGATGGAGGTCAACATTCACATATTCTTAACAGGCCTTGGTTGACCAGGGCAGTACCCCATTCTGCAATGTATTGACACCCGGGGGTAACATGTAACAAGGTGGAATAATCGAAGCTGATGGCAAGCAGATGATACTCCAGAAAGCTTGTATATGTGCTTCGAACCGGAATAAGCCAGACACTGAAGAAATTTGAGAGCTTCGGAGTCAAAATAGGGGCGAATGAACAAACAAAATGTGGTGTGGGATTTTTGCTGAAGCGATCACGTGATTGAGAGTAAAGCCGAACTTCATCTTTTATCTGATAACTCACTTAACTAGGTATGCAGCCCTCAATATTTGATGTTCATACAATATGTTGCGGGATGCCGGATTAGGGTGCTGAATCACTGCCGCACAACGCGCGTCGCGGCAGTTAGTGGAGTTTATTTATACTTGCCGACACTCGGCACCGCTATAGCAATGCAGCTATTGGGGGGAGGAGCTATCTTCTTGATTAAAGTGGGTACACTAAGATGAGCGCTGCATGCTGGAAGGTGCTGCGATCTGCTGCGACCTTGGTCGAAACGCGATGTTATAGACTCCGTGAGGCTGCGCTTGTGTTACTCCGGCAGCCGTACAGGCATGTCCTCGAATGCTATAAAGCCAGCGCAAGAACCAGGTACGTCTCTGTGCACAGAACTAGTGCACGGACTTCTTCTAAGACAACAAAACACCACTAATACTATCACTCTACTACCATGCAAGCACCTTCCAACCCACTCTTCACGGACGAATGGAGGAAAGCCGACGAGTACTTCTCTCAGTACCTCCTTCCAACCGACCGGGCTTTGGAGAGCGCACTGGAGAATAGCAAGCAAAATGGGTTGCCGACGATTGCTGTTAGCCCTGTACAAGGAAAGTTTCTGATGTCGCTTCTGAAAAGTATCAAAGCGAAGAGGGTGCTTGAGGTCGGCTTACTCGGAGGGTGAGTCTCGTTCCTTTACTTTCCTGTTTTAGTTGAGGCTAAATTTCTCTTGATACTGATTGTGATTATTCTGGCAGGTATTCGACGATTTGGCTCGCTAGGGGCTTGCCTGATGACGGGAAAGTTGTCACGCTCGAGGTGAACGAGAAATTCGCTCAGGTACGTGATAGATGGCCATTCACATAAACTCCAAATCGATCAGCCTGACTCGTATTTTCTATCAATCAATCCTACCTGTATACACGCATGCAGGTAGCGCGACAGAACATAGCCAACGCCGACCTCTTGTCCAAAGTCGAGATCAAAGTCGGGGCGGCAGCGGATACACTGAAGTCTCTCAAATCCTCCGAACCATTCGACTTCGCGTTCATCGATGCGGACGAGGAGGGTAACCCAACTTACTTCGCAGAAGCAAAGAGGCTCGTCAGGAAGGGCGGGGTCATAGTAAGTCTTCCTTTCTTGCCTTGCATCCCTAAAAATCTCATCCCGAAATCTCATCCCGCAGATTGTCGATAATGTCAACCTTCGGTCCAGAGTCTCCTCGCTCCCGGCTGACACGGATGACTCCGGTGTCAAAGCGATACGAAAGCTTCTGGAAGATATAAAGGACGATGGCGGTAAGGAAGTGGATGCGACAGTGCTGGGACTCGCTGGTACGAAGGGCTTCGACGGGATGCTGTACGCTGTTAAGCTTTAGGGTGCAGGTTCGAGCTTAGAGGTGCTGAAGATTTGACTCAAGGCTGTAGTGGTTTTGAGAGTTCTACCACGTAGAGTCTGTTGTACTAATATTTTGTGAATCGTCAGCCCCGGATACGTATTTAGATTCAGTATCTTGAGGTACATGCGATACGATATTGAATATGAATTTGAGACTTGCAGTGGAGATTGCACTATGTATATATATAACTATTCGTAATGCGACTCTACCACACATCAGCATGCGATGTCAAGATTTCATAAAAGTGTAGAGCTAATTAATGGGCCGTGGCTGCTTCCATTAGAATCCCAGGCGGAAGAAAAGGGGGAAAAAGGCGAATGTAGTTCCTGACTTAATTTGTACATACTTTCAACGAGGAGGTTACGTGGTACAAGACTCGAAAGGAACGTGGTCATATATATGTATGCGGATGTCTGCCTAGTGAGATATTCAAGCACCTATGTGCACAAGGTTGACCCATCGCTCAGTCATAACCTCCCGTTCTTCCCCATTTCGACCTTCATCCTTCCATTCCCTCAGGCTCAAAGCCGCTTCACGAACAGCCGCTACAGCTCCCTTGAATCTCATCTCTCCTTCTTCCAGCCCGTACATGAGATGACCATAGACGAATTTAGCAAGGAAAGGACCGTCACGATCGAGCAACTGCCGCATTGTACCAACCACACTTCGGAAGCCGCAAAACTGCGTAGCTGCAGTAAGACTGAGTGATTCGTCCAGCGCGCTTGTAGGGCCTTGTTCCGCGGTATGACAAGCTGAAAGAAATGCAAACTCTGCATTTGGAAGGTGGGCACGGGCGATGTCTAGCAATGTCAGGTTCCCTCCAGGAAGCTTGAGCGAAGACTCAAAGGGGTCCTCCGCCAGAATTCCATGGCACACAAAGTGCAACCCATTCCGCCTTCTGAAGTGCCCTCAGAATAATATTAGGAGTTGCTCGTCTGTCCAAAAATTGCTTGTCAATCCGTCGAATCCTACTTATCGAGTGCCTTTCTCTATTCGCTGACGGAAGTTTAGTATCGCCAGAGCATCCTTCCGTCCTCGCCGCGGGCGCCAGACCGCGCATTGATAAGCGACGAGAGGGTCGGAGTATAGGATGAGATATAGTCATCCAAAAGAGATACTTCGTATTACCGTGGGAATCCTTATATGGGCCAGCGGCATGGAAAGGAAAGGCAGTGAGTATCGAAGTAGACACCACCAGATGCGCGACCCTTCTGTAATCTCGATTTCTTTCAGCTTCTGTATAACCTTCCAAACAACCCCGTCCCATAGCACCTTCATTACTCGTCGAAGGATCTCGTCGTACTCGCCGGAACCTATCCCGGATTCTCGGTGTCTACGTATCAACTCTCTGTGTAGCTCGACAGAGTCGCTATAAAACTCTGGATCCGGCGAAATACATACACATGGCTCATCCTTGCTCGGCAGAACGATGAGCGCATCAGATCGATACTTGGAGAGATTGAGCATAATGACAGGCCTTTCTGAAGCTGCTTGCTGTAGAACATCAAAGGGTGCGGAACGAAGGAAGCCCTCAAAACCAAGGATTCGTCGTATCTCATTAATAATTGCTTCCTGCTCTTCGGATAATCGTCGCATTTTCACAAACATCTGGTCAGCCGGATTCCGTCCTTGAGATGTACCGTATGCAAGACTGCCACATTCGTCCGTTTCTGAGCCAGACATACGTGACCCGGACGACGCAATGAGAGCCTCTAAGCGACGGCTGCATCCTTCAAATCGCTCCGCGAGTGCTTTGTCGACCTCTGCAAGCTGGTCAAGTGGAGTTCTCAATCCGCGAATCTGTGACCAAAGCAAAGCTCTCCCTTGCTCGAGAAATCTCGACGGCCTGAAAGAAATCGCCCTTGTCAATGGCAGTCGAAGCCGCGTCCAACGCAAGAGCTTGAAAGCGAGTATCACTGGAAAGAAACTGATGTTGTGAGGACAGAGTAGGTCTGATGGTTAGGACTCGCTGAAGAAGAGATACAGCGGTTCTATAGGCTTCAAGATGCGTATAGTGAACATGAGAATGTGCAATTGCAATCCATCTGTGCACAGATTCAAGGCGAGACGAAAAGCTCGAAAACGGGTGAGCAGCAGCGCAGTTCAAAGACTCAATATAGATTCCTCTAAGTCATCAATAGACCCTTCTTTCTGGAAACGAAGATAAAGGCATTCGGCAAGGCCTGTCAGCGACGCGGAACGGAGTGGGTGGCCTTCCAGTTGAAGCGCTAGGGCGGCACGGGCTAGTGTTACGGCTTTTCCAAGGTCCTCAAAGCTCCCACGGAGGTCAAAGTACGCCTTAAGGAAGATCGCCAGATTGCACAACGATATTGAACGGTGAATGTAACCTTCCCGTCGAAGCTCCAGGGAGGCACGTTCCAGTGCGATGGCCTCTTCGAGATCCTCCATCCGTCCACAGCGCTCAAAGCATTTCCATAGAGAGATATCCAGATTTCCCAACGATGAAGAACGAAGCGGATGACCCTCCGGTCGAAGCTCCAGGGCGGCACGTTCCAGCGTTACAGCCTCCTCGAAGTCCACCATCCTCCCGCACAGACCGAAGCGCGTCCAAAGCGAGATCGCCAGATTGCTCAACGATATAGAATGGTATGGGTGACCGTCCGGCTGGAGCGCTAGGGCGGCACGGTCGAGTGCGATAGCTTCCTCAAGGTCATCCATCCTCCCTCGATGCTCAAAGTATGTCTTGAGATTGATCGCCAGATTGCACAATGATGAAGAACGGTGAGGGTGACCCTCCGGGTCGAAGCTCCAGGGCGGCACGGTCTAGTGCGATGGCCTCCTCAAGGTGCTCCATCCCTCCACGGACCACGGTGTTCAAAGCATATCCGAAGGGAGTTCGCTAGATTGCCCAACGATACAGAACGGTCCGTGTGACCGTCTGTTCGAAGCTCCAGCGCGGCACGGTGTAATGTGATGGCCTCGTCAAGGTCTTCCATCCTCCCGGGGCGCTCGAAGGATGTCGTAAGGTAGATCGCCTGGTTGCACAACGATGAAAATTGGTACGGGTGACCTTCCGGTTGAAGCTCCAGTACCTCTCGGCTTAACATGGTTGACGTTTCCAAGTCGTCAACATCTCCCCATTGCTCTGTATCGAGGAGTGAAGGAAACAAGCGAGGTCGTACAATGTCGACCACCCACCTTCCATCTTTCAAAAGTGAAGTCAGATACGTGTAAGGTCAATCTATGTACCGTATGGATGTCCATCCTCCCCTTATTCGACTTTTCCCCATTCACCCGGCACGTCCGATCACCCTAGCAGCTGGGCCAGTCACCGCTAAATCCGAGAGATTCAATCATGCAGTAAAGTACTGTGTTCCTGCCCCTTACGCTCAGTGACCCCGTAACGCTCAGTTTTACAATCTCTCACTCAATTCTCATCCAAAATTCATGAAAATTTGTATGTAGATAGCGCAGCATTATGGCTATGTTTGTACAAAATTTGGAGCAAAAATGTTCAGTGCAAGCTGAGTTATAGTGTACGCATTCTGAACAGATACTTGATTTGGGTGATTTGAGTGAATCAAAACCATTCTCACGGTATGTGCATCATCTATAAATTTTTCCTGTGAATCAATTAAGCTGAAACTTGGTATAAATGTGGTTGAAGGTGTCTGAAAGCTATATGCAAAATTTCAGCAGCTAATGTTATATGTGAGGAATACTAGAGCATGTCGGAAATTGCTCAGATTTTTATCATGTAATCATACAGAAAATAAGGTGCAGCAGCCTCTTGAAATTTTTACACAATTTTCCAAAAAGCAATCTTCAAACTTTTTGCACATTCCAAAATATAAGTACAATATGGAGTGATTCCTGAAATTTCATGCTGAGAGACTCAAGGAAAAAATTAATATTACAATAGAGAGTATAAGGCCAAAAAACTTCGGAATTGGCTATTCTTCAGGTGTTATTTTATCTCTTTCCATCAGATTTCTAAGTGAAAAGGTGGTACAACTTTCCTGTTGCTAAGGAGATGCCAAGAAGATGCCAAGAAAGACAAAAAAGCGTCAGAAAAGGATGAATCGAGCTAACTTCTCACCTGCTTTTCTCCCACCATCTCTGCTTCTTCTTCATAGCTTCTGTGCTTCTCATGTCCCTTGTCCCTGCTTCTATCTCTTCTAAGTCTGGCAAGCTAGATCCTCCAGATGATGAGGGTCAGGTCCAGAAGGCTGTTTCTGCAGTCTTGGCTTCAGGGTTTAATCCAAAAAGTCAACGCTTTTATCTTTCAATCTCACAAGCTGCTCTTCAATTTGGAGTCTCACGCTTCATGGTTTCCAGACGCCTTCGAGGTATTCAGGATCGTCGAACTGCTCATCAGCATCAGCAGAATTTGTCTCCTTCTCAGGAGGCAATTCTTGCAGATTGGGCAAAATCAATCGCACGTCGCTCCATTTCATTGACTTCTGATACCTTTTGCAAGAAGGCAGAGTTGATTATAGGATCTCCTCTAGGCGAAACATGGTTCAGGAAGTATTTAAAGCGCAATCCAGATGTTAAACTACTCTGGACAGTGCCTCTTGAATCATGTCGTGCGCAGGCACTCAACTGCTCTACTGTTAAAGGCTATTTTGATCTTCTATCTGGAATTATTGGAAAGTACAACATCTCTCCATCTAACATATACAACATGGATGAGAAGGGCATTCAACTTGGTATTGGAGGTCGAGCTCGTGTTCTAGTTGACAGAAATCAGAAGACGGTTAGGATGATTCAGGATGGCAACAAGGAGCTTGTAACTATCATTGAATGTGTCTGTGCAGACAGATCAGCACTTCAGCCTCTTTTTATCATGAAGGGAATGCGGACCAGCCTCTCATGGGCATCAGATAATCCAATCCAAGCAGGGTACGTAAAATAACATTATAATATATACAGACATCTATTAAAACTAGTCTAGTATTGCGTCTTCTCCAAATGGATGGACAGACACTGAGCTGGGTTCTTTGTGGCTCGAAAAAAATTTTGAGCCTCAGAGTTCAGCAAAGATGATGGAAAAGGACACCATCAGGCTGCTTATCTTGGATGGACATAACTCCCACTGTAGTCTTGTATTTCTGGGGTTGGCGGAGAGGTTCAAGATATTTATTCTGTGTCTGCCTCCTCATACGACACATGAATTGCAGCCTTGCGATGTTGGTGTATTTGGACCTCTCAGCACGCACTACAAAGTAGAAGTGTCAGGCATGGCAAAGAATCATGTCGCTGTCTCAAAACAGAATGTTGTTTCCATCTACAGCTATGCTCGAGCAAAGGCTTTCACCTTCAAAACAATCCAGATGTCATTTCGCAAATGTGGCATTTACCCACTTAATCCTGATGCAATTCCTGATATTGCCTTCCAACCTGCACTGGTAATGACTACGCAGTCTGCCCAGCCCATCCCATCAGAAACACCACAGTTTATAAATGCAGTTTTTACAGCCCCAGGTATGCTCTATATCTCCGTGTTTTACCTATGCTAAAGTTATTCAAGATATAGCAATCAATGACATGGTTGATGCAGTTGAACAACTGGACAGCACTGCAAATCATGTTCTTAATGAAATCATGGTGACTAGGCAGTCTGGCAAATTTTCTCTACACTTACCGGACATGCCTTTATCCCTTCCCTTCACTGCTACGAAGGTTGAGTTGCGCAAACGGATTACATTGCTCGAGAGGCTCCTACAGCAGGCATTAGAACAAATTGCTGCAGATCATGCACAGAAGATCCTAATGGATGATGAAAATGGTCAGCTTCGCACGCAGCTGTTTCAGAAGAAGAAAGATAAGGATGGTACACGGGCACATACAGTGAGTGCCCGTCTACTTACCCATGAAGACTCGGACCTATGGAACCAGATCTATCAGCACAAAAAGACGTTTAAAGCTTTATACGAAGAGCTAGAACTGAAGGCAGTGGAGTTCAGAAAGAGGCGAGAAGAGAAGGAAAAGAAAGAGAAAGAAGCAAAGAAGAAGATGGAAAAGGATGCAAAGATTACACGAAAGGAAGTGGAGGCAGCAGAAAAAGCTGCAAAGAAGGTGTCCGAAGCAGCAGAGAGGACAGCCAGAAAGGAGGCGGATGCACGCGAGAGGGCTGCAAGAAGGGACGCAGAAGCAGAAGAGAAATCAGCAAAGAAGGCAGCAGAAAGGGTGGCGAGAACTGCCAGGCAGGAGGCAGAGGTAGTAGCAAAGGCTGCAAAAAGAGAATGTGCACGCACCAGCTAATAGGATCACTATTCAAGCTTCACCAGTCTAGCGTCAGCGTCAGCCTCGTCCTCATCCTGCATACCATGAAGTATTAGCAGATTCACATACGTCAAATCAGAATCTACAGATGCACGTACCTGTAGTTGACCCACAGCTCCTGACTCTCGGAGAGAAACGCAATCGATCTGTCACTGATGAACATGCACAGAAGGATGACCATATTATGAAGTGCTGCCGAATGAGCACTGAACCAGATCATGACTGATCCAGTGCAATCATTATCTTCCCTGTAAGCAGCTTTATGAAGATCTGCATACTATCAGAAAGAGAGACTGAAGACGCACTGTAGATTCCCATTGATCATAGTTTAATGGTGCTTGATTGTAGAACGACTCTGAGTATGATGAGAGTCTCATATGCCGATACAGATATGGAACTAAAAGTGATCATTGAGAGAGGGCCACATATCAGCATGTTGGAATGTAGGAAACTGGATACACCCAGCTGTTTGATGATGAGCGACTGCAACTGGAGAGAAGAGGATCAAAGCACGATTAGTCCAATCAAGATACCATAAACAACTGCACATAATCGGATATTCCTTCTGAATATTATAGTCCGATATGATATCTCCTTATCCATAAGCCAGGAAACGCGTCAGTTGAGTGAAGTACTAGAAAAGATCATTGCTACGCACCATTCCTTGTCCTGGATCTTATTCTTCACCGTCTCGCTCTAGTCAGACAAAATTGTGGGTGTCTCACCACGGAGTTGTCCATAAACGCAGTCTATGATGAGCCATAGATGGCTTTCAGATGTTAAAATGGTACTTTTGCAACCGTCTTCGAGTTGCTTTCCAGCAAAGATGAGGGTGAACGGGTGAAAGGAGACGACGTGAGAGCTATCAAGATGTGCCAAAGCTCCTTTCCCACGACCGAGCGTTTCCGGGTCAGACGCATGAGCAGTCAATTTTTGATACTCCCATCTCATAAATTCAATAAAATATTCTACTTGGCCTTTTTTGTTTGAATAAACCACAGAATATATTCCAAAGATGTGTACCTATTGTAATGACAACATTTTGTGGCGAAAAGCATGAATCAAAATTTTGTGGAAGGAAAAAAAGCTTAGACTGAGCGTTTCGGGCAGAAACACAGTAACATAGTATGACTAAACTGCCTCCGCTGATGGATCGGAAGGAAAGGGCTGGAAAGATTGGAAAAGAAAAGGAAGAAGATGAAAGAAGCGAGAATCCCGATCAGAACGTGATCTGACCGCTGATCTACATATGTCCGTCCTGAGCAGGACTGAGAAGGGAAGTCGAAGTGACGTTCACGAGTTGTTGTGTGCAAGGAATGGGTAGAGGTAGAGAGAAGAGCTGGGAAAGGGGAAACGAGAGAGCCAAACAAATCATACATACATACGTATGTATCTGTACCTAAAGGCTGCGAGTTGTGATTACTATAAACTCAAATGCAATATGCGGTGCAACGCAGAGGAAAAGGGTAATCTGTACGTTGATGGAATCATTGTGTCGGATAGGTACGCATGTATAACGAATTTTGGTAGAGGGATACAAAATGACAGAATCGGACCAGCATCCGCATCTGTGCGTGTGAATATCGAAGAGACAGAAGGAAAGATGTTCGCACCACATAGAGATTTCTTGCGGGTCGAGCTAAAGAGACCAGCTGAATTTCTGTTTCCGTTCCATACCGGACCAGTCCAGTCCACTCAGACGTTCTTTGGGGTTTTCTTTTTGTCGTCATGACATTGCACATACGCTTCTAAGCCTCGGCGAGTTGCAGTAAGTCTGAAAGAGGCGAGGAGATAAAGCGTGTTGGGGGATCGCTGGAAATGAAAGAAGGAATACACGGGCGAATCGGCGTTTAGGACGACAAAATGGGCTGATTCTTTACTGCCGGTACTGTGCTTGATCAAGTGTTGCAGATCAGGATGAGCAGGGACGTAGGATATCATGGAATGGATGCATGGAGGGATCGACGTGATGCAAACGAGACGAGTGGCAAATCAAATCATTTGGGGTCTAGGTTGGCCCAGCTAGGTGTAAGCGAGGAGCCGCCGGTGGGGGTCAGAAGAGTCTAGACTCGGGTATGGGCGCTGGTCTGGTCATCGTCACTGCTGGTGGTGGACGCGACGAGAGCGGTAGATGAAAGAGGACGAAGGCCGAAAAGACCTGAGACGAACAATGGATGGTTAACCCCGCAGGAGATGGTGAGACGGGATGGGAATAAGAGAGGACCGCTGATCACCAGTTTCATCGAACTGGACCCAGGCACAGACACAGACAGATCGACTTTATTCCTATTTATTTATTCCTTTTAGGGGAGCCGCCTTTTTTCACTCTCACTCGTTCTCGTTCTCTCTCTCCCTCCTTCCACGTCGCTCGTCCTATCCACAGGACACACACACTCCCTTGTACTCACGTTCCTTACCCTTCGTCTATAGAGCCACCGCACCGCACCGCACCGCACGCACACCCTTCTACAATTCACTCCTCAGCACACGCTCGTTTTCCACGTATCAGGCTATTCTGGACTGCCGACTGCGGACTATTGCCAGCTCACTGACGACCATCATCCATCAATACCTATCTATCCGTCTATACCATCCATCTATCATTCGCTTGTCCCCTCTACGGCGCTTTGTTTTGCGCTCGGTTTCCCTGGTATCCAGGAAGCGCTCTTGCAACGATAATACGGTTATTCTCGACTTGCTTTAGATTTAAAGGCTAATCAGAATCGCGATCATGTTCACACCACCTCCCTCGCCCCTGCCCGTCCCGCGCATCATCGTCACAGACGAATCCGAGTCGGAATCAGGATCAGGATCAGATTCGAGGTTAAGAATAGAGGAGGAGGGAAAGAGGAACAAGAAGGATAAAAACTCATCAGAACTGGACTCAGCTTCGCCTTTCTACATCTTCCCATCTTCCCAGCCTGGCGAGAAAAGCGGCTCATCGGGAAGAGAGGAACAGCAGCAGACGAAGATGAAGGTGCAGGTAGCACCAACTCAAGCACAAGCACACGCGGAAGCCATTATTAGAGATTACGAGCGAAAAAAGCGCACGGCGCGACGAACACGATGGGCGGTCCTCCTTGTCCCAGCCGTTCTCGTCCTCGTTGCTCTCACTTCTCGACGCGTATTGACACCGTTTGGCGCGCCGGATGAGCTGGAGGAGGCGTTGGGCCGAGGCATTGACGTGAACGCGTTAGATGGGATGAAAGTAGGAGACGATGCGTCGTTGTTGGTGCCTTCTAGGTCGGAGGTAAGAACAGATTCGGTGGTTGCGTCATTACAGGGAGACAGCGAGCGACACGGGCAGACATATCGGATACACCACATTCAGAATCACAAACGGCAAACCCTCTCCCTTACCGACCCTGCCGCGCCGTCCTCCTCAGTACTCATCACCCCCGACGCCTCTAACTCCGCGCTCAGCTCTGACTCCGGCTCTGTATCTCCGACAGGAACAGACTCCTCGTCCTCTCCGACAACGACTGTCCCGCAAACTGAGCAGACCATCCCACCCGTACCCGATACGTCAAATCCTCCGGCGTTACCGACGCCCTTCCCGCAGCCGTTCGACACGACCGGCGCGACGAGCAATGTCACGACCCAGACATGTGCGAACTTCTTCACGAACATGACGCAGACGCTGCCGTTTAGGTCTTGTCGGCCCTTTAGCTTGCTCGAGCAGTTCAGCTCGGAGTTCATCGAGGTCCGTATTGGGTGTTCTTCGATCTTCATTCGCCTTATCTTTTTTTATATTATTATTTCTTTCCTTCTTCCCTGGCAGTCAACGGGGCAAGGACTGATGATTCATCCCTAGCAGGCGCAAACGAATCTCACGCTCCTCAACACGCTCATCTTCGGTACATGCACGACGAGCACGCCACTGGACACCTGCACGGCGAACATGGACTGGTTCGCCTCCTCGCTCACTTCCTCCTGCTCGACCGAGGTATCGCAAAACAACCTATTGGTGGCGCAGACGCTGCTGGGTCTGCAATCCTACGCCCTCCTGCGTCAGGCGGCGTGCCTGGTGAACCAGCAATCGAACACATACTGCTACGCGTCTGCCGCGCACGACTCCTCCCCGGCCGACCTCTATTTGTACCAGTTGCCGTTGGGGATCGGGTTCCCCGTGTCGACGACGCAGCCGAGCTGTAGTACGTGCGCGAAGAGCGTCCTGGCGCTGTACGCGGACGCGCTGAGGGGTGGGAATAGCAGTGCGAGTGGACTGGAGGAGACGTATGAGCCTGCGGCGAGTCAGGCGGAGAGCGTGTGTGGGACGGGCTTTGCTGCTGTTGGGGTGGCGACGGAGGGTACCTCGGGCGCGGCGGGGAGTTGGGGGAGTTGGAGTGCGGTGGTGATGAGTGCTTGTGTGCTCGCGAGCTCGGTGTTGGTTTGGTTATAACGTCCTGCTGCTTTTCGTCTTACGACTCCGCGATGATGACTTGTACTGTCTTGACACACAAACACACGCGCGCAGCTTTTTCCCCGCCTCTACCACTTGCCCAAACAAGTAGCGGCCTCTCGGTATACTGTACTATAACCGTCCCTCCCCTCCCTGCGCGTGCTTGCACACTTCCTCACGATCCACGTCATACGCACCTTCAAGGTTCTGTTCAAAGTATGTATGTAGGAACTACTCTATACGTCGGGACTAGGACTCGGAGAGAGAGAAAAGGATTTACTTCGCTTGTGATGCTTACACCTTCCTCTCACGTTGATCAACGACTTTCATTCCCCTCTCTCCCTCCCTCGTCCTCCTGTCGAGCACCTTGGCTGGACGGACCTTTTGTTACGCACGAATGGCTGAGTTAGCGATTTTATTTTTATCATTCCTATTTTTAATTTTAATTCCATGTTTGGGCGGTTCGTTTTCTTCTTATTCACATGTGTGGACTTCATTAATATTCTTACGTATGCTTTGGTTCGGTTCTCCTCCTCTGGGCTTTCCGTCTTTCGTTTTTTTTTTTCGTGTTGGCTTCGTGTCGGACCCGTCGTTCTTTCCCTCTTTTTTATTTTTTATTTTGGGTTTCTCCGACCTTGTTGCTCTTTTTTTTCTCCCATGGTTCTGGTTTGGATTTTGGATTCTCGTCTTGTGGGCTTAAGCTAAGTAAGTAGCGTTTATCGAGTCTACGTCATTCTTTCTTTCATTCGTTTGTTCTTCTTTTCTCTCTCTTGAAATCGTATGTGTGTGTGTGTGTGTGTGTTGGCGTGGTAGAGCTGTATTTCGTACGTACGGATATAAATACAACGATTCACTTTTTTCATTCTCTTCCTTTCCCCTTACTTATGTGAGTATGGTGGGTCCAATTGCAGAAAGAGAACAGAGCACTTCAAAAAGAGAGGGAGGTGGCTCGGTCGAGTCTCGGCACGTGCAATGCACGTGGTACGCGTATCAGTTGTCCTAATCGAATAAAAAAGGACGCGTCGTGGCCGGGCCACCACTCGGGAAAACTCTCGCACTCTTTCGCTTTCGCTTTTCGCTTTTCACTTTCACTTCCACTTCCACTTTCTATCGTCCTCCCAGGAGAAGGAGAACGTTCAGCAGCTTCGTACCCTTACTCCCCAAACAAACGCCATGGTCTTCAGAATCGAGAAACAGGTAAACGAGGACGCCTCCAACTCCAAACCCAACTCCTCGGAGAACGATATGCACCTCATCTTCACGGGCCCGATGTACGAAATGCGGCCCTTTGATGACTTCGAGACGTTCAGGAAGACAGACGAGGAGGGGTGGAACAAGATCGTCGAGCTGCACTATCCGAGTCGTAAAAGGGATCAGCAGGAGGGTAGAGAGAGGAAGGAGAGGTACGCTGCGCTTCGCTGGCCGCGTAACCCGCAGGGAGAGGTCCTGCGGGAGGACGAGTCGGGGAAGGGGAAGACCACGCCGAATGGTGAGTTGTATAGCATCTTGGATGAGATTGCTTGATTGATTCGGGGGATGATAGGATGTGAACTCTGGGGGGCCACATTGTACGACTTCTACATCGTGGCTCGGATGCCGTCGCTAGTGAATCTCCGGACTATCTGTACGTCATCACCACCTTTTTGTTCTGGACTCCATACGCTAATTAGGGTTTGGTCTTGCGTGCATGTGCTGTAGCGACGGGGAGCAAGCTCGCAGCTTGGTGCAAACAAAAGGGCGAATTGGACTGGGCGAAAGAGGAGCTCGGGAGGGCCGAGATGGAGGAAGACCCGCATCAGATACACGTTTTTGACATTGGGCGGTACCTTGAAGTTCTTGAAGATCAGGTATCGAAGGGGAGGGTCGGGAAACCGATGGATATCGATCGGTCCAACACCAAGGAGGTATGTATTTTCACTTTATTTCCCTTTTTATATGTAAATGATGCGACGCGTATAAACAGGGAACCCGAACCCTTTACGCACCGTCAGAATACCCAGCTCCGTGGCCGTTGAAACCGTTCAGTGCTCCTCTCGCACGTCTCCAGCGCAAATACCCACATTCAGCGTTACCGCGCAAGCTTATAGTCCATGATCCTTGGAACGCTCTCTTGACAACTAATGGCGAAGCAAGACGCGTCAATCCTAGTGAGTGTAAATGGGGAACGAAAGAGGATAATATACGGACGTACCACCTCAAGCTGACTTCGGACTCAAAGAAGAAGAAGAAGGAGCAGGATGAAGGCGCGCAGACGGGAACCGAGAACGACGAGAGTGGAGAGCAAGAAAACAACGAGCAAAAATGCTCTGTAGCGCATCTTTACATCTCTCCGAAACGAAGGATCGGTCGAGGCAACCACTCCTTCGTATATCAAGCCGAGCTCGAACTTCCCGCGAGATGCTTGTTCGTCCGAAGGCATGCTGGGAATGTTCGATGTCGAAATACTGCCTCGCCAAACACCTATATCAAAAAGGAGTGCTCGATGATGAATACAAAGAATGGATCTTAAACAGCAACGTGCGTGAAGTGAGCGAGTACTTCACTCAAGCAAGTAAACTTGGCTGGCAGTCCACCGAAGAGGGGTACGACAACAAGTTTCCAACACTCAAGAAATACATCGTCTGGCAATCCAAACCTCCCTACTGTGAGCATCTTGACCGTGGTGTGCTCATCCCACCAAGTCACCGCGTGAGCGTCACAGCGAAACTCTGCCTTCCGGACGACGATGTAGACGATCACGAGCATCAGTTGATCCGCGAAGCGAAATTGTACCAGAAATTCCCGAGTCATATGTTCGAGCATTGGAATGGGTATAATATCATACCACCCATGCACGATCCGACTCCTGTGGGTGCCGTCGCCCCTCAGTTTTACGGGTATTATGTACCGGATGAGGAGAACGAGCTGCTGAAGTCTTGCAAGTACATGAGTCCGATCCTGCTTTTGGAGCATTGTGGTGTCCAGGTTGATCCGAGTAAGTTGTCCTTGGATGATAGGTGCGTACTCTTCACTTCCCCTTCTTCCCTTCTTCCGCTGTTGCTTACGCCGTAAGTCGGATATCGTCATCTGCAGACAAGAATGCTTCTCCCTCATTCGTCGCTTACATTACGCAGGCTTCACACACGGGTCGATCTACCAGCGGAACTTCGTCGTGCAGTATGGACCATTGCAGGAATCGCCCTTCAAGCGCAGCAAGCGGCATTTGCGCTTTCGGTTGATTGATTTTGGGAGGACGAGAGAGCTGGACCCACATTATGATGATAGGAGACCTCGTTTGGAGTTGTCAAGCGAGGTGAGGAGTGCCGGTGTGAATTTGGGGCTTGATGCGTTTGGATATTACTGATGCGTGAGCGGGGTGCTGGTCACCGGATCGTGGACGTTGTTATATATGTATGAAAACTAAGGCTTGCGGTTTAGAGCGGATGTCATATGTTTCGCCACTTACCACTAGGGTCATCTCTTGAATATACAGTTTCTGTCCTCGTAAAAGTCGCCGGGTCGTGTGTTTTTCTCAATACTCTCGCAGCGACTCTTGCTGTTTCATGTTTATGTGATTTGACATCCTAATGGTCAGAGCAGGTCAGGAAGTAGATTCATTGATTGAGAAAACTCCGACTCGATGTCGATCACATTTGATCACCGCACGCATCGAAACAGATCGACGGATGGCTACTTTTGGCGAGGACACCTTACATGGCAGTCTGGACGGAATCAATCTATCTGACGGAATTAGAGAGAACCATCATCATGAGGCAGAGAGCAACCCTCTGCCCGCCCGTCTTTCCCTCCTACCACAACCATCTCTCATTCCTCTGCTACAGAGTCTCAGAGCGGAGCCTCGTAGTAGCTGTGTATCGAGTGCAATAGGTATGTTGGTGCCGGAACCAATTTACAGCGAGTATAAAAGAGCTGAAGTGGATGAACCGTTTGGTCAGGTACAAGACAGCGGACTGAGATGGAATCAGATATGTCTTCAGAGCAGTCCAATGCGCACCAGGAGTTCCAGTCCCTCTGCGAAGAAGCTGATTCTTCATGGATCCGTTTCGAGAAGTCCGAAGAACGAGAAGACCTTAACTCGGCTATCTCTCTCCAACAAGCTGCCCTGGACTCTTGTCCTGCTGGTCATCCTGATCGTGCATCGGTATTATCTGACCTTGCTATTTATCTTTACTCGCGATACGAGCGATGGGAGGACGTCGATGATCTGGAAACCTCAATTAAGCTAGGCCGAGATACTCTGGAGCTTCTGCCGGAAGGTCACCCGGACCGTTCTTCATCATTGAGCAATCTGGCGACATCTCTTAACTCCTGCTTTCAGCGGCACGGGAGGATGGTCGACCTTGAGGAAGCCGTCGCACTGAGCCGCGCTGCCCTGGAGCTTCTGGCGGAAGGTCATCCGGATCGTTCTTCACTGCTAAATAATCTGGCGAATTCCCTTCGCACCTGCTTTGAGCATCGGGAGAGAATCGAAGACCTTGAGGAAGCTATAGCATTGGAGCGCACTGCTCTGAAGCTTCGGCCGGAGGGTCACCCGCTTCGTTCTTTATCGTTGGGCAATCTGGCGGCCTCCCTTTGGACATGCTTTGAGCATCGGGGAAAAATGGAAGACCTTGAGGAAGCCGTAACACTGGAGCGCGCTGCTCTGGAGCTTCGAACCGAGGGTCACCCGCTTCATTCTGAATCGTTGGGTAATCTGGCGCTTTTCCTCCGTACATGCTTTCAGCATCGGGGGAGGATGAAGGATCTTGAAGAAGCCGTGGCACTGGAACGTGCCGCACTGGAGCTTCGACCGGACGGTGATCCGCTTCGTTCTTTATCGTTGGGCAATCTGGCGGCCTCCCTTTGGACATGCTTTGAGCATCGGGGCAAAATCGAGGATCTTGAAGAAGCTATAACACTGGAGCGCGCTGTTCTGGAGCTTCGACCGGAGGGTCACCCCGACCGTTCTTCGTCGTTAGGCAACCTGGCACTTTCCCTCCGCACATGCTTTGAGCATCGGGGAAAATTGGAGGACCTTGAGGAAGCGATAGCACTGGACCGCGCCGCTTTAGGGCTTCGACCAGAAGGTCACCCCCACCGCTCCCCGTCGTTGAGTAATTTGGCGAGCTCCCTTTGCACATCTTTTGAGCATAAGGGAAGGATGGAGGATCTTGAGGAAGCCGTGGCACTAGAACGTGCAGCTCTGGAACTTCGACCGGCGGGCCACCCCGACCGTTCTGTATCGTTGGGCAATTTGGCGGCCTCTCTTTCGACGTACTTTAAACATCGGGGGAAAGTGGAGGACCTTGAAGAAGCTATAACACTGGAGCGCGCTGTTCTGGAGCTTCGACCAGAGGGTCACCCCGACCGTTCTTCGTCGTTAGGCAACCTGGCGCTTTCACTCCGTACATGCTTTGAGCATCGGGGAAAATTGGAGGACCTTGAGGAAGCGATAGCACTGGACCGTGCCGCTCTGGAACTTCGACCAGAAGGTCACCCCGACCGCTCCCTGTCGTTGAGTAATTTGGCGAGCTCCCTCTGCACATGCTTTGAGCAAAAGGGGAGGATGGAGGACCTTGAAGAAGCCGTGGTACTGGACCGCGCCGCTCTGGAGCTTCGACCAGAGGGTCACCCTGGCCGCTCCCTGACACTGGGCAATCTGGCGAGCTCCCTCAAGATGTGCTTTGAGCATCGGGGAAGGATGAAGGACCTTGAGGAAGCCGTGTCACTAAACCGCGCTGCTCTGGAACTTCGACCAGATGGTCATCCGCTTCGTTCCTCATCATTGGACAATCTGTCAAGCACCCTTTGGACATGCTTCGAGCATCGGGGAAGGATGGAGGACCTCGAGGAGGCCGTAGCACTCGAACGTGCTGCTCTGGAACTTCGATCGGAGGGTCATCCGCTTCGTTCCTCATCGTTGGACAGTCTTGCCAACTCCCTTTGGACATGTTTTGAACACCGCGGGAGGATGGAAGACCTTGAGGAATCCATAGCACTGGGACGTGGCGCTCTGGAGCTTCGACAGGTAGGTCATCCGGACCGTTCCCTGTCGTTGTGTAATCTGGCAAACTCTCTTCGCGTACGCTTTGAGCATCTGGGGAGGATGGAGGACCTTGAGGAGGTCGTAGCTCTAGAACGTGCCGCTCTGGAGCTTCGACCGGAGGGTCACCCCGGCCGTCCTTTGTCGTTGTGCAATCTGGCGCTTTCCCTCTGGACACGCTTTGAACACCGCGGGGCAATGGGGGACCTCGAGGAATCCGTAACACTGGAACATGCTGCTCTGGAACTTCGACCTGACGGACACCCGGACCGTTCTGTATCGTTAAGCAATCTGGCGACATCCCTTTGGACACGCTTTCAGCACCGCGGGGTGATGGAGGACCTCGAGGAAGCCTTAATACTGGAACGTGCCGCTCTGGCGCTTCGACCAGAGGGCCACCCAGACCGCTCCTTATCGCTGGGTAATCTGGCGAATTTCCTTAGAGCATGTTTTCAGCGCCGCGGGAGGATGGAAGATTTGGAGGAGGCTATAACACTAAACCGTGCTATTCTGTCATGTCGACTGGAGCGTCGCCCACATCGTTCCTCATCATTGAGAGACCTTTCCGAATGCCTTTATGATCGTTTCCAGAAAGAAAGGCGTATCGATGACTTAGAGGAAGCTATTGAATCTTTGAAGTGCGCTGCCGCGCACACGTTTTCGAGCTTTTCGTCACGCCTTGAAGCTGTGAACAGATGGTCAATGATCGCTCGAACTCATGAACATCATAGTGCTTGCGAAGCCCATAGAACCGCGTTATCCCTTCTTCAGCGAGCCCTTACAACCAGGCCTACTCTGTCCTCACAACACAAGTTCCTTTCCAGTGATAGTCGCTATAAAGCTCTCGCATTAGATGCAGCTTCACTTGCCATTGACAAGCATGATTTTGTGCAGGCTGTTGAGCTTCTCGAGCAAGGGAGAGCATTGCTTTGGTCACAGATTCGCGGACTGAGGACCCCGCTTGATCAGCTTTCAGAAATCAACAGATCCCTAGCGGAGCGATTCGAAGGCTGCAGTCGCAGTCTGGAGGCCCTGATTGCATCGTCCGAGTCACGTACGTCTGGTTCAGGTATGGAGAAAGGCAACAGTCATGCGTACAGCGCATCCCAAGGACAAAACCCGGTTGACCGGATGTTTGTTGAGATGCGTCGATTGTCAGAAGAGCAGGAATCAATAATTAATGAGATACGACGAATTCCTGGTTTTGAGGATTTCCTTCTGGCTCCCTCCTTTGATGCTGTACAGCAGGCGGCTTCAGAAGGACCCGTCATTATGCTCAATCTCTCCGAGTATCGATCCGATGCGCTTATAGTTTTGTCAAGCAAGAATGAACCATGTGTATGCATTCCACTGGATCCAGAATTTTATAGCGACTCTGTCGAGCTACACGAGGAGTTCATAGGACGACGCAGAAGATTCGGGGTACATTCCAAGAAGTACGACGAGATCCTTCGACGAGTAATGAAGGTGCTATGGGACAGGGTGGCCTCGAAGGTTGTAGAAAAGCTCAAAGAAATTGGGATCGCAGCGGGGTCGCGCATCTGGTGGTGCCCTACTTCGGTGCTCACTGCCTTCCCTTTCCATGCTGCGGGCCCTTATACAGATGCGGATGGCAAGACGAAGTATCTGTTGGATGACTATATCTCGTCATACACCCCAACGCTCACGTCGCTCATCAATGCTCGATCTGGAGCCCTCGTCAGAGACGCAAGGATGCTCCTCGTTGGGGATCTCAAGCTTCCGTCAGCGAAGGAAGAATGGCGCTCGATAAGTAGGACTCGGCGTATTGAGAAACTACTTCTGGACAAGCGGGCGTCTCCGGATGCGGTGATTGAGGCACTTCGGGATGTGGAATGGGTGCACTTTGTGTGCCATGGGATTTTGGCTAAGGAGCCCTTTGATTCTTCGCTAAAGCTTCCTGGAGGAAAGCTGACATTACTTGACATCGCCCGCGCACATATTCCAAACGCAGAATTCGCATTTCTTTCAGCTTGTCATACCGCGGAGCAAGGTCCTAAAAGCGCGTTGGATGAATCACTCCATGTCGCTGCAGCTATGCAGTTCATCGGCTTCCGGAGCGTGGTTGGTACAATGTGGAAGTTGCTCGATCTTGACGGACCCTTCCTTGCTAAATTCGTCTATGGTCACCTCATGTACGGGCTGGAAGAAGGAGAGATGAAGTTCAAAGGTGCGGCAGCGGCTGTTCGTAAAGCAGCTTTGAGTCTGCGGGAATGGAAGGATGAAGGTCGAAATGGAGAAGAGCTAGATGTTATGACTGAGCGATGGGTTAACGTTGTGCATATAGGTGCCTAATTTTATCATATTATCTATCTTGACCCCTCTTAGGACTGGTTATCTAGTACGATCGGGGGCGTTGCATGACTTGAACATTTATGATAGGGATAGGCGATTATAATAGACAGAACCTCATATTTAATCCTCGGGAGCCGAACATTACCATCCACGCCAAAGAAACACAGACACTAGCACAAACAGTGATATACTGCAACAGTAAGATCGAGGAAAGAGAAAGGATTGATTATTCCTGGCTGTACCCTGAGCATTTATCAAAATTCATGAGCAACTGCGTTGTCGATGCGGGCGGATAACAGCATGACCCGCACGTAGGAAATACTAATCCGATGAAGTTGCTCCTCTCGTGTCTGAGATACATGCAAAATCAAGAAGCAAAGTGGATCCCGAAAATCAGGGATCCCGGTATAACTTGAAATTGCACCGGAAACGGACAGTAGTACTACGGGGCCGTCCTCTTTCCAGTTTACGTAATTGGTAAGTACCACAATTATTCACGACACTAAAGACAAGAAAACTGGCCTTGAAGCGTCTCTTTACAATCTGCGAAATTTACAAGCGTAAGTACTTGCGCTGTCAGGGGTGCCAGGAGAAGAGGTGTTCCCCCCTCCATTGCTATGCTCAGCACGGTCACCTTCGTTTGGATCCTGCATGCATCTATGGCTCGTCGTCCGTCCAGCTCATGACATCTTAATCGTGGGTCGAGTACCAACCATAATGCACCTCTGCATCATATATACACCACCAACATGACCGTTCTTTTGCTCTTCAACCCTTTCGAGCCTCCCACATGCTCTTTCGACTGGTCCCATACGAACTTGAATGGGCTATGGCAACAGGGAGCAAGCTCACAGCTTGGCGCAAGCAAAAGGGCGGATTGGACCGGCCGAAAGAGTGCTCAGGAGGGCTGAGATGGACGAAGACCCGCATCAAATACACATCTTTGATATTGGGCAGTACGCTGAAGTTTTTGAAGGTTTCAGGTATCGAAGAGGAGGGTCGGGAAACCAATAGATATCGATCGGTCGAACACCATGGAGGTATGCGCTTCATTTTATTTCCCTGTTTTGTGGACTGGGCATGTAAATGATCTATCTCGTATAACAGGGCTTTGAAGCCGTTCAGTGCTCCTCTCGCACGTCTCCAGCGTAGATACCCACCTTCCGCAAGCTTATAGTCCATAATCATTGGAACGCTCTTGAGACAAGCAATGGCGAAGCTAGACGTGTCAATCCGAGTGAGCATATTGAATGTGGAAAGAAAGAGGATAACATATGGATGTACCACCTCAAGCTCAATTCTGACTCAAAGGAGAAAAGAGACGAATTCAAAAGACGTTCGGGATCCGAGTGGAATCAAGCTACAGGGTATAACATCACACCATTCATGCACGATCCGACGCTTGTGGGAGCTGCTGTCCCTCAGTACTAAGGGTATTATGTACCCGATGAGGACAACGAGCCGCTGAAGTATCGGAAATACATACGACACATCGCGGACGTCGGTTTTTGAAAACTTGAGCTTGTGGTCACGGAGATAGATCGACTTACTGGACATCGACTTACTGGACAGCGTTCAGAGCCTGAGAGCCATCATCACCATCAGCCATCAGTCATCATAAAGCAGAGAGCAACCCTCTGCCCGTCTTGCCTTCTTACCACAATCATCTGGTACGTCGTCGAGCACCATCCTTATAGTAACGGTACATCGAGGTAGCCGTGTAACGGTTGTAATAGGTATGTTGGCCCAATTGTACCGGCATAACAACTTACAGAGCTGAAGCATCTGGACAGGCCTAGGAGGAGCAAAGGCAACGCTTCATCCTCGACTGACGCACGCTACTTGACCACCTGCAATACAGTAGTTTTCTTTTCCTCGAGGAGGTTGGGTCAGACATGTCTTCAGATCAGACCGACGCGCATGAGCAGCTCCAGTCCCTCCGCGACCGAGCTTATTCTTCATGGACCCGTTTCCAGCAGTGCGGAGAGCGAGAGGACCTCGACGCTGCCATCACTCTCCAGCAAGCCGCTCAGGACTGTTGTCATTCTGATCGCGACTCGGTATTGTACGACCTCGCTCTTTTCCTTTACTTACGATACGAGCGATGGGGAAACGTTGATGATCTGGAAACCTCAGTTAAGTTAGACCGAGAGGCGCTCGAGCTTCGACCGGAGGGCCATCCGGACCGTTCTTTATCGTTGGGCAATCTGGCGAGCTCCCTTTCGACATACTTTGAGCACCGCGGCAGGATGGAAGACCTCGAGGATGCTATTGCGCTGGAACGTGCCGCCCTGGAGCTTCAACCGGAGGGCCACCCGGACCGTTCCTTATCGTTGGCCAATCTAGCGAGCTCCCTTTGGACATGCTTTGAGCACCGCGGGAGGATGGAAGACCTCGAGGAGGCCATTGTGCTGGACCGCGCCGCCCTGGAGCTTCGACCGGAGGGTCACCCTCATCGTTCTGACTCGTTGGGCAATCTGGCGAACTCCCTTCGGACTTACTTTCAGCACCGCGGCAGGATGGAAGACCTCGAGGAGGCTATTGCGCTGTACCGTGCCGCCCTGGAGCTTCGACCGGAGGGCCACCCGGACCGTTCTTTATCGTTGGGCAATCTGGCGAACTCCCTTCGGACATGCTTTGAGCACCGCGGGAGGATGGAAGACCTCGAGGAGGCCATTGCGCTGGAACGTGCCGCCCTGGAGCTTCGACCGGAGGGTCACTCTCATCGTTCTGACTCGTTGGGCAATCTGGCGAACTCCCTTCGGACATGCTTTCAGCACTGCGGCAGGATGGAAGACCTCGAGGAGGTCATTGCGCTGGAACGTGCCGCCCTGGAGCTTCGACCGGAGGGCCACCCTTTACGCTCTTCGTCCCTGAGAGGCCTTGCCGAATCCCTTTATGTTCGTTCTCAGAAAGAAGGGTCCATCGATGACTTAGAGGAATCTATTGAGTCTCTGAACTGCGCGGCTGCTCACAAAATTTCGAGCTTTTCGTCACGCCTTGCATGTGTACGCAGATGGATTGCAATTGCACGATCTCATGATCATCATACTCATCTCGAAGCCTACAGATCCGCCGTGTTCCTTCTTCAGCGAGCCCTAACCATCAGACCTACTCTGTCCTCACAACATCAGTTTCTTACTAGTAATAGTCGCTTTCCAGCTCTTGCGCTGGACGCGGCTTCGTGTGCCATTGACAATGGCGATTTTGTTCAGGCCGTCGAGTTTCTCGAGCAAGGGAGAGCTTTGCTTTGGTCACAGATTCGTGGATTAAGGATCCCAGTCGATCAGCTTTCCGAGGTCAACAAAGGACTCGCGGAGCGATTTGATGGCTGCAGCCGTCGCTTGGAGACTCTCATTGCATCGTCCGGATCACGTAAGTCTGGCTCAGAAACGGATGGAGGGGGCAGTCGTGCATACGACACACTCCAAGGACGGAATCCGGTGGAACAGATGTTTGTAGAGATGCGACGATTATCGGAAGACCAGAAAGCAATTATTAATGAGATTCGACAAATCCCTGGATTTGAGGGCTTCCTTCGTTCCACTTCCTTTGATGTCCTTCAGCAAGCGGCTTCAGAAGGGCCCGTCATTATACTCAATTTCTCCGAGTATCGATCCGATGCGCTTATCGTTTTGTCAAGCAAGGATGAGCCATGTGTATGCGTTCCGCTGGATCAAGAGTTTTATTCTGATTCTGTCGAGCTACACAAAGAGTTCATACGTACGCACAAAGAATTCAAAGTAGGCTCCAAGGAGTACGACGAGATCCTTCGGCGGGTGATGAAGGTGCTATGGGATAGAGTTGTCTCAAAGGTTGTAGAAAAACTGAAAGGAATAGGAATTACAGAAGGGTCGCGCATCTGGTGGTGTCCCACTTCGGTGCTCACGGCCTTCCCTTTCCATGCTGCTGGCCCTTATACGGATGCCCATGGGAAAATGAAGTATCTCTTGGATGACTATATCTCATCATATACTCCAACACTCACGTCGCTCATCAATGCTCGATCTGGTGCTCTCGTCAGAGACGCAAGGATGCTTCTCGTTGGGGATCTCAAGCTTCCGTCAGCGAAGGAAGAATGGCGCTCGATAAGTAGGACTCGGCGTATTGAGAAACTACATCTGGACAAGGCGTCTCCCGGTGCGGTGATTAAGGCACTTCGGAAGGTGGAATGGGTGCATTTCGTGTGCCATGGTATTCTTGCGGAGGACCGTTTGATTCTTCGCTGAAGCTTCCTG
This sequence comes from Phlebopus portentosus, assembly GCA_037892935.1. Taxonomy (NCBI): domain Eukaryota; kingdom Fungi; phylum Basidiomycota; class Agaricomycetes; order Boletales; family Boletinellaceae; genus Phlebopus; species Phlebopus portentosus. The sequence continues at coordinate 1,061,470 of JAYXKI010000007.1, forward strand.
GAGGGAACCTGACATTACTGGACATCGCTCGAGCCCATCTTCCAAACGCAGAATTTGCATTTCTTTCAGCTTGTCATACTGCGGAGCAAGGTCCTGAAAGCGCGCTGGACGAATCGCTCCGTTTGGCTGCAGCTATGCAGTTTTGTGGATTCCAAAGTGTAGTTGGTACGATGTGGCAGTTGCTGGATCGAGATGGTCCTTTCCTTGCTAAGGCCGTCTATGGTCATCTTATGTATGAGCTGGAAGAAGGAGAGATGAAGTTCAAAGCTGCGGCAGCGGCTGTTCGTAAAGCAGCTTTGAGTCTGCGGGAATGGAAGGATGAAGGTCGAAATGGAGATGCTATGACTGAACGATGGGTTAACCTTGTGCATATAGGTGCTTGACTTCACTTGCCTCTTTTTGATTGAAATGGCTTCGAATTAGCGAGATATCACGATATATTGGGGACTTTTCCATGTAGGAGTACATTCGGACTAGAATAAAATGACTGTGGTATCAGCTTATGCATAATCTTCGGGATTGAAACAGCTAAGACCGACACTTACTGTATACATATTAATCGACTTGTCTATCCTCGAGTGTCGACTTCCTTGATTATTAGATACCTTATGATGAAGTTTATGGGGAAGGTTGCCGCAAAGCATTTCATCTGGAACTACCTGCCTCAGAGTGCTTAAGTTTGAGTGTGAATTCATTTTTGGTTATCCGTGATAAACAAACTGAACTCTAAGAAGAGCCGTTTTTCGATCGTACCTCTGCAACTTCCTATTCCATGTCATCAATGTAAAATACAATTACGATTCCGCTAGTTAAAAAAATGTCACAGCTTGTACTAGTCTCCCTTTCCCCCTCCGGTATCATTGCGATGGTTTGCGAATCAAGATTGCATGTATCGTTTAGTTCAACGAGTCGTGTGGTACATTGAAGACATTGGGCGGAAACTATATCGATCCATGATGAATGTGTCTTTAATATTGTATTTGCGACCTCGTCAAGTTCGCCGCAATGGATTTCACTCAGAATCTCGCTGCAAATTTTCTTTTGTTGCACGTCTATGTGGGATAATATCGTGTTGGTAAGAGCAAGTCAAGACTGAGTAGAACAATAATGGAAATAGATCGACATATAGCTTTTACACCTGACATGGCAATGCCGATCTGAGTGTTAGCGAGTAATTATAAATAACCATCACCATCAGCCATCATGGTCATGAGGGTTGAACACTGCGTTTCCTTCTTACTACAACCATCCCATTAGCTTTGGCACCAAGACTGTAGAGATTCCTTTCTAGACTAGCTGAGTCTCGAGTTTGATAGGTATGTTGACCATGTTTAATCCATATTAAGATATCCCTCATGACCGGTAGCGAGTATAAGAGCTGAAGCGGACGAATTGTTTGGTCAAGAACAAGACAGCATATCGGACCCAACGCATACACGTTATTTGAACACTTTCAGAAGCAGAGGCTAGCCCGTCTGGGATCGGGGCAGACATGTCCTCAGATCAGTCCGATGTGCATCAGCAATTCCAACCCCTCCATGACCAAGCTCGTTCTTCATAGATCCGTTTCAAGCAGTCCGGAGAGCGAGAAGACCTTGATTCATTCGTTTCTCTTCAACAAGCTGCCTTGGACTGTTGTTCTGTCGGTTATTCTGATCACGCGTCGGCATTGTATAACCTCGCTCTTTTCTTTTATTCGCGATACGAGCGGTAGGGAAACATTGATGATCTGGAAACCTCAATTATGCTAAACCGAGATGCTCTGGAGCTTCGACCGGAGGGACATCCGGGCCGTTCTGTATCACTGCATAATCTGGCGCTCTCCCTCCGCACTTGCTTTGAGCAACGGGAGAGGATGGAGGACCTTGAGGAAGCCGTAACTCATGGTCGTACTGCTATGGAGCTTCGACCGGAGGGTCACCCGCACCGTTCCCTGGCACTGGGAAATCTAGCGAGCTGCCTGGGCATATGCTTTCAGCATCGGGGAAGGCTGGAGGACCTTGAGGAGGCGGTAGGCCTAGAACGTGCCGCACTGGAGCTTTGACCAGCAGGTCACCCGGACCGCCCCCTGTCGTTGGGTAATCTGGCAAACTCCCTTCGCACATGCTTTGATCATCGGGGGTGCATGGAAGACCTCGAGGAAGCTATAGCACTGGACCGCACTGCTTTGGAGCTTTGAACGGAGAGTCACCCATTTCGTGCCTCATCGTTGGCCAATCTGGCGAACACCCTAAAGATGTGCTTTGAACACCGTGGGAGGATGGAGGATCTGGAGGAGGCTATAACACTTAACCGTGCTGCTCTGTCATGTCGAACGGAGGGTCACCCGCGTCGTGCTTTATCGCTGAGAAATCTTGCCGAATGCCTTTATGATCGTTTCCAGAAAGAAAGGCGTATCGATGACTTAGAGGAAGCTATTGACTCTTTGAAATGCGCTGCTACTCACGCGTTTTCGAGATTTTCGTCACGCCTTGAAGCCGTGAACAGATGGTCAATGATCGCTCGAGCTCATGAGCATCATAGCATAGTGTTTTTGAAGCCCATAGAACCGCATTGTCCCTTCTTCAGCGAGCCCTTACAACCAGGCCTACTCTGTCCTCACAACACAAGTTCCTTACATTAGACGCAGCTTCACTTGCTATTGACAAGCATGGTTTTGTCCAGGCTATCGAGCTGCTCAAGCAAGGGAGAGCACTGCTCTGGTCACAGATTCACGGACCGCGGACCCCGCCTGACCAGCTTTCAGAAATCAACAAATCCCTAGCGGAGCGATTCGAAGGTTGCAGTCGCAGTTTGGAGACTCTGATTGCATCGTCCGAGTCACGTACGTCTGATTCAGGTACTGACAAAGATGGCAGTCTTGCATACAGCACATCACAAGGATGGAGCTCTGTTGACCAGATGTTTGTGGAGATGCGTCGATTATCAGAAGAGCAGGAATCGATCATTAATGAGATACGACGAATCCCTGGTTTTGAGCGTTTCCTTCGGGCTTCATCCTTTGACGTTCTACAGCAGGTGGCTTCAGAAGGACCTGTCGTTATGCTCAATCTCTCCGAGTATCGATCAGACGCTTTTATCGTTCAACGAGCAAGGACGAGCCATGTTTTGTATTCCATTGGATCCAGGGTTTTATAGCGATTCTGTAGAGCTACACGAGGAACTCGTAGGAGTACGTCGAAAATTCGGAGTAGGTTCCAGCGAGTGCGACAAAATTCTTCGTCAAGTGATGAAGATACTTTGGGACAGAGTTGTCTTGAAGGTTGTAGAAAGGCTCAAAGAAATTGGGATCGCAGACGGGTCACGCATCTGGTGGTGTCCGACTTCGGTGCTCACTGCCTTCCCTTTCCATGCTGCGGGTCCATCTAAAGACGTAGATGAAGTATCTGTTGGATGACTATATCTCATCATACACCCCAACGCTCACGTCGCTCATCAATGCCCGATGTGGTGTTAGGGATGCAGACCGGAGGATGCTCTTTGTTGGCGATAACAAACTTCCGTCGGCGACTCGGCGAATAGAGAAAGACACGCCATAAGTAGGATTCGGCGTATCAACAAGCAACTTCTAGATAAGCGGGCGTCCCCTGATATGGTGATCAGGGCTCTTCGGAGGGTGGAATGGGCGCACTTCACGTGCCATGGAATTCTTGCGTCAGAACCGTTTGATTCTTCGCTCAAACTTCCTGGAGGGAACCTGATGTTAATGGGCATCGCTCGTGCCCGACTTCCAAATGCAGAGTTTGCATTTCTTTTGGCTTGCCATACTGCAGAACAAGGCTATACGACCGCTCTTGATGAGTCGCTCCATCTAGCTACAGCCATGCAATTTTGTGGATTCCGAAGTGTTGTCGGTACGATGTGAAAGCTGCTCGATCGTGACAGTCCTTTCCTTTCTAAAGCCGTCTATGGACACCTCATGTACGGACTGGAGGAGCGAGAAATGAGATTCAAGGGCGCTGCAGCGGCTGTTCGTGAAGCACCTTTGGCTCTGAGGGAATGGGAGGATGAGGGTCGGAATGGAGAAGAGCTAGATGTCAGGATGACTGAGCGATGGGTTAACCTTGTGTACATGGGTGCCTGACTTTATGTACCGTTGACTCCGGCGGTATAGAGATTATTTACACAGTACGATTGAGGGCGTTGCGTGACTCGAAGTTACATAAAGAGACAACTATGACATCGCCTACATCATTCTCGGGAACTCAACAGCTAGTATGGTATCTTTGTGTACATACACCTACATGGCTCTGATCACAACAATGGTTGTAGAGTAGAACTTATTCTGGATCATATCGGTTTCCTCATGCCGACCTAGTAGCTTTCCCGTGAGTTCTACGCCACAGCCTCAGTCTATAAAGCAGACGTTGCTTACCGAATTTGATTGGTACCATCATGATATGGGCCCGATCGGTATTTTCTATGAACTCTTTGATTGAGAACGTCCTGAATCAGGAACGAGTCATCAGGTTCTTCCATTTCCAAAGCATTGACTTGAGTAAGTAGATCACTCTTATTCTCTATTTGTAGCCCAGAAGACTATCTCTGCATGTGCAAGAGGTGACCATTGGGATACAAGTAGATGACCACTCACTGCATACACACTTCGGGATCATCCAGATCGAAGCCCTTGAATACTGTAGATTTTGATGACAGTCGCCGATGAGGATGATGGGAATGCAGGAATGCAGTTTGTTTGCCAAGTTGGGAACAATTTAAAATGTTCACATAACGGGCCCGTATGCTATGAATTACATACATAATTCATTGCGATCACGGACAAATAATGAGTCATGTGACGTACTGCCGGACTGGATTACGTGATCAGCACAGTTGTGAACTCATGCACAACGTCATAGGATAGCAGGTCATAGCAGGCAGGATTGCCATGGCTTTCTATAAACTAAACTGCAAAAACCTGCGCACCTCTTTGGTCTTGCACATATACCGTCTCTCACCCAAACTTTATCCCGAAGCTAACGCCGATACTGAGTATAACTTGACTTCGGATATTTTCCTCGTCACTTTTTAACATGGCTAGCTATAGGAAAACAGTTGGCATGGTGGGTTCTATCTTTCTTGTCAAGATTTCTCAGCCGTTGATTGGTTCTTACTTAATGGTTATTCTTTACATGATGCATTAGGCAGTTGCTTGTGTAGGCGGCATAACGCTAGCTGTCGCAGGTATGGCAGGTGCTGCTCCGAAAACAAGAGTCGATGAGAAGTTAAAGAGTGTCCATGGTGAGGTCTTTTCCTTACGCCTTCGCTTCCATCATCAACGTGCTGACAATGAATCATTGATACCAGGCACAGCACGCCCGACACCTGAAGGTTTCATCAAAGAGGAAGATAGCATGAGCTCAATGGACGTTAGGAAAGCGGTGCAAGGAAAGGGCAGACAGGATAAATATTAGGACGGGCTTGAAGGGATGACAGACGGAACGGCGACGCTGTGCGGTTTTGCGGTTTTGCTGTCACAGCGCTATAAGGAAAGAAAAGATGAAGCAGTGTACGATTCTGTATTATATCATCTTGGACTGTCCAGATATTCTTTGTCGCATATGACTCAATTTTAGTATTCTTTCTCTTCGCCCGATGGGTTCGACTTCTTTCTCAGATGGGCACGAAAGAAGAAAAGACAGAACTTGACTCGTTAAGTCAATCCCTTCGCACCCATTTCAAAGAAGACCATTCCGCGTTCCTCGCTCACTGCCTTTCCGACGCAGTTCACTAACGAATGCAGCCGCGCTGCGATACGGATCTAGAATCCCCGTCGATGAGGCCGGCGCTCCCAGTGCCCAGTGACAATGGTAACCGAGGAGCCCGAAACACGTGGCCGCCATCACTGATGGCGGAAACCATCAACGGGAATACGCCCAATTGCGACGCGGCGCGTCCTCTTCCGTCCAATCATGACTCTCTGCCCTGTAGCCGTCTTCACTGCCTGCTCATAATAATGTCCACAATAAGCATTTACACGGTCGATTTTCTCAGGCCACAGTTGGATGGCTCTGATTTCTAGTGCCTCGTATATAAAGGGCTCTTCGTGTCTATCAGACGTCTTTCTTCTTTTTCCTTCCCCTGGTCTGGCCTGGTTCCCTGCTCCGTTTGGCGTACGTCTGGGCCGCTGAATTGGCGTACTCAGGAAAGAACAATAGCAACTTGACGACGGCACGACGATACGTTCGCCCGCTCACGATCCCGTCCTTCAAGTCCTTGTATTCTATCTGAAATTCGCCGACGTCGGGGCTTGTATCTTTATTCTTAAGGCATCGTCTGTAGATCTGTCTCCGACCTATCCATCTCAATAGCCAAGCCAGACATAATACCCAAGAAAATATGCTTTGCTCAGATACGAATCGCTTTGCTCTACCCGTACGTCGCATCTTTACAATGCTCCAGTCTGATTTCTATTTGTCTGATCGATGTGATTGACACAATGCACTTAGGGCGCGCCTTCAACGTGTGCGCTGGACACGAGCATCACTCCCATCCCATCTTTTGCCCTTCTAGCGTTTCTCGCAATCTATGTTCCAACGCGTTTCGTTCTCGCTCGACGTTCCCGCTCCTCATCTTCCGGTGTAGCCAGCACATCCAAACCATCCTATGACGGCTATAACTATTCCTCGCCTTCAGACTCGGAGCCACGAAGTTGGAGCAATGGATTGCCCAAGTGGCTTCACTGGTTATACATCATACTCGTGTTATGTCTGCTTGGCTTGCGCATACTTGAGTTGGTACGGCTAGTGTTGGCGGATATGGGTGTTGGATTGCTCCCGGTTGGGATCATTGCGAACGTACTCAATATCATGATGCTGATATTCGAATGCTCGAGCTGTGGCACGGGAAGGATGCGGAGTCTCTCCATATCTGCCGTATGTGCCTTCTCATTCATTGTGGTTCTTTAAGCTCCAAGTAGTGACGGTGTTCTAGAGCCTTGTCGTATACTGGGCAGCCTCAACCATCCTCGAATCCGTCAAGGTCGCGCGTCTAGCTTCGTACAATTCGGTACACCCTGCGAAGGGCACCGCATACCCTTCATCTGATTGGCTTCTTGACAACGGATGCATGGTTAGTTCTTACATCTTTATCTTCCATCTCTTGATTTTTCTCACCATCTGTATCTTCTTGACATCTTCCTGTGTATTTCTCATTCATCTCATACTTCCCGTATCACAATCTGGCTCGCGTCTTTCTTCTTTTCCCTATCTGATTGATCGATGCCTGATTTCTTTCTCGCCTTCATGATCTTGATCCGTGATTCTGATACCTCTGTTTCAACAGCTCGGTCTACTAGTGATATTCATCTTCATCGAAGGGACCTACCTCGTTCTTCGCTGGCGATCATCCTACCTCCCTTCGCCCACACCCACCCCTATACCTGTGAAGGAGACGACCATCAGCAAGCCCAGACCGATACCAGAATACGAGTATGATCCTGTCGTCTATTATAATCAACCAACCAACGGGGCGGTGGCTTGACTGAATCGTTCGCTTTTGAGTTTCTTTTGATCATGAATAATGTCTCTCCCTGTGGATTCCGATGCTTTCTTTGAAATAATGATTGGGTTACCGGTTGAACCGGCTTGGTGGTAATTGTGGACTCCAGATAGATTTTTCTTTCTATTTGTTTATGATAAATAAATAACATAAGTGTAGCATTATGTACGCAAGGACTATTTATGGTATGTACTGTACCGTACGTAATGCAAATCAGAGATGATTTCTACCTTTCTTGACTTTTTACCACCGTGAGCGCGATGCTGTGATCCTTCTTGTCTTTCTATGCTTGACGGGAGAAACGGAGACATATGTAGTGCCCGAATGGATTATGAATGCTGCATACTTCGAAGAGTTTTCTCTGAAATCGGCTTTGCTCTGGATGAAACTATTCTTCGGGGTCAAACGAACTCGAGGCTTTTGTTGCTCAAAACTGACTTTGCTGCTTGAGATGCTGACTCGGAGTTTGATACCCATCTAAGGCCGAATCAACAGGGAAGGCTTACGACGTGATGAGCCCTCCATGATCTCGCATTCTGATACCTGATACAGCTAATAGTCGATATGCCTCAAGTTCCACAGGACGTTCGTATTAACACTTTCCGATGGAGTATTCACCATGGATAGCTTTGTGTATGTGGTGTTCCTTTGTCTTGGCACTCCAGACCACTCACGAGTTTTCCATCTGCTCATTGCGAATACCGATCCATCTGTTCGCGCACTTGCTCAGTCGAGCCGCCACACGAGCAAACGGATTACTAGAAGGACTTCGGTATCCAAGGAGTTTGCAAGTGTACTCCACGGCTCCTCTGTTAGGGTATTCATGCCTGGGTATATGTATACTTTCCCTTGATGGTTCCCAGTGTTGATCTACCAGACCGTTGCATCGGTAAACATGGTTCTCGCATCCTTGGTTCTGTTCTCCCTCTCATTTCTGATCCACGAGGTGTTGAGTACAGGTGATCCTGCGGGAATAGCAGCGCAATTGGGACTCACCACGAGCACGGTCCTGCCGTTCCCATCGAAAACGATGGCTGCGGGGGCGATACGACTGGGTACATGAAGGAAAACTGGGCTTTGCAGGGCGGGATTAGCTTTGGCGAGAAGTCACTTGCGTTCAGCAATGATCCTATCGGCGGTTCCGGCTCGAATCCGAATTTGGAATCGAGGAGAGCGATGAGGAGGACAAGTACGGGCTCGAATGACACTGGTAACTCAGGCTCTGTCGTATTTTCAGTCACATACGACGCCGGAACCTATTCACACGGAACCGGTGGTGCACAATTTTATTCAACCTTTGGTGGGGAGGCCGGGTTCGAGGCGATGCTGGTGTCATATGACATCGCATTCGACTCGGACTTTGACTGGGTGAAAGGCGGGAAGCTCGCTGGTATACGTGGCGGCCCGAAGTTGGACTCGTGTTCTGGCGGACGCCAGCCGACGGGCAGTGACTGTTTCAGCTCGAGGCTGATGTGGCGTAAGGATGGAGATGGAGAAGGTAACAATTTCTTTCTCGTTCTCTAAATTCCCACTCATCAGTCCTATTGAACAGTGTATGCGTACCTTCCGCAACAGCAGTCGCTTTGTGATGTCAAAGGGATAACCTGTAATAGCGACTACGGATTCAGCTTAGGCCGTGGTAAATTCAAATACACCACAGGGCAGTGAGTATTTGCATTTCTTAAGCATCACGTTGTTTTGTTTCATGTCCGTGGCGTACTAGGTGGCAGACCGTAGCCGTATACTCAAGAATGAACAATCCGCCGTCCGAATCTAACGGCGAGATCGCGTTTTAGTAAGTCCGCCGATATGCACTAATGCTACGCGAGGCTACAGATTCATTATGGACGTCTTTTCTTGTGTAGCTTCAATGGAGAACAGGTATTCTCATTCAACAATCTCAAGTTCCGGACAAGCGACGCGGTCAAAGCGGGCGGAATGTATTTCTCGTGCGTAATGTCTCTCCGTTTCTTTCTGAGCGTACAACAATTTCATCCATATTATTTTGCGTAGCACTTTCTTTGGAGGGAATGACCGGTCCTGGGCGACGCCGAAGACGGTGCATACATATTATCGCAATTTCCAGATGTTCGGCGGTGAAGGTACAAATTCCGGAGGGTCATCAAACTCGACCCCAACTTCAGGACCCAGCTCAGATGGAGCCTCGTCTGAACCCACCTCCTCTTCTAAGGAAACAAGCACCAAGTCTGCTTCTGACTCTTAGACTGACATCTAAACAAAGGCAACACCGCTGTTCCTGACTTCTAATTATTACGTCTTATAATGTTGTGCTGACTATGCTAATTGTGTACTTTTGAGTTTGTGGCTTGGCTGATTTGCTGGGTTGCTCCATACCTGGGTCGAGGAATCGAGAACCAGAACAATAATAGAGCTTCTCAACGAGATTGCCTGCAACCATCGTAAGATCGTGCCTATGAAGTCACAATAAAGATACATAAAAGCGGAGAAGACGGATTGCTGTAGATTGCTGTGCGTTTATATAGTGAAACTTGTCTTGTTAGTTGAGAATGCAAGGTTTCCATGCAACCGAGCTACGCAATGCTCAAGCACACAAGCCTAAGAACTCACAAAGAAAGAGTTTTGTTTTCTTGGGAGGAAAAGAATAATGCTGGATCCAACATTCTGGCTTGTTTGGATCGACGTCAGGGGGATGACAAAAAAACGCCGACTAAGAAAAGTCGATGTCTCGATATGGAAAAAAGGTTCCAGGAGCTGGTCAACAAGTCATGTGATTGATTCTCGCTTTATTTTTCGGCACGGCACATTGTCAAAAAATTGTAGTACTTACCCAGCGCGTGGCGAAATTTCTTTTCCCTGGACGTTCTCCTCGTGGCAGACATCAAGTTCGAAAAGAACGGAAATGAGTAGCTAGTGGGTGCATTGAGGACGACACGCGTTTTGCGGAATTGTCCAGGGGTTTCCTTATCTGGTTGCCGATCGAACCGTAGATGTTCTGGCAACTTTGTCCATCTCTATTTAGACCCTATTTGCCTAGCCTGAGGGCTCCCTTGGAATTTTGAGATCTGGAGATCCCGGGAACCTCAGAAGCCCCGTCACGCTTATGGTTAATTTCGCTCAAGCGATGAGTCGCGTAATAGTAATTTCTTCCCGCCCATCGTCACAGTTGAGACTTGGGTGTGTCTCAGATCTTCTACGAGGTTTGCATTGCTCAGGAAATCTCGACCACTTTGACGGGGTCATTTTAATACTGGTCATGCAGCTTTTGGTCAGTCTCACTTGACCTCCCCCTAAATCTCCCATTTTGCCTCGCGCTCGGGTCAGGTCCGTCTTCCAGATTTAGATCCTGACTCTGTCTTATCCTACCATTTTATCTGAAGATTCCGACGTAAGTCTAGCATTGGTTGGCTTTGCCTTTCCGAGGATATTCATGCTCAAATAGTAAATACAGTAAATACCAGAATTACCGAGACAAGTAGGTCCGGGTCAGGCAAACTGACAAATCGCATTTAGCGAGCAGCCGAACCGAGTCTACCACCTTCACCCATCTTTTCTACCTACTCTCATCATCTCGCCTCTGCCCTCGTGGATCATGAATCTATCGCGAATTATCAACCCGCCTGAGGAGGAGCAGGAGGCTTCCACCGCCTCCAATCCACCCGCTTTCAGCTCTCCTTCCCGAGCATTATCATCTATACTTGAGCCACCTGAGGAAGTCGAAGAAGATGACGAAATATTCGAAGAAGACCTCCCGTCTGTCTCTTTCAGTGGGTTTATTATATCTTATCAATTTTGCTTTTTGAAACTGACGTTCAACAGTCGTATGCATGGAGGCGAAAGAGGAGGTAAGGGACGTCTGCAGTGTTCCTTAGGCTTCCACTGACACGATGACTATGTTGTTTTCCACAGGGAAAAGTTTGCTATGTATCACCAACGGTTATCGACTTGTTGGGTACAGTGACTTGATAGTAAGTTGTCTGTGCTGCATTGATTTTGTTTCTCGTGGCTAGGGTGGGACCCAGACAAGGTCGTTGGCACACCAGCATCTTTGTATTGCCATCCCGATGACGTTGAAAATCTTTATCGTGCCTACCAGTATGGTTTATTCACTCTTTCCTACGTGGTCCATGTTAACGCGGAATTAGGGAGATGATATCGGAAGACAAAGCCGCCTGTCTGATGTATCATCGCATCCCTTACGAGGACAAAAGCAAGGGATATATGCTTTGCTCGGTGGTGGGTACCCACAGTTTCCCAACTCAGTGAAAACTGATAGCATACGCACAAAGACGATATCAAGAGCGGGACCGCATCTCATTGGCGCCTGTTCACCAGCAACGTCTGCGACGAAGGCCATGCACTACGCGTCCACTGCGTCTGAGGTGATCGTTATCACTCCATCAGCTGCCCGACTAGCGTTCAGAGTAAGTGAGCAGTTATTTGATGAAAGGCATCTGTTTTATGTCGCCTCTAGCGATGGAATGTCCCGTCCGCCCCTCTCATGTCTGCCTCATCATCGGGTCAGTCCACAACCTCACGAGAATCGACCCCAGAGTCTCCGTCAGCTCCATCTTCTCCTTCTTCTCCAAGGAATGAAACAGACGAACTCACCCAAAGCCTTCGGCACGTAACTCTGACGCCACCGTCACAACCGGAGGTAGCCAAACGTGTGGCCTTAATTCTCAACCGATTTTCGAAAGACGTGCCCATCATATTCTGTACAAACGACGACATCCTGCTCCGATCGGTTGCATTAGGCAGACCGTTCTTCGATTTCGTGACGAAAGCTGATGAAATTCGGATACGCCAAGCAATTGATATGGTCAAGTCATGGGGAGTAAGCGAGCGAGGAAACCCAGCTGATGGAGGGTTCGCATTCAATAGGTTCCACATGTATCTGCGAGGACGAGATTCTGGGTACGCGACCTTAAGTTTCGCACATCCTTGGGCTACATCATGCCCGTCTCTGTATTTTGCCAACCTTTTGACACTCGCCTCTTTACAGTTCCCGTTCCGAAGGCGAGAGTTCACGCAAACGTCGTTCGTTCCATGCCATGGCGCCCATTATGGGCCCCGAATCCTCAGATTCAGCGCGAAAGCGTAACCGATCCAAGCAGCACCTTACGGCTGAACGAGGCGTCAGTGCACCCACTAAAGATGTGCTCCTCGTCGATGCTATTTTCTCACCACAATCTGATGGTATCATCGTTATCATCCGCCCAGCGTTGCAAACAGGCGTGAAGGTCTGAATGGGACGCTAGCGTGAAACGAGTCTATATCAATTCATGGATGTACTTCTTCTTATTTTATCGACACGACTGTTATGTCCTCCCTCTATGCTATGATGATTACGACTTCATTGTTGACTTACCAAGAGGCGTCTGTAGACGTACGATTTGACTTTGTATCCCGATGGTTTTTATCGGCTTCATCTGCTGCTCTCACAAATATGTTTGTCTTCCTCCGTCATTTCCCCCGTGCCCGTAGGACTGCGCTCTCAGGATTTTCTGGTTTTATCAGGTCACCTCGGACTCGGAAAAATAAACAATTGCAAAAATTATAATCCACAGAATATTCGAAATTGATTTATGAATAAGGTTCATTATTTGATGCGGAGATGATCTAAGATGATCTACGCAAAAGTCCTCAGATCTGCGAATCTGGGAGTACACCAAGAGCAAGACCTTATCTCAGTGAACAAACGAACGGGTCCTGCATGTGACTTCTCGTTTCGTTCAAGTTGTTTCCTTTATTCTACATGGTGCGGGGTATTCCTAGCAACTTGCGCTCGCCTCGTACCAGGCCACAAATCGTAGCTTAGGACTCTCCATCAGAGCTATACAGTAGATCTGCGTGAGCCAGAGGATCTGCCGATTAATCGTTGAAGAAAAAACCCCTTGCTCTTGCCACTCTTGGTTAGATCAGGATTGACGCATCAAAGAATCGTATGTGTCGAGAAAAACGTGTATTTCTTTTCAGCTCGTTCAAGGAGGACTAAGCGAAGACAAGCCCTCTCTCTTGTTTGACTGCAGACTGCATATTTCTACTACCTCAGCTTTGCATTTAATTTGATTCTTTGTTTTTCGCTATTCATCTCGTGCAAAACTCCTTATGAACAGCATCAATAATGCAATATTCGATCAAAGATTCACCAACTGGCATGTCGCATTGCGGAGCCAAGACCTGATTATCAGGAACTGTGGCGAAAACACATCATTTTCTCTTTCCATCTTGAGGAAAGAAGCGGGAATAACTATCCGGCGTTTCAGACAAGTTATTTTCCCTTAAGCTCGCCTCTCATTAGGCAGGTTGAATGGAGACGTCACATTGTATCGGAGCCGTTCACGGGTCGATCAAGGTCAAATTACGGTCCCTCATCAAGATCAGTTAAGATCCCTTTTCATCTCAAGAAAATATACTATCATACATAGTTCCAACAAAATTTCAATAATTTCATGTGATTTTCTCAGTGAGCCAGGAAGTGAGACTTGAATTTGAGTGATGAAAAAGGGCCAGCAAAAACACGACTTCTATGTCTTCCTTGATATTTGAATTGCACTTCGAACGAGAAGATTCCTTATGCTATTCTGGGAGCTACTGTAAAACGTGCGAGGCTCTCCCATCCGGCATCTTAGAACGAAGGGACTTTACATTTGAGCCAGAATCCTATTTATCCGTTTTCAAACAGGATGCCCGGATATCTCTCGTAACGAGGACGGTTCGTAATTGAAAGTTCTGTTATGTAATTGTACGCAATAACAGGATCTACTTTCTTCTAGGCTCATATGCACAGGACCTTGGATGCATAGCCTCACTTGCAGCTCAGTAAGTGCTCATTGCAATCGTAAAGACGGACCATCTCTCGAAGAAATTAGAATGTGGGCAACAAATATTCCCCCCCCGGCGGAGACACACCCACTCTGGCCATCGAATCGGCTTACAACCTTACATGCAAATTGGTGGCATGAAGAGGATATCGCCACTAATCTAAGCTGCCACGTGCTTTGCATCGCAATTAGATCAGTTCATTTGTGGCACAGAGATGATAAGCTATGGTTGATCGTACCGGATATGATAGTCGCCACATAAAGCAAAATTCAGAAATGGCATAAAACGCGTATGGACACAAAGCACTTGTGATCTCTGTTCCTCAAAGTAATAAGTGGAAATCAGCAATGACAACGCCAGGAGGTCGCCGTCCTTCAGGTAATAACAGCACGCCGAGCAGCGGTCGTCGCAGAGATACAAATCGCATAGTTCCGCAGCCCACGAGCACTGGAAGTCGGACAACAGGCTCCTCGGACAAGTCACGCGGTTCCCACCAGTCTCATCAACACAGCACCAAGACAGAGGCAGGCAAAGTTAAAGACAAGGCAGATCAAAGTGACGAGGCCTTAATTGCGGATCGAGTAGAAGCGACCAAAAAGTTGATAAAGTGGGCGATCGAAGATCTAGCCAATACCATAGGAGCTTTCAAAGAAATGCAGAAGATCCTTGAAAATCAAGAGAAGAAACGGGATAAAGACGTTGCGAGCATTTATGTTTTCGGACCAATCAACATGACCAAGAAACACTGGGGCTTTAACACGAAGATTTCAGAGTACAAGGAGACAGCAAGGGCTGAAATAGCATTCTGGCAAAACGCCGAAAAGGAGGCAGAAGCGGCAAAAGCAGAGTGGGAGAAGAACCTTGAATTCTTGAACGGAACGGTATTCGCGGAAGCCATAAAGGCAAAGCCCGGCGACAAGAACAAGACTTCATGGAAGGCTGTATGGGAGGCTGGAAGTCGAAACGCACCGTGGCAAAAGTACGAACAGATCAACAACACAATAACTAGTTATTACGCGAAGACGTGGCAAGGAGAAACTTTTGAAGCTGGTGGATTTTTTTCTTCGTCTGGGAGAGAGCTGAAGCAGAACTAGATGACTATGTAAAACGGTCCAGAGCCCATTGAGAAAGAGGGTTGATCTAGGTGTTTCGAATACTTGTAACAATAATGGCGTTACTTAGAAAAGAAATATGAGGAAGTATGATAAGACGGGTTTTATTTGCATAACGTCAATGAAAGGGAGTATCTCATACCCACCGAAAATCGTTATCCGAAAGTCCCTTCCAAGAATGGCGAGGTCAAAGAACCCGTATGAAGTTTCCGTGCCGGACGGGATAAGCATTGAGTCTCAGTTAACTAGGTAAGCTCAACGAGCGAACTTTGTCCATATAATTGTGTTCAGATAAGCGATCAGCTCGTTTATGGTGAAGCAACCTCGTTTAGGACAAAGTTGAGGAGTAAGGTATAGATGTGCAAAAGAGTAACTCGAAACGGACAAACGTCATTCTCTCAAATGACACTCGCAGAGAGAAAATCGCATAGCATGATAAACTATCCTCGGCATTACTGTAACTCGAGCGAACGGACGAACTCATCAGAAATAGACATATCGATCTCAGCAATTAACCGGTATGTCATTGACAGAAGGTCCTTCACGATGAGTGACTCGCGTCAGACCGTACGCTTGTTTGAAGATATGTACAAGTACCGAGAGGACGAAAGTGCAAAAGATTCACTAAGAAATTGAGAGGGAGATGAGCAGGATCTTACTTGCTCGTCGTATAGTGGGCAAAGCCAAGAAGCATCGGTACTTCGAACAAAGATGAGAGCTCTTCAGGAACAAGCAAAACGGGAGGCGTGAGGCTATAAAGTTGCGCGAAAGGAAGCGAAAACAAGAGAGCGGTCTTCGAGGCGAACCTAAACTTCCCTCGTGGGAAATTAGCCACGTCTAGAGCTGATAGCCGAGATGATACTTTACGGGAGAGCTTCAACAACAACGGATAATCCAAAGTGGACAGAATGTGGGCATATCAACAGCGCTATATCCAGAAAAATGGGAAGGGGATGCCAATGAGCTGAAGAGTACGCTGTATGAACACATAGAACGGACAAGAATTACGATATGGACGAATCTCACCGCGGTGCGACACAGTGGTGAAAAGTGAACCGTAGATTCGACATAGTAGCACAACCGTTAGACTTCCGTGGGGACGAAAACCAAAATCATATGTCTAGAGACCCAAGCGTGTTTTTCTGTTCCGATTCTCTCATAAACGAGGGGAATTGATGCAGAACAATTGGGTGCGTTCTAGCATTAGATGAACCAAGCAATGCAAGTGGGTATGAAGATCAAGGTCGTTATGAGTAAAAACCATCTCCTCCATCTATCCCAGAGCTCGCCGAAATACATCTCCAGAACTATCTGAAACCAGCTCTTTCCGTAGGGTAGCTCGCGGGCCAACGCGAGGTGGCGCATCGCGACGACGTACCAAGCCATTCCAATGCCTGCACCGACGAGATGTGGCCACCACCCAGCTGAGCTGGGTTCCGGAGATGGCTGTGTTTCCCAGCTCCAAAATTCTCCGTCACGTAAGTATTGATCATGTTTGTCCAACGACTTCCCGGTCTTCATTTCATTGTGATAGTCGTAAAGTAGTTGTGGTAGATTGGGTTGGAGGACCGAGAGACGCGCCAATCCGAGAAGATATGCATGTCTTCGCCCAAGCACACGAGAAAACTGCCCGCGGGTGCGTAGACCACCGGTAAGCATAATCAACGGAGGTCTCCTACTTGAATCAGAAGTATGATATTCATTTTCGACGGCCGTGACGGCCAAACGCGAAAATGACTCGAAGAACGCCTGGCGAGATGATTTTTGCATAAACTCTGTTTGGAAGACTTTTCAGAACTAATATCCCTGACTGTACTAAAACGAATAGATCTACCGGGATGTTCGTAATCTCCGCCGCTAATCTCGATGAAGTCCACGCCTCCATTGTTCCAATGCCATCTTGCAATTTGTGCAATGTGTTCTGTGCCTTCTGTCTGACTAAATCCGCCCGTAGCATAGTCAGCGGCGTTCAGTTTGAGCCCGACGACGAACGTTCTGGGTGTTGCAAGACGGATGGCTTCTACGATTTCGCACAAGAAGGCCAGCGGAGGAGCATATTTGTCAGTGCGGAGATTCGTCTTGCGTGATATAAATTGAGCAATAAGGTCTAAGTTATTTCCCCTCAGGATATAAGTCACGAAAATGAGAGAAACTGCTTACATCCATGAGCTGCATGTATCTGAATGCCATCAAATCCACTTTCGTACGCCAAACGAGCGCCACGTACGAAATCGTCTACAGTTTTCTTGACATCCTGTTCAGACATAACGCGAGCTTGTTGGAATAATGCTGCATTTGCGACTCGTGTCAACAGGTCATCCTTTCGTCTTGATTCTTGGGAGTCTCCAACGCGTGTCGCACTGGCCGACAAAGGAGGCTGGAAGAAGCGTCCACCGAGAACATTTGGCGATTGCCGACCGGTATGGTTCAACTGCATGATCGCAAGAGGCTGCATCTCTTTTCTATGCCCGATCGCACTGCCTTTTTCAACGTTGAGACCGTGCAATACGTCGGAAAGCTTCCTGAATCTACTCATACTCTCTTCTGAAAGATGCTCGGGTACGACCATATCTGCACCGAGTGACAGATGATTGCGCGAGACTTGGATGTTGCCAGTAATGACCATCCCCCACCCACCCCTCGCCCAGACTGAGTAAAGCGCGATCAGGGTAGGATTTGGTGGTCCACCGAAGCAAGATGCAAGATGCTCGTACATTGCAGCCTAAAATTCTCGGTCAAAAGATATTCCAAAGCATTAGACTAAAGACACACTTTGACGAGTCTGTTGGGGACCACCCTACCGCACGGCAGCCCAATCGGCGACAGAACTTCGCCAAGGTCCGGTGAACTTACTACATCCTCCTGGGTGACAATATTAACATTGACTTCCTCCTGAACTGGGTGAGAAAGATGTGGTTATTGTGAGCTGTGCAAAGATGCAAGGAGAAAGGGTAGGGACCATCAGTATCGAACAATCAAGTTTTTCGATCGATTCTTCAGTTCTCTTCTTGCAATGGTGGTCACGAAGTAGGTATATCGGCAGTGACTTCAGCGGCAGCCGTCGTCGTTGTGGTTGAAGCTTGAAGAGAGAACTGTGAGGCTTGGCGGCGACTACGCAGAAGTGAAGTTCGCACGATGCTTCAGACGAGAGAGAGAAAAAAGCAGTACACATTTATTTATTTTATAAGTATAGACGACGGTACAGAAAGCAAATACATCTGGCATAACAAACAGAAAGCACAAGATATACATTTAAAAAATCAAGAGTCGCCGTTCTTAGTTTTACCTGGGGTTTTCGCTGTACCATGTCGGGTTGGTATTGCATTCCCAAGAACCAGCTTTGGAATCGTCTCAGAAGAGTCTTCAGAACCTCCTGGCCTATCGTCCATCTCATTCTGCAAGCCACGCTTTCCGCTGACAACTGCACCGTCTCCATTGCCTTCGCCCAAAACGTCTTGACGATTGAGCGTGTCTACATTTCTTGGACGAACTGGACTCGTCTTCGGCCGTAGCGGAGATGAACTGGCTGAGCCTCCTCCATTTCGCGCCCGCATGGAGCGTACCGTCTCTTTGCGCCTGTCCAGAATAACACAGAGGTCGAGGCGTATTTTCTCCCACTCTGAAGAACATCGTAAGATACAGGAAACACAAAGACTAAATCACGCACCTTGGTCTGTCAGTGTTTGGGGTTCCTCAACTAGCTGCCACCACCTCGTACGAGCTTTGAGTTGGTCAAAGCCATCTCGTTCGATGAGTGTTTTGCTGTACCCAAGCTCCACCAGACGCGAAAAAATTCTTTTGACATATCTAAGTCAGATGGAACGAAGAAAGAAGTCCCAGCCACTCACTCTTGTCGCCGCTCCTCGACTAGCTTCTTCTGCTCCTCCACTTTCAGCAACGCTCTTATGCGATGTAATAAGCAAGCAAGTTTTGAATCAGGCTAAAGCACTGACTCTTCCTTCCGCACCTCATGAGTGGCTTGCAATTTCTTCAGATCAGATAATTTCACGTTCCGCTTTGTGCCCGGACTATATTGCGCTAAAATGGCTTCCGCTTCTTGCACCGCCTTACTGGGCGAAGTACCTGGATCTATAGCATTGAGTTCCGAATAAGCAGTTTTTCGGAAAAGTGGCTGAAGACGATACCTTCGAAGCTCCCATCGCTTCTTTTCCTCTTGTGTATAGTAAAGGCTTCTGAGACTATTCTATTTTCCGTCTCTGGCACGCCAGAATTGTTTGATATTCGCCGTCTTCTGGGCGTTTTGGGCGTTTTGGGCGTCCTAGGCTTCTTAAGCGAAGAAGTTTCTGTAGTATCTTCCTGGTACTCGGAGTCATCAGACTTCGGAACTCTTTTTGGCTATCGCAAGGAGTTGTCCGTAAGCACAATAAGTTTGCGACATTTCAGTAGTCGTTCGCCTACCATGGATGTCGCACATGAAGAGTGTGGTGGTGGTCGGTTGAACGACTTCTTATGGAAGGTGCAAACAAACGCAAATAACGCGAGTTGATCTGTTTTGAGTTGGGATTTTCTCTAACCATGGCTCGTCTACTTCTACAGAATTTGGCAATAGTTATACTTCCTGAAAACTGACGTCTCTACAGAGAGCTACTATGACCGTAGTATGTCTGTGATCTTCTTAATTTCTTGCCAATTCTTGCCGTCAGGCGCCCAAAGCTTGGCAAATCCACTCTGAAGCTTCTGAGCGTTTGCGCGCTTGACTGCACCGTCATCTCCCTTCATCTTCTCTAATATCTCTGTAAACTCGCGTCTAACGGTTTCGACCGTTCCCTCGGGTTTACGATCTCCCAGACGATGGATGGGACGTAATCCAGCATCTGTTCGGACCTCGAAGAGTTCATATCCTGCGTTAAGGACGAAAGCGATGTATACGGCATTCACTGGTTGATCTGCATCGAAGGGCCAACAAATCCTGGTACGAAGGGAGGCTTAGACTTGCCAGATTTGGGGGCAATGGGCTGCTACCGTACTTACATGGGCACTCCGGCGGAAAGCGCCTCAGTGACGGAATTTTGTCCAGCGTGAGTAAGCATCCAGCCACACGCCTTCGTTTCTCAGAACTCAGACCATTGAACTTATACAGGGAGAGACCCTACCTTGTGGTTAAGGATGCCGATCTGAGGCAGCCAGTTGGAAGAGTATCCAAATCCACAAGATTTGATTTTCTCCTTAATTTCATCCGGGATCACTGCAAACGGCGAAGCATGGGATAATATCTATCTGAAGCCGTCAGAAGGTTTCAAGTTACTGAAATGATGTTTTGAATTACGAAGGGAACTTTATGTTCGATCAAAACATCGAGTATGGCCCACAGTTTCTCTGGCTCGCTGGGCCAGAACTGGGATCCAGGCGAAATCTGGGACGACAGGCACAGCGAGTCAGAGCGATGCACGGTCAAAAATTTGGAAACTCGCATAGACAAGGGAACATGGCCCGTACTTCTCCAGTATGGAGTCGAGCCATTTCTGAACTTCCACCGTCATAGGATCTGTTGCTTGCTGCTGCTCAATGACGGGATAGTCGAAAGGTCCGGGACAAATCGACGGTCTTCCGCCAAACCATTCCTCGAATGCTTTGATGGCATCTCCCTCGAACAGATATGTGCTGTTCGTAACCGCTCCGTCACAATCCCGTATAAACCTTTAGGAACATGTCAGACAAGCAGCTTCGGTCGAGTGCAACGATATTGACCTTAGAACGTGATCCAGCATGAGCACGATATATTCCGTAAGAAATGGCTGAAAGTGATAAGTACTGCAAGTCAGCAACAACTGGCCAAGCAGTCTCTTGATTGTGAAGCTGACCTTCTGTGGCATCAGCTCATGATCATACATGGGAGGAATACCAGGCAACTTTTTGATTTTACCCTCTGTTCTGGTGTATATCTATTCAACACTTCTCAAATCTCCTCTTTTATCTGAAGGAGTGAACATGAGCGCACCTTCGTCGCTTCTGCAGCATAAACTGCTTTGTCGGTCTTCGGTATTGCCTCCAACTCTTCTACGAGCTGAGGGAATCTCCCATCTGGGCCGAAGAACGAGAGGGCCGTCGCAATGGACCCTGATACTAACGCATATATGGGGATCGTATCCCCACTGACCTCCCTTATTTTCATCAAAGTTCCGTACAAGAAGAACTACAACTCTTATGAAGCCTAGCTCGTCAAAGATACTGGACTCTGACTGTCACGTACATCAAGAAGAATGAGCTGGGGCGGGCCGGGCTCAGTGTCGCTTTCTTTGGCTGTGTCCAAAAGCTTCCGGTACTCGTTGATGAAGCCTTCATTGAGTGGTGTCAAGTCGAACGGATTGGCACTCGTTTCGATCGCGACAACCCTGTGTACGCAAGAGCCAGTCGATCAGCAACAAACGGTAGATTCGTATGTACCAGAATGCAATATTGCACCTAATCAGGTTCCGTAGACCATCTTCAGTCCCCGGGAGGAATTGGGAGTCGAGTTCCTTGACGACTTTCTCGAACAAAAGAGCCGCGGTATACAAAGTGGCATATACAGGCTGCTGACGGACGATCTTCTGTAGCAGGGCACAAGCGGATTTGGTATGTCCTACGTGGTATTATCCGCCAGACGCGAAAAATGAAAGGTATTGATAAAACTCCGTCAATGAAGAAAAACGAGGAGCTGGAGAATCAGAAAATCGTACATACCCCATGTAGGCATGTTCAGGGAGATGACATGTCCGCGAGATGCAAGCCCTTTGGACTTCGTCTCAGATTCCGTCATTCTGGGATGTTCACCTGGGAGAGGATGGGATCAAATGCGATGGCGATGGCAATGGCAATCCACGCAGGCCCGTCTCGAATTCCTATACTTATATATTGTTCCGCATCCTGTCCTATAGATACCTTGCTATAAGGTTTAACAACGAAGCTGATGGCCGAGAGGATGATGCGTCCATCGCCGTAATCCTCTCAGGTTCTCAGAGCTCAGATCCTCTCAGATCTTCTCGTGACTTTCTCGCAGGCCATCCCGAATTGCTATACTTATGTATTGTTGCGAATCCTGTCCGATAGATACCTTGCTGAAACGTTCTCCAACGGGGCTGATGGCCGAGAGGATGATGCGTCCCATCCCCGAAATCCGTTCCTAGGTCCTCTCGTGGCAATCATCGATCATCTTATCTGATATGACAGAAGTAGCGAAGCCAGGATAAAGGCTCAGCTCAGGAAAGTTCTTCATTTACGCGCGCTAGTGGAGGATGATCGGCTACTCAAGTTGGTACGATACTTACAGGTTCCGAATTCCATTGCTATAACTTCTTTCCTGGGCCGAATGATATCGTCACCTCGTGCAGCCGTATTGTAGCCGTAAGTACGAGGCACCAACAGAATGAACTTACACTAAAAGATAGGTGATGTCGAGCTTTTGATGCGATTATTACCTGAAACCAAACATTATCGCTATGACTGGGCCGAGGAACTTCGTCATCACTCAAAACCGTATACGAAAATCAAGAATTGATTTATAAATTGGAGATAATGTCGATGCCGTGCCATACACAACCGCGCTTGCATAATGTGCAAGTACTAGTCTTCAACGAGGCTGATCGATTCTGCCGCGTGACCGCGTCATGGTCATAACCTGTCTTTTCTTACACGACTCCAGAATACTCAAATTCAAAAATAAATAAAACAAAACGAATTATGGTAATGACAAAGAATGGGGCTATATAAAATCAATAGTACTTGTACAGGCGCTAAAACATAGAAGAAGACAGCGACCATATTATATCCGTAAATTTATTACACAATAAAGCACCTTCAACTAGAACTCGCGAGTCCTCCGGTGCAAAAAGTCTTCTTCCGCTCACTTACCGAAAACACTCTTCGCCTTCTCCTCAACGCTCTCAGCTATTTCCTGCATCTTCTCAAGTTCACCATCAACAGTGCCATCTCCAGGGCCCATAGAAGGCGTCTTCCCTCCAGTCGCATAATGCGCCTGCTCGCGCCACCCGGGATTCTTCGTATACACGCCCGCGCGGCCGTCGAATGGCCCTTCTGCGCTGTAGGCTGGTTGTACGCTAACGGGCGGCCATTGTCATCTACGGTGGAAGGAGGCATGTCGAACGTTGAGGAAGCGAGTACCGCGGCGGTCGAGGCGGAGTCCTCGCCGACGGTGCGGTGCCGCGCGTTGTGGGCTGAAGTGGGGGCGGAGAGAGGTGTTGAGCGCGATTCGACGCGCGATGCGCGGAGGATGGCGGGCGAGTCGGAGGATGGGATGGGTTTGTTACGTTGGATCATTCGGTGTTCCCCTGCATCGTTTAGGAAGAGGGAAAATAGTCAGTTGAGATCAAATAGGCTACTGCTATGCACGTACATGAAGAGACCCTCGCCCGGTCTTCATGCGCACGATCGAATGCGTGCTTGCGCTCGTGCTTCCTCTGAAGGTGGGTATAAAACCCAAGAAGACCGACTGCTACAAGGCTGACACCAAAGAAAGCCACCTGCATAGCGTCAGTGCGAGCAATTTAGAAGAACACAATGGAGCAATGCGCACCCTGGCTTGAGGAACCTGGGATCCAGGCTGAATATGACCTGAGTAATGGCTCATGTTAATTTGGGATGGTGCAGTATGAAGTCAGGAAAGCAGTATATGTAGTCCAGACCAAGTCATTAAAAGTGTCTCAGACTACAAATCACATATTTCGGGTCGGTCTGTATCGAAAGCAATAGAAAGCAGAAGCGTCGTCATATTATCCAACATTTCCGAGACATTAAGACACGGTCAGTCAGTTGGTGCTACGGGTAGTATGTACTAGCTAGCCTCGGAGGAGCTTTCGGATTCGGAGGCGAGTTTGATGTCGCAGACGCAGATGTAGGTGTCGGTGAAATCGCTATCTTACCCGCTCCTGTAGTCGTTTCCGGAGCAGCACCACCACCACCCAGCTCGAGCATCCTGGTCGATCTTCTCTCTCCCTACTCGTGAATTACTATTCGTTCCAACCTACCGACACGATCAAAATAAACATATACGTACAATCACGCGCGGGTCCTCGCAGACCTTTTTTCACCTGTTCCTTCCGTCTTTCGTTCAGATCCTTGCGCGCGAAATAATAGCCCGTCCCTGCTGCTAATAAAAGCGCGGACCAGCCGATCATCTAAGTTTCTACTTTGATTAGAAAGACTGGTGATTTGATCTGACGCAGACTTGCCATGCTGCGTGGATCGTTCATGGTTGGTGATGGCTGACGGAGGGAAGGATCCCGTCCGTGACCTGGCACAACGCGACCTGAGAAGAACTTGAAGCCGCGGCTAACCGACAGGTATCAACAGTATATATCACGAATTCATTTCTTTTTCTTCAACTTTTATCATTTTTCAGCATATTCTTCG
Organism: Phlebopus portentosus; assembly: GCA_037892935.1. Taxonomy (NCBI): domain Eukaryota; kingdom Fungi; phylum Basidiomycota; class Agaricomycetes; order Boletales; family Boletinellaceae; genus Phlebopus; species Phlebopus portentosus. The sequence continues at coordinate 1,086,258 of JAYXKI010000007.1, forward strand.
TAATTCAGCAGTTTGGGAACATGTTTGCACGGTTCAGCTAAGCTTCAGAAGACACGCAATGATCATCCACCGCATCGGCTCGGACACGCTTGTGCTTCTCGACCCCTATTTCACGTCTCCTTCCTCTCCTCTTGAACCCATCCGACCATGTCTACATTTCCAAGAGGCATCAAATTCAAGCGGTCTACAATCAGTGGTGCGACGCCGGCAGAACCATTCCTGACGCGTCCGACCTCCGATTCAAACTTCAATAAGAACTTTGACTTCGACGCTGGCTTGAATAGCTCGGCTGCGTGGACGGAACATCTCCATGAACATGATTTAACGAAGGAAAGTGAGGGTGATAGCTTGTCGATTGATGAGTGTGAAGGAAGCTCAAGTTCGGGACGGCATACGGTTATCGGGATTAAACAGGATGCAAGCGAGGGACATGGAATTCACGATGGGGAGGAAGTAACATTCGAACCTGGCCGTCCTGCGCGCGTCCTGTACGACTTCTCTGGAGAGCCCGCGTTGAAGGAGCTACAGCTCCGCGCAGGAGATGAGCTAGATATCTTACGCGAAACAATCGGCAACTCTGGTGGATGGAGTCTGGCGCGCGTTCCGCGACGCGTCGGGGGCCACAAAGAACGAAAGGACGAGCAAGAAGACGCGAACGGGGTCGAAGTCGGTCTTGTGCCGAGGGAATACTACGCCGTGCGTTTCATCTATCCTCAAGCATATACTTTATATTTCTTATATTTGTATTTTATACGTAGTTTACAACAGATTTCATCTCCTCTCCCGCCGACGCGACCGCCAGCTCAAGACTACGATTGGATCCAATAAACGAGGAGACCTCTGATGCACCTACTCCGCGTGCATCTATGGTGTCCTCCCCGAAAGGCCCTCCGCTCATCCCACAAAATACCGGCGAGTGGTTCCGGCAACAAATGCGCAGCGTCTTAAGCGGGCGCAGTCTCAACCGCTTCTCGCGCTTCGTCACCAGCGGCGCAGAGACGTTCGTTCTGCGCGGCCCGCCTCAGCGATCTGCGCTTCATCTACCAGATGGTATCAAGGAGAATTCTACTAGCGATGTTGCGAATGATATGGAGGGCAAGAGAACAGACGGTCTCCCGCCTGCTCGTACGCTGCGATTCTCCACATTTCTTACATCGGAAAGTAGGGGTCATGAGCGAGAACCGACTGCTGTCCCGCTCGAGGCTTCGCCGGACGCGCATTATATCGACGTCGGCGAGTCTGGTCCTACATGGCGCTCCAAAGTCCCGACATTCGAAGTGCGCATTCATTCGCCCGAGAAACGGTATCCAGTTCCTGGTTTGAGCTCTATCGTAGGAGGAGCGGGAGGGGGAGGAGAAGCGGGAGCGTATATCGTATACAGCATCACCTCCATCTTTGACTCTCCTCCTTCCTCCGATTCCGAAGAAGATGATGACGACTTGGGAGCACCCACCTCATCCCAAGCGCATAGCATAACAGTCCTCCGTCGTTTCTCGCATTTCGTTCTCCTTCATTCCGCTCTGTCCTCCCTCCCGGGCCTTGCTCTCCCTCCACTTCCCGAAAAACAATATGCAGGCAGAATGAACGCGGATTTCGTCGATGCGAGACGGGGAGAGCTGCAGAGGTATCTAAGGATGCTTGTGAGGCATCCCATTGTCAGGTACGTTGAGCCGCTGAGATTCTTCTTGGGATGCGAGGACGAAGTGGTAAGCATTTTTCACGCTTGAATCCTCGAGGATTCTGATTTATTTTGATGTTATTGGATCAGGAATGGCGACGACAACTTCCGACAATCCTAAAACTCTCCAACACCCTCCCCTCATCCTCATCCTCCTCATCACAAATTCCCCCATCATTCTACGCAAACGTTTACCACCCTCCCTTCCAAATCGACCTAGAAGACGCGTTGGACGTCTCAGAGCGATTCGCTAACCACACGCACGCAGTTGCGCAGAGCGTGCAGCACATGCGCGGGATGTTCACGAGGGGCGTGCGGCAGGCGAGGGTGGAGATGGCTAATGCGGAGAGGATGCTGGGGTATGAGATTTTAGGGCTTATTACCGGAAGGCTTGCGAATGGGTCGGGTTCTACTGATTCTGATGAGGGAGAAGAGGAGGAGGATGCAAGTGTATCCCCGACTAGAAGCCCGCATGGACGTACCAAACAAAACTGCAAGCAGAAGGAGGGCCTTCAGAACGCTGAAGGCGCATGGTGTTGGCGAGAAGAGTGTCCTGGTATGTCGCGCTTCGCACTGCGCATTGCACATACGAGACTATATCTCATCTACTTCGTCAAAACGCAGACTGTCTGAGATTGACAAAATGCATGCAAAAGACGGCCGAGACTTTGCAGGGAGTTGCGGATTTATATGATAATCATGTAAGTACACCTTTTTGTTCGGTTTATTCTGTAAGAGTTGATGCTTACAATATGTTTGCCCTCTTAGGCACGAAGAACGATGCTTGAGACAGAGGACTCGCTAAAGGACGTCGCATACCCAGATGTCATTTACGCCGTTCGTATTTCTGAAATTTTCCACTCATGAAAGAATTATGGATGGATAAAATATCGTTTATGAATAGCCGGTGCTTGATATACACAGACAAACGCTCGAGCGGTATAAAGAGGCTTCCGAGTCCACTGAGGAGCTATCCCGCCCTGATGTCCGCAAGAACGATGGGGCCAACGGAGCCGAGGCAATACATGCCTCGAGTGGAGAAGAAGAGGACAGTGTAGCGGCGCGCTGCGAGACAGTGCTCAATACGACGCTAGCAGAGTTCGACGCGTACCATACTGCGAAACGGGATGACTTTGAGCGGATAGTTACGAGTCATTTAGATGGAGAGATCGCGTTTTATGAGAAGGTATTTATATTTATTCGCCCTTTTCTGTATCTGCGAATATATGGAGTCGTACTTATTTATTTTCACGCGTCAAATGAAAAGGTTCTGGCGCGATTACGAACAACACGCGCATTGTTTGACACTTCGCCGACAGAGCTCGACCTGTTCATGCCGGGCGCACGTCAGCCATCCATTTATGAACGTACCTCACACGTCAGCCAGTTCCATTCCAGCACAGAACCACTGACACAGCCTGCGCCGCATGTTCTGGATAGTGGACGTCGGGCGACGATGAGACCTGTGAGCAATGCGATTCAAGGATTGCTGAGTATTGCTGCGGGTTCGAGCGGTTCGAAGTTCACGGTGAACGGCGTTAAGGACGGAACAGAGGGTGCTTCGAGCGAAGGACAGCCCGGGGAAAATGGGAGTGGGAGTGTGTTTAGCCGACTTTGGTGAGTGGCAGGTGGATGTCAGGAAGTGGTTGGGAAAGTGTAGAAATTGGGTGAGTGGGATATTCTCGGCCCGAGTCCATGTGCAAAGATGAGAGCACTTTTGCTCAAGATCATGGCAGTTATAATATGATATGATATAGTGTATGGTATGGAAGTCGAGTGAGTCCGATTATAAACCCCGTATCGCACGTGAAAGTCAGTTTTACTGATGGACAATGCTTCAGACATAGTCAAAAGTAGATCCATCAGAACTTCAAAATATGGTGTACCGTGCAAAACATTATACACCTGGGCCCAACACGAGTTCCTTGTATACCATCTCACGGAGTAATTTGCACAGTAATTGGAACGGATCGCTGATAACTGAAAAACAAGAGGTGAGAATCCATCGAGGCTTATTTCATGCTTCATGCGCATGCAAGACGAGTTTTCTGACAGTCATTTTCTCATGATACCTCATGATATCATTCTATGGACGTAGATATATCTCATTTAGGAGGTATGAATCGCCCAATTTAAATGGCTTCTTTGATTCACGTCCGAGACCGATTGATCACCACTCTCGGATTTGATGGTCTGTAATAATTGCATGAGAACTGAAAAAGTTTCGGGAACGGAAGGGAAGTATTCTAGAACCGAGCAAGTTTGCTTTTCTCTCGCGTATTGATGAAAGTGTGATATGATTGAACTGACCTCCATTATGCGTCTTTCTTCTATTGATAGACTGTCATATTGTGAGTCCTATTTTGGGCTCCGCATGTCAGCAGAGAACACATATACGGACGGTCTCTTCATCAGTTTCACAGCTTCTCTTCATGTCAAGATTGCATACGGTCAAGTAGGGACAAGTTTCCCTTGCGAACCTAGAATCAATCAAACCGGGAAAGGCACATAGTTTACTTCTGACGAGTTCCGCCCGTCTCCGAAATGCGCTGGGAATAATACACGATGTGGAAGATGTGCAGTCTGAAACGACGTCGTCGCTCAGGAGAATAGTGGGTCCCAGGTAGCGGCGTTTGGGTGGTGCGTCGATCTTCCCGGATCATCATTATCGGCACCTTCTCTCCATCAAAGGGATTCTCCAACGTCATTTTCAGACTTCAGGTACCTCTCACCAGACGTTACTACCTCTGCACAAAGTGCCGCGGAAAGTGCTTCATCTATTGACTCACATTCGAACGACTCTGACATCAGATAAGCGCTTGAATATCCCCTGCTATCAAGGAAATTAATGCTCATGGGAACCGATGCTCGCCTCAGTTCCACTGTGGTGGCTCTGGCCGGATATTGATCCTGAGACGTATTCGTTCGTGTCGGGTGCGCTGCCAATTTGAAATTGCGGCCTTCCTCAGCTCTTTGGTCATTTCCCGCCCCCTATGCGCGCGTGCGCGCCTCTGATCGTTTCTCACCCTAGTGGATAAGCGGGTTATTTGTGACATCTGTGCGCGGATACGGGGTCCCCTTCTTCCTGGTGCTGTGCTTCCATGCCGAAGGATGGATGGAGGACGTGGGACCCTACGTCTGCGACCCGACAGCATCTGCTGTGAAAGCCTTATAGCTTATTCTGGTCTTCCCGCACAGAATGGACTTCGATATGTGGCTAGACCTTTCTGGATGATCTTCCTGGTTTCTACGTACGCCTGAGAAACGAGCGTATGTACAAGATATGCATTGCGACCCTTCAGGTAATACAATCTCGTTGCGCTTTCGCATGCCATTTCGAGCGGGCGGTCCCGGATGTCTATTACTCTCCCTTGTTTCCCTCATATGCTGTGCGATAAATCATTTTCTCGTGTTCTTGGCATCGGCATTCAAACCATCTTGCAGTTGTATTGTTGCGGCTCGGGAAACATCGTGTCGGCTTCATACAACGACGCAGGGATAGCGAAGGCGCTCACCGATTCCCGAGTTCTGTGCCTCAATTTGAATTTTTATTGGTATATTTTCAAACTTGAAGAGATCACAGCCCACGTCTCACTTGATATGGGCAACAGGGTAAGGTTGGTCGCCCGTCTTCCGACTTGAGGTTCTCGCACCGATGGTATGGGTTTTCCGCGCGCGCTATGTCCCACTGCCACGGTCTCTGCTGATGGTGCATACTAGAATTCACTCATGTTGCTACGAAATGGGAACTTCGACGAATCTGGGACACGGTATTGGTCGAGCTCGGCTTTTTTAAGCGTTCCTTAGCTACGACGGAATGATACCAGAGGAATGGTAGACCAGTTTTTGGCCCTGTTGGGTCTGAGGGCGCGTCATGGATGTGTCGGAATTCCATTTCGTTGCGTATTGCGCCGCTTGTGAGTGGCCAGGATGCATGCTCCGGTGCTCAAGGAGTCGACTACTCAGTTCGTTGGACTCCTACATAGGCGTTTAACGACTAATATTTCCTATGACGACGAGGGTATATAATATGCCTTTGACCATCCCAAGTGTTCTTCGGATCAGTTCTCGAGTTCTCTTGAGTTTTTGTCGTCTCTTCTTGTCAAGCATCTTCGCATCGTTCTCTTCTCTGCTTCAATCTTTTCGCCATGGTGTTCAAGCTGTCTGTTGCCTTCGTTGCACTCGCCTCACTGACAAGCGCTGCTACACTCCATGTACTAGTACTTTTTCGGTTTCTTGACGCTAGGTGCTCACCATGATCCCTTCTGACTCTCAGAGGGCCCCTTTCCCGAACAGCAAGAACACCGCCATCAACCCGGCGTGTTGTGTTTTCTCGACCTCGCCGATGAACTGCAGACGAACAAGTTTGACAGCGAGTGTGGAGAAGATGGTATTTATTTATCTGGATACATCACTTCTCTGGCTAACGATCCAATTCGAAGCTCACGAGGCTCTGCGCTTGACATTCCACGATTGGTTTCTCTCAATCCGGAAAGCTCAAGTATGTGGTTTATTTGCATCATCCCGATGTAATACTGGCTCATACTAGGGGAGGAGGAGCTGATGGCTCGATTATGCTATTCAACAACACCGAGCTCCGGGACCGTAAGTCACGTGTATCGTATTTTCGAAAACTTTGTGGCGCTAATTATTCAATGCTAGATGCGAATGATGGTGTTGAGGACGCGATTAACAGTCTCGCGCCTTTGCTTCACACTTTCAAGGTCTCTGCAGGAGATCTCATCCAATTTGCCGGAGCTGTTGCAGTAAGTAATCACAATGGGTACAAGCGCCGCAATGGTTTATCTCTCTTGCTTTAGGTCTCCAATTGCCCTGGTGCTTCTTGTCTCGAATTCCTTGCAGGACGACCTAACGCGACGTTCCCCGCCCAAGCTGGTACCGTTCCGCTACCTCAGGATCCGGTCGGCAAGATCCTTGCCCGCATGGAAGACGCAGAACTCTCTCCAGAAGACACCGTCAATCTTCTTGCTTCTCATTCAGTTGGGCAGAGCGACACGCTCGTACCTGGCCACGATGCTGTGCCATTTGATACCACGCCTTTTACGTTTGACTCAAACGTGATTTTTTTGCCATGTTTTGCGATTTCCCCCGCCCCCTGCTTTTGGCTTCTTCTTTTAAGACAAATAAGCTAAATGTCCGACTCGCAGGTGTTCTTGGAGGTCCTGCTCAAGGGCACAGGTGTTCCCTTCGGAGTAAACAACACGGATGGTGCAGAAGTCGACTCGCCTCTCCCCGAAGAAGGAGAAATGCGTCTCCAGTCTGACTTTGCGATTGCTCGCGACCCCGTCACCGCTTGCTTCTGGCAAGACATGATTAACAACCAGAACAAGATGGTGAATGCCTTCAAGACCGCGAGATCTTTTTTGCGTTTCTTTATTTGATTTTGTTTCTAACAGATGTGGTTTCTAGTCCATGTCGAAATGGCGATCACTGGACACGACAGGAGGAAGCTCATCGACTGCTCTGAGGCCATCCCGCAGGCGAAGCCCACTGTCAAGAAGCCGACCACTTTCCCTGCCACCAAGAGCATCAAAGACGTCGAACAAGTTTGCCGCAAGCCATTCCCTATCCTCGCGAAAAACCGTGAGTACCATTGAGTTTACGGGATAGGACTAAATCTAATATGTGCTTTACCAGCTGGCAAGCAAACTTTGATCCCAGCCTGCGTCGACGGTGACACCAACCTCGATGACTGCCCGTCATAAACTCGTCATAATAATTCGATCTCGATTATTGGGCAAAAGGCTGGAGGTTTGTTATTGGGCTTGATTCTGACTTTGTTCTGAGCATAGAAGTACTACCGTCGCATATTTCCTCCAATTATACACTGCATATATATATCACTTTCCTCTTCATGTCTTTGGCATACCTCGGCGCCTTACAAATGACTCGTATTGCCAGTGAATCGTGCCGTGAAGGCAGTGAAGAATTCCTAGAAAACACGGGAAATGATTATAATGAATATAATTAAACTATTTCTCCCGTGATAAAAGGTTCTATAACTATAACAGCGACCTTTGTCTAGATTTTTTTCTGAAGTATCACTATTAGTCAGCGCTTCATCTTATCTTATCTCCTTTCAAAAAGATTTTCCGCCTGTCGACCTGGTACCTCCATGAAGTCCAACTTCAAAGTACGTGTTTCCGGCAACTACTGCATAAAAATTGTTCAAACAAATACGCTGATAGTTTTCCAACCTATGCGGGACAGTCTACCAACAAGGAAACGTGCTCTTCACACAAGATGGGAACTCAGTGTTGAGCCCAGTTGGGAACCGCGTCTCTGTGTTTGACTTGCTCAAGTGCGTCCATTCACCTTTTCGACCAGAATTCTCTATCGTCTCATCTCGTCGATCTGTAGCAATAAATCCTACACTCTACCCTTCCAGAACCGCCAAAACATCTCGTGCATTGCTTTGAGTCCAGACGGGACAATTCTCCTCAGCGTCGACATTTCGGGACGGGCGATCCTTGCAAACTTCCGAAGACGTGTCGTCTTGCATCATATCAACTTCAAAGCAGAGATTCCGCCGGGTGGTGTGAAGTTTAGTCCAGATGGAAAATGGATTGCAGTTGTCGGTGCAGGGACAGGGAAGGGAGGGACGAGCGCTAGTGTGCAAGTTTGGAAGACGCCGAGTTTGCTTGCGAGGAGTCTTGTTCCGTTTGAGTTGCATAGGACGTACACTGGACATTTTGACGATGTTGTCAGTGTCGAGTGGTCACCCGCTTCCTCGTGAGTATTTTGCATCCATCAGTTTCGTTTGCCATACCGTGATCTTCATTTCTTGACTTTCGTCAAAAGGATCAAAATGCTAACGATACATTCATTCTAGATGTTTCATAACTACTTCGAAGGACATGACGGCACGGTTGTTCACGCTTAACCCTGTTGAGGGCTTCCGACCCAAGACTTTTGCTGGGCACAGAGATGTCGTTGTCAACGCATATTTTTCCTCGGATTCTAAGACCGTAAGTTTCACACTATTTTTGACTGTCGAATCGATATCTCAATTAAAATCCAGATATACACAGTCAGCAGAGATGGTGCTGTCTTCGTCTGGAAGGCCAAAAACAGGAACAGAACGAAGAGGAAAATGGCGTCGGCCCAGAACCCGAAACTGGATCGATAGAAAACGTCATTGCAAATACGCGGTGGGGAATCTCGAAGAGAAACTACTTCAACCAACCCGGAACAAAGGTCATCTGTAGCACCTTTCATTCGCCGTCGAACCTCCTGGTGGTCGGATTCTCGACAGGAGTGTTCGGTCTCTGGGAGATGCCAGATTTCACGAACATCCATACCTTGAGCATATCACAGGAAAAAATTTCCAGTGTCGCAATTAACAAAAGCGGGGAATGGTTGGCATTCGGAGCTACCAATTTGGGTCAACTTCTTGTATGGGAATGGCAGTCGGAGTCCTACATCCTCAAGCAGCAGGGGCACTATTTCGATATGAATACTTTATCGTATTCGCCTGACGGGCAGCACGTCGCTACAGGTGGTGACGATGGGAAGGTGAAAGTTTGGAACACAACATCCGGTTTCTGCTTCATCACATTCTCAGAGCATTCTGCAGCGGTATCGCAAGTAGAGTTCGCTAAACAAGGGCAGGTCTTGTTTTCAGCATCACTAGATGGGACCGTTCGTGCCTTTGATCTCATCCGATACAGGAACTTTCGGACGTTCACTTCACCTTCGCCTGTGCAGTTCTCCTGCCTCGCCGTTGATCCGAGTGGGGAAGTCATCGCAGCAGGGTCAACAGATAGCTTTCAGATCTTCCTGTGGTCCGTCCAAACGGGAAAACTCCTCGACATACTGAGCGGACATGAGGGGCCTGTTAGCGGTCTGGCGTTCTCACCACTGAGTAATCTACTCGCGAGTGGCTCGTGGGATAAGACCGTGCGAGTCTGGAATGTATTTGACCGATCGCATGCCGTGGAGCCATTTCAACTCAGTTCAGACGTTTTAACAGTAGCGTTCCGACCCGATGGGAAGGAGTTAGCTGCCTCCTCACTAGACGGCCAAATAATCTTCTTCGACGTCTCTCAGGGCCGGCAAACCTCTCTCATTGAAGGGAGGAGAGATGTATCCGGAGGGAGGAAGGCAGACGACAGACGGAGTGCCGCAAACAGTTCATCAGGAAAGAGTTTCAACTCCCTCACGTATACGGCAGATGGTTCGTGTCTCCTCGCAGGCGGGAACAGCAAATACGTGATATTATATGACGTTCGGGATGGTGTTATGGTACGCAAATTCCAAATTAGCGAAAACCTAAGTCTGGACGGGACAGAAGAGTTCTTGGATAGTCGGCGTGTGACCGAAGCAGGGAACCTGGATTTAGTAGATGACGCAGGCGATGCATCTGACTTGGAAGATCGACTTGACGTGGAAGAGACTCTTCCAGGAACACAACGCGGAGACTTGTCGAAACGGAAATATAAGAGAGAAGCGAGGACGAAGTGTGTTAGGTTCTCGCCAACAGGAACGAGTTGGGCTGCAGCTTCAACCGAAGGCCTCCTCTTATACACCCTAGACGAAACTCTGACGTTCGACCCGTTTGATTTGAGCATGGAGCTGACACCTGCTGCTGTACACAAAGCTATCAAAGAAGGAGAATACCTTCAGGCACTTATCATGGCTTTCCGACTCAACGAACGTCCGCTTATCCGGCTCGCATATGAATCCGTACCCGAATCCGATGTCAAGCTCGTCGCTAGACAAATCCCGCCTGTATACCTCGAGAAACTGCTACGCTTCGTCGCCGCGAGGTTAGATCCAGGCCCGAGCCCCAGTGCAGCTGTGGGGGTAAATGGAACTACGGTGGATAGCGGAGATGCGCTGCGCTCCCCGCATTTGGAATTTGACTTGATGTGGATACGCGCATTGTTATTTGCGCATGGACGATACCTGAGAGATCACTCGACGGAGTATGCAAGTGCCTTTAGAGCTGTATGGAAGGGTCTCGTTGACGCGGAGCAGAATATTTTGAGGATGTGGGTTTCTCTCGCGTTGTTGATCGTTTGTTTGAATGACAACTGTTTTTCTTCTAATCGCAGATGCGACGAGAACATGGCGACGCTTTCTTTCCTTATAGACCAGTCTCGAGCAAAGCAAACTCGTGAAACAGCTAACAAGGAGGCTAGTGAAACACGAGATGAAATGCATTTGGACACTTAGACCTTCACGACGCCGTACTTTACATCCCTACATTCTCATTAGTCTTCAGGTGTCAGTTCAAGTACGTAGACAAGCAGCGAGCCGTCTCACTGGGAGTGGAATATATCTCATCATACAGTCTAAATCAGTGGAATAAATACTTAGTTATATTTGTAAGGTTGATACATGATTTACAGAGCAGGGTCATATGCAATGCACAGCTAGCAACGTTAATGTCGAAAACATAAGGATTGCCCATCTCGTTGATAATCTATACTGGAAGGCGCGTTCGTTGGTCTCGAATTCCGGGAGTTCTAAACCTGTTTGATCTCTCGGTTTGAGGATGACGGCGACTGAGAAGCTTTCTCGTCTTCCTCTCGAATGTCTGAAGAAGCCTGTGCTGTAGCTTGATGCTCGATCTGTTCCATAGCTTCCTGCCCGTCAAATAATGCAGAGGTTTCTTCGAGTGTTAGACCCTTCGTCTCGACGATATAAATGCAGCAGAATACGAGCTCGAACGCTAACCAACAGCAGTATACGATCTGTTGCACACGTTCATTAAGCGCCTTAATAGTGATGACGGGCGAATACGTACATAATATTTCCAACCGAGTTTTCCAAGCGCGATCGGGTTGACGTATTGGTTGAATATGAGTGAGACTGAGACGGACAAATTGAAGATCATAAGACCCTTTGCTCGAACGTCGAATGGAAGGATCTCCACAGTATATGAGACAATGAGCGGCGTGAATGCGATGCTAGCAGGGATTGAGAATATGGAGCCTAGTGTAACAGATGGGACACTTACTCGTAGGCGCCATAAAAGAGGAATATGAAAGCAATGACAGCGTGCGCAGAGCTAGGACTCCCACGCTGGGCGAACAATGCGGAACATACAGTCTGCAGTGTGAAGAACACCATCATGCCCGCGCAGGATGAAATAAACAGTTTCCTTCTCCCGACTCGTTCAACAAGGAATGCAGCGCCGAGTGCGATGCCCAAGTTCCAAATTTGCAGGATACCGTTGATGAGGAGTTGGACGGTGGGGTCCGTAATGCCAATGGCGTCAAAGACCTTGTTGAGGTAGAATGAGACAAGCCCATTTCCCGACCATTGAGAAAAGAAGGCGATAGCGATGATGATGCGTAATCGTTTCAAGTTTCCTTTCTTGCTGAAGAGGGACTTGAATCCGACGTTCTTCTGAACCGTGCGCTCGAATACTATAGCCGCTTTGATTTCTTCGAATTCGTACTGGACTAGTGGATCGTGTCTAGGGGAATGAGTAAGGACAAAAAGTCTCAACGAGACAAAATACTATACTTACTCGTTTCCATCTGCGTGGTAATACGCAAGCGTCCTGAGTGCTTGTGTCTCTCTCCCTTTCGCGATGAGCCACCTTGGGGACTCGGGAGCAAACCATATTAAACAGACTTGTAGGACAGAAGGTAAACCTTGCAGAACAGAAGGAAGTCTCCATGCCCAGGATGAAGGGATCTTGAAGCTTCCGAAAGTAGTCCAAGCGGCACTAGCAGAGCAGCTCAGCTCAGCAAAAAGTCGAGATCTATTGTCTGTTATACTCACATGATAGATCCTAAGTACCAGAGTGAGTTATACATTGAAGTTGCCGGCGCACGATGAGGCGGATAAGCGACCTCCGAGACGAGCATCGGAGCCGAATTTGAAGCGAACGTCAATCCGAACCCAATGAGAAACCTGTAGGAGACTATCAGTGGGTTTGGATGAGACTGATCTTACCGCCCTCCTTACCGAGCACCGATGAACATTTTGACACTGTTTGAGGCCTAGTGAAGATAAATTTGTAAATGCCCTTTAAAAATAACGTACTACCCACGGTCTGAATAGCTGTCGCAGCGCACATGAGCAGAGCACCAAATAAAATGGTCGGCCGTCTACCAAGCCCATCCGAGAAGAAAGGGGCAAACGGATAAGCGCCGAGTGAACCTATATTCTGAAATTCGTTGAGATCGGCGAAATCGGCGAAAGGCCACCAAGCTACCTGAATGGCATTGAGTAAACCCAACATCCCGCCCGTCGGCCAGTTGAAGTCCTCCTCCCACTGAGTTAATGATTGAAGGCCGTTCATCATGCTCCCATCGTATCCATTGGTCGTAGATGTGATGAGGCTGATGGAGTCGGAAGTGAGTTATATCCTGATAATCAGTGATAGCCTTACAATAGCAGAATCCAGGCGTTCAAACAAATGAGCCTACAAAAAGACAGCCTTCAGCATTTCTCTTTCATGCACTGGGGATGTGTAGCTTACCGCCAATTGTTATGAAACTTGCGTTTAGGATCAAGAAGGTGCACCCAACCACCCTGCTCTCCACTACTGACAGCGACAGCTCCTGCACCCATGCTGGTGAAATTAAGACGATGGTCCGGGAAGGGAAGGATAAGACAAGACGTACCATATTTATGCTGCTCTAAGGAGAGAGGGACCCCGAGGGTCCGGAAGATGTTGCGCCAGAATTTCCGCTTTCTACACACGCAGCTTCGTTCCAGACTGGAGGCGGGACCGGGATTCGACAGTGGAGCATGTGGTAATTCTTCCATGCCTGCGCGATCATCATATTTCATCGGTACCAGTTATGAGACGATAGCGATGTAATATCAATACAAAATCCAGTCAACTGATATGTCTTCGACACTTCGAAGCTCGGCATAACGCTAAGCGAAATTTTGAGAAGCGGCCTTATTCCGAAAGATAGATGCTTTCCGCAATCATTCTCTATTAAAGACTTGCGAGGGTGCCAGTGGTACGTGTCGATGGTGTTCTATCCTTTCCACGCTCCAGAGTTTCGCCGAAGAACTTGCTAAGCGTGCTTCTGAAAGACACGATTTAGCCATGACTCTCAAGAATATAGGAACCGAGCTCACCGTCGCGCGATTGTTCGCCTAACTGTGGACACGAAGAGTGATACTGATCTACTCGAAGCAAACAGACATGTCGCCTAATGTTACTTTTAGTCTGACCTCTCACAACGATCAGTAAGCCTAGAATACAAGGAAGCAAGGCACCAGGTTTTGATATGCAAAGTAGGTCGCGAGAAACAAAGCATAGAGAAAAGAGCAAATCTTCCAAGGCAGCGTTAGGCGACCAATCGTCCGTAACAAAGTATGTCACAAGAGTTGCGCGTCAACATTCTCTGTCCTGGCCTTGCGTCAGAAATACTTGTAAAGTGTTCGAATGACACCAGCATTCACACGAGCAAGGTTTCAAGCCAGATTCTTCAGTCAGGTTTCCGTGAGGATGAATCACTGGGGCCAAGAGAACAAGAAGATTAGGTCGCGGTAGCTTGTCGGATGTTCTATTTTTAACCTGGGAGATAATCAGAAGTACATCTTAATATGTGAGAAGGGAGTAAGAAAAGCTCGCCCTTTGAGGATCATGACTGCGAAGGCACTAATTCCAGTCGATTGCATCATGCGACTTAATGTCGGTCATTTGTTATCTTACGGCGGTTTAACCGCCGGTATCCTAGACTGCAGAGAAACGGAAAAAGTAAGCGATGCAACGGAAGAGTAACCATTTATTCTGTGGAATACAATCAAAATCCACGATAGGATCGAGAACCAGGAAGAGGGGCGGGGATGCAATAGATGATATACATAATATACTCAAATTATTGACCGTCGATTTTCTTTGTTAGTTTCGAAGCAGGTGTGGGAGGCACAACTCCGGCGCTATTCTCGTTCGCGGGAGGTGAGGGAGCGGTTGAGTCAGGGTCAACATTAAGCACGGTACTATCCGTAGACTGCTCTTGACCAGTCTGGAGGCTCGTGTCAGGGTCAACTGTCGCCTTCCTTCTTCGTCCGAGTGATAGAAGGCTTGCCAGAGCACTGGTTGCCGTCGTGGTTCCCGCTTTGGGAGTTATAGCTGAATTAGTTGGTGATCTCTTGCTGATCTTCACTAGAGTAGGGGAAGTTACGTGTTCCGAAGCCGTGCGCCGTCTGTTCCACAATACATTCGACATTCCTTCTGACACTGATTGTGCCGGAGAGGGCGTGGACTCCTCAATGGGACTCGTAGCATGTCGCTCATGTCTGTCAAATGACCCCGGTATTCCGCCCGATGATGCGGATGTAGTTGGCGGAGAACCTGCTGGATTCTCGGATGAAAGCGCAGTCGTAGCGGCGGCCTTTGATAATGATCCTGCAACCCCACCTTTTGGAAATGGTGCTAAACGACCACCGCTGAATGATATCCTCGTCGACTGCGAACTCGCTCGAGAGCCGGGACGTAATGGTGAAGGTACAGGAGGGGAATGGGCAACATTTGTGACGACACGACTCGAAGAAGCCGAAGGAGGCCCGTTTGCTCTTCGTGCTGCTGGAGGTGTTCTGTTTCGTGATTCTGTCGGTGGAGTTGCTGGAATAGTTTCTAATGTTGTTTCCGTCGGACCTGCTTGTGCAAGAAGCCGTGATAATGAGGATGGGCCTGCCGACGCAGAGTTTGACCGACTGCGTACAGGGAACAGATGTGAATTGGGTGATCTCGTCGCACTCAATGGTTCCGCCGCGGAAGATGCATTTTGTGCAACTTCATCCAAGGGGGGACTTATAGGGCGTTCCAAAGGCGGGGAACTTGACAATTGTCCCTGAGATTGCTTTGCAGACGACTTCCTGCGTTTCGCGCCGTCGGCACCAGGGCGAGTCCAATCCTCTACTTCTAGCATGTAATATTTGATGCCATCTCCCAGTCCGTAAGGATTGGTACTCGGATCCTGAAAAGACCAATAAATCAGGTTGTGTGGAAATTCCTTATTGCATTCAACTTACTCGAGCATCAACGATTTTTTCGCTGATGGAAGTGATCCGAGCCACAATCCATTCCCGAGTTCTGAGTTGTTCGGCCAGCCGGCCAGTCGCGTTCAGGAAGTAATGTGGGAAAGACACTGTCCAAATCGAAAATCAGCTGCCAAATAAATCAATTGTAGAACCACACTTACCATTGAAAGCCGCCCACGGCTTAGAAACTGAATTCCGTGTAGGTAAGAAGAGCGCAAGATCACCCTTTGCGAAATTGCGGAACGTGATCTTCCCCTTCGCGCGTTCGCGGTATTCTCTGCATTGCTTTTGCCACTTGCGCATGACTGATCCCACTTTTGATACGGTCTCCGAGAATGAATCTAAGTCGTAAGACCGGAGTATCTCCAGTGCTGCTGCGGGATCTGTCGGATCAATAGGCGTGGCGTCTTCGCGCAGTGGAGACATGGGCAGACGGGGCGGTGATAAGACGACTGACTCAGACGGGTTTATGCCATTCTTCATAGCTGTCGCCGGGTGAACGGAGAGGGGTTGCAACGTAACAAGTGCCTTCGCGTGACAATCACGGAATGCGATAGCCACGTCTAATATCTGAGCAACCAGACGGTCGCGATCAGCGATCTTCTGCTCGTAGTCCGACTGCGATGCTCGCCCTTCCGAAAGATCGTTCCTGAGCACTCGCTCGACATGTCGGGCCTCACGAAGCTCGTGTTCCGTCCTTTGCAACTCTTCCCGGAGACCGACAGCATCGGCATTCAAAAGCTCCATCTCTGCGTGAGCCTGTTTAAGCTGTCGCTCGTTCTCGTCAAGTTGAGCTCGAGTCTCGAAGAATCGTTGCTCGAGAACAGCACGATCTCCGTCGGCTTCAGCAATGTGATCTCGCATGATGCGATCATGTTCAAGCGCCTGTGCACGGAGCAGTCGTTCTTTCTGTTCATTAACCTCCTGAAGTGCTCGGTTCGCAGCAGCGTTTTCGGAACGTGCTGCATCAATTTGAGCACGCAGATCCTCCCCACGACCGCGCGCCTCAGCAAGACTGCGCAACGTCTCAGTCTGATCCGCAAGTAGCTGCGCTACACGTTTCGCATGCGTCGCCTCAAGAGTTTTCACTTCCTCGTGCTCCTCTCGCATCCGTGAGAGCTCAAGTCTCAACGTTTCAGCTTCTTGAGCACGACTGGTGCCTTCTGCTAGAGCGTCAGCTTGACCCTTGCGAAGCGTACCGACGTCCGCGAGCAGTTCTGAGTGTCGTTGCTCAAGTACTTTGCGTGCGATGGATTCGGATTCGTTCTGCGCTTTGAGCGAATGGACCTCCCGTTCGAGAGCTTCAATGTGCTCGCGCCCGTGTTGAGATGATTCGGAAGACCCCTTTACCTCTTCCTTAAGTCGTGAGATTTCAGCCTGATATTGCTCGCGCTCTTTCGAGAATACGTCCTCTCTCTCGAGTTTCTCCTTCTCAAGAGCCGCAACCCGTTCAGAGAGCTCATGAAACGCCACCTCGTCTGCTTCTGTCACTGTTATAGTCAACAATTAATTGATTGAATGTAGAAGTAATGATCAAAAGTGCTTACACCTTCGCCGCGAGAGCGACATGCGAGAGGAAGAGAGCACTATACAAAAAATCAGTGTTTGAAGAGGATCAAAAAAGGATGCCATACATGACCGTTCTACCACCTTTTCGAAGGACGATTCAATGCTGTCCATCCGATCAATGAGCTTCACAAGAGCGGTTCGGGTTTCTTTCAATGAATGTGCCGATGTGCGAGGATCCGTTAGTAGTTTGCGGTCAAGTTCATCAAGAAGTTGCATGAAGGCCTCCACTTCCGCTCGCTCAAGTGGGAATGGATCGGCATCATTGTCCTTACCTCCAGATGGCGAGAAGTCGATGGTTGGGACAGAATCATCCAATCCACGGACCTCGAACGGTAATTGATCATGCACCTCGCCACGATAGATTTGACGACGCCGACGCTCTGCAGAAGTTAACTTTGCCATTACTTCCAAAATCGTCTGAGCACGCTGATAGAAGAATCGGGAGAACTCTTTCCGTCTGACGATCTCGATAATCGTTGCCCCGTAGCAATAGGTCATATTGTGCAGTCGTTGGATGTGAGTGAAGCTGCTCTTTGCACGAAATTCGGCTTGGAGTGCACCCATGAGATGTGGAAGTTGAACCAGATCAGCATTCAGCACGCTGATTCTTCGAAGAGCGCCGATGCAGAGTTCTGTTGACAAGTTCTTCGTATCAGTGATACTCTCGACTTCTTTGCGTAGTAGCCCATCTGTATGCTTCAGTTCGGGTAAAAGCTGATCGGAGTTGGTTGTATCGATGCGCGAGACGATATCGCTGATTTTTTCAAAGGCATCTTGAGCACGTCGTTCACTTGATTCTGCGCTCTCTAGAATTCGGTTCGTCTGCAGTGTCGTACGAATTTGGTAGGCGCCTTCGTTCAATCGATCCATATACTCTTGAGTTTGGTCGAACCGTAGTGTCAATGAATCTAAACATGGTTTAAGCCTTGTTTTATTGGTAATGAGTAGGATTAATACCGTTTAACTTTGAGCAGCCTTCCGCTACATTACTCATCTTCTTCCGGTCAACATAGCTACCCAACGTACGTGTAGCCTCCCCCGCTTCCGCTGCCTTTCGAGCTTTGTCACCGAGAAAAGCGGGATGTATGTGAACGGCAGATATCACGACAAGATCCGTGTCGAGTGCGGCGAGTAATTGTCTCTGTTTTGTGAGCGTCTGTTGTGCATTCTGGGCGAACGGATCGAAAGCTTCAGACAAGGCAAGGATATTAAGATCAAGGCTTCGTGATGCTATGCTGAGAGCGGTATTTTGTTGTCGGATTGTGTTCACAGTGTGAACCACATAATCGTGGTGCACGTGGGCATTGTGCAGATATGACTTAGCTAGCTGGTGTGGACGGAATGGCGGTGTCAGAGATACCGTATCTGTTACCCCTTAGCGTCGACTTTGTGCATGATAATTGGGAAACACACCTTCGATTTGGGGCTGCAAATGAGGCTGAGCGCGAAGCTCGCGCAGCACTTCATGCAAGTCATAATCCAGATAGAATTTATTAAAAACGTATATCGTCTACGCGACGATGAGCACCTATCGATATGGGAATCGTGGAGAGTACTCACATCATCTTGTGCTCCAGCCAAATCGCGTATGTTTTCATTCGTCAAACGGCGACCGTCTGAGAGATATGCTAAGACAGCGTCTTGATGAACACCCGTTTCGTTTTGAAGGAAATGCTCCAAACTGCCGTCCCTGTACAAAGATCAGAGTGCTTCTATGACTTCGAACGCAAGGCGCACCTTTCTATCTCCCATAACGTCGCATCAACCTTGGACAATTCATGAGCACTGAGTCCAATGGAAGCAAATGCTAAAGCAAAGAGGCTCACTTGGAACACTTCACCATCTTCTGCACGACAGACTCGCAACATGAAGCGTGACTGAGATATTCGTCTTCTTCTAAGCCTCCTCCGTCGTCGGTGCCAGCTGATGTATATACAACGAGTCAAGCGTGTGCGCAGTTGCAAGAAGTGCAGATGACGTTTATGGAACGCGTCGGTCTGGTGCCGCGCGACTTGGACTGTTTCGGTCTCCTCTGCCGTCGATCTGCAGATCTGCCGATTCGTCCCATGTCTACTCACGTGACCGAGTACGTCGTTCTTTCCTTCCACTTCACGTTCAGTCTTACGACGACAACTTCACGCATTCCAAATCGAAGTTGATGGCTGCTCTGGTGGCTTCTGGATCTAGAGAGTCTCCTATCGTACTGGATGATGAAGACGATGACGACGACATTATCTGTCTTGCTGGACCTTTGTTGCCACATAATACTAGTACTATGCAGAGTGGACATTCTGCGGAGGAACCTATAGTTCTATCCTCAACACCCGATCCAGATGGAGATGATGCATATCGCCTTATTGTCATCGACGAGGATGACCGAGATCCTCCTGGTCCATTACCATCCCAGGAGAAGCCTAGCCTGCCACCCCAACCAGACCAGCATACGGAGTCGCCAGCCTGTCTGTCACATGCCGAAATAGGTAAGTGTTGAGAACTTGTTTTCTATTGCTATATGTAATACATGCGTTTCCGCACTACGTAAGGCCCCGTTTCAAGTCCAAATCGACACTTTACACCTGGCGCCGAAACACACAAACGGAAACGGAGCCCTGAAGATTTTGCGAATCAGAGATCCCCGCGACCTGCATCGCCCTCTCTGGGTTCTTCAACGTCCGTTCCTCCAGAGCTTCTCAAGACTCTGAACGAGAATCACATCACTAGGCCCGGAAAACGCTTAAAAGCCGAGCAAGAACGGAAAGCGATCAATCTGCCTGAACGGGTCTCGTATAAAGGTCCAGTCTGGCCTACACACATCGCGAAGGCATCGCCGATTCCTGAACCAGGACTTGGCCCTTTGGTATATGGAGACCAATCTACTGATAGAGAACCTCCAGTCTCAAAGCTATGCCTGCTGCCCAACACTTTCGGCCCACCAGAACGCATAATCGGGAAACACACAAGTACACAATCGAAACGTAGTATGTTTCCGTCGGAGCCTCATGATACTACACGCACTCTTGTCCTTGGTCTATTGCCAAAACGTTTTCGATCCTTGGACTTTGTGCTCCAGTGGTGCCGAGACATATCACAACCGGACGATCCGGCTCCATTATGCGCTCTCGTGATTCGTTCACTCGATAAGGCTTTGGTGGAATTCGTGACAACCGAGCAAGCAGATCGTGCATTTAATTCTCCGAGGATGACCAATAGAGATGGACGAACTCAAATTACTGCAACTTGGTATTGCACGCCGAACGGTATTTGCCACTCTTCTTCTAAGCAACCAAAGCGAACTACGAGTCGCGAACAACCCGCTTTCCTCGCACCATTGTTTCCGGAATCAAACTGGCCTTCTAATTCTTCGACTGGTTCGCTCCAGCATTTTGCAATCGGCCCTCCATTCCAATCTAACGCTACCTTCCCATTCGCTCCACTCTCACAAGCCGTTTCAACTTTCCCTCCAATTCACGTGCTTCCGCCTTTACGTCTCTTCCCGCAATCGCCTACTCAACCCGTCGAACAATTGGCGAGCTCGCAAGGTTTCATGACATCGGATTATCTTGGTTTTTCAGAAAGTGATTTGCATATCGAGATGAAGAACGCAGAGACGGGAGAAGGGGAATTTAAAGAAACTCAAGAACCGGATATCTTGGGGACTACTGAAGCTGTACCTTCTTGCTCGCCGGACGTTATTGCAGAGTTCGGAGTTGGCGATCAGAATTTACCTAGCCAGAATTCGCATGACCAATCCGATTTGCACATCAATGATAAGGAGACGGGGAAAGCAACACTTTCGGGAAGCGGAAGAGGCCGTTCCGTTTCTTCGCATAAGCCTTGCCCGGGCGCTGTTCCACAGTTTGCTGAATCGTACGAAGGCTCATCCGTTGACCAAGAGGGTTCGCAGACTTTGTTTTCTCAGGACGACGATCAAAAGACGCGGAGAGATGCGAAAGGTCATTTGGGCATTCCTTCGGGATCTGAGGACAAATCGAGTCCCTCAAGCGAAGCCGAGCGGATCCACAAGAGTGTTGTCGTGAAGGAGAAGCTCCTGAAGAAACTGCGGAAGTACAAAGCGTCTATGGCGTCCCTACACGACCTTTCGGGTTCGGGCAGTCGACAAAAGGAAAGGGTGGATAGCCATTCGCCATTTACGAAAGTTTCTCAACCATCCGCGCTTGCTTTACCGCCCATTGTTTCCAATCAGGATACTTCGGTGACGAAGGAAGATGGTGAACTTACGCCTTCGGAAGAGGAGCAACCTAACTTGTCCACCACGCTTCCGCTGGACAGACCTCGCACCGACCGAGGAGGAGACGGGGTGGCGGATGCTGAAGTTGCATCGCAGATACAAGGCGATCCGGAGGATAAACTGGCGGAACTTCGCAGACGTGTCTTGGCCAGCAGAAGGCGGAAAAGGCTGACTTTAGCGGCGAGTGCCCCGCCGTTTACACCGACAAGCTCTTCGTCTGTCGCTATATGTGCCAGTACGGTTCAGAGTGATCATTTCACGTCTTCCAGTGTCTCTTCTACGGCCTCTGCATCAAACAATTCTTCCTGCGGCACGACTGATACCCAAGTTTCATCAATGTCGACCCCGGCCTTATCTAGTTCGTCTAGCGTAGGGAACGCTAACCTCAAATCTGCATCTTACTTCGATAGAATGGCTACTTCCTTCCTCGAAGATGTTCTCGGCACGCGTGCTCGGCTGATCCTTGCCACAGAACTGGAAGATTCCCCGTCGTGGAGTCCCGCGCACGAAGGCCAAAAAGTTATATTGCAGGAGAAACAACGAAGACTGGAAGAGCACCTAACAAGATCAAAATCTCTTCTTACTCAATGGGAAGCAGCCTCAGGGAAAATGGAGAAGGCGAGGATCATGAGGCTGATCAAAGAGGAAAGGAGGTGCGTAGCTACTATCGTATTCCTCTATCTCATTTGTAACTTCTCGACGCCCATACTTGTCTTCCCGCACTGATGTTTGTAGCAATTTTGAGGCGAGACGAGCAGCCGCAGATGCCGAATTGAGGCAGCCTGAAGCAGAGATGACGAGGGCACATTCCACCCCGAAGATACTTCCGAAGAGACCTCCTTTAAGACGCTGGCCGCAGACAAAATTGGATCAGTTAGTTATCACACTCAGCGACAATGAAGATGACGAATGTTCCGACTATGAAGGCGGTTGAAAAAGTCGTCTGTCTATCGGTGAAGTCAATCTTCAGATGGTAACGTCTTTATTTCCTTTCCTCGCTTCCTTGTATTACTGTTCTTGGCGTTTTTTTTTTGGCATCTGCCAGATCCATGATTATTGCATCGCGCATCGAGCACTCGGTATGTCATTGGGTTCTTGTCTGTCTTAGAGTCAGACTTGATGATCTTTTTAGCGTCTTCTTCATCCATCATCCATCACGGGCTACTCTCTGCATGCTATCAGGTTTGCCTGGATTTTCTCCTATATCTACGTAACTCAGCTGCCTACTAACTTAGGTCCTCGTGTCCTTTTTGCAAGATCATCATCTTTTTTTTTCTTAGACATACTATTTGGCTCCGTAGCTTTCAGGAGCGGTTGGAAATTTCATATTTCATTGCTTATTCATTGATTTTTCTTTTCGTTCTACACGGCATGCTCAGAGCATATTGGTTGCGAATGAAAGCATGTCGTGTACATAGTCTTGTTTTGCTGCAACATAATACAGTCTATTAGAAATAATATCAATAGTTCTTAGATGAAAGTAAAGTGAGGAAAGGATCCGGCATTCTGCGTGCAGTTGGAAAATAAAATAAAATAAAGTAATTCCTTGAGTCACGTGCTCTCCACATGTCGAGTCGGAAGAGACGTATTTCAAGTTTGTTTGTTTCACTTCGCAGCAATTCATCAACAAAGCCAACATGCTCAGAGCACTCCAAAGGAACCGTCTGATACTAATAACTTCCCGTGTAACATACTCTCGAGCACTCTCCTTAACACCTCGTCACCTCAAAGACCCATGGCTTCTCCCGAACACACCCGCACACGAGCTCTCCACACGTTCCCCACCCGACCTGCCGCCCCCCGAGCCAATCCCCCGACCGAACGAGTCGGTGGAGAAGATGCGCGCGAGGCTGGTGTACCAGAGCCGCAAACGCGGGACGCTCGAGTCGGATTTGATTCTCAGCACGTTCGCTGCGCAGAATCTGAACGGGATGAGTGCGGAGGAGCTTCGGGAGTATGATAGAGTGAGTTAGGTCATTTTGTTTGTCTTTGTGCTGGAAGTTTTTTTGCCCCCTGTTGATGCTGATGTGATTATCTACTTTTAGTTATTGGATGAGCCAGATTGGGATATCTATTACTGGGCGACGGAGAGACGACCGGCTCCGGAACGTTGGGCGCAGTCGCCCTTTTACAGAAGCTCCGCAAACATGCACGTAATGAGGGCAAAGAGATTCGACGGATGCCGGAGCTCTCCTAGGATCTTGTTCATCTGTGATCAAGTATACCAGAGAAGCTCTTCCGAGAAGCAGTTTGCGCAATATGTTTGCTTCTTGAGGTTGTTGTGGAATCGCAAAACGGTGCGTCATGTTGTAATTTGCATGCGACTACTCCCTGGAGACTGACACTTATCACGCTGACGTAGGTGAACCGACTGTTTATAAAAACTACATTGTATATATTATTGTTTGCGATGATACATACACGAAAAGCAAGCCGTCCCTCGAACCAACTTCGTTGAAGAGAAGATCTTTATTCTGTTTCATTTCTATTACCGTAAATGACATAGCTGCCACTGCACAAGCATTTGGGCTTGCTCAGCCAAAAGCGGAATCGACTGCGTCATCTCAATTCATCTTAAATCAAGTTTCAAAGATCAACACTGCATCCGTCGCGCGTTTGTTGGCAAGGTTCATCCAGGGTCTGCCTCTACTTTGAAACGTCGTGAAACATGGGCGTCCATAGCCTCGTTAACCCCCGACGTCGGTGATAGTAGTCTTCCTACATAATATTCTATCTCTGACCGCATCTCTGATGAGGGTGGGAGCGTGTGTGCCTATTGGTGATACTGATGAACAGATGGACCAGGAAAAGATTTAGAATGACTGGGACGAATCCTGTGTATCATGATGCCATCCCTAAGGTCAAGATTCATCAAGCACTGTCAAGTTAAATCTTGACCGCTGATACTGAGGACCCGTCATTAATAGTAATGGCGCGAGGGACGCAACAGATGCACAGCATCGATATTAATGGGTTGTCCGGATTGAATATATTCCGCGTAAAATGAGCTTGACCCACATTCACGCGCTGCGTGTGTTGATGAAATAATTGACTGAACAACGTCATTGCCGAATACAAAACGAAAATCCTGTGTGTGCCTTGAGATTATTAATGGATCGACGTAAATGCCGACTCCCTTACATAATCGATGACAGGGAAGAGACCTTCCGTTTTGGTGGTGGCGTGCCACGGCGTGGTGTCCACGGTCAAGACCTTAGGCTTAGGAGGGGCACTACACCCAAGGGCCCAGCGAGTGCTCTTTCTTTTGCCTCTCCCTTCCCTCTCAACGGCCACTTCGCAACTTTCCTTTCACAATCGTCGGGGTGCCACGCGAATTACCAAGGCGAGAATTCGGCGGTGTCCCGCGTGCCGCTGTCTTCAATCTGCACCCGTTCTACTACGACCCTCGATTCGGTTGGAGCTGAGCTCATTTTGAGACCCTACTGCGGAACGCTCTAATTTTAGAGAACGTGTTGGTGACGCAGAGCATTAGAGCATTAGTCTCAGTCCCAAACCCTCGGCCTGCCTGGGTAGTAGCCACTTTGTAATAATTTCCTTTTGTTTTGTTCTCGTTTTTGTTTTTGTGCTGGTTTTCTTTTTTGTTGGTTATGAACGACCACGACCTGGTTCATATCCGGGACCAGGGTTACAATCATTCTGAGGTTGGTTTTGAACGCCATCGTCCACGCCAGCAGCAGCACTACCATCATCTCAACAATCATCATCAACATTCACAGCAAAGCCAGCAACAACAACCGCGCACTTCTCGTCGTCAACGCTCGACGTCAACTGGTAGATCAAGACAGCCTGTATTCCAGGTGTGTACTCCTATTTGTGTATTTGAATTCCTGTTTCCCTGTCATCTTGAACGGGAGACCGTTCAAGATGACGGGGTTTATTCCGTCCGATTTGTTCCATTCTGTCCAACTTTATCTTTGCGAACATATGCGTGTTTTGAATAGATCGTATCTAACTAACGTGCATTGACTAACAGGTCCGTGCGAGCAACTTTGTCAAGAAGCTTGGGGTCCTCACGAGTAAGTTCGGTGCGGGCGCACGTATCAAGCAGGCCGCCGACAATACTTCGGAGGACGCCGATCCTGACGCTGCGCTTGCAGTGGAGCATTATCCTTTCCGCAAGGCAAGGTCGATGGACGTCCTGCGTTCTAAACCGTACATGTCCTCCCCAATGCTCGCTGTCACTGGCTTCGACCCGCAGAGCCTCGCGCGTAAGTCTGCAGACGGGTCACACGAAAGTGGGAGCGCGAACGGAAGTGACGCAGGAGAGTTGAAGTCTGTGCACTCAAGAAATCTATCAGATTCAAATTCAAGCTCGATCGCGCAGGGTCTCGCAGTTGCCGCGATGGTTGCAGAAGCAACGAGCCTTCGACCTGCCTCTCCTTCTGCTTCTGCTTCCGCCGCCTTCATCCAGAAGTTCGGAGAAGCGTCGGACTCCGAATGGCATCGCAAGTTTGTCAAATGGAGCTGATAATATTCCGACTAAAACAAATAACATGAATTACACTGGAGCTCAAAATACAGATGGATTGCAATCCCTAACTCCGCCTCCTCCTGTGCCCGAGAAACGACCTGGTCATCCGCGTCTTTCGACGCTCCCGCCGCTGACCTTGCATGTCAAGGGCATGTCGCAGGATTCGCGGCCTCAAAGATTCTCACCCTCAGTCATCGTCCGTCCGCCCCCGTTTCCGATCCTCGAGCTCCCCGCATTACCAACGCCTATCGCTGAAACGTCCGGCTCCTCAGGCAGCCAGTCACAGTCGCGCTCGCGGCGAGGGACGGCACGTCTAAATTCCATGCCTATGCTGCCCAGAGAGGGTTCCGACGCACGTGAGAATGATCCTGATCACGAGAACTGCGCATTAGATGAGGATGAGGAAGGGGATGACGAAGATAACGAGGATGACGGAGCAGCAACTGGAGAGAATGATGCTGCGGGCAGTGAAGAAGACGAAGACGAGAACGAGGCCGGCGTTAACGGACAAAGCATCACATACTCATCATCATCTACTGCTACGCCATCTCCTACCGCAAGTTTCTTTTCAAGAACGCGAGCCTTATCGCCGCGACTACAGCTACCTACACTCAACACGCCCAGTCTGTCGTCGTTATTAGGGAATTTCACGACCACCGGCGGAAGCTCGCAATCTCAAGCCGCTGGATCGGGCACAGGCGGTTTGTCAGCGAGCGCGAGTCATGTCGGTGCTCACGTGGGATCGACGACACAGGTCTCGGCCGCCGCCGAGCCAATCAAAGTTTCACGGGACGATGAGACTACGCCGAAAGCGGTCCGCGCTAACCACATTTGGGGCGGATTGGGTAATGGAAGCGCGCGTTTTGATTATTTTTCGACTTCTGGCGCACTTAGCAGGGCTGCTGCTGCAGGTGCTAGTGCTAGTGCTAGTAGCGGAAGTGGTACCGATAGGGAGATCGATAAAACATTTCACGTCAGTTCGGATAGATGATACTCGTTCGTCTTCTTCCTCTTTCATCGCTTCGACCGCCCCCTCGCCGCTGCAAATGCAAACCCCTACCGCACGCGACCATCCTGCGTCTCAGACACCGATGATTTATGTGGCGCCGCCGCCTTGGTCTCCTTCCGAAACATCATCAAGCGTATTTGGTTCCGAAACAAGTCGAGCCTTCAAAGACGCCAGTTTCTCCCATACAAAGGGCGCTGTTGCTGCAGGCTCGGATGTGCCACATCTAGCATCCATACCTATTCGTGGTGTGGCGGATGGGCAACAAACACTAAAGCGTCCTAGCATCTACCATCATGCATCGAAGAGCATGATTGAGTTATTCTCGACAGCAGCTTCTCAGACAGCAGCGAGAACCGCGGAGCCCGACGAAGATGCGGACACGTTCGGACGTGGTGCGTCGGACGATCATGATGTGAAGAAGGGCAAGGGCAAACTACTTTCCGAGGAAGGAGTGGAGTCGAAGATTTTGCATTCATTAAAAGCGAAAGATGTGACGGAGGCTTCTGGTCCTGTTCCTAACACTAACGACACTCTGCTTCAACCTACGAGAGATAGACAATTAAAGGTGGGCCAGTGGAAGAAGGGCTTACCTCCTACACCGACGACTGCCATTGCTGTATCTGGAGACGCAGCAGCTGCTTCACCCACAGCAGCAACTTTACGCCGTCAGCGGTCGATGCCTACGTTCAGCACGTCAGGCCCACCACCTCCTTATCCGTCATTCCTACTGCCAGAGCACCTGCGACGCTTCGCGCCGCTTCCACGAGACGACGAAGGAAAAGAAGAGCTCCCACCCTACAGCAACGATATTCGGCTCGCTGCGATCATGCCGCGGAAGATGGAGTTCAGCGCCCCCGGTGTGCCCGCGCGTGATCGGAAATGGCGGAGGGTGCATTGCGTACTGGAGGGGACGGCATTCCGCGTGTATGACGCTCCGCCACGCGTGACTGGCGTGAGCGTGTTGGGTGGGTGGTGGGAGAGGAAGGTCGGTGTGGGCGATGTGAGCTCAGGACTGAATGCGAGTGCCGGTGCGACTGCTGGACCTGGTGCGACGACGAATATTGTTATTGGAAGGAAG
Organism: Phlebopus portentosus; assembly: GCA_037892935.1. NCBI lineage: Eukaryota > Fungi > Basidiomycota > Agaricomycetes > Boletales > Boletinellaceae > Phlebopus > Phlebopus portentosus. The sequence goes on from JAYXKI010000007.1 coordinate 1,114,319, forward strand.
GAGCCGAAGCGGCGGATGAAGTGGGAGGAGGAGCTGCAGGCTGAAGAGGAGGATGCGCGTAGAGCGTCGGCCGAATCTGGGACTGAGGAAGGTCAACCACGGGCGTCAGTCTCGTCCTCGAGATCGACAGTCGAGCTGAACGGCAGCGCAGAGCGCGGCGAACGGGAACGGGAGCGGCCGCAGGCGCACAAGTCAAAATTACATCTGGCCGCGAACCTTCTACACCCGAGCCGATCGCGGCTCTCGCTCGCGCATGGATCGTCCTCGTCTCCCGCTTCCCCACGGTCGTCTTTCCAGAGCCCACGCAACTCCGCGGAGGGCTCTTCCCCGCCTTCCGCGCGGCCGTCCGTGGATCTATCGACCGCCCCCGCTTCGCCTATCATCCCAGTCCACGGCGTTGTCGTCTAATGTTGCTAGCTCGACGTCTGCATTGTCCAGCTCGCTATCGACGCATTCGTCGAACTCGGATGCATCATGCACTCAGACACGTCGACGAAGGCACCTGCGTTCTGACTCCGCCCAGTCTTCCAACAACTCCCATTCGCGGAGTAATTCTCGCGCTCAATCACCATTGAATCCTGATAATAATACTCGGTCACAAGCGCAGTCGCAAAATTCTTCTCATTCCTACTCTCACTCGGCTACATCGCATCTGTACCACGAGCCGAACAGGCGCGAAGTACCAGAACCTGACGAGAGAGATCTACTGCGCGTGTATTCACTCCAGCGTGCGGAAAGCGGGCTGGCGAGCGACTACACGAAGCGCAAGAACGTGGTTCGTGTGAGGATGGAGGGCGAGCAGTTCCTGTTACAATGCAAAGACGTTGCAAGCGTCGTTGAGTGGATTGAGGTTCGTAACGACTTTCTTTCTATATTTTATCGCTTGTATGACATGCTAACGTTGTTTTTTCTTCGTTTGGTGTATGGATGAATGTGTGAATAGGCTTTGCAAGCTGCAACGAATATCGCGCTTGATCTGGACGAACGTCCGATGCCGAAGGGACCTATCTTCCCTCGGTTAGTTCTTCTTTCATTTATAACAACTTCAGAAGCTGACTGCGCAATGTAAATAGACGGAGGAGGAGGAGGCGCGTGCAACCGATGGAGACTGGGGCGCAGACACAGTCAACTAGTGCTGCAGACTCTGGGGGTAATGCGAACGCCGGTACTGTTGGTGCGGCCGAGTCGAGCGCGGCGTCATGACCTTCGTCACCATTTTCACTAATCTTCCTTTGCCTCTTGTCTGCTCTGTGCACGTGCTATCAGTCTCTCTTCATGTTTTCCTTCACGCTTGCTCTCTCGTCGCTGTCCTCCTGTTTCTACGTGTGATAATATGCATCCGTACGCGCGCGCGTTCATGCCCATGCCTATGCACTCTCGCTATTCCTATACCTCTCACAGCCCCATTATCCTCCGCCTCTTGTTTCGCTGTTCATCGCGGCAAGCCCTCGGGTCCATCATACACGTCTCATCACGCCTCATTCACAACCACGGCCCCATCTTGCATATCAATATCAATGTCGAATGCTCTCTGTACTTCCCATTGCTTTTTCACATACATAATTCTCTTTTCATTTTCATTTTTTTTTCTGTTGTTTCATTTTGCTTCGTTCGCCGCCCTGTCTTCCTGGTGGTTAGGTTTAATGCCCTAATGCTCACGCCCTCGTCCTGCGCTGTACCCTTGTGTGTCTACTTGTGTCCGTGTCCTATTTTTTTTCCTACTCACCTCGTCGCTCGTCAATCTACTTACTGTATCACACTAATACTTTTGTAGTATTTGGACTCTTGTTTTACGCCATCGGAGTGGTTTTTCGATCCGTTTTTTCCCCCTAGTTCTCTCTCGATTTGATCTCGCGTGGATTTCTAGATTTACTTCCTGATTGTCAAGTCTGCTTGTATCGTTTACTCAAAAACAATGTCAAACTTTTTGCAGAGGATGTCCGCAATAGCGTTCGCCATTTGTTGCATTGCAAGGAAGAAGACAACGATCATCATTTGTTTGACGTTTATCGCAGTGATCAGCCTTGATGCCTTGGAAGGAAATCATTTTCAGCATGTTCCGAAATTACACTGTAATGACACTAGTACTAGTGATATCAGCACTATCGCAAGGGGCAAAACCCTATTTCCGAACCTCAAAAATTTGATCCGGAATTGAAATCCAGCCAATCAGAGGTGAGCTTTCCAATTCTGTTTCCTGTATAAGCGGCTCAGAAACGTAATTCTGCCCCCTGTGCGTATATATATATATATATGTAGTACTTGTCTTTTTTGTAGTAGCTTTTTTTTTCGTGCTTGACTGCTGAGTGAGAAAAGCTGATCTCTCCCACCGATCCTCGACTGTACATGTTTCTGCTTACTAGGTTACCGGTTCTTTCAAATGGAAGTTTCCGCTTCGGAAAGGTATACGCGCAGAAACGGTAAGTGTCATTACATTACATAATTTTTGGAACATCGCAAACTTCTGTACGATATTTTTATGGAATATAATCGACATAACCTTTTTTTTCTTTCTCTCCACCAGCCGGTGCTTAAAATCAAGGGGAGTCGGCTTATAATAATTTTATACGATTTTGTACAGATTTTTGCGATGATCGAACTCGGAAAGAAATAGGACTCAACCTAACTACAAAGATACATTACACGGGAATCAGGATGGGAGTTGTAGAGGATCTGAGGAGAACAGTCAGGCGCCTATGTGTGTAAGGTTTACCCATCTCTCGGCCATGATGTCCATAGGTCTGCCATTCTCTACATCATCTCGCCGCTCCCTCAGCTGCAATGCAGCGTCGCGAACAGCCGCGGCAGATCTCTTTAAACCTAGATTCCTCCTTTTCTAGGTCACCCATCATATACTTGTAGTATATGCTCCCTGGGAGGAAAGATTCCATCTCGATCAAGCAACTGCCACACATCGTCCCCACGACGCTTCGAAATCCGCAAAACTGCATCGCTGCCGCCAAGTGGAGGGCCTCATCCAGTGCGACTTTTGGCGATTGCTCTGCAGTATTGCAGGCTAATAGAAAGGCGAACTCTGCGTTTGGTAGACTAGCGTGGGCGATATCGAGTAGCGTCATTCGTCCGCCGCGAAGCGCGAAGGAGGACTTGAAGGGGTCGAGTTTCAGGAGACCATGACAAGCAAATGTGCACCCATTGATAACTTGGAAGGGCCTGCAGTACTGTGTCGCGGGACGCCCGGTCATTAAGCAGATGCTTATCAATCTGCTTGAACTTGCCAATGAACTTCCGTTCTCTGATCGTTGCGGGGAGTTTCGTGTCTCCAATAAAAAGCAGTCGCTGCCTATTGTTGATGGGCTCAGATCGAGCGATGATAAGTGATTTAAGAATCGGCGTGTATGACGAGATATAATCGTCAAGAAGATATCCTGGCCTACCATCCGCACTCTCATAGGAGCACGCAGCATGGAAAGGAAGCGAAGACAGCAACGAAGTCGGGCACCACAAATGCGTGATCCAGAAGCGCCTGGTCGTTCTCAATCGAGCCCACGCCATGTTTGTAGCGTTGAAGCAGGAGATCATTACACAACTCTGAAGCATTCGCATACCACTCGCCGTCCAATGGGACGCAGACACAAGACTCTTCATTGTGTGCGAGAATGATGAGTGCATCGCACCGAAAAACGGAGTGGTTCACCACAATGACGGGTCCCTCTGAAGCTGCCTGTTTTAACGTTTCAAATGATGCCGCCTGAAGGAAGTCTTCAAATCCAGGTATTCTGCGTATTTCGTATACGGACCGCTGTGTACACGAACACCGCCAACTGCACTCGGACCAGGCAAATTCGGATCAGAACAAGTCAACAGAGTCTCCAGTTCCTGGCTGCAATCCGCAAACTTGTCAGCAAGATCCTTGTTCGCCTCTGACAAGAGATCCAGCGGGGTCCTAAGATTTCGCATCTGAGATCACCGCAGATTTCTCCCCTGCTCCAGCAGCTCGACGGCTAGGATGAAATTCTCTTATTCTATGGCATACGAAGCAACATCCACAGCAATCGGCTGTCACTAGCGAGCAAAGAATGTTGACCGGATAGAGTGGGTCTGACGGTCAGAGCGTGTTGAAGGAGTGTGCTCGCTATTTAATATGCACTGAGAGTTGTAGGGTGATCATGGCAAGGAGCGAGAATCGACCATTGCTGTTCCGCCTCCAGACGTGCTGCTGAGCTCCAAAACACATGAGCAACACTATCTTTTAAGGCTTCGATAGATTCCTCGAAATCTTCCTCGCGACCCTCCTTCTCGAAACGAGTGAACGGAGAACTTGAGAGTCCGACCAGTGTCCAAGAACGACTTCGATGTCCTTCGGGACGAAGAGCAAGACTGGCACGGAATAGAACGATAGACTCTGTAAGATCGTCTTCGTTCTCGCTTTGCTCAAAACGATAAGCAGACAACCCGCAAGATTGTTGAGTGCCACGGAACGATTAGGATGGTGCTCGGGAAGAAGAGCCAATACAGTCCGGTGCAGTGCGATCGACTCGCTTAGATCATCTGGATTTCCCTTCTTCTCAAAACGTGCTACCAAGGAATTTGCTAGTTTGTTGAGTGACGCAGCCGTCGGGACAAAGAGCAAGGACTTCACGATGTAGTGAAATTGATTTATTAAGGTCTTCAGAATGCTCTTTTTGGAGAGCCTGAATCTGCAGAGAGTATGCTAGATTACCAATTATCTCAAAACGGTCCGGGTGACTCTCGGGGAGAGAATCCAGGGCGGCGCGGAACAATGCAATTGATTCGCTCAGATCGCCTGGGTTTCCGCTTTCCTCGAATCGATTCTGAAGAGAGCTCTCCAGGTCACTTACTAGTGCAGTGCAGGATGGTCAGGATGATTGTCAGGACAAAGAGCCAGGGCATCACGACGCAGCGTTATTGATTCGTTGAGATCGTCTGCACTTCCGCTTTCCGTAAACCTAGTCATCAAGGCACTGGAAAGATCCCTCAATGCCTCGGAACGACCGGGATCGTCTTCAGGGCAGAACTCTGGACTAGCTCGACGCAGCACAATCACCTCCTTGATGTCATTTTGCTTGAACCTCGTCATCAAGGAGCTGACAAGATTGTCCAATATTACGTAATAACTGGGATGGTCGTTGGGAAGGAGTCGTGAGGCAGCGCGATCAAAGTCAATCGACTCCGTAAGATCATCCATGTTCCCATTCAGCTCGAAACGGGTTTTTAGAGACGTAGCGAGGTCATTGAGTAACGCGAAGCGATTGGGATGGCTGTCGGGAAGAAGAGTTATGGTGTCACGAAGCAGTAAGGTCGATTCTTCCAGATCGATTGGGCTTCCGAGCTCCTCAAAGAGAGTCGAAAGGCAGACTGCAAGACTGTTGACCTCCGTGGCGTGACTGAAATAATCCTTTGAACAAAGAGCCAACGCAGAACGATGCAGAGCAATCGATTCATTCAGATCTTCTGAGCGTTTCGACTGTTTAAAACGAGTCATCAAAGATCTTGCAAGTTTGCCGAGGTGTGTGAAATGTTCAGGCTGGCCGTCGGGAAGAATCACCAGGGCAGCACGGCGAACCGCGATCAGCTCATCGAGATCATTCTCACTCCCGCACCGTTCAACACGAATCTGCAGTGAGTAGCCAAGGTTGTTCAGTAATGAGTGTCGACTAGGATGGCCCTCTGGGGAATGGGCCAGTGTTGCATGCTGCAATGCGCTCGACTCATTAAGATCTTCTGCATTTCCACACTGTTCAAAGCGGGCTACCAACGAAATTGCCAGTTTGTTGAGCAATGTAGGATGATCGGATGCCCTTCTGGACAAAGGGGTAATGCTGCCTGACGAAGTACGGTTGACTCGTCCAGGTCGACTACATTTCTGTTTCGCTCAAACCGAGTCATCAAGGAGCTTGCGAGACTTATCAATGTCCCGAAGCGAGATGAGTGACCCTCGGAAGAAAGATCCAAAGCGGCGCGATCCGTTGCGATCGACTCACTGAGATCTTCCATGTTTCCATCTCGCTCGAAACGGGGTCAAAGGATATCTGCGAGATGTCTGAGTAAACAGAGGCGATTTGGATGCCCCTCAGGATGAAGAGCCAGGACTTCGCGGAGCAGCATGCCAAATTTGTCGAGGTCAAGTGCGTTTCCGCATTGCGCAATGCGAGTCCGAAGAGAATATCCAAGGTTGTTGAGCAGTGCGGGACAGTCGGGATGGTCTTTAGAAAGAAGAACAAGGGCGTCTCGGAGTAGCACAATTAATTCATCAAGATCATCTGTGTCGCCGCATTTTTCAAAACGAGTCAGGAGAGATCCCGCAAGGCTGTTGAGTGCTGAAGGGCGATTGGGACATCACGAGGGAAAACTGGATAGGGAGGCACGAAAGAACTCGATGGATCTATTCAGATCATCGACTTCACGGGAGCGCGAAAAGCGAGTTGAAAAGGAATTTGCAAGATTGTGTAGTAGAGCAAATCGAAAATTGTGGTACCCAGGGCAAACAGCCAATGTATCTTTCCAGAGCCCCCAATTGCTCTCTCTAGGTCCACGATGTCTTCTGATCTCTTGTATCGGCTCATGCGCGAGCCCACCAGGTTGCTCAAGGATGCCCAGCGGAGAGGATGGTCTGGAAAGCAAAGAGCAAGAATGATTCGCTCAAGCGCAATGGTCCAGTCAAGGTCTTGAATATCTCCCAATTGATCAAAACCGTCCTGTAGGGCAGAAGCTAGGCGAGAGAGTAACTTCAAGACATTCGATCCATACGAATGTTCTGGAGTCGTGCCATTGCTTTATCCTGACTCCTTTAAATTACAAAAGTATTAGCATCTATGCCGCAAGGGAGATCTTAGAAATTACCACAGATAAGACCAACGTGACATCCATTATTCTTGAAGCCTCTTTGCACTCAAAAGAATTTTGATCCGAGCTATATTGTCTGCTCTAGTAGAAAAAACTGATGAGTGAGAGATAAAGGATGGACTTTGACACGGTGAGAGATCGAAGATCAAGTTGGGTCAAATACAACCAGCATTAGTAAGTAGGAACGTGATCATCCTATTATTTGCATCTATTTGGACAAGACGGGTCTAGTCACGCTGCCGGCCCCCGTGACTGACTTCTGTCCAAATATGGCAGACCACTCCGAAATTCTAGGCCAGGAATCTACAAAGGGTAAGCAGCTGCGGCCGGCCGTGTGTAGTAGATATTTTTCCCTGTAGTGGGTTGGTGAATTACTCCTTGTGGATTCTGATCTACACGGGTTGTATTAGCCTGTCTTTCCATGCTGGACTGGGCAGTCAGAACGGATCATTTTCTTGTTTATGCTACTTAGTACAGAACCTTGACCTACCTTAATTTATAGGATTTGTATTGAACGGTAATATAATGGAGGGGAAAATCTATATATAGATATTTAATACAGAGTCCGACAGGAATGAATTAGCAACTAGAGTTATCGGCATGAAACTTTGAAGATGAGTATGAGTAAGTATGAATAGCGTGATGTTCAACTTTTTGAGAGAGGAACGCTCGGGGCTTCACTGTCGCTGGCTAAACCTAAGATCCTATCACATCGACCATTGCATACACGCGGGAGGGGGGACCAATGCGGACACGGTTGCAGAGAGTACGAGACGGAATTGGAAAAGAGACTGGCAATAAACATTGTGAATGGAGAGGATTGAAAAAACCACAAATAAGAGAGGCTGGGGGAAAGAGAGAATGGAAGAACGAGAATGGACGCGACACGAGCTGGCGGGGAGGATAGACAGGCAGACAGCGAGAGTGAGAGTGAGTGAGAAACGAAACAGTATATAGAACGAAAACAGAGGGAGAAAAAAGAATGAACAACCGTAATAATATATCGCCGGTTCGGCGGCAACAAAAACAGCCCGTAAAACGATGTGTAACCTATAACTAACAGCAACATAACACGGCACACTGAAAGAGAACTAACCGAAACCCGACCGCCAGTCAGTCCATCAGCCATCCAGCAAATCCCAACCGTCGCCACCGTTGTCCATCACACCCAGTATGCCCTCGGTCCATCCCACCAAGCCTACGTACACATGTATGAACGTCCGTATATGTTCCCACGCACCGCCTCTAAATCTGCTAACCAACAACCAGCCAGCCCGCGCAGCGAAGAGCCCCGCTTCTTCTTCCCCCAACCGGCCACCGGACGACATGATGAAATATTTTCTCTCGCATCCGCCCGCCAACGGATGCGTGAGAGCTTCGCCATGCCGCAAATTAGAATAAACGAGAGAAATGAAACACGGATGGATGGTGATGGTGGAGGTTGTGGCGACAGCGATAGCGACAGCAACGGCGTCCTCCCGTGGCGCGAAATGCTTATTTCTTCTTTTGGACCTTGCGAGGCGTAGGACGCCCTGCCATGTTCATTGGACCATACGGGTATTTTGCTTTCTTCTCGGCAGGTTTCAGGATCTGTGTTTGATTCATTAACAAAAAACTTCATCGGTGCCAATCAGATCACGTGAGCCACTCGCCTGGAAAGAACACAACAAAGTTTCGTCTACGCTCATCATAGCACCCGCGTTATCGAATTCACCGCAATAATTTGGCGCAGAGAATAGAGTTACCAGTTGTCTTTTCGCAAAGAATTCGTACCCGTCTTCGACGACCTTTCGTATGCACAATATTAGACCCATTATCTAAATCGGATAACGCAAAATCGATCGCGCGCACCTGATGGGCCCGACATATAAGGTCCATGTCATGCTTCTGTAAAAACCTTGACACTACATCCGGTCCGAACGTGAACGATACGCCACGGTCGTTCTCTGACCACCCAGTGATATCTTTGTCAGGATCTGACCATAAGAGGTCGCACAATAGACCTTGAGAGACGCATAACCCATAAGTATTGTGACACAAAGGCTCACAAGACCAACCGACGCCCGAAGTAACTCACCTGTGTCAGGAACATCCGTCGGTCGCATCACACGCCTGATCTGCTCCATTGACATCAAGTCCGGACTTAGCCCGCCGTGCATCGTGAAGATTTTTTCGTCGATAATGGCAGCGATGGGTAGGCAGTTGAAGCAGTCCGTAAATGTTTTCCAGAGTTTGATATTGTATCTACGTTTGCCTGCATGAAGTAATCACGGATAAGACACAGCCCGACATCATATGCAAGAAGGTGCCTACATTCGTCGTAGAACCCATAAATCCTGTTAATGCTAGCACATTCATGATTCCCGCGGAGAATGAAGAAGTTTTCCGGATATTTGATCTTGTATGCGAGAAGCAGGCAGATGGTTTCGAGCGATTGTTTACCACGGTCCACGTAATCACCAAGGAAGAGGTAGTTAGCTTCAGGAGGGAAACCACCATATTCGAAGAGCCGTAACAGGTCGTAATACTGTCCGTGAATGTCGCCTACACACGCACAATTTCAGCGAATCGTTCTAAAGCGCAGCGCGCCATTCACGGGCACTCACCGCATATCTTTATAGGCGCCTCAAGTTCGAGAAGGATAGGTTGATTAATAAAAATTTCACGAGCTTTTGTACAGAGATATTTGATTTCGTATTCTTGCAGCTGCACTGGCTTTCCAGGTCGATTTCCTCTAACTGGAAGATACGAAGGGTGTAAGTCAGACATGATGCGAGTGGGATGCGGACGCCGAGCGCAATCGGGTTGATAACGGGTTTTGACATGCGTCGTGATGAATCACTCAGCATTATCGACGCGTTAGCGCTGATGGTCCAACTAACACCAGGAAACACCAAGCGCCCGGTCCGCAGTAGCGACGGTAAACAGCACAGAAGGTTTTTGATACATCCACGGGGTTATAAGTGTCAGGTGGCACCAACGAACTGAGCCGTCAGTACCGGCGACCGACGCACAAACTGACTGCTCCACCGAGCACCGTACCATCCCGTTCCACCCAACAGCGACCCACAGCGGTTCCAGGCGCCAGATAAGACGTAGATGGAAGGAAACTCACCCTCGAGGAGTCTGTCAATGACCGAGTCGAGATCGATCTCTGTTGTTGAATCTGCCATGTCCTAACGATGTCACGTCTTCACACAACAAGTGTCAAGACGAAGAAAAACTTGTATAGAGGGCGTTGGACGCACGACGCTGTGAAGAATCAGAGACAAGTTGCGATGAGAGACTCGATCAAGAGTAGTGAGTTGGGGGTATCGAGATGTCGAGCAGACTCTGGGCTTTTCGGATAACGCGACACGGGCCGACCTGCGAGAAGAATTTTTAAAAAAATGTGTTGAGCGCAGAACGGCCAGCGAGCGGCGGTCGCACTGACTTGAGTGCCTTGAGACGACGACGAATATGAGATCGATGATGAACGAGACGAGGACGACGAAGGGAGATGTTACGAATGCGGTGGGACAACGAAACCCGTTGATTTGAAAAGGAGACCCGGGCAAGGTGACCCGTGGGAACGCCTTACCCCAAATTCGCACCTACTCGACACCGCCCCTACTGATCGCTGGCCAAACACTCTCGAGACCTTCTCGTCCTCTTTTGTTTTATACAACCCTTTATTTGCATTCCTGTTGTCAGGCCATTGCTCTGCTAAGTGATTATATTCGCAAGAAATGTATGCAATTTGACTTTGTCTTGAATTCATGCGATTGGATTATCATTCTGTGCTCTTCTCAGGCTGGCGAATTCACCTCACGGTTCCTTCGACTCCATAATTGCATCACTAGCACACACGCGTACCCTCGAGACTTGAAGGTTAGAACCCTCGCTCCTGTCCGAGCCTCTCCGAGATTCACATTGTCGCATTGTTCACTAAACGCATTGATATCCACGGCCCAGAACTATGTATTCGGAAGACGAAGAACAGATCGTTTACTACTAAGACCAGAAACCTAAAACCCAATGTCGCAGTACTAGTATTTTTTACGTGTCTTATCTTCTTACATCTTCCTGAAGAAATCCGACAGCAACCAAGAAGCTCACAATCTCACCCTCGGATCACTATTCACCGTATGTTTTCCAACAGACCTAGAAGACGAACGGTCTCTTTTCATGTTTACACACCGTATGTCATGATCTCTGCGGATCCTCCAGGTTCTATAGTGGTTCTATTTTCGCAGCACCGACCATCTAATAGCTGTGAGTACTGCGGAGAAGTTAAATGACGTACCTCTTCCTTCGGCGCGGGGAAACATTCATTATTAAGCGGCCTATCGGTAAACACACTCTCATAAGTACTTTCGTATCTCAGAATCTACCAGATCAGATGATTGATTCCGTATGTATTTCTCTTTGCTTTTGGTATTGTTCAATCCGCGGAAGTAAATTCAGATTATCGAAAACTTTTTTTCAAACTCTGATCCTGTGACTCACACATATTGTAAAATGCGGAGGCAAGCCATTGACTGAAAGAAAATCAATATGAATTCAAAGACTTGTGCCCTTATAATTTTAGATTTCGCCGATACCCCAGATTTTACCCCAGAAAGCTCGAGCCAAATTTATGGATGGATTAACAGCGGTGGAATAATTGTAAGTCGATTCGGAAGTAAGCTTGACTCGGTTTTATTTTTATTTTAGTTTAGTCGACAGCGGTAGCCCCGTTGTAGTAATTAAGCGTCTCGTCTGCGCACCCTGCTGGAGTCTCGTACGCGTATCTACAGACAAAGCGAACGTCAGATTCAGAAGGTCCATCACAAAGTTCCCAGAAACATAACGATGTTGTTTGAGGAAGGAGACTGATACTCACGGGCCAAGGTTAACGTTGACGGATGGAACTCCTGAACCGCAGGCAAGGAAGGCACCGATATTCTGGCGCGGGATGTCCGGAGCAGTCCACGTCAGTCCATCACCTTGGAACGCCCATGTACCCGTTGTCTCCTGCGTTGTGGAGAAGAATGTCGGAAGATACGTCGCGCCACTGGATGCTGTCGTCGTGTTGACTGGAATCATCATCGTCAGTGAGTTAGACAGAAACGCAAGAAAGAAAGAAAAGAGAAGTACCGTTGAGGTAGAGAACGCTGCCGTCAGCAAGTTGCTGTTCAACCTGCCCATCGTTCAGCTGAAATTGCGCAGCAGTCGTGTAGCTTCCGAACACAGCTGGACCAGGCTGTCCAGTTTCCGCGGATTGAAGGTATGTGTGGAAGTTCGGGTCTTCCTACAGTGCACACATGATCCCGGTAAGAAATCACGCAAACAAGTCGACACGACAGAGGAAGAAGGGAAAGAAAGCAGGATGAGACAGTACTTACGACAGCACGAATCCAAAGATTGCCGGTAAGAAGCGTCGCTCCTGTTGGTCCAGCAGTTGCGGTTCCAGATGGAATCGAAGAGCCTGCAGTGCTGGTCCCAGGAGTAGAAGTAACCGGTGACGAAGAAGCAGATGTACTCGAAGACGGCGCTGGTGCAGTTCCTTCAAGGCACTACGATACAATAAAAAAAATTGAAACATCAGCATCTTCAGTAAATACATCTGCTCGAATTGAAATGAAGTACCTGACTGTAGTATGGATTGCTGGCCGTACACACCCAGCCAGACGGACAAGCCGTAGGTCCAGTCCATCCAGTCCCACCACATTGACCCCATTGCGGTGCCGTAGTCTGCGCAAGAGCGCCACAGCCAGCCAGAAGGACGGTCGCCAAGACAATTTTGTCGACCATGCTACAGTAAATAGGAGTCGAGATCCGAGCAGTTCTAGCAGGAAGGAATATGTATAAGGCACTTTGATTCCAGCTGCCAAGGCACTTTTATATTCATACACAGAACTAGTCAGAGGAGAATCATCACGGAAAAGCGTCGGCTGGACTTGTGAGGTGCCAGGCGACAGACCGAAAGAAGGATACGCAACTCTAGGCGAAGATCCGAGATTTATTTGGTGGAGGTATTCTCTCATTTATAGAATCCATACGCTGACAGGCGATTCAGAGTGTCAATTGGGTGGAAAGTGAGAATTGTCGGTGAAAGTTCGTGATAGAATTGAATTGCTGGCACGTTTCTGAGGTGTCAGAGGCTGAGCCTGTTACGAGGTCCTCTAGGAGAAAGAACATTATTCAGTACATTGACCGATTCCTTTTACCAGGCAAATAAATTTGTTGAAAACGCAGAATAGAAGTATGTACATGGGATGAGTAGAAGTGAACAGAACAAAGGTTTTCGTCTGCCTCTGTCTTCGCGTGATCCTTGCGGAGTTGCAAGCACGCCGTTTGCCGGATCGACGGTGATACCAACTTTCATCCTCATCTGTGTCCAGGTGCGGCCAACGTTTCAACGATGTCGCAAGTCGCTCCGGAGCTCATCAAGCGCTTTCGGGCGCGCGAGCTTCGGCGGCTCATTGAAAAGGGCCGCATGCCTCAGATGGATTCCGGTGCCGCGTGCCGCGTTCACGCCAAAGTGATGACCTTGCAGAATCCTTTCTTACCTCGCCCGCTTTTCGATCCCAGTACGCGGAGTAATGCAGAGACTACGAGCAAAAAGGACTCTAGTCAGGGGCAGAAAAGTTCAAAACAGCAGAAGAATGAAAGGACGAAAGAGAAGAGAGAGAGGAAAAAGTGGGCGCAGCCGCACTATTCGCTGCGACAGCAGGCCGTTCTTGTCAAGCTCGCGCGCGCGTCGGGGACCCTGCATCTTCTTCCGCCTGGTCCAAAGCTTAGTATAGAGGAACTTGAAGCGGCGAAACGCGAGGCGAGCTTACGAACACAATCATCGGTGCAAGTAACGAATGACCATGGGTCCGTCGACTCTGTCAACGTACCATCGGAAACCAAAGAGAAGTCAAACACATCTCGTGTAGAAGCTTCATCAACGGTATTGGCGGAGGCTCCCTCAAAGCCTGCACAAGCTACGCGTACGGTCGCTATACGTCGCAGTTCTCGTCATTTCGGTTATCCAGGCGTCGTCTTCAATTGGACAGGCAAGGCACCCGAAAAGCCGCGCAAGAGGCTCACGATCTACGTAGGCCGTCGTCGTATGTTCAAGGGCCACAAGTGGGAACGTCATCTCGACAAGCGTCGTGCCCGGATCGCTGTTCGTATGCGCGACATGCGCAAGCGTATCCGCCGATTCAAGAACGTACGTGATATTACTCTGTTTTGCCAATTCAATTGATACTCACTTTAACAATTAGCATTACAAGAGAAGGCGTCCGAATCCTCTCAAGCCTGCTGTCCCTCGCAAGCGGGAAACATTACCATTCTAATTTATCGACTAGATTACACACATCCAGTGTCAATTACCCAGCTCTTATGCATCTTCTAATTAAGAGCCGAACTTCAGAATGGCTGGCAACGTGACTTTTCGTTTCATGATGAACTCGCTGAGATGGACGGGAAATCCCTCTTATCTCTTTCCTAATCTTATTGACATCGAAGCTGCTTGGAATCACCTGGTCTTCAGGCGCAAACAGTTGGAATGAGAGAGCGACTCATTTGCGCAAAGCTTAGAGTCTGGGTCACTAGCTCGCGACAAACGAAGCAAATATTTCTGAATATTCTCATCAGACGCTGAACAAAGGGACTTAGCTGTTCTACAGTAGATGTTCACGGAACTTCATGCTTGAAAGGATCTGTTGTTGTCCCCTGGTTGACGGTGCGCGCTTGTTGGATCTAAAAATCTCTGTGCGGCTTACACCAAGACAGTTCTCAGATACATAAACGATAACCAGATCAACATGTGATGGCTGTAGAGTTCGATATTGTGAATCGCGCTCACCTTCCAAGGAGATCATCCGAGTCCGGACTCCGACGCTAACATGATTCATGATGAGCTGGAGTTGTGGACGAGGAACCCCTGTCAAATCATCTCTCTCAGACACTAAAACTAAACTACCTTTCGGGAAAAATAGTAGAAGGTGACCTGATCTCGGCTGAGCATTACTAGTACTATTGAGTTAGGATAAGCAGGTTGTCCCTCAAAGGGTCTGTCCAAAATACGATATTTACTCGATTCCAAGTTCAGCAGGTGAGTAGAAAATGCGTTGGAAATTATGTACAGCTTATGGATGCTACGGCTATAAATGGGTGGTCGAAGTCACCCGATTCGGGATGCAAGCATATTCGAACTCCGGGCCGAGGTTAGCCGGAGCCGTGGGAGTGTGCGCAAAATGCCGCCTAAAGGCACAAAAGGTAGATAGAAATTTCCGGCATGTTCTGAAACGAGTCATCCACCATTGGCTTCAGAAACCTCTCTCAAAACTTCGTAACCTTCTCCTACGACTACGAGCCCAATCCATGCATAGCAAAGAGTCTGCCATGGATAGACCTCCCTTCGAGATACTCTCTGATATATTTCTCAGGGCGATACTGCATCATTTCGACTTGAAATCAGCTCCTGCCAGCGCAGAGTTCATCAATGGCCCATTGCGGATTTCTCATGTCTGTCGTATCTGGCGTGAGATTGCTGTTAACGATGGACGGTTATGGTCTCATCTTACCCTCGGCGGTTGGACTGGTTATAGGCGCGAGATCAGAAAGCCGATTTTTGACACCTGGCTTGCGAGATCAAAGGAAGCACATCTTATTACAGGATTATGCTTAATATTCCGGTTCAAGATTACAACGAATTCGACGACATCATAAATCAATTGGTTTCTCAACAGCACAGATGGAGGGACGTCCAGTTTGGGTGGTTCAGTATAGGTTTTTCGGGAGACAATCACGAATTTCACTTGACAAATATGCCGCTGTTGACCTCGTTGTCATTGCATGTCAGACCTCCGTTGCGCATTACCATCGATTTTGGGCAGTCTCCGCAACTCAGAAGAGTCAATATTGTGGGCGACTTTGATTTGTTGCCCATACAAGGACCGCTTCAGCTCCTGACGCTGCCGTGCCGAGCAAGCTTACCTTCGTAGGCGAGTGTCTGAAGAAGAGTGCCATTGTTTCATGCCTCAACTTTCTGAAGGCAGCTATATTCCTCGAGGAATTTACCATCTATTTCGACAAGGTACCTTCTCTACCGACCTCTCCTTCGAATGACGATTGTCAATTTGCAACTGGACTCCGACGCCTGAAGCTGAACTATACCCGTGGCATTCTTGACAACGTAAATCTTCCATCCTTGGAAGTGCTCAGATGTGACTCCTATGCCGAAGCCAAGGTCGGATCCGAGGTGCTTGTTGACTTCTTCCGACGCTCACGGCCTCCTCTGACGTATCTGTCCCTAAAAAGAGACAGTGGGCATGAGGACATCGTAATCCCTATTCTGCGAATGTTGCCTACCCTAAATCATCTGGAACTTTCCGACGTGTACGTATCCACGCGGTTCTACCGTGAGCTCACGGTCACAAATCGTGTCGTCTGCCCAATGCTCGAGGCGTTCCGCTTTACACATCTGCATCATCTTGAAGATGAAGCTGTCTGCGTAGATGCTTTAATTGTCATGCTCAAATCCCGAGCGCAGATAATGGACTCGTTTAAGACAGTGCGGCTTTGCAATATGTTTACTATAGAGACAGCGTGTCACAATCATCATTCCGATTCCGAATTGAACACACTCATTTATCACGGGGTTGCTGTTGGAAAAATGCTCCAGGACCCGTTCATGTGCACATAGGTGCGAAAACGTGTTCAAATCATATGAAAATTGCTGATCTGAATAATATGCCAGTTTTTGTCGATTAAACGTAATGGGTCGGAGATAGCATGGAAAGTACCATAGTGAACTATTGCCTTTGTCTTTCGCACTGTGTTGCTGAGGCAGTCTCTCTTCGGCAGGAGTTACGCGAAATGCATTATGCTTAAAATCTCAAACATTATCGGTCGGATTGAGTCCTCTTCGTCGAGTAGCATACTTGCAGAAGACCATCTTGTCGGCCTCAGATCAACCTGGAGTCCAATCAAGTCTTTCTGTATTTTCATCAGCTGCAGATGCAAACTTGTATGTCCGACTCAAAATCCAATAGATATGACTACTTGTTCGCCCGTAAAGCTGTGTTGCGTATACTTTCCTTCCAGATTGGCTCGATGGGAATTATCCTCACTGCGTATCTAACCCACGCTGAAAGAAAAATGGCATCCTTATCTTTGGCAGCCAAGGCAAAATCTATATATAAGCTCTTGATTTTTCCACAGATCCTTGGATGGTAGTGAATCATCTGAAGTTGACGTTTATCTCAAATAAGTAAGAAACCTACTGCGAGGAAAGAAACTCTGCACATTTACTCGGATATGCTAGTATCCTAGTATCCGTTGGAAATTGATACAAGCGATGATATCAGTTCGATTGACATCACAGACGATCGAGGAATTCCCAACATCAAGCTTAACAATATACGGCCTTTTTGTGGTGAGTAAGCAAGCAAGAAAATGGACCGTATTTTGGTAGACGTTTTCCAACGACTGACGATGGGAGCTATCCTGTCCGCGCATCGTATACCTCTGAGCTTCCAGGCAACCTCTCTCGATCGCAAAAGGGTTCAACGTTAATGATTACGATGATCGTAAAACAGGTCTGACTTTGAGACGCACGGTCATTGTAAGGAGGCTCTCCTGAAATGCACGTTCGAGTATTTAGAAAAAAGTCGCATTCTTTGATTTCATGACCTCCATAACGAGGAAAGGATTGGATTGATGTCTCTAAATGGATGAGTTTCCTTTACGTTTTAACATGGCATGTTTTAGGCGTTTGGCAGAAATGCGTTGACTGTACAAGAAACCCCTCAAGTCATCTAGGAGAAGCTGGAAAAAAATCAAGTAGACTAGATCGCAATATGTGGACTGTTGGCTAAGTGTAAGGCTCTAACAATACCTTGCTAGTGAACGAGCTTCACTTACTATGAGAGTATCACGGCGTTCCTATTTCTCTGGTCCGAGTCCTTACGGCACATCCATTTGAACAGATATGGGAAATGATCTCTTTATAAAACTGAAGTAGTCCCAGAATTGGTGGTCCCGCTAATCAAGTTATACGATTATATCGCGGAGAGACTATATGTCTATGGCACCTGCTAACAGAGAAAGAACTGTGAAAATCCTTGTGGCTGTAATATTCGCGTAACTTGTGAATGCGAGAACTGTGAAGTTTCTGAATATTGGTATTGAGAGCAAGTATATTTAGTAATTAGATGTCAAAAGAATGAGTCGCAAGCACTTACTCACTCCTTGAGGCCAAGTGCTGCCAGATAGCATGTAAGCGTCTGATGATGCATGGCATATCGGTGATAGCTTCTGGGCAATGCGGCAAACTTCGTGCTGCACAGAGGATGGGAGAAAGTGCTCTGAAGAGTATGATCCAGGCTCCACATAGCAAAAGCTGAGATTTATGTAACTTTCGGTACTCTTTATGCTGTCGTCTCTTAACACTCCGGTTGATAAGTGCTTGATCATCTTGTGAATGAAAAAGGCAAACTACTCAAGAAAATACCGGCACTGGGCAAGAAGAATGAAGAAGGAGAAACTCATTTACGCGTATGCCGACAGTTAGTATACATAGGACCATGAATTGTCGTAATTGAGCAGATAGCCAGATGGAAGTCGAAAAGAAAGAGAAAGAGAGAAAGAAACGTCGTTGATCGACGATCTGCACGCCGAAACAAGGCGTATCCAATTGAAGTTAGCGGAACTTGCCGAAATTGATCGACCTTTTCCCTGGTCGCCAACAGGGTTTGTGTCCCTTGCCTCTCTTCCTCTTCCTCCATCCTGCTCTACGTATACGCGCTCTTACCGCAACCACCATAAACAATCAGTACTCAACCTCGCTTGGTCTCAGAAAGACGGCTCAATCAGAGTTTTCTGCGCCGATATTTGTTTTCTGTTGAGTCGATAGACGCAATCATACTCGATCAACCCCCCACTTCCAAGTCCGTGACCTCGACCGAACCTACAAGCCCTTCTGGTAACCCACAATGTCGACCGTAACAAGTCCCTCTGCATCATCATCGTACGTCTCGCTCATATCCGTTTGTGGTCATGGTGGCTGAAATGTGACTTGTTGGGCTGTACAGAACCGGGACGCCCAGTGGCCAAGATTGGCGAGCTGGCCTTAAAGCCCCTCCTAAAGATAGCCGTCCAAAAACAGAAGATGTAACAGCAACCAAAGGAGTGGAATTTGAGGATATGTTCCTCCGACGCGAGCTGCTCATGGGCATCTTCGAAGCCGGCTTCGAGCGCCCGTCGCCCATCCAAGAAGAAGCTATCCCCGTCGCTCTCACCAAACGTGACATCCTTGCCCGGGCGAAGAACGGCACCGGAAAAACCGCTGCATTCGTCATTCCCTCTCTCCAACAACTTGACGTAACAAAAAATAGAATTCAGGCGCTCGTGCTGGTACCTACTCGCGAGCTTGCGCTCCAGACCGCGCAGGTATGCAAGAATTTGGGCAAGCACCTTGGTGCGAATGTCATGGTTACAACCGGTGGGACGACACTTAAGGACGATATCATGCGTCTGTCCGAGCCCGTGCACGTACTTGTTGGTACGCCTGGTCGTATACTTGATCTTGCTGGGAAGGGCGTTGCCGACCTTAGCGAATGCCCCGTGTTTGTGATGGACGAAGCAGACAAGCTGCTATCGCCTGAATTCACCCCCGTTATGGAGCAGCTCCTCTCATATCTCCCGAAAGAACGCCAGGTCATGCTTTTCAGTGCGACCTTCCCAATCATCGTTAAAGATTTCAAGGTATGTTATTGCCGTGCAACTGAAAATCATGATAATGATTCTGATCGTGGTTTTCATGATCCAGAATAAGCATATGGATTCGCCATATGAGATTAATCTTATGGAAGAACTTACTCTACGTGGTGTGACACAATATTATGCCTTCGTCGAAGAGCGACAGAAGGTCCATTGTTTAAATACGCTATTCTCCAAGGTAAACTTCTCTTCAACTCATCTTCAATCTTTCGTTCACAGCATATTCAGCTCCAAATTAACCAATCTATCATCTTCTGCAATTCAACAAATCGTGTCGAGCTCTTGGCGAAGAAAATCACCGACCTCGGTTATTCCTGCTTCTATTCTCACGCGAAGATGCTCCAATCTCACCGTAATCGCGTGTTCCACGATTTCCGAAACGGCGTCTGCCGGAACCTCGTCTGCTCTGATCTCCTCACTCGAGGGATCGACATCCAAGCCGTCAATGTCGTCATTAATTTCGACTTCCCCAAGAATAGCGAGACGTATTTACATCGAATCGGGCGGTCCGGGAGGTTTGGACATCTCGGATTGGCTATCAATTTGATCACGTATGAGGATCGGTTTAATCTGTATAAGATTGAGCAGGAGCTGGGGACAGAAATTCAGCCTATTCCTCAACAGATTGATAGGAGTTTATATGTGGCCCCTGCGGGTGGATTAGACGAGTCGACTCCTTCTCCGGCGCCTGCAGCTTCTTCCCAGCCACAGCAGCAGTCTCAAGCGCAAACGCAGAAGCAGCCACAGCAGCAACCACAGCGCCAGACTCCACAAGCGCAGGTACAGGCGCCTCAGCAAGTTCTCTATCAGAGCAACGGACAGGTACCTCATCCGCCTCAGCAAGGGGTTCCGCCCCAGCTCCAGCAAAGACCCGTGGCGAACGGGCCCATGCCTGCTCAGTTGATGCAGCAGCAGCAGCAATATGCGGCCGTGATGCGGAACGCGCAGTATCCGGCGCATGGTCCTGGAGGTGCGGGACCGGGAATGGTTCCGGGACCTGGAGGACCACCGCGTGTCGGCGCTCAGCAGCAGCCTGTGCGTCGATGATGAATCATTTCGATGAGGTGAGATGTGATGCGGTTCCGTTGAATGTACAGGGGTGGTGTAAAAGTGTGGAGACGTAGGTGGAGGATTTTCCTTGTTACGGCTATCATTCAGCCTCGACGACACGACACTTTATTCTACGACTATTCGATTCAAGACGACGACTTTACCCGAGACTTCAGATCTACCAGCTCCAACGCAACGACTCATGAGTGCTCGACAATCGATTGGAGAACATAAATGATACATTCGGCATTCGGCTCATCTTCATCCGTCGATCCGTGTAACAATCTATTTCGGGCTGTCATTTCTCCGTTTTCTCCGTTTTCGCCTCGTAGCTCTTTTTCTTGTCTTCTTTTTTCCTGATGGTTCTACAAGCTTTAGTATTAT
Organism: Phlebopus portentosus; assembly: GCA_037892935.1. Lineage (NCBI taxonomy): Eukaryota > Fungi > Basidiomycota > Agaricomycetes > Boletales > Boletinellaceae > Phlebopus > Phlebopus portentosus. The sequence goes on from JAYXKI010000007.1 coordinate 1,135,319, forward strand.
CCGTATCTTTGTTTCTTCAGTCGAGCAAAGTTCAATTTTTGATCGGAGTCGAGCGTAGAAGTCGTCGTGCATAGTATTAGTGGTTTGATTTGTTCATAGATTGTTGAGTCGTAACAAGGGATATTCTCAGAGATAATCGAGGATTGAAGGACAAGGCGCCTGTGAGCATTTGAACCCGTGAAAGTGGTGGATGAGCTTATAAACGAGATCTCTTGCGCTTCAACATCATTATTGCATTTCAGACAAGCCAAACAAGTCAAGGCGAAAAGACATAGGAAAAAGCATGTATTACAGTAATACAATCGTAGGATTTGTCAATTAGCTGTAATCTACACAGCTGATCATATAGTTCTACATGTCAGAAAGCACCTCTTGGTTGAGGAAGTCACTGCTCACTCACTGGTGAATCTCCTTTTCAGTCACAGTACATCGTAGAGATGATGACGAGCTTCGAGATGGTGTATGCTTCCTATACTTTAATGATAGAGTAGAGACCAGTCTTGTTGTCGATTGTGTGCTTGTTCTATTCAAAAACCAGAGTGGAGGACTGGGCTCATTGACAGTGTATAGAAAAAGTGCATATGTCTATGTTAGTTTACCAATGATCAAATCTTACATGAATTTTGAAATATGAAATAAGAAACTATGGCTCTTCTCATCTCGGAAGCAGATGGGTAGAAGAAGTCTTGTGTCTGAAGTTCAGTCTACCGTTTCGAGACATTTCTCTCTCCTGTTCATAAATGAGCTCCTAGGTTAGATACTTACTGGTGCATACAAAGCTTTATCGTTTGATTAGCACCAGGATAGAAGAACAATTTGATAAGTTCCTCCTCACTTCGATTCCAGCATTGCACTAGCTCTAGCACCAACGACGATCCTCTCGTTGAACCGTCCAATGCAGCATAACACGACCTCCGACACCGTGATAGAGTCAACATCAAGGTGGAAGCTGGACGTGAGGAGAACCTTGCCAAAAACTGAAGAAGGCTGAGAAGTGCAAATCGGGGATGCGGCGCAAATATGTTGTCGACCTCGACATCGAAGTTGAACAAATTAAGTCGATGGATTACTCTTCTTCTACTGTACTTGCCCCCAGGACATTACCTTCGAAGCGTCTCACCCCCTTGACCCCTTATTTTGGGGATTCTGACTCAGTAACAGACATGGGTCGGACAGCGATACAGGCTATCTTGTCCATGTCATTGAGTTCTCCAGTGCCTAGGATCTTCTGGGTTGTGCTGCGGCATCCGATATCGAGTGAATCATTACCTAAAGAGAGACTGCGAGTTGAGTTGAGAATGCTGGGTTGATGAGACACAAATGAGGTCCTATGCGGAGAGACGTTATTAGTGTAATCCGATTTCTTGTAGGCTAGATGACTGGACCCACAGTTATTAGACAATTACAGTAGTCTAACCGACTTCTCAAACGTCAGGTAAGTTGAACCTAGATAACTAGTGGGGCAACCCACTCTTCAACCATTTGATGCAACGACGAATGATAGGGACCCGCTCATAAAGCTTTGAAGTGTTTGAGCTGTGAGCATCGAGCTTTACCAATATCTATTTTGCACCAGCCACCACATGAGACGAGAGCACATACTGTATGCGTAAAATTGTCATGGAGGTTTGCAGAGAACAACAGGTGGTTGGCCATGACGTGAAACGTGCTAGTCCCCCAAAACAGGATATTTCTGAGCATCAGTTGTACCGACTAATCTCTAAGCAATAACATTACTGAACGTAGTGTAGCCTCGCAGTCAGCAACAGCATCAAGAATAGAGGACAATATCACACTTAGAACGAGCTCCTACCAAGTCAATTTGTAATGTCAAAGATGGCTGTGACACCATCACCGTCTGGGAGAAAACACTCGATATGTCCAAAATCACCAGGATATATTCATAGTCATTGTGAGAACATCATGTTTAATGGAGAAGGTGACGAACATGACATTGAACTCGAAGGAACGTATTCTCATGTCGACATCGTCTTCAACACGGTTTCACGATGTGTAACTTGGTCTGTGACAATGTTGCTGAGACCTATGGAGGCAATGTTGTCAATGTTGTCATTCGAACATAGGCAGATGATGGTGCGTAAATTGGAGTAAAGTCGAAAAGGAGCGAAGTTCCAGGAAGAAGTCGTTAGAGAAAGTCGATTCGTGGAGTTTCAAAGACGTCAACAAGAAGAAATAGAAGTGCTTTGCAATGCCGGGGGTCCAAATACTTAACTCAACCATTATCTAGCCATCGAAACTTCAGATTACTTATCATGCACAGTATAAAACAACATCAACAATAATGTCCATTTGGCAGTGGGTAGCAGTGGATAGTTTGGACTGTTTTCCTGATGTATGGAGTTTATACAATTAGAAAAGGAAGAGCGAGTAGGGAATGGGGGAGGGAGAAACATACGAGTCAAGAAAGGGATTGATAGTACACCGAGGTTGCAAATCTACAGCGATCGACGCGACGAATCCACAAGTCCAAAACCTAAACCGTTGACGAGAGCTATTAGCTGCACGGATCGAGAAACTGGAAGAGGACAAGACATACCTGAACGACGAGTCCACGAATCCAGGGCCTAGACGTCAAAGTCGTTAGTTATAAGTACGAAAGAACGAGGTAGGGGAAGGGACGAACCAAGGCAGCGATTCACCGGTCAAGGCATCCATCATCACCGACAGACAACCAACCGATAGATAAAGAACGTAGAGAGCCGAGATGAAGTCGAAGGAACAAACGAGGCGTGCAGGTTCGCTTAAGACCTAGACGTCAAGATTGTCAGTTGTCAGCATGAAAGGATAAGACGGAAGAAAGAGACGAACGTGAACAGCGAATCAACGGTAGAAACACGCGTCTGAACCAACAACCAGGAAGCAGATAACAGGCAGTAAAAAAAATTGGAGGAGAAAACGCAGTCAGGGCGGGGGAAGAGGCATAGTGGAAGGTACGACATCGCAGAAGAAGACGCTGTGGAACGGCTCGCCAATGCACCGGCTTCGACGTCGTCAGCTATGTGTACGAAAGGATGAGGCGGAAGAAAGACACGAACCTTCAAGTTTACCATGTGATGCGGTAGAAGTCGGCGTGCGGGAAGTGCTTCTTGATCTGGGCCAGGAGGTACCAGCCAGGGGTGCAGTAAGTAACATGGTTACTGGTCGAGCCACCTTTGTTTTCTCCAGAGTGGAGCTGCCCAACGATGAAAGCTTTGCCGTCCTTCGTATGCCAGACGATGGAGCCCGAGTCTCCCTTAGCGGAGAAGACTTCGGCATTCTTGAGGCCCGAGTTGTAGATACCGAGCTCGACAGACACGATACCGACATCGTTGAGAGTAAAGGACACCAGGCCCGCGTAGCGTCCGACGGTTAAGTCGGTGGTGTTGCCGTCTTTACCGACAAAAAAGCAGCGCTCGCCTTCGCTATCGTACTCTGTGGGGTTGGCGAGGTCCTCTTTCGTGGCGCAACCCACGATCCTAAGCTTTCTGCCCCGAGGAAACTTGAACGTGGTCGCACCACCACCCCGAGGACAGAACATCGCCATAAGATCTTCAGGAGAATATTTCGATCCTAAATAAGGCTGTTTTCGTTAGACGAGGCAAATATGAGAAAGATCGAAACGCACCTAGGTCGACGACGTTGCCCTCGAACTGATCCTTGACCTTCGCCTCAGCGGCCAAGAACGCACCCCAGTCCGATGTATAACGTGTGCCGCCTTCGACGTCGACCTTGATGGCTTCAGCGTGTTGGAGATAGCCAATGTCACGGTGGAGATTAATGTCGAACCAGTATTTGGCGACTTCGTCGTACAGGGCCTCGAGCTGGCGGATAGCCTCGTTCTCGCCATCCAAGTTGCGTCGATTCGCAGCGATCTCGCTCACGACCTCCTCGTCCGGATTCTCCATCGTCTCCAGTCCATCGATCTCTCGGGCGTATAAGTCGGCGCGAATGCCGTGGTCACTGATGTGCTTCTTGATCTCATCGAGGCCCCGCTGGAATCGACGGACTCCGCAAACTCGAACGAAGTCCTTAGGTGCGCCGTCTTTGTGCTCGTAGTCGATGGTGGTGTTCTTGCGAAGGACGTGGCAGTTGCTAACTCCGTAAACCTTGTAGCTGGGATCGCCATTCTTGTCTTTGTTCTCGTGGAACCAAAGGGTGAGAGTGCCCTGGGAGTCTTCTGCTTCCATCCCTTGAGTCGCAAGGGGAATGCCGAGAAGAGCAGTGAGGAAACGACGGACGTGGTGGGTGGGATTGGTGCTGCCGACATGGCGCATAAGGGCTGGACCTGCCAGCCTCTGCAGGACGGCCTGACGCCATTCCACGACAGCATCTTTGACTCCATGCTCCCGGAGAAGCGTAAGGATCTCTTGGGAGACTTCGTGGGCGATATCTGAGGAGGTGGACCCAGGAATGACACCCAGCCATATGACGACAGGGCCGAGACTCCCCTTCTCCTCCTCTCCCGGCGTTGCGTGGGTGAAGAAGCGGGCTGGGTCGACGGACGACCAGTTAATCTTCCGAGTCATGATCAGTTCAACAATCTTGGGACCGACAGATTCCCAGACACCATTGAGCGGGGTGTCATAGACTCCACGGAGAGACTTGAAAGGGATATGAGCGAATCTGCCGACGGGCTTGGGGAAGGGTGTAGTGAGGAAATCCGACCTGTAGACGAGTTCCGGGTGGTCGCCATCCCCGGTGATGCCGTTGTAGTATGTAGTCCTCTCGTACTCGGTGGGGGTGTGCTGGGAGAAAACGGTGGTATCGCTGACGCCCTGACTGGGTCTCTTAGGATCGGGGGCCCTTCTCTTGGCAGGCCACGATATCCATACACTGCAGAGCCAAAATGGAAAGTTCTAAACGGAAGGTGATAAGTGTGGTATAGACGCAGCAGAAAGATTAAGGGACTCGCTCAAAAGATCCGGGCGGCTTCTCATGGTCTTGAAGCGCCTGCGCGGCGACGCCAGAAAGGTCTACAAGGGAGATGGTAAGTGTGGCATAGACGCGCAAAAAGACTAAGGGACTCACTCGCCTTCGCTCAAGAGACCGGCATCCTTCAGTTCAGCTTCGGTGAATGCAAAATCTTCAAAAAGTCAATGTGGAACAGACGAGGGAAAAGACGGCGGCACTCACTCGTAGAATCCATGTTCGATATGTTGACATAGGGAGACGAGATGGTGCAGAAACGATTGCAGATAGAGATGAGACGTAGAGTGGTTTGGGGGATGAGGAAGCGTGAAGAAAGAGCCTCCTCTTACAGCTAAGTGTGGTACCTGGCACGGCCTGTGAATCGATCGCGTGACAACTTTTTTTCCTTCCACAGCAGGCAAACTAAGTAAACTGTTATTTACAGTGCTTTGTAAACTAAACAGGTGTTTTATGAATATTTCACAACACAGATATCATTGATGATGATATTTGAATTGATATGCAATGTGATATTTAAAATATCATAAAGCATATCCGCATTTAGGATATTTAGAATAGAATATCATCAAAGCAGATATTCTTAAAATGTATCATGATTGGTCAATCAGAATATCTGCCTTGATGATATTCTAAATATCCTAAATGATACTTTATGGACTCAGTAATTGCCTGTCGTGATTATAAAGACAAAATATAACATGTGATGACTGGACTCTGAAAAATTTGGTTAGATTTGAGGGTCAGCTCACAAAATCATCAGTTACAACTCTTCTTCACTACAACTTGGTTTACATGTGTCACTCATAGAAAGAAAAAAGCACAATTTTTCTCAATGGTGATATCTAATGCAGATCCTTGGGTGTCTTCCTACCCACTACTACCTCAAGATTAGAAGGCTTTCAATTTTATTCTACAAATTAAATCATTTCTTTAAATGAATTCACAAGCTTGTTTTGAGCAATTTGGTTGAGAATTGAGCTCGAGACAAATGAGTAGTACCAGAGGAAGGGTGAAAGGCATGCCAGATGTGGAGTTAACTTAACAGTGCAAAGTCCATTTTTCCATCTGCTTCTGAAAAAAAACAAGTTCTCTTCATTCAAAAAAGTCTAGAGTGCCGTTACTAACACAAACAGCTGTAAAACTGGAACAAATTCATAACTAGATGACAAACAAACTTTGAAATTTAATAATGCATTTAGGCACATAATATATTTGATGTTTGTTCCTTGGCCAAATGCTAAACTATATTTGAAATCACAATATTAATATTAATAGTAGGAGGAAGACTTTACTTGTAATCTCTTTGTTTAATTTCGATTGTCATCTAGTTATGAATTTGTTCCAGTTTTAAATAACAGTTTGCCCGCTGTGTGCTGTCGTTCTTTCTCCTCTTGTCTAAATTTCTTGTTTGATGGTACCGCAAATTGTTACCTTAAATTGTGTCCACTTTGGCTTTTCCGTCTTCCTTACTTTCCGATGGGTCGATAAGAGTAACGTGAACTTTAGTATATGCAAAGAGTCGTTGTCTTGTCTTCATAGTAGCTGTTTGTATCTTCAATGTGCCGAACTGATACCATGCCGGGCCGAGCCGAGCCGCGCTTCGCCTCTTCCAAGACCAACTTGAAGTCAATAACCTTTTCTTTTACTTCGTCCCTCGCCCTCGCCGTCTTCACTCGTTCCGTCCTTTGTTTTCTTATCCTCCTTCAAGGCCGACACATGTATGCATAAGGGGGATACTCATCACAGATCAGTCCGTTGCGGCCAATTCCAATACGGTAGCAGCTCATCGGAGGACTTAGACTCGGAAGAAACGAGTACTACTGTGGTCGATGTGTTGGACGACGGAGACGTCGAAAAGACGAAAATATCACCTACTTTAACCTCAAGTTCGAAAAACTCCAATCCACTTTCGGATATCCTTAATTGGTTCTCGCCGACGATGACCCGTACTCGCACGACCTCAACGAGCATCTCAAAGCTACCCTTGTACGACTCTCGTCTGCCGCGTCTCCGTAATGGCTCTCCACCAAAAGTCCGTCGAAAACGGTCCTTATTCCTCGCGCAAATGAAACGTAATACTTTCTCTCACTGGTGGTTGCGTTTAAGTGGCGGCGGGCGTCCACGTTCCCTCTACCAACTCTTCCGAATCCTCTTCCTCGTCTTCCTCTTTATTCTAGTGTTCATTTGGGTACTCTGGGAACCCCATATCGAAATAACGTTCTACCGACGAAGCTGGATTGCCCGGGAGGTGTTAGCTGTTGAGCCTTTGTCAGGGTGTTTTGACCCGTCGCGAGTGTCGCCACGATATAACCTGAGCCAAATACACGCGCCGAAGAGGGTCGAAGTCCATTCCGGCATGCCAATGCGCTTCGGACTGGATTGTTATGACTTTGCTTCCACCATTCAACCTCTCCCTCGGGATCTCCGCCATTCTTTGCCTTATCCAGATGAAAAAGTCAATTTTCATACGTATTGGCGAGCAGACCTCGTACCCTTCGGCGAACGCCAAGAATGGATGGTCAAATCCTTCTTCGCGACGCAGGACCTCTCGCATTCGCGCTTGATCCTGTGGTCGAATGGTGACCTCCGCTCTAACGAGATGGTCCGCCGCTGGACGAGGAAGTACCCCGACAATTTTCAGTTGCGCATCGTCGATGTGGAGAGCCTTGCGAAGGGCACGGCGTTGGAGGGGAGTGATCTGCTGTACGCGATGGATAGTAAGGCGTGGGTGGATGGAGATCTTGTGAGGCTCCTCGTGACGTGGGCGTATGGAGGCGTTTGGGTGGATATGGATTCGTTGCTGACGAGGGATCTGTCCCCCTTGCTTGAGCACGAGTTTGTCACTCAGTGGGATTGCTACGGTGCGTTCTCTGCCCTCCCTTTCCAACTACTCTTAATCTGATTTGTCTCTTTTTCTTTTGGTTCTGCTTCTAAGACAAGATCTACCAGCCCATGAACGGGGCCGTCATGCACTTCTTCCAACACTCCCCTTACCTCTGCGAGGCGTTCGAGGTCATGTCCCGCTCCCCCCCGCCAAAGCAAGGCACGACCGAATGGGGTTCGCTCCTCTACTTCAAACTCTTCCGTCGCCTGCTCGCCGCATCAATCCCGCCCTTCAAAATCCTCCCTTACTGCTTCACAGACGGGCGGTCCTGCCGCCTGGACAACCGCCTACCCGACCCGTTTGCACGAGACACGGAATACTGGGCGGGGATGCGCGGGATGCACGAGGGCGGCCCGTTAGACCAGGTACTCGGGAAGGTCTTCTCTGTGCATCTGCATAATCAGTGGCATAAGAGCTTCCCGAGAGGCGGGTGGGTGGAGAGGCTTTTACTGAAGAGGTATGATCGCGCTCTGGGCATTATTGATGCGAGTCCGCTGCACTTGCATAAGGGAGCGGAGAAGAGGTTCGTCGTTTCGAAGGATGATGATTGAGATCCCGCCTTTTTTTTTCTTGTGTTGGGTATTTGGGAGCAGGGAACAGGACCTTTGAGGAAAGACTCTTCACCCCACGATCCCGATTCAGTATTTATGAGACTTTATTCACCGCTCATCCCCCTCACCTCTATCGATTGGCCGAGCCTCTCTCTCGTGATACTACTTAGACGACTACACTAACCTCCTTAGATATTCCCATCGTGACTTTGACTACCATCGGTCTGCGCGTGCGCGCTCATATGCATCTCACCTCCATTCCTCCTCATTTCTCCCCGCTCAGCGGGGTATATATATTCTCACTTCTCTTCACTCATTATACCCGCGTCAGCTCCGAAGGGTATCTCTATAGATAGTTACGTAATGTACCATACACATGCCGCCGTCGACTCTGCTTTCTATCCTGCAGTAGACTCATAGTCGACTATTGGCTTTACTTTACCTTACTCACGAATCTATGCTTCTTTCGCTGACTGCCTTGGTTTCGAGTTGAAGTCCTAGACTTCTTTGGTTCAGAAATGGCCTTAAAGAGGCTGAACGGACGAGTTTGGGGTTCTATGTATTGAGAGGCTGTATTTTGGAGGGTCTGCAAAGTCTGTAGAGTATGTATGATACGACACCGAGGGGATAAGTCAGAGCTTGTAAGGGAGTAAAACGAGAAAAGGAGAAGAAAGTTCAAAATTCCGGTTATTAATTCGTTTGAGCGCCGACAGCCTAACGGAGCACGTAATCGTAAGTCAGTTGTCGAAATTCCTTTCCGCGCCGACAGAAAAGAAAGTAGTGGACTCACCAGCCGCTTCAAATGCTCCATGAAAACCTGTAAACTGACATCGTCCGTAAAGATCGCCTGGCCCGCTCCAGCAGTCGCACCATACATCCCTCCACTCATATGTGTTGTCGACGGGTTGAGCTTGCTCAACAAGAACCGCGCTTGGCTTCCCCCTTGGTCACATACGATGTATCGCGGGATGGGGAATCGATCGACGAGTAGCTCTTTGGCATCGGCCACAGGCGCAGCGAGCAACTCTGCGAAGTTCTCGTAGCCTTCTTGGTCTTGATATCCGGCTTTCCGCCATTGTGCGACCGTCTCCCCGTGGAAGATAAGGATGTGGAAGAAGGTGTCGAGGAGGAGGATGACGTCTGGCTTGATTGATACCGAGTCGAGCAGGACGGGCTGTGGAGGCGTGTCGAACGTGTATGACATCAGGGTCGGCTGAATCATGATCAGCGAGTTGTTCACGTCCGCTTCGTTCAGTATGTGTCTGTAAAATGCCGTCTCGTCCGGACTATTATTGAATACCTGGAGGAATTGGCTCCTGCGGAGGTGGAACATGAATTGCGGGTAGATGCTGAAGTTATCGGCCAGGCGGAACGACGTGGGGTCTTCCTTTCTGTAGTCGGCAAATTTCTGGCAGAGGCGGATGAGCATCCTGTCGAGCCAACGGAGGACGTCAGGCGAGTCGTCGATCTCGGCTTTGAATACCGCAATGCGCGCCATGAGCACCGCTGCGGCTTCCTGGTCGAAGGATGCGGCAATGCTGGGAGAACCTGCTTCGGCGAAGTTGCGCGCGATGGTTGTGACGCGCAGACGCTGCTGTCCGGAAGAGTGCTGGTAATGCGTGACGAACTGGATGAGCCCGCGAGAGCCTGGTTGCAAGGCCTGACCAGCAGGCGTGACGACTTCAAAGTAAACTGCTTCGGCGGTACGAGGTGTGATAGAGCAGACCTTCCATGCTGAAGTCTGGCCAATACCGATCTCCGTCTCTCCGACGCAGGCAGACTTCTTGCCAGCAGATATTGCGTGTCCAATTAGTCCAGAAACTTTAAGTTCTTTTGTAGTCTAGAGGCAGTCAATATCGATGCGAATTTAAGCTCGCTTGAAAGCGTACCTGAACATCAAAAGTAGCATTGAAGCCCATCAACAGATGACCTTGATCATCCTTATCAAACATACGGAAGAATGCTTCCTTGAAGATAGTCGTTGCGAAGGAGTCCGAGAGGACCATAACTCCATTAGTAGAGTTCGTCAAAGACTTCATCTCGAGTAAACCGACTTGGTCCAAGCATCCAGCAAAAAGGTCGATGGCATGACCATTGGCTGAAGCTCGCCGGGCCAGGGCTTCATAAAACTATAAAGATTATCAACATTCCGTTCAATGCGGTAGTGGTCTTGCACACCTTGGTTGCTCGTTTGAAGTGCTTCGCACTGTCTCTATCGATGTCATGGTGGGAACGAATTGGCTCGCGGAGTTCATTGTTAACAACAAGACCAGGACCTTCCGTACACGGTCCCCCAGCAAACACCATAATCCTCGCACCGGTGTTAGGGAAGGTTGTCTCCAACAATCCTACAGCGACGCTAATGGCGTTCCCGGCAGCGCGCAATGGTCGTTTATCGTTCGCAACAGGCCAAGGGTCACGAGCAAGTTGTTCAATGATATTCGTCAACTGCCACTCGCAACGCTCGATGGGCAGCAAGAAGCGCGCCGCACCGAAGAGCTGCGGAATCGGTTGGCCTGGACGAGGCGCAGCGCGGTTTTGCGGACTCAGCCCGAGCATGTCCTGGATTTGCTTGGGACTGTATTCTTTGGACCCCCGGAAAACATATGCCTTCGTGCATGCTGCGTAGCCTAGTTCATGCACTTGAGTCTAAAAAATGAGAATGAGTATCAACTTTATTCATGACCGAGCGAGAATATACCATGGTTCCGAAAGTAATGAGACCGACAAGGGCATTTGGCGGCAACATTCCGATAGCAGCCGCCAGCGCACCCCTCACAGCCTTCAAGTCTTCTTCGTCCAGACATGTATCAACTACAAACAAAAAGATAGGCGGGACAACTGCAGGCCTCGCCAGCGTATACTCAATTGTCGTGTATTTGGGTAGAAGCTCGGGTGGGAGGTTGGTGTTCGAAATATCCTTATAGTGCGGCGGGAATGCATTTCGCTGAAGACAGAAAGGGCATATCCAGAGCTTGCCTCGGATGTCAATTTGACTTCATAGAAATATGATACGAGTTTCGTCAACAGAGTCTCGTCAACGTGAAAGCGCGTGCATGCACTCACCAATACGGATTCAAAATAGCTCGGCACGGCGGCTTGCATGCAACTGGCTCGTACAGAACTGGCGGAAGATCTTCTCTCTGCTTCAAAGGAGAGTATAGGGCTGAAATTGGTACAACAATCCTCGTCGCCTCTATTCGCGATGAAGGCCAAACGTTCCACGACAAACGCACCCCTGCATAGTATACGTTAGATACGTGTCGACTGCGAGTTTGTACGAGTTCTTTCGTCTACGAACCATCCTGGTCTTCTACATCCTCGAAGTTCTGCATCTCTTCAATGTTGCGAAGAGGACACTATAGGTAAAACGAGTCAAAGAAATGGAAATTGGAGGAAGATGCGCAGAACCTGACGCGATCAGGACACGTCGGTGATCAGGACGCATAATTCCCACGATTACAATTCACTAGGTTTAGACACTATCAAGTTCCCCAATCCGCCAATAACCATCCATAACATAGTTTTATATATAGCAATTCTAAGCAGTAACGATGTGGTCTAATTAAAAGACCTAACTGCGATTCTGCAGGAGTTAAAAATGTCAATAAAGAGAAAGATCGTGCGAGCTTCAGACTATCGATGTTTACAGTATGAATACATGAGCGCACTCCCAACTCGGTCATTCAAGTTCGCATCCATAACCGATGAAAACATAGAAATGAGTTGAATGGAGTTCAATTTAACACAAAGCCGACAAGGTGACATTTTGCGAGTATGCTACATGACGAATAATACTCGGCCCAACCAGTAAATATCATGTATTAAGCATGAGTCCTGTCGAAGGTGTCTCAGTAACACGGAGCCAGAGACAAAAGCCATCGTTCACTATTGAACCTTCCTTGCCATCTCCAAGAGATCAAACCTCATAAAAAAACTGAAATATTGTTCGGTTCAACTCACATTTGGATATTGTTCTAAATAATGTTTCGCACCTTTGTGGATGCGAACGGCTCCTTAGGCGTTTCGCCAACAGTAAACCCCAAAGAAAGCTCCCCCAGTTCGAAATCATACTCGCCGAGACGCGCTGTCTCTATAGGTTTATCGTTGCTTGAAGCTGTGTCGAGCCGCACAGTCTTAAACGAGTCCATTATCTGCGCTCGGATTTGAGCATGGTAACTAAAGCATTTGCGCAGACAACTTCATTTGCAAGATACTGAAGGACCGTGATTTGGAGCGACTCTATTGCCGGGCAGACCGTGTGACTTGTTACTGTGAGCTCATCGTACAGCCGCGTGGATACGTATGCATTGTGAAGTTCCAGATGTCTGAGAGTAGGCAACATTCGCAGAATAGGGACTATGATGTCCTCGTGCGCACTGACTCCAACGAGAGACAGATACGTCAGAGGAGGCCGTGAGCGCCGAAGAAGTCAACAAGCACCTCGAATCCGCCCTCGAAGACAATAATTTCGGATCTGTCCTCAGAGACAATAATAGAGCCAAAGCTGAACACTTCCAAGGATGGAAGAGTTACATTGTCAAGAATGCCACGAGCATAGTTCAGCTTTAGGCGTCGGAGCCCAGTTACAAATTGACAGTCGTCATTCGAAGGGGAGGTCGGTGGAGAAGATATGTCGCTGAAATAAATGATAAGTTCCTCAAGGAATATAGCTGCCTTCAGAAACCTGAGGCATGAAACAATGGCGCTCTTCTTCAGACACTCGCCTGCGAAGGTAAGCTTGCTCGGCAGCGTCAGGAGCTGAAGCGGTCCTTGTATGGGCAACAAATCAAAGTCACCCCTAATATTGACTCTTCTGAGTTGCGGAGACTGCCCAAAATCGATGGTAATGCGCAACGGAGATCTGAACTCCAATGCCAATGAGGTCAACATTTGCATATTCGCCAAGTTTAATTCGTGATTGTCCCCCAAAAGACATATATGGTACCAGCCAAACTGGATATCCCTCCATCTGTGCTGTTGAGAAACCAATTGATTTGCGATGTCGGCAGATTCGTTGTAATCTCAAGCCGGAAAAATAAGCAGAGTCCTGTAATTTAGAGGTGCTTTCTTTGATCTCGCAAGACAGACGTCGAAAATCGGCTTTCTGATCTTGAACCAACCAACAGCCCAACTGCCGAGGACAAGATGAGACCATAACTGTCCATCATTAAGAGCAATCTCGCGCCAGATACGACAGACCTGAGAAATACGAAATGGGGCATTGATGGACTCAGCGCTGATACGAGCCAGTTTCAAGTCAAAATTTTCAGGAGACAGTATCGCCCTGAGAAATATATCGGAGAGTATCTCGAAGGGAAGTCTATCCATTTGGTCGCTCTGCTATGCGTGGATAGAGCTTGAAGGTTACAAAGTTGTGAGGGAGGTCTCTGAAACCTGTGGTGGAAGACGAGATTATATTATCTTTCACTACTGTCAGAACGTGCGGCAAGTTGCGCATACTCCCACGGTCTTGGTTAATCTCCCTATTGAACATACCTGACTTCGACTGTTTCTATAACACGTTAAGCCAACTTCTTCGAGTGTTTCCCCATATACAAGGCACGTACTTGCGGGCGTAATGGCCATGACCATACTTTTTTCTTGCTATTTTATTCTATTTTCCACTCATTCGCGGAACTTCAGGATTGAATAGCTTTGTATTCGGAGGGCCGCTTTGTGGACAAGTCCAACATATTCTTATAACTTCAGAATAGTCATGTTCAGCCGCATAGGTCGTTCTCCGCTATTTCCACTGGATTTGGTTCCCGAAGGCAGTTCAGTGTTTGCGAGAAATGCATTGAGACGGTCTCCTCGTTCACAGCGCTAGCTCATCGTGACTCAAGCTAGCATCGGAGTCCGGACTCAGAGGGCTGGAATACGGATGCGTCGTCCGGCAGATGGTCATCTCGGAAGGTGAGCGTGATTCGCGACTTCGAGCCCTACGAATCGTGGATACCGATTGGCTCAGCTACAATCACTGTCTTTTTATCTGATTGCTATATTATGATATTCAAATCCATAATAATATTGGTCAATTTCCTTCCATTCTCGCTGAAGGCGGCTTTCTGATGAATATCGTAAGGGATACTCCGAGGCGTAGCTAAGGAGCTCTCTCTGTCCCCTTACTCCTCAATTCGCAAAAGAACAGCTCATTATGAAAAGAACTCCATCGCAAATTACTCCATGAATACTTAAGCAGATCAAATTATAAGGATTCAAAGACATCATTTCATGATAGAGAAACCGCATCACTACAAAACACACAAAGCAGGAGTAAAGTAACTGGTACCTTCGACTCCGTCGTCCTATGTCTAGCCCATGCTCTTAGTAAATCTAATAAGGCATCCAGATCAACCGAAGTTCGAGAAATGGAGGTGAGTAAATAGCATTTCCATGCCTTATATCAGCGCACGGATCCAGGAGAATTTCGCGAACCATAATTTTGCTATGAAGAAACTTCAGTACGTTTTCATATACTCGCAGACGCGAACGTTTCGAGAGGTCTATGGTATCGGCAGAGCCCGTGAAAGTACACGTTAATGACTTCATAATGTGAGCTCGAGATGAGAGCATGTCGAATAGAGCATCTACGCAATTTGCTAAATCTTCAAGGTGTTGCAGATACGACAAGTCGAACGTTTCGAGTCCCGGAAGACCGTCACCGTGAGGCCATGGTAGAATCTTGTGGATACAAAGGGACTCAGAAGATTCAGATACTTGAGAGAGGGCAACATTACAGATAGATATCAAAACGTTCTTCGATTGTCCTGCGGAAAGAGACTCAGACAGCGTCGGCGACTTTGATCAGAACGCGTTTTTCCCACAATTACAGTATTTGAAGTTTTCCCACGACTTATACAGGCAAATATTGTACCTGTCCTTTGAACACCCAATACAAATCCACTTGCAAAGCTTACCGTGCATATCTTTCCCTCAGTATTAATACATTTTTTGATAGCCCTACATGGAGGCTACGTGTACAATTTTTTTAGGAGATGAAAAATGTGTACAAAAAATAAATATAGACAGACGAAAAAGTAGAGAGAATGTCACAAAAAAAACTATTCTTTTGAACACCATGTGACATTACAGAGGTCGAGTTCACTGCCTCGCCTGAAAGGGGTCTATCCTGCTGGAGTCACGGTTACACATCTCTTTCGCTGACCACCACCCTCTCGTCTCCTCTTGCCTCCTCTTGCCTCCTCTCTGCTACACTTTTTCTTCTTCTATTTCTTAAAATTCACCAACAAGAATGCCTCGCGCACCGAGTGGTCGCTTAAACAAGCCTTATGACGTACGTTTTTTCATTTTCATTCTGCTTTAGAAACGAAATATGTTAATTTCTTACCTTTTTTGCTTAGCGCCCGTCAAGCGACGAGAAGTGGGTCCACGACAGGGCACCTGTTGGCGTGCCCAAGTCTGTTGTCAAAGCAGGCGCGGCACCCAAGAGCCTAGGTGGCGGCAACGTCCCTACCAACAGAATTGTCGTGTCGAACCTGCATTATGAGATCATGGCAAAAGACCTTGTTGTGCGTGTACAGTTTCCTTTCTTGATGATATGGTGACTAATTGATGTGTTTCCCCCTGCAGTCCATCTTTGGTCAAATCGGTATGCTTGTGCGCGAGCCTGACATCAAAGTACGGAATCCACATTCCTCGTCGCTTGTGGCTTCTGAGCACGTCCTCTGAATCTGAACGCTGAAATTATATCGACTTGCACCCCTTCCTACGTTGGATATAGTACGATCGCAGTGGACGCTCAACCGGCGTCGCCATCATCACTTTTGAGACCGTCGCAGAGGCAACACGGGCAAAGAATCAGTTCAACAGAGTCCTTGCGAAGGGTATTGAAATTCTCTTTTTTTTTAAAATCCCTTTCTTCTGATGCCATCAATTTATTTTCGTTTTAACTCAATGGTTTATCTTATAGGTCAGCCCATGGAAATTACTTACGACACGAGGTCCATGAAACACACCGGCGGTGCAGGCGGACCGAAGTCTCTTCTCAACCGTATCTCGAAGCCTCCTCTGATCGAACGACTGAGGTCGGAAGGATTGGGGCTAAAGGGAATCAAATTGTGCGTCTCATGCAGTCATGCAAAATCTGACGTTTATATGAACATTAAACAATTAGAGACCCAACAAAGACCGTAACGAACGGTGGGCCCATCCGAACGCGCGGTCCGAGGAAAGTACAGAATGAAATCGGCGGGGCAAAGGGGGAGAAGTTCAGGAAGGAGCCGAAAACGGCGGAAGATCTTGATAAAGAGCTCGAGGCGTTCATGAATGATGAGCCGGTCAGGCCTGGCGAGTCGGCGGCACCTGCGACTTCGGCTCCGACCCAGGCTCAGGTTGGGGATGTTGATGTTGAGATGGGCGCGTGAATTGACATTGTATTGTCCAGCACTTCATTCCTCCTCAACTTGTGCCTTTCCTCTCTCGATATTTTGCTGATTCCTATCCTATTAGTATTACATGCCATCGCCGTTGTCGTCGGACTATATATCTCATGTTCACCGCTCTCTTCTTTCCTCGAGGCTTTGCAGTATTATACAACATCAATGTGATCATCCTATCCCTACCTGATCTCCGACGGACTGATCAAGTTAATCGATTCCTATGGTTCAGGAATGTAAGTCCTCATCAGTCTAGTCGTGGAATCGCGAGTTTCACGCGCTAACCCCTTGCATAGCCCAGGTCTACACATCCTAACAACAAAACTCTTGCTTATTCGTCTTGCACAAGAAGAAGCCGTTTGGCACGATACAGCCGACCATTGTTCGAAATGATGAAGTTCACTGTCATTCTTGGAGAGTTCCTCTGTTTGCAACAAGCGTTCGGAAACTACGCCTTTAACGTGTCTTGAAACTATTGCAGATAGCAACTCTCCTATTGAGCATGCAACGAACTTCATGTCATTCGTCTCATTTGCTGCCTCGTCTTGTCTGTGTTCCGTGACTCATCTGCAGATGCCCCGTGATGGAAGTCAATAGGCCTTTTCCCCGAATGACGCCCACTGGCTTCGCTGGGGTCTCTTTACTTTGCTCTTGTATGAATTTGCGAGTCCGAGCCTTTTGCAATATCGGGAAGTCTACAAAGATAGCGGGCGTCGTCGACACCGGTGAAGCCACGCCAGCATCGGATTTCCTGCACATTACTTCTCTGCTCCTTTCCGTCGCTTCTTTTTGCTCCTCTCCGGTATTTCATTCGCTACTGTCTTAGTTCATGGCACTCTTTTCTTTCGTTCGCCGGTGAGTATTTCGTAGAATACTTCGGAAGACGTACAGGTGCACGTTGGGAGACGAGTCGGACAAATCAAGTCAAATAGAGGGATTCTGTGCGGCATGGCTCCAGGACACTCGTTCAATTTTTTTTCCTTTCGCTTCTATCTGCCTTTCACTTTTATATTCTTGGATGAAAAGACCTTCACGGATATGGGAGTCGAACACAATCTCTCAAAGGGAGTTCGCGAGATTAGACATTTTGTCGCTTGCTAACTCTCTTTGTGACACTACCGACTGCCGGCGTGATTTTTTGGCTGGAGTAAGTTCAACCTGTTTGTCTTATTTCGCAGGTGAAAAGGAATGAGCTGACGGCTTCTCTACGCGTACAACCTATGACGGCTCAGTCGGCTCAATCTTTCGGTTAAATGCTGGTCAATTTGTCCTCGAAGACTAGTCTCCAAATCCATACGCCTTCGTGCTGTCGACTCTCCACAGGACTACACACCTCGTAACTCACATTATGATTCCAAGCTTTTTCCTTCGTGTCATTCGTCAACCTTGCTCCTCAGGTGTCAAGGTAGCAGCTGGCGGCTCCTGATGCGAACAGTCTGTGAGAGCTGGGTCTGGAAGTGTTTGACGTGTTTTTTGTTGGACGTTTGAGGATAAGCTGATCAAGTTTAGGCGAGACCCCAGACTAAATGTTCAGATCGCGAGGAGGAGAAGCGGCAACTAATGAGCATCAACCTTGTTCAGTCTGAAAACCGAGGACGTTCTTAGTGTTTTTCAACCTTGCCAGAAGCCAGGGGATGTGCCATCGAGAGTTTCCATGCAAGAACATCCAGGTGCAAGTTTTTGCAGTCAGACAAAGGAGTGGGGATTGGTGCTAACCTTTTCCATCGTTGTGCGTCTGCAAATCATCGGCTAGAAAGGTTTCGTCGTCAAGCACGTCGTCAAGCACTTCTCACGAACTACGCATAGATTCCTACCTGAAGCGACTATAGCAAGTTTTTAAAAGCAGATCTCCGAGACTACTCTCAAAGAGTATGAAAGGCGGGAAAAAATTAGCTTCTCAAGCCTCTCGAGTCGTCTGATCCGAGCGAGGATCCCACCCGCTCAGATCGCAATTCCGGGCTAATACCGGTCACGACGCGCACACGTATCTCATGTCCGAACTCTCCTCATAACGTCCAAACCTCGTCTACGGAGCCATTCACCTGCACGCCCGCCCCACAGGCCACGCATAGCAAACCGGCCCAAGCGCCGCATTCAGGATCTTCCCCAGGATCCGTCTTTGTTCGCAAAGAAGTCGCTAAATATCGGGAGCGATATCTCGCGAACTCACGTTTGCCCCAGGGCGCTTTCTCTTTTCTTATTTACCATGGTCTAACGGATCGCACCATGGGACCAACTATTCTTAGCGGTAGGTCGCGCGGAGCATTCACTCCTTGCGGATGTAACACTCTCCCCCAGAGCCGTGCCCGTCTCAGCGGCTAGGGTCCACTCGGACGGGCGTCAGAAAGCCTGTCCCCTGGTCTTAAGCGCTGCGAGCTCAACGCAAATAAATGCGAGCGTAGAACGAGGCCCAGGAGAGCCCGCGCATGGCTCTCCCGAATCCGCTGCACCCCAGCCAGGTCAAGGCGGGGATGCTCTCGCAGGGCGTGACATATAGCGCATCGCCATCTGCGTGCCCGACTTGCAACAAGCCACAGAGCAGGCGGACGCCGATAGAGAGTGGAGAATGAGAGGGGGTGCAGAGTGACGTACCAGCCCTTGTCCCCCTTTTGATGTGGACCTCAGTCGAGGTCCAGAGGGAAGGAATGCATCCAGGCGGACTCAGAAGTGGAGGAAGGCTTGGTGGCTCCGACCGTCTCTCGTGAGAGAAGGAAGGAAAGAAGATGGTGGTCTGGGAAT
The DNA here is from genome assembly GCA_037892935.1 of Phlebopus portentosus. Classification (NCBI taxonomy): domain Eukaryota; kingdom Fungi; phylum Basidiomycota; class Agaricomycetes; order Boletales; family Boletinellaceae; genus Phlebopus; species Phlebopus portentosus. Next base: position 1,154,821 of record JAYXKI010000007.1, read on the forward strand.
TGGCTCGTGGATGAGCTTTATACTTTTTAGCTCTGTGGCCATTGTGGCCGCTTTGGCCACAAGCCTAAGCGTAGCCGCAGCGGCCATGCGGCTGTGCTTTTTGTGCTTTGGTCGATCATGAGCCGTGTGTTACCGAATCTCCCAATTTGGAAAGCGAGCGAGGCATCTTCTCTCACGCAATGCTGTTGCCTAATTTTATTCTTCGGTCGACCACAGTAGAAATCTAATAACTAAAAGAAGGTACCTTCACAACCCGGCAGGATATATCGACCTATGATTTCGTCCTTCTTGTAGCTATCTAGCTCCTCCTGGACGTCATGCGAGATTTTAGCATCCAACCAGGACTCCATCCTCATACGCCTGAGGCACACTTTTGCCCAGTAAAAACAACCATGCCCTTCGGGACAGCGCCGATATCTGTCTAGCCCCCTTCGCTTTATAAAGTTAAGAAAACTGGCGAAAGTCACATGTACATGCTCCTCTACCGGGATGTCGAACTTTCTTACCGCATACCTTGAATGCGGATATGGTTTGAACTCAAACCTGGATTACTTTCATAAGCACTTAATACTCCGTGCACATAACCGAGTCGCACCCACGTCATGAATATAGGAAAATCCTTGTCTGGTATATTCCATTTCTCCTGGAATTCTTCATCTTGGCTCTGGTCCACTAATATATACTTGACTTCTTTTGTCGTTTTGCTGCGATAGTGAGCCTGAAGAGTCATTCTCCAATGAAGAGGTTGCCGCCCCTTATGTAGAAGCCCGGGACCGCTCGGAAGACAAGTGATATGAATCACCTTGATAACATATTGCTTATACCTCTCCAAGTGCTTGTCAATCTCATTATGAAATGCGAAAACTTCTGGCGGAATATTTCGAGCACGTTCCACATCCACGGGAGTAAGCGGTTGACTTTGGGGTGAAGACATGTACTTGAGGAAAATGGCGTACTGGCAGCCTGAGGTACGTCAGTCAGAGTGTTCTGCAATGACAACCGGAAGGTTTGCTACCCGGAAGTAATGTATAGGAGAATCCAAGGTTCACATTTCCTTGAAGTACCACAATTATTTACTGAAGTTTACATTGCCGTCGACCGCAGGCTATGATGTTTGCATTTTGCTTTGCAGTAGACGTCTTTGCTTACTAAATATGCAAACTTGCGTATACGAAACAACAGGTTGACATGAACCGGGCTATAAGTGCTCAGCTTGTTCTCCGATGAGGGGAGATAGTTGAAAAAGATATGAAGTATTCACCGACCCACATTTTGTCATTGAGACGAAGAACTGCTTGGAATCACGCAAAGCCAATGTGCCCTTTCTGTGCGAAGACGAAGTAATGTAAGGAAGTTTTCGCTACCACAAGTATAAGGCAAAAATTGACAGAACGAATTCCGTTTTACACCGTGTTCCGTTACGGAAGTTGTATGCATTCGGACAGCCCTGCCTCTACGGTGGCCGGTATACCGAATTTCAAAGATATTGGAATGCAAACAAAGAATGACGGGGCAGTACGAACCTTTTTTATTTGTACCGAGTGTTCAGTTTTAGCTACGGGCTCGCATCTCAGTGCCACGGAAGATAAAAAAATACATTCCATCCCCATTTGAAGCCCATGAAGTTATTCATCGCGAATTAGAAATCTAGAGACTAGAAGAAGGTACCTTCACAATTCGGTATAATGTACTCCCTGGTCAAATGATCTTTCTTATAGTCATTTAGCTTATTCTGGACGACATCCGAAATTTTAACGTCAAACCAGATCTCGGCCTTCACGTACTTCAAACACGTTTTGAGCCAGTGAAGGCAGCCATGTCCTTCTGAACAGCGTCGAAACCTATCTAGCCCTTTTCGCTTTATCAAGATAAGGAAATTGAAGAAAGTGACGTGCTTCACTACCGGGACCTTTAACTTTTCTATTGCATTTTCGGAATGCGGATATCCTTTGAACTTAAACCTGGATTGTTTCTATCAGTACTGAAGGCTCAACATTATATAAAGAGAACTAAGTCGTGGCACCCACATCACGCAGACTGGGAAATCCCTGTCTCTGATAGGCCATTTCTTCTGGAATTCTTCGTCTTGGACTTGATCTACTACAACATGCCGTTACTTGTCGGGGGAGCGAGCCTTAAGGATCATTCTCGAATGTAGAGTTTTTCGGCCCTTATTTTTGTGCTCTGGACCTGGAAGACAATCATTTTCACAATGTACCGCTCATACTTCACCAAATTCTTGCAGAGATCTTCATCTGCAAACGAGAAATCCTCCGGCGGCGTATTTCGCGCCTTTTCTATGTCTGCGAAGGTGGGTGCCTGCTTCTTGAACAAAATCATGTCAGATGCGTACTTGAGCAAAAGCCTTCGCTGGTCAGATATTCCTGTAGTAAGAAGCGAGTTGCTGGTTGCTCGTCGGTTTGTGGGAGGATTGCGAGGCGCCCCTTTTGAACTCCACCGCCTTGAAGTGGCACAATCATCTATTGAAGAGCACTTTGCCGTTTACCGGGGGCCCAGATTGCTAGGTCCGTGGCTACAATAGATGTCTCAGTTTCCGAATCGAAATGCAAACTTACTCACATGGAACGACGGGAGGCCAGAAACAAAGTCATTGATGGAAGATGTTCGCGTGGCTTCTCCCGAAACAAAACACAGAGCCAGGCGGATTCTCGATTTCTCTACATTGTCAACGGATAGCCAATTGCACTGGAGCCGGTGGGAAGAATATCGGAATTCCAGCATTTATGAAGATGCTTTCGCTGAGCTAGGCCAGAAGGAGTTGCTATGACAAAGAATGCCGTTGGTTCCTACATCACGGGTGTTTTAGTTGCACTAGTGAGGAAGTATACGTCCATTGTTCGTGTATGCAACTTTGACATAAAAAAGAAATGAAGACACCAAGGAAACTATAAGCAACAATAATGTACTAAGCAATGCTCACTCCACATAAACCGATATCAAGCACAAGCCTGCTTGTTCACCTTTTCAAATGGCAATGGGCAAGAACTCCTCGAACACTAATCATTGAGACTCCAAACGTGCTCGAACTTTCAGAAGCGTGCGACGTAATTCGGCAATATCCTGTTCAACGTGATCCATCCGCTCCACAACATCCGCGTCGTCTTTCACACTCGATTGACCTTCCGGCAGAGGGCCTATGATCGGCGATTCGACTTTAGGGTCTATTCCGGAACCACTCTCATTAGCAGGTCGGACACGACCCGATGCAAAGGTTTGAACACTCTCGGAATCATCATCAGATGAGCTCGGGCTTACGAGTTCGTCTTTCTGACCCATCGGGGGAATCGGTGTCCTCGGCATCAAACAATCCCTCAGAGATCTGACTCCACCTCCTAAGAATCCATATCATTATCATCCGTGCTTCCTGCTTGCGCTTGGTATGTGCTTCGGATGGCATAAGCACACCATCGCTCACCTTGCCCAAGAAGAGCGGGACTGCAAAGAAGCGTGCAATGTCTTCAAACGTAAGTTGATTGTGAGAACAAAGAGGTAGCTGCGAGAAGAATGCACACAGATAGGCAAGGACGGCAAGATGCATGCGAGGGAGGAGCCGGAAAAAAGCCCTGGCTAGGGATACTTGCGGTCTCTCCTTGGTAATATTTATCTCGTTGTGAGCAACGGTAGAAAGAGCGGATGAAGGGCGACAGATTGCGAAAGTTGTCATGTCACCCAGAGACGAGGACCGGGCGTGGAGATTGTCGACATTGGCAGTCGAGGAAGTACCATGCACGAAGAGCGAAGTTGGTCTTGTTTGTTTCATCCTGTACCATGTACCAAGGCCCTCATTCCGATCTTTATTCTCAGACTCCTCTGACAAAGGCCAATCGCCGAACACAGTGGACGAAACGCAAAGTCTCAACATAGGATCAAACAGAGATTCATGCCACAGTGGATGCGGAAGACGATCGATGTAACTCCGTAGAAGCGCACAAATGTCCTCGGTTCGCTCTTTGGTGAGCGTCTCGGAGCGACCGAAGAACGGGCCATTATCGAACAGCTCAATAAGCTGCTTATGTCGAGCAGCATCCGGGGGTGAGCGAAAAAGGCCTGATTCAGTCATTCCTTAAAAGTTAAGGTCGGACCGCTGTCGAATGACGAAAGAAATGAAACTACCAACCTGTCCTGTACAGTTCTTCTACACAAGCATTGACCACAATTGGAAGGTCATGCTGATAGCCTGCCACTGAAGACACGCACGATGCGTACGAACGTGTGACACATAACGGTTGTCCAAACACATCTTGCACAACAAAGATAAACAACAAAATAAGCTCTTAACAGGCAGTCACTCACGATAATCCGCTTCTCCGGTATTTACCAAGTACATTGGAGATCTCCAACCACTTCTCTGATCAGCGTTACCCTGCCCTCTCACAAACTTCTCAGAAAATGTCATTCCATGCTCCACTTCACGACGAAAGTCTTGCGTATCCAGCTCGTGCTCCCGCATAATCCGAGTAACGTCAATCAGACCTTCGGCCATAACCGGTCCTGTCGCGGCTAATGGGCCATTGAAGAATGAGTTTTGATGAAGAGACAGAAGATTATTGACCCGCGCTAGCTGCTGAAGGGGATCCAATGGCGGGGCAAAGGGAAGGGGAGGCGCTTTCTGATCCGATCGCGTTGAAGAGTTGGATCTCCTTGCGAAGTAAGGATAGGTCGGTGAAGTAGGAAGTAAACGCCCCACTGGGGCAGTATGGTCGTGACGCGAGGGACGTTCAAATAAAGATTGTGGGCGAGGGCGGTCTCGTTCATATGCGCTTGATTCCCCTTGCCCCGCTTTCGCAGGATTCGCAGCATCTGAATCATGTTGATCCCTAATAACGTTTATTTTATCAGAACGTCTAGGTACGCGAAATGGAGGTAAATCAAAGCTCACGATAAAGACAGCGGGGACATCCCCACTGCTACGTCACACTTACTGGGACGGCCTACATTGAAAGGAAATAAATGATTATTTGCAGTCGGAAAAGTATCGAGTGTCATCCCGCAGGCTCTCGCTAGCCTGAACGTATCAAGACCGTCGTCTGCCTGGCGTTCAAGAACGATAGTCGTTGGAAATTCCGAAGGATTTCGAGATGGTTTGGGATACCACCTGCTTGCGGCAGTATTCCTCCAAGTTGAGCTACCCGACGAGATTGGGATGGAATTTCTGCGTTTTCGATCGTGATAGGTCTTTTCAACACTCAGGCTTTGTCTCAAGTCTGAAGAGGTACCACCGCGTCCGTTTAGAATATAAGCTAGGCATGAAGAAGATAAGATGCCTACACATGAAAAACTTTATAGATTGAGTTACTTGCCATTGGCAGGAGATCCAGCTGTATGAACAGAATATCTGCGACGTGAAATCTCCTCGACGTGGTTTGAGCTATGCATCACGTCATTGTGGAGAACACGTCCACTAAGCATGTCTAAAGAACCAATTTCACTGCCTGCCGGTGGGCGAGACGAAGAGCTGCGACCACCAAACGACTGCATGCCTGGCGTCAGATCAACAGAGAACTCCTAGACCAAGTGTAAGCGGTTTGCAGCTGAGAACGCGTTGAGTATGGTTCGGATGCATGAAGCTCTTATGTCTCTCATTTCCGTTCCCCATTCTCAGGTCTGACACGCTATAGGTTCGGTTGCAGAAGAGTAGGCGAGACATACATGATTCAGCCCTGAGTCGCGTCGGCGTCGGCGTCGGCGTCCGCTTAACACGTGATGATGAAATTATGTAACCCGAGCTTAAAACTAAAAAATTGCGAACCAAGATTTCATCATTTCTGATTGTTTTGCTCGACGTTGTGTCAGAGATCAATGCTGCAAAGTTAAATTCAACTGTTCAGGTTTCTGCGATGCCAATTGCGTCGGCTCCAGATAGGTCATTGCAGCGCTTTGCAAGATATTAGATCAGGTCACATCAAATTCTAACCCTATCGTGTGTATCGTGAGGGATTTATAGGCTTACATTGCTAAGAGGGAATATAATCGGATCTATAGTAATCCTTCGCAATCCCGTGCAAATATATGTGATGAGATCAGTCTTATTCTTTACTTTACTTGGCGTGAAAAATCAATGGTGACACAATGTATCTCACAAAGTTCTGGGGCGAGAAAACCAATCATAGAGCTATTTACATATGATGCCATGCGGTGAACATTATTTGGGTGAGTAAATCAAATAATTAAGAAGACAATTGAGCAGGAATAGTTTGGTGGAATGGTGGAATGATGCGAAGAGAAGGGGTCAATCAAAATGATCCAGAACAAAGGAAATAAAATGCATTGCCAAAAACTGAATATCAAATTGTCCAAACTTATGCGATGTAGGGGATGAAGCGGTAGGGAACCTCTTTGGCGTACTCTTCCCATTGTTTTCCAAAGGCTTCGCGCAAAGAAGCGTCCTCTTTAGGTGCGCGCCAAATAAGGTAGCTGGAATTGAACGAGATCCAAGTAACGTAGAACGTAACAGCGACGCGGACGGAAGCGAATAGAATCGCCTGTAATGCGCCGGCAAGTTCATCGGAAGTTACCATCTGATACGCTTGTAAAGCGCCGCACGACCGAGCATACCCAGTGGGTGCGAGGAGCAGCAAAATCATACCTCCACGAACGAAGACTTCGCCAGTGTATGAAGGATGGCGAACAACACCATACGGTCCGCTCCTGACGAGTTGGTGGCCTTCGAGCGTAGTGTGCGTGAACGAAAAGAAGCGTCCCATTTCCGCGAAACATTTTCGCCGAATAGTGAAACCGACGAAAATAGAAAACACAGCAAGGAGGAAGATAGGCGAAAATACATCAGTGAGGAGTTTCTGCGGCCACTCCGGAGCTGAAATAAGAGAATCTCCAGAAGCTGGTGAAGGTAGAAGAATCGGTAGGATTGCGCGCGAGGGCAAGGAAGACGGAAAGACGGATAGTAGTCTTGCAACGACCTCGAGTACTGTGATTGACGCTGCAGCATACTGCGGACAAGTGGAACAGTTAACAACTGAGTAATTATCATGCATACAGAGAACTCACCCTAGTTGAAGCGACTCCTAACAGTCCTATACGATTGAAAAGCACCGGACCATGGAGTACACCCTTGCCCGCCGGACACTGCGCGGCATTCTTTTCTTTCTCTTGAGAGCGGAGCAGATGATCTGAGGATTCCTGTGCTATTCGAGGAGGTGTTGAGGAAATAGTATGTGCTGTAATTGCAGCCACCAGGAGCGCAATGTGGATGGCCGATCCCAAAATGTTAGACATCGCGGATAGCAGACGTGCTTGAGAGTGGGAGGTCGTAAAGAAAAGCTGAGGTCTCTTTGACCCAGGGGGGTTTTCATCCCGCGCCCATGACTTATAAATAGTCTATCCGATTTTCGACAGTTCGGATCTGAGTCAGAGTCACAATCTTTGTTCCCAAGGCGAAGGACAAATAGGGATTGAGGTGCCGCGGCGTCAGTGCGACTAATTAGCCGATCAGTCCAGTCAAAACACTTAGTGTCTATCAGACGGTGGAATGAATCAGAACCCTTAACGCGGAAAGTTCGTGATGTGTTAACAGGGCGCTATAATTGCCAGGAGCGCCCAAGATATGGCTGGGCAGACCAACGGCTGGCACAGAATGAAGTGTAAAACGCCTTGGAAGCACCGGAGGATGTTGTTGGCGACCGTCGCAGGTCGCCAGCCAACACATTTCAATTAAAGGCGGTACATTTCCTACAACCCCGGAAATTACACATCCTTAGTCTTGAATGCAGAATCTGCAGAAACTAGCATTAGCACCAGGATCGAAGCTAAAAGTGTCAGGATTTGGAGTTTAAGCATCGGTGCCTCAGAAGAAGGGAAGCGGACGCCCATGGCATCTTCCATGGCGTCATTCAACGGGGCAGCTTAGAACATCGTCGGCATTGCATTTCGGTGCGGCAACGCATCACAAACAAGCAGCGTGCTATCCTACGGTTCTACATCTCGCTTTGACGGTTCGGCCGTGAGCGTGAGGAATACGATAACTGAGTATACGACTCGAAGACACTGACACAGCCACGTCTGTACTTGCCCAGTCCTGTGTGTACAGCCTTCCGAATATAACGGAAGCTGTCTAAAGCACCTCAGATGCCGGAAAGGGCGATGCGAAGCTCAGAAAAATAGCGCAAATGATAATGAAATGCTTTGAGCGCATCAACGGAAGCTCTTAGCAATTGCTGACTAACCGGCAATCCATCTCACTCGGGATAAAAATAATAAATCCGACAGTGCTGTATGTATTTCAGCCAGCCACAGATGATGGTGAAACTAGAAATGTCCTGATAGCGAAACACATCAGAACTCCTGAACAGCGCACGTCCCCATTTCAACAAAGATAATAATACTCACATCAAATACCTTGATGCGAAGTAAAATGGAACAGGATACAGATTTGTCCTTATGTCCAAACGAGAAACGGGCTCACATTTTACAACTGTAGCAGACAGTCCTTAAAGGTAGGACCGCATATGTGCTCGTGTCGTGAGTGAGTCGTTGTCTCGCTACAATATCACCGTTTTATCTGATGGATCACTTGATCTTATCGTGTAACGATGTGGAACTGAAGATAAGGAGGGGCAAGGCAGAGGATTAGAGTATCGAGCTCGGCATTCTACACCGTTTGACGGTGTAATTCTTCTTGCCTTTTTCTACCTTTATTCCTAGGTGAATCGACGAATCAACGAAATTTGTCGGCGACCGACAAAGGCCAGTGGACGGTCGTTGTGCACATCATGTCCCGGATGTCAAATTTGGTCTTGCGATGCTTCACCTTGGTTAACGTTGCCTCGATATCCTTTGGACTTTTAAAGACGTCTCCGCGAGATGATGGAGAGATTGTAATGAATGAGAATCGTCTGCTCAGTACGACTCGGATTATGCCGAAGAGCTGGCTTTCTTACATAACACGCGTTCATTACATAAAAGTCCTGAGGCGTTTCGCGTTCGCGCTTAGAGTAAGACGCGTTTGACCGTGACCATCATCCAGCACAGGCGACGTCGCGACGCTGGTAGCAGTACGACATGGCACCAAAGTCGCAAAGCGCAAGCAACAATGGGCTCAAACAGAAGAGTCTTATGGGCTGGTTTGCGAAGCCAAGTGCTTCGTCTGAAACGCCGTCTCGGACAACAAAGGGCGCGTCCTCGTTCTCGCAGAAACTTGCTGTGGAGGTCACTCCCCCAGAGAAGAACTCGTCCATGGATGGCAATGGCAATGTCAAGTCTGAGAGGCCGGGGAGGAAAATGGGGCGACCTCAACTGACGAAGAGCACTCTTGACACGAGCCCGATTGCAAATGCACCTAGTTCTTCATTGCCTGGCTCTAAATCCTCTTCCAGCGTAATCATGTCCAAAGACACGCCGCCCACTAGTGACGCAATCGACGTGGACATGAAGTCGGATGAGGAAATGGAAGTTGTTGGCTCAAAAACCGTTCGTACTTTTACTATCTTTGTCTCGTATTTATCCTCATCCAATCTTTGACATACCAGACAAAACGCAAAATGGTGTTGGTAGATTCGGACGATGGGCTTGATCAGGCTACTTATCGCTCAGCTCAAGCCTCCTCGGATGGTGGACACTCGAGTCCGATCCCTGACTGTACGTGCCCGAATATGACAAAGATCATGTTTGCGTTAACTTACGAACTCTACCAGCACGCTCAAAGAAGCCAAGGGTGTCTCTGCTTGAGTCTGACGATGAGGAAGGAGAAGTTACAAAGTCCTTCGGAAAACGCCTTTCACGTTTCAGAAAGCAAACCTCATCAAGAAAGGGTTCGTCTTTCAAGCGTTCCTCTAACTGTTCTATTCTTAACGATTTCGTAAAGAACCATCCAACGGTTACAATTCAGACTCGGACTTTGTCCCTGCTGACGATACAGACGGTGAAGTGCCCCTCACTTCCCACCGTAGTTCTTCGTTGTCGCGCAGCGAGATGGGTTCTTCGAATGCGGAGCTAGATTCAGGCTCGGAACTCTCCGATGCCCCGAAAGCGAAGAAGAAAAGGAAGTCGGATAGACCTGCGCTGAAGAAGTTGCAGTCGAGCGAAGCAGGACGCTCGGGAGGCAGCAATAGTTTTTTGACAGCAGCTGAGCAGAGAGCCAGGAGCAAGAAGGAGGGGAAGAAGTCTCAGGAAGATCCATTCGACTTCTTGAGGGATGTCCGTGATGTGAGTCGTAAAAGAATTGATGCGGGTATCATCTGAGTTTCTGGATAATCAAACAGAAAGATGGCAATAGGCCCGGGGAACCTGGATATGATCAAAGGACTCTTTATATCCCGAAATCTGCTTGGAAGACTTTCACGCCCTTCGAAAAGCAGGTATGTGTCGCAGTATAATGGACTTAACCAAGTTTACTCACTATGAATGGTTTCAAGTTCTGGGAGGTTAGTAATGTGTTTCTCTATGGTAGATTTGCAACTGAACAGCAATCGGAAAGATCAAAGCAAATCACTACGATACTGTGAGTCAAACATTGTTTAAACTGTACACAGCATTAACATTGGAGTAGGTATTATTCTTTCAGAAAGGGTGTGTGGTATATACTCGTGTAAACTCTGTTCTTTGTCTGAAGCATGAACATCATCCACCCGATGAAGCAAATTCCTCGAGGTGCGGAAATACGTTATACGTCAATATTCTCAACTCCTCACACTATTAAAGTTGTATGAAGATGACGCAAGAATCGGGCATCGCGAGTTTGATTTGAAACTGACCGATCGAGTGAAGATGTGCATGGTATGAAGAAATGTCCTTAGCGACTTTCAACATCGACAAATAATCGTTTATTAGGTCGGAGTGCCCGAGGGTCACTTCAATACATGGGCTGCGTACGTTTCGAAGTCCTTGTTTTTCTGAAACTGCCTAACACCGTATACGCAGCAAATTCCTCGCCAAAGGCATGCAGGTTGCTATCTTGGCGTCCATCGAGCTTACGTTCCTCTAGGTTACAAAGTGGGCCGCGTAGATCAAGCTGAAACAGCGTTGGGAGCGGAGATGCGCCTTGCGGCCGACAAGAAGGCCGAGAAGTCAAAGAAAGAAGCGGGAGAGAAGATAGTTCGGCGGTGAGTCTCAACGACTGAGAGGCGTTCAATTCGTCTGACAATATTGATAGGGAGCTCAACAAAGTTTACACCAATGGTACACTCGTTGACGCAGACCTCATCATTGATGAACAAGCGGGGCATTGCGTCTCAATTCGCGAACTCGACCCCGGGTCCGACAAAGGTGCCTTTGGGGTCTGTGTCTTGGACTCTTCAACGTCCGAGTTCAACATGAGTGCGTTCGAAGACGATGCATGCCGGACGAAACTCGAGACTATGCTGAGGCAGCTCAGGCCGAAGGAGCTGCTCTTTACTAAGGTACGAGTTTAAGTACTGAAAATTTTCCTTGTTGCTCGATAGTACGTACAATAGGGGAACCTATCTGTGTCAACTATGCGACTTCTTAAGGCGGTTCTTCCCGGTTCATGCATTTGGACTGGACTCCGTGAAGTCGAAGGGTTTGGATATAAGCAAACGCTGGAAGAGCTTAAGACTCTCTATCCGGATAGTGAAGATGACATGGAAGAAGGCGGAAATATTCCAGGTGCGATCAGGGATATGTTGACGTCCGAACCAGCCGTCATTGCCCTTGGCGCTATGATTTGGTGAGTTCTGTATCGATATCAGTTCCCACAGTCTTTATTTAGACTCCTTGAAGGTACCTTCGTCAGCTGAACATCGACAAAGACATTTTAAGTATGAAAAACTTTAACATTTATGATCCGATGAAGAGAGGCCAAGGATTGGTCCTTGACGGCCAGACGTTGGCTCATATCGAGGTATGATAATCGTCCAGCATTAATAAGTGAACACATGACACGACTAATGCGTAACAGGTATTGCAAAACAGTGAAGGAACAGATGAGGGATCCCTTCTCAAGATCCTTCAGCGCTGCATTACGCCTTTTGGTAAAGTTTACGCATTTGTCGTTGAACCTTTATTAAGTCCCGAACAGGCAAGCGTTTGTTCAGAATCTGGCTTTGCATGCCTCTTCGAGAAGTTTCCGCTATCAATCCTAGGTGAGCAACCTCGGCAAAATATAACGAAGATTCGGACTTGTGACCTTCCTGCAAGACTTGATGCCGTCCAGGATCTCATGGATCATCCAACATTTGAGCAAGAATTCACGCAGCTTGCAAAAGGCATTCCTGATCTGGAACGTATTGTTTCGCGCATACATGCTAAGAACTGCAAAGTCACCGATTTCTTGAAAGTGCTCACGGTACGTCGTTCATGTTTGAACCCAATGCATGATGCTAACTGGTCACAAGGCGTTCAAGAAACTCAGCAATGGACTTGATTCACTATGTGAAACAGCAAATACATTCAGCTCCAAAGAGATCTCAGGATTGCTAAGATCGGCCCCTAACCTTATTCCGAACATCAACCATGTCGAGAGCATGTTCACTCAGACTGATCGGAGTCAGTGGTCTCAGATTATTCAAACGGTGTATCATGCATCTCATGCCATAACTTCACTGTTCTACAGATTCAGAACTCTTGCCGAAGAATGGTAAAGATGAGGCGTATGACGCCATTGAGGAGGAAATACGGAATATCGAAGAGGACCTCAACTCTGAGTTGAAGAGCATGGAGGAAAATATTGGGTACGGAATACAGCATATATGACCCTGCTTCTTCTCACTCGTCCTGTAGCTCCAAGTTGACCTACTGGCACAGTGCGACAGGGACGAAGGTAACTGGCTTGTTTACTAGCGTTTCAGACAAGGTATAATTCTTTGCAGGATATTTATCTGGTCGAAACGAAGGCCGCAGAAAAGAACATTCCAGGGAACTGGATTAGACAAAGCAAGACAAAAGTGCGCCTATAATCCGCTTTGCACTTTGTCCATGCTTTAACCCATTTTTAGGCCGTGGCCCGATGGCAAGTGCCCGATCTTGCACAGCCGATCCGTCAGTTGAAGGAAGCGCGTGAAAACCGAAACGCTGCCATCAAAAACTTCAAACTTCGTGTCTTCGCTGAATTCGACAAAGATCGTGACATCTGGCTACGCGCAGTTCGAACACTTGCGGAGCTTGACTGTCTTTTTAGCTTGGCCAAAAGCTCGCTTGCGATCGGCGAACCAGCATGTCGGCCTGAGTTTGTGGACGGAGATGGAGAGTGTGCATATTTGGACTTTGAAGAGCTTAGGCATCCCACAATGTGCCTGAAGGCTGACAACTTCATTCCGAATAATGTGAAGCTCGGAGGCGACGTGGCGAGGGTCGCGCTTCTTACTGGTACGCGGTTTCCATAATGATGTGCTATGAATGCTATGATTGACTATATTCTCAGGACCGAACATGGGGTGAGCTTGATTCGACAAGTCTGATCTCTTCATATCTAATCATTTGCTGCAAACAAGTGGAAAATCAACGGTATAACATTTTAGGTTCTTTGGTAAAAGGATCATCAATGAACTGACGCTTGCGTAGGCGATGCGTATGACAGCAGCTGGGATTGTACGTACACTGTCCGATATCAACGTGGTCATGTTGCTCATTCTTGACATAACTTGATGCAGATCATGGCGCAGCTTGGCATGTTTGTACCTGCTAAAAGAGCTCGGCGAGTATTTGGCCTTTATGTGCCGCGACTGTGACTTACCTGTTTTCGTAGCATATCTCCCGTCGACGCTATCTTGACTCGTATGGGAGCGTACGATAACATGTTCTCGAATGCGAGTACTTTCAAAGTCGAGCTCGATGAATGGTCGGTCTGCTTAAAGATTGACATGGGCGATCATTGATATCTTTTCCGTTTAGTTGTAAAATTCTGCGTGATGCGACACCGCGCTCTCTAGTCATTCTTGATGGTAAGCTACGTTTTAGTATTTAATTCCTTTGCAACTAAGCTTGCCTTTAGAACTCGGTCGCGGAACATCAACTTACGTGAGTGCATTGAGACTGAAAGATTAATATCTTATCTAAGGCATCTTCTGCAGGATGGGATGGCGATCGCTGGGGTATGTGACTGTCAAATTTTGCTTTCCATACGTCACTTATAAACCGTGCTATCATAGGCCGTTCTTCATCAGCTTGCTACACACACATTACCGCTTTGCTTCTTCGCAACACACTACGGGTCCTTGACAGATGACTTCGCCTATCACCCGAACATTCGCAACATGCACATGTCGACAATGGTCGACGATGAGAAATGCGAGGTCAGTGCAGGCCCCATCAGGTTAGACGAGACGTGAGACTCATTTTTCTTATCCTAGCTCGTCTTCTTGTACAAACTGGTCGAGGGTGTTGCTGAGTCCTCGTTTGGCACGCACGTCGCTAATCTTGCCGGTGTGCCGACGGAAGTTGTCAAACGGGCGGAAATCATTTCGGCAGATTTCGCACGTCAGTTTAAAGAGCGAATCGAGGGAAAGCGAACATCCAGCCTTCCTCTCGCCGCTCAGGCCGATTTCGCCTATTTGTACCGTGTTATGACCGGGACCGACCAGCTCCCGGAGAATAGAACAAAACGAAAGGAAGTGCTGCGATGCCTCAAGCAGGCCATCCCTCGATATGCTCTTACCCCCGCTTGATCACTTGCTCGTCATCTGCTTAAAGTTCTGTCGTATATTGCTGTCATTGCTCTCGTCACAGATACGGATACAACATTTTGCTGTTCCCTGTACAAATATTAAGTTACACAGATGTAAATAGTTACAATGAATTAGATCGCAAACGCTATGTATGTACATATACGTCTTTGGTAATAAGATATGTCCAAGTCTCACCAGGTTTAGAATTCCAAACGATAGATGTTCTGTAGCTTAGTTGCATGTTTAGAAGCGCAAATACGTCTATTCCTTTTTCCGACACGACCACGATATCGACAGCAGAGTCTTCGTCTAACCAATCCAGCCCCTTAGACTTGATGCGATGTGGATACTCATTGACCGTCGCTTAGGAAATCACCAAATACCTATTTCGTGGGTCGTGAACGAATTCATCAAAGGATGATTGATCGTCGGCCTTTGGAGCATAAAACGCCGCAGTCTTCTCTGGAGACGTGGTGCCAGGTTCGTAGTCGTAACGTGACTAGTACTAAGTAGTACTGTGTCCTATGCATTCATCTGAAGGGAATCTTGTCTGCTTGCCTTCAGCTATCCGCACTGCATAACCGTTGTGTCAAATAAGCGTTGTGGATGGCGGGGCTGCTGCAATTTTTGCCCAATACTAGTTCGTTTGAGTCGACCGCTAGGCAGCTTTTTTTCATAGAGCACATTCAGGGCAGCCAACGCAAATACCTCCAATAGGACACCAGCCGATGCTCTGGCTTCGTGACTCCTGAGATACATGTGACAGAGGGCGATACCCCTTTGTTAATCTATTTTCATGAAGGTTTTGAGCGTCGGTTCCGCGACTCTTTTTGATGCGAATTCTTGAAGATCGAGGGTCTTCATCTCGGGACCTTGCAATAAGCGCTTTTTGAGTATTCCATGTCTGGTCATATAATAGGGCCAGTTTGTTTGAAATATTGTCTCTTTCAATAGTGTTTTTGGTCAGAATCACAAAGCGAGAGAAACATGGAGGTTCGCCTGACTATGTAGCAAACATGAAGGACCGATGAGATGAATAAACGAATACCGTCAGATAAACTGTCCTCAACATGGCAATGTTCCGTCCATGGTCCCATAGTTACAGGTATAGTTGTAGCACTCTGCACGAGATCGTTGTGCGAAATATTGTTCCACTAGCACGTAAGCGATTGCAACGGATGAGATCCCAAGTGCTACATTTCGCTATCAATAAGATGTGTCGTTTCAATCACATAGGTTAATCGGGTTCCAGATTCAATACCGCCTACGTCACTCGAGCGAGTTTCTTCAAGACGGAAAACTCTTCCTTGCCTTGGGCCTCGCACAGCGCATAGAAATGAGATGAAGGTCTAGCCAGCAGGGCAGCGGGACGATCAAACTCCACGATACGGCCCTGATCAAGGACCATCACCTAGACAAGAAATCATGATCTCAGTTGTATGTGAATTAATAAAGACGCTCTCGTACTCTGCTGTAGCCAATGACTGTCCGCAATCGATGAGCAATAGTAAAGATCGTTGAGTCGGCAAATTCACTGATGAGCACGTCAGAACTTCTACACAAGAATGAACGTGCCGTACAGACATGCATACTTCGTTATGGTCTTGCCAATGAGCTCGTCTGTAGCGTAGTCGACGCTGACGATGGTTTGGGTCAATTGAATCTATCTTGATTTAATTAAATCGATATACCTGGCAGTCGCTTCGTCCATTACGAGTAATTTGGAATGTTTTAAGATGGCGCGCGCCAAGCACAACAACTGTTTTTGCCTAGTGAGATCTTAGCTTTCTGAATTGTTCAGGCGCGATAAATTCACGACCAACCCAGCTGAGAGATTATCGCCACCCTCCGAGATTCGGGATTCCAAATTGCAGAAGATATTCTCGTTTGCTGCATCGTCTGCCACTCTTTCTGTCGCCGACGGTATGAGGTGGACTCGACGCAGTGCTTCATACTATAGAGCGAGTGCCCCATTGGGTGACCTTCACGACTATTATCATAAAAGGTACGCACGAGCTCCGCATCCATATGCTCATCGAAGACGTCCAATGTTGAACGTAAGGTGCCGCTAAATATGATTGGGTCCTCTGTTATGACAATGATTGGCGTCTGATGAGGACAGATTGAAGGAAATATGTACGAGGTATGATGGTCAATCTGCCTCTGAGATCGGTCAGCCCTATCTTTGAAATATCAACCCCATCTATGAGAATCCGGCCCTCTGTTGCCTCCGCGAAACGGAAAAGGACAATGCCAGTGTGCTTTTGCCGCTCCCTGAAAATCTCTTCCTGAACTAGAAGGAAGTATCGAGAGTGAAAAACATTTACCTGTACGGCCGACGATCCCAACCTTTTCCCCTGGATTGACTTTGAATGAAAGATCTCGTAATACATCGGGAAGATCAGGCTACCAATCTCATCGGTTGTTATTGACAATCCGAAAAACGAAAGAACAAACCGCATATCGGATTGTGAGGCCCTTGCACTCGACCGCGCCTAGCAAATATGACGTCAGGCGCGGTCTCTAGATCAAGCAGCCGCATACCCTTCGAAGGCCATGAGGCAGGAGGCTTTGGTTCAGTGAACTCCAGACCTTCTTTAATTAAATCCGAATATTCCTTTACGCGCTCCACAGCGACCTATAGGCTAATTAGACAGTCCGCTCACTTAACGACTAAAAGGTCCACTTTCCATAGATTGTTCAAGTTGGACGAAGCGTTGTACCTTCAAGGCATATTAGCATAAATTCGATGTGCACTTTTCATAAAACTTACCATATGTTGAAGCTTTGGTAGTTGGAGGGCTTCTATCAGCAACCGAACGCCTGGTATACTACAATTTACTTACGTCTTGTGTCACTGTTGTTGCAAACACCAGAGTATAGCCAGCCAAGCTTGCATCGATGTCAGGATTCACCAAAGCGATGACGGCCGTAACAGCAACGATCATGCTACTCAAAAGATTTATGCGAGTAGAGACCCAGCGGTTCACTGTAGATTTTCAACGACTAGTGAACAGGAGTCGCAAGATATCTGACGTACCTTTCCATAACCAAAAATATGGATTTGTGCTCTAACGAACGAACGTCAGAGAGAATATATAATCCGGCCTTGGTTTGACAAACGTACGATATCGAGGAAACAGATCATGTCGCGCATGAATTTGGAACCGGCACCGAAGGCACGCAGCACCGGAGCGCCCGATATTGTTTCTTCATAAATGGAATATAGTGGCGAGCGCGATACGGAATCTGTTCGTGTAATGATTGTCAATATCACAGAAACTGTCAATTCTGCAATGACACATACCGAGTCTCCTAAGATCGCGACAACATCGACTGTAAACCTTCGTGACTTCGTAATAAAGGAAGCCGAGAACAAAAGCGGCCGCGATGAATCTCGGTCCGCCAACATAGGCGATTGTGATAAGTGTTACGCATGCAGATATGAAATAAATGGCTGTATTCCCGAAATCGTCAGGAAGCGAGCTGTCAATGACTACGGAAACAGCATGTGAGCAACGAAGCGAGGAAAAGAAAAGGAAACCAAACTGACCCTCCATATCCTTGCCAAACCGATTAAGCAATCGACCACGAGAAATGGTATCATGGAAACGGATTGGAGCGAACAAGACACTCTCGAGAAGCTCTGTTCGAGTCAGCCATATGCAGTCAGTAAGAAATGAGCACTTACTCTTGTATATGGTAGCGGAAGCATTGATTGACCCATTATCTGAAGACTTACAGGTAAGTTCCGACTCTACAGTGTCAAACAGTTACTCACAAAGGACAGTCCATCGCAGTGTTGAAGTCACAAGACCTTTTCACAGGTCAGAATTTGTATAACCCGTAAGTAGAAATTTTCACATACCGACGAGTGTGATCTGGGCGAATGGTAAGCAGAAAGATCAGAGAAGTTGAGTACGGGATGACTTACAAGAGCATAAATAAATATGTAATGGAGTGCGCCTCGGGTATCACTGTGATTCTGAACTAATCTCGACCAATAGCTAGATGGAAAGGTTCAAAAGAGTACGACCATGATGGAACAACGGAACAAACCTGAGCCATCCATTCTCCGCAACTGGACCGGCGGCGGCGAGTATAATTGAAGAAGCGAAGATAATCCAATATGGTACTCCGCCCACAGCAGAAAAATATGTTTTCCACACGTCCTTGCCAATATTCCCAACTGCGCGTTTCTCCTCTTCAACGAGCTTCCGCGGTGTCTTGTTCTCTAATAAACTTGAAGCTTTTTTGGTCAAGGGAGGGTGCTTTGACTTGGAGTCCGAAGTGATCTGTCCAGTTTTAGCTGGCGCGTCGATAGTTGTGGAAGAGCTGGAGTTAAATTGGAAGCCTTTTTCCACTTTTCCTTTGTTCACACCCTCTGGAGTAACTACGTGGCTATTCTGAATGAGTTGGTCCATCACGCCGGACGACCTGAAATCTTCAGGGTTTCCAGAGAACCATGTCCGACCGTTGTCCAAAGCAACCACGTACTCTGCACCATCTAGACATAGCTGGACGTGATGCGAGACAAGAATGATGGTCCTGCCATGTACAAGCTCACCCCTAAGGCATTCGTGAAACAGGTGATGTGCTGTGTGCACGTCGACTGAAATGCTCGTGAGAATATATTTGGCTAAATCTGTAGCTTCAGAACGAACCCGCTGAAAGCACATCGTCGAGAAGCAGAACAGAAGCGCGAGAGTAGATGGCACGAGCCAACGATACTATGAAGAATGATTAACATGAATGTTTATCGAACGACCTCGTTCCGACACGCACTTCTTGCTTTCTGACCGCCAGAAAGGTTTATCTGAAGGCGATTATCAACACATGTTCGATTGATGAAGAATCGCTAAATACGTACTCCACGTTCTCCGACTTCTGTCTGGTCTCCATCTTCTAATATGGCAAGGTCCTCAACGAGCGCGCAAGCCTAAATGCATAGATGAGCATCGTTCAATATAGCCAGTCGTAAGGAGAGTACACACATCTATGGTCTTCCTATATCGATCTTCCACGTACGGCAAATTGAAAAGAATATTGTCTGAGGGCATATTTCAATAGAGTTCCCAGTGCTTACAGCTTCAACATACCTTTGATAGATGCATTTTGTAGCCATGACGTCTACAGACAAACAATACTTAATGAGAAGGGGCCACTTGCCGAAATGAGTGATCTTACCTGCGGGACGTAAGCGCAAGTGCCATTTACGATCCAATCTTCGGGTGAAGGAGCTACGTCCGAGAAGGTCGCCATGGCATTGGGCGGCGAGCGAGGACATTTTACTATGCCAGCAAGAACGTCCGCCTCACCCAAAAGAGCTGAGATTTATGAGGTGAGTATTGCGACGCGAAAGAAGCAGAGAGAAGAAAGCCCGCGTACTCTGCAGCAACAAAGTCTTTCCCGAGCCCAATTTTCCGCAAATGAGCGAAAGCTTTCCCGGAGGGAAATCAAGCGTCACGTCGACAAGAGAGAATGCACGATGAGGAGTCAGCGAGACTGAAGGCGTTGATTCTTGATTTTCTTTTCTTTCCTGCGGCCATCCGACAGTCGCCGACTTCAATGCAATCGGACTCTGAGCATTGTCCAAAATATTGACCGAATCTACTTCAGGCGAACATAGGTATTTCTCTATGCGTCTTATAGAGACGAAACTTTGTAATGTGTTTACCATGGTCCCTGGGATCGCATTAAGAGCGAACTTAAGTTTTGAAAAGACTTTACTTATATCAGCTTATGAGCGAAGTGAGACAAATGTCAGTAACATACTTGCGATCTACCGAAGACAATATTTAGATAACTCTGATGCAAAAAGATTTGAGAAAGCAAACATACGGAAGTGAACGCGACTGATGGAGTAAGCGCTTGTCCTCGAACGACCGTGAAATGCCAGAAGGCAACAAGAGTAACCAGCAATGGCGATATATTCCTTGACCGAACATGTTAATTAGCCAAGGCGCTACGCGGACTCGATGCAATCGCACACACCAGATTGTAACAAAAAGTAACTGATAAACCAGAGTTAGCTACACTTCCGGTACTAATACTACGCGCAAGTACCTGAATCTTGTAGGTCGAGAATTGATATTTCAGTTCTTGTTCACGGATCTTCATGATTCTGTACTCGAAATTCCGCTCCCATGCCATGAACTAACATAACGCAGACGATAAGCATGGTAACATCAGACGTGAGTAGGGACACGAGCAAACCTTCAGCATTCTCATTGCGCCAAGTACCTGCGAATACAGCATCATGAGCAGCATCCTCGCTGACCGAGAAAGGCACAATGCGTACCTCATTCATTATGGTCACCCGTTCATCACGAACTCTCATAAGCCTTTCCTGTACTCGTACGATGATTCTTCCAGCGTAATTGTTAATCGGTAAAAACAAGCATGCGACAGCTAGACCGATGAGACCAGAAATGCCTGAAGGCGATCATTTACTCATGAGATCAGAAATACGGGAGATTTGAATATCCGAACCGAGAAGTTTGTAAAGGAAGAGTGCTCCAATAGTGATTTCAGCAGGCGAATCTGCGATACATGGCCTCAGCCGCTTTCGTCATTATTGCAATGAGGTAATAAATAGTCATACCAATCAGTGTGTAGAAATGCCACACAAATTCAGCAACACGGTCGACGTCGGTCGTCATGAGGGTCATGATCTGGGCCTTGCTCGAGAAGTCCTCTTCCGCGCTGACCTTGGAATCGCTCTTTGTTGCTTTCTCGGAGGACACGACGATAGAGGTAACATCCTTCCGAACAAGGGTCTTCGCGAAAAGCAGTGTGTTGAGCTGCATTCGTATCTTGACCTGGAGATTCGTCAGAGCAAGAGACCATATTTGCTCGATGACGAGTGCCAGGACGATACTAGACATGAAAAGTCCGACGCCGTAGAGCCATCCCCACGCGGGATCTCTCTCTTCCAAATCCGACTCTAGGTACGCAACTAGCCTTTGCATGAAAAGCATAGGTCCGTAAAAGAGCACTGATATGACAAGCACGCCCGAAATGAATAATACGAATCCCTCCTCGTTTGCACGCAGAAGCTGGTATGCAAGCTGCCAACCGGAACCAGGGTGCGCGTGTCGCAAGCGATATTTTCGACAAGCGGCCTTCATGTGCGCGAATGTCGTCGAGGCGCGCATTTCTCCAGGCAATATGGGAAGGTCCGTAATTGCAAGTGCTTCTGATGAGTACCCGAGCTTCACGACTTTAGTCGTATACGAGAAGAGAAGGGTCTCGCACAATGATGCCCCTACCATACCACAGACATTTTGCGTCTCTGAACTGAATGTCAACATGCGAGTATGAAGTTTGTTGAGATAAATTCGCTCTAGTGGAAAATGTAACGCAGGGCCGCGCTTCATTCGTACCGAAATCGAAAACGCTAGAGCCCAAAGAACGAGCGACGTGTATCGGAAAATCCTTTGCTGCATATCCGTGACGGCATCCGACGGTAAGACCACCAATGCAGAAAGGGTAAAGAAAGCCAAAGTGGACAATGCAGACAAATGAACAGTTAATCGTCCGTGCCAGCTCGAAGCAGAATGCCAAGCCGCAAAGATCGAGAGCATTACCGCGTAGAGCGTATATATCGCTTGTAAGACGCTTGACAGTGCACCTCTTCCCCACCCATCGACGACTATATTTAGAACAAGACAGCCAACTTGGAGAAAGCCCAAGGCAACCATGATGACAAGTAGTATCCATTTACATCGCCGAATCTTTGGAACATTCAATTCAGGTTCTAACAGCGAATTCAAGCAATTCGGAGAGACGCACACTTTCCCAAAACTCTTTCTCCTGCACCGGGTCGCCGTCAGCCACATCATCGGGCTTCGTCACATCAAACGGATCGTCTGCCTCCGAGTGTCCATTCAATAAGGCATCGTTCTCCTCATCAAGCGGTAAATATACTCTTCCCTTCTTCAACCACAGCTGCACCAGTAGGACAACAGCACTGATCAGCGCACAAGCGCAAAGAACGATATTCGTCTCCAGGAGAAACATAAACGCAATTTCTACCTGTCTAGAAAAAACGTAAAAAAAAACTCAGAATCCCAATCCGCGTCAGCTTAAATGTTGTCGTTTTGACCAGAAGTTCCGGGAATAGAGTTCGGTGAGAAGATGAAAACTTACATTTCGAGCTTCGCCACATCATTTATAGATATCCGCCATGTCGATTATACCATATCATGTTCGTATTCGTATGGGGAAGTGGCGACCTCCGGGGGCCTGATGCTTCGCGCTCCATTAATGTCGATCGGCAAACGCCACTCGGTCAGCTCAAATCAGATAAGATAAGATTAGATGGAGAAAGCGACTCGCTCTATCCAATTCAATCGGATATCATCGGCGTAGCTGAGGGACAAGCGCAAAGAAGGGCCAAAGGCCAGCCAAGGACGAAGGACGGTCACCTGATCCAGAGAGCGCGTTATTTGCATATGTTTACTTTCAGTTCCCACGCACTATCAAATCGTGCCTCTAAATAAAGAATTTGACCATTAGAATCAATGCATTACTCTATTACAGTATCTACAATGCTCAAGTGCCTGGAAACACAAAACCGTCCTGCAGTCATGAAAATATCGTAGAAATTACGAGGCGATCCCCCGGATATCAAATAAACCAAATCAATCATCCCCGACGCACTCGATTGCAACACACCAAAACATTTTCGTATCAGCTACGCTCTGCTCTGGTTTCGGGCGTGCGCAGCAGACGAAACGCACGGGTTGGCCATCCCAGTATTTCGCAAGGTCGAAGCTTATTCCTCCTGGTAGGCATAACGCGAGCTCGGGAAAGGTGATGAAACCATAGCAAAAATCTGTCGTCAACACGTCCTATAGGAAAATTACAGCTCAGCCCTTAAGGAACCACTGCGCGAAAAGAGTTAACTCACGTCTGGACCAAATGTTACTGCATGTCTGTTCTCCGTACGGCTGAAATGTGAGCGACGCGACTTCGCCGGATTACGTGACTTGCTCTTCTTCGACTCTCTCCTATTTGCAGGGAGGCTGTCTTCTGATGAAGACGGGGAGGTAGCTGGAGAGGATGAAGGATTTGGTCTGAATAGCAAGGAATCGTCATCACCAATGCTTTGCCGAGGAGGAAATGACGGCGGAATTTTGGAACGGGGAGAATATGTCAAGTGGGGCATAGTGGAAACAAGCGGTGAGAGTGCCCAAGGTTGCTGCCCGGTAAGATCATGCTCTAATGTTGGATCTATGAAACTTTCGACCAAGATGTCAATAAACCTATCAGACTGAGTAAAGTTGGATGCGGAACGTACTGCATGAATTTGAGAGCAGCACTCGATCCCCAAGGTAATTTCAATGGACGATCGAAAGTATTTCCAAAAAGTATATCATCGGCCGAGTAGGGTTGAAGAAAGCGACCTATATGATAGATAGAACAAATAATTACGTTAGCACTGCCAAGCAAGATAATATTAGTACAGAAGAAGCACGCGTCCATCAAATCTTTTTATAGAACACTCGCATCAGCACGAGACTCGTCAATTAAATCATTGGATGGTCTTCACACGCTACACGCCTTATGCAAATGAGATCACTTTTGAATTCAATTGGACAAGGCCGAGGCTTAACGACCCCAACTCTGATGCACGCCACATACACTTAGCAACAGAGTATGGCGACGCACGAGAAATATATCCATATCCACGTCTGAAGCAACGACTCACCTTGCACCTGAATGCTCCACGTCACTCCCTGTCTGTCTGGTCTATCAAAATACTCGCTCTCCAGCACATTACCCTGCTCGTCCGGAAAACCCTTGATATGTACCACAACGAGTCCTTCGAACACCTCAGAGTTAATCGCATGCGGCTTGTTCGTATTTGCACAAATAGGCCTCAAAGAGTTGGGCGATTGGCCAGCAAGGACACGAAGACGCGGCATGGTGGTAGTGGCGAGAGTGATGCTATGAGCGTGGACGAGCTCTAAAGGTCCAAGAAGGAGGTGATGGAAAATGGAAGAGAACGTGAGATGAGCAATAATAAGATATTTATAAGGCGCAGTGTAGACCGGCTACGTGCTGCGCAACGTGTGGAACGAAAGAGGGGTGTTGTGGGAGACGCCAGTGGCGGAGTCGGTCTACATCATCATCACTCAGCGTGTCGCGCGCCTCTGCGCCGCCCAATGCCGATCCTTCCACATATAGACTAGCTCTCTCAGGGTCGTGTCTCACGCGTAGGGATTCGTCAGCTCAGACCGACATTTCGAAAACTTGCTTACCCTGGGATGCACTTATTAGAGCATATTGGCAATGTCTTTCAAGTTTTGATAAGGCGTCGGCTCATATTTTTGTAAGTCCTTTAAAGAAGGTGGCTCTAATTTATGATGACCTTTCGAGGAATAGTAAGTGACAACGTGAAGACCGCACCCAAACTCACAGAAAATGCTGTATATGTTGCACAGGGGACAAAACCCTATTTCCGAACCTGAAAATTTTGATCCATAACTGGAATCCAGCCAATCAGAGGTGAGCTTTCCAATTCTGTTTGCTATATAAGCAGCCCAGAAAAGAACCGTAATTCTGCCCCCTGTGTTGGTAGCTTTGTGATTCACTTAGCACTCACTATGCTGCTCTTTATGTGATGTTAGTTTGCATATTGGAGGGAACAAGGTGCAATACAAGCAGAAGTTTAGTCACTGAACTGAGACTCAACATAAGCGAGATGCGGCTATTGTGTAGCGATTTAGGTAATTGACATTCTTGACAGAACAGGTATCATTTTTTGATATGGTTCTGAATTTTTGACTGTTGTCAATATGTTGTATTGCTTGACCGCATTAATCGCAATCACCTCGTCTGATTTTCCATTTCTGGGATTGAGAAGTCACATTAAGGATCCTTCTGAGAAATGCCCGACATGAAGAGATACTTTTGTGAGCCTGGAACAGGAAAATGCCAGATAGGCGTGCTGAGAAATTTTGTGTTCTCACGTGCCCATCACCCCACATGGAAATTTGTCTGCATCTGCTCATCCCCCACCACGCGTGATATTGTGAAGCCAAACATAGTATCAATTTCTCGCTAACAGGGCGTATCTTAGATTTGTTCCAGCAGCTTGTCGATCCGGCTCTGGTACTTCGACCAGACTCATTGATCTATTCGTTGAATAATGCCACGTCCCTGCTGGTGGAACCCAGGCGTGTTAGTCTAGTCTATTCCCGCTTCTCGTAGTTTTGATTTGAGAATGATGATGAATTATTCTGGTCTGGATATGATACGCGGCCATTCAAATGTAGGTTTCATCAGATGATACTACACATCCGATTACCAACGTTGCGCAGAACTAATACTGCACCAGTATTCTTGATTCATCCAGAGCACTCGGATTAAGTAACATTGCCTTAGTTGCATATGCAAGTTTGCAGACTGGTGAAAAAGACCTCGGGCCTTTTATTGTAAGTGGGAATCTCTGATCGTGTAGGCAGTAATGGTAGGATCCGTTGCTCTACTTTCCAAGTTCTTCGTTTTGCCGTCATAACGGAGTGGTATTATATGTCCCTATTTCTACATGATTGTAGCGGAAAGATCATGCAACGCAGCAAAAGAAGATGGCTTTTACGTGATCACGATCCGCCAAATCCATGCAATGCTTTGCACTTTCGAGACGGGATATCCAGGCCTCATACTGATCGGATCAGCATTTCCATCTGATCAGTTCTTCACTGCAAGCAGGGTATGCTCATGTGCAAAATCGAGACGATGAGAGTGACGTACCAAATAAACACGTTGCAGGCAAACGTCTCAGAATGGATGCACCCCTACCATTAGGAGTGCTGGGCAAAGTAACTTACGTTACGGTATATGCTAACTGACGGCTTGAAGGACAGGGTCTAGCGAGGATAAATGCAGAACATTTCCTTGGGAGTTCGAGCTAAAAGCATCGTCGCGATGAACGAATGCTCTGAATTACGCTTCCGTTTACATGGGTCCCCCTGATTCTGCATCGAGGGAAATGTCACTACCTTTTGCAGCAAAATGATTCGGAGGAGAGGCTTTACAGCGCCTGTTATATTTTGTGAGGGAGGAAACTTCAAGGTTTGGGGGGATGAATACCTTTGAATACTATCGCCAGAAGTTGCAATCGTGGGCAGAGGCAAGAACGGACAAGCGTATGCATGCATCGAAGCACGCTATGCGAACCAAGCAAATTGTAGCCTGAACGCGGCTGGTCCGCAGTCGTCCAGTCTCGTGGATCTTCGAAGTAATCCTTCATCATGATGCATCCTGTCGCGTCGCGCGGCCCTACTTAATCCTGAATTGTCCTCATCGTCACAGCCGAACCCTATCTATCGTGCCGGCTGGAAAGATTCGCTAGACCCGAGCTACAGAAGTATCAAGCTTCCATGAATCAGATTCAGTTATGATGGTCTTTTACGTTTCGTCAATCTGTATAGGATAGGAACACTATGCTACTGCCTTTATGCTCCTCATCCGTCACTTTCGAATCTCCTCCATGTTTCTCCATTCAGAGGCACCCGCAAAGGTCTTAAAGCTAATCTGAAGAGAATCAAGGTGGAACCGGACAGGGGGCAGGTTCATGTCGCTTATTCGATCTACGTGCCGGTCGCTCATATATCTAATACCCCGTTGTCCTCAAGATGAAAGTTATCTATGGCTCTATGCACAGACTGGGATTAGGAGCCATTCATCTCGGTCCATCTGGTCTCGTGGCCGTATCTTCCTTTCGCCAAGCCGTGACCTTGTTCTTAACTTGCTTCTCGGCAGGTCTCAGGAAGCGATCCCTGCCGGCAGACGCAGTGCAGACGCCCGGTCAAAATTTCCAAGCACTCCAAGATGACTGCCATTTTAGTACCGGCACCCATACGCACGATGCAGACATCTCGCTGCCGCCCCCCAAGGAAAGACAAAATTCGAAGTCTGATTCTGATGTCCTGTGGAGCGCAAAAGGTTCTTTCTAAAAAGATGAACAAGGGCTCAACGGTACAGCCGCAAACAAGCATGTGGTGGCTTGATTCTCTGGAACTTCTTTTGCGCGTGTTTGGGTCCCTCAAGCACAAAGTATCCTGTGCACTTGAGTCCAAGGGGATTCTATGACATTTAATGATGTACAGAACGTAGGAAACTTAAGTTTGCAATGACGGCCGCCGCAAGTTCTTTACTATGAACATATTAATCCGCATGCCACGCCTTGTAGCTCCCCTTCAAGGATCAGAGAGAAGCGTGGTCGATAGACGTCTATCATCAGGAAAAAGTCGCATGGCTTACAAGTACTTGCAGCCTATATAAGGTAATAGAGTTGTTTAGTCATCATATACCTGAGTTAGCACGTCTGTTCCCAATGATATGGTTGATAAAGGTCTGACAACCCCTTACATGTCATGCAAAAGATTGACGGGGGTTTACAATGATCACAAAATTTCTATACAGTCATATATTGTCGAAATCAACTTGACATTCACCTTACAGGTATAATGACATGCTCTTTCTGTTAGGCGGACGGCTCAAGGACTGAGTCGAGGCAGGCCAACACAACAACAAACAAGCGTGAATGAGATAATCCCAAACACGTCGCTCAGGTCAAGACAGCTAAGACGAGGCTTAAGTCCAGACCGTCGAACGCTAGGTCGCAGTGAAGGTAAGTAGAATTCAGCAAACTAATAATACAAGAGTAGATATGTTAGGACCAGTATTTTCGGACGAGGTGGTTAGTCCGAGCGTACCGGAACAAGTCCCTGCTTCCTCCTTCTGACAATGTACAATTGGAGAGTAGAGTAGCGAAGGTTAGATGTACTACTAAGAAGCGAGCTATAGGCTCAAGCTTGACCCAGCAGTAGAGCAGAGGTTCAATCAAAGGGGTACAGTTATGATTGAAAGTACAAAATAATTTTGCTGAGGGACAACACCCCGCTCAGCTGGCGCCTTAAATAAAGTTTCTACTGAATACTACCAACTACCAAATACTACCGACCATGCCTCGCTATTGGTTAGGACAATGTGTTTCAGCTGGTGTCACTACTACTCTCTTGAGTCTGTAGTACCACTGACAACTCTGGTGGTGCTACCAAAACTCCTGGTTGCACCACCGACTACTTCCTTCCCTATTAGGCAGGCCCTAATTTCCTTCCGTTCCGAAGAAGCTTTCCCCAGGCTTCTATCGATCTCCGTTCCTATCACATGTTAATCCTTAACGCCAAACCTCCCACGAGAGACTTCTTCCCTGTGCCGCGATCTCGCTTCGCCGGCGCTCCGTTACTCCGGCCGAGCTTCTGCCGTTAGTCTTCCATCATGGGGCTGACCGTTATCTCGGGATTTGGGATCGGCAACCCCTGCCGATCATCGGAGATTAACCTCGGCGGCTGTGTAAATTTAGCAGACACCCTTCTGTGCCTAGCCGCGATATCGATGTCGGAGAATTGTAGTCCGGTACCCGACGTTAACCTGTATCTTCTTCCCAGGTGATTCGTCCCGCGCCATTCGTCGACTGTAATAACCCCTTCTTCCGATCGTTCCCATGCTTCTAGCATTCGATCCGTTGCTTCTTCGATAAGACTTTCGACGTCCGATGGCGCCCTGTAATAGATCGGCCAATCGACTTCCACTGCAGTGTTTCGACACAAGGTCTGGTGACGATGCTGATTGATCCAAGCTCTCACGCCAACCTTTAGTGCATAGATATCCCTATCGCCGAGCCATACAGATACCTCGTGGTCGTATGCGCTCATTCCGCGGTTCGGTAATGGTTGGTCAAACGTTCGTTCTGAGGGTCCGGGTTTATGCCGAATCTTGACATCGGCTCCTTCCCTAGTTACTAAGCGCTCCACGAAGTTCTTGAGGAGCCACTCCGAAAGAACCCAACTCCTTTGGTATGCCAAATAGCAGTTTGTACAGACCAGGCTTTCATGAACAAAGCGTCTGGTTGCACTATGTCGATATCGTCTCTTCTGCAGGAGTTCCACGTATCTTGCGATGTTCCGTTCTTCCATGTCCACGTAGCTTCGCTCGGGTGGAGGAGTATGTCCAATATGCATTCCAGCTAGTCCTTGCTGTAAATCGTATGGGTCCTCCCTTTCGTCGCGTTCGTCCTCGTAATATCGTCGATCGGGTTCCTCTTGAATATATTCCACAGCGACCTCCCCAGGCCCTTGCTGTACTAGTGGGTGAGAATCGTCTCCACTATTCTGTCCTTGAAGCCTTTCGAAATGCTCTGGATTGGGCTGCATAATTCGGTGTGTAAAGCGTCTGATACCACGCCGCATTGTATATCCACAATTTTCGTAACATTCCTCCCCTTAAGATCCACTTCGGACTGCAAGGAGAGTGTGGATCCCTTAATTGTGATAGCCATAATCTTGCTGTTTCGTATTGTTGCTTCCTAGACCAGACCCTTCTTGTGTACTAGTGTCTCATTCCTCTTGCCTGGAATAACTGTAGCACTGTACATCCAGAGTCCTCCACTCATTATTGATCATGTGATCTGATGCACAACTCGTTCGAATAAAAGTGCGGCAGTCATGTGACTTAAACACTTCCTGTTTAGACGAGAGGCTGGCAATCACGTGATTGACGCTCAACCTGTTCTCAGAGAAAGGCGGCGGTCACGTGACACTTGCTCAATAACTCAAAGCCTCGCTGAGTGTCGGCTTCCAACATACTAGATGCTTCCCAACATGCTAGGAATAGTTTAACGACTTGTTCAGGTCAAATATGACCTCGATTAGTGTCGGTCCCAACTTACAAGGTACGTCCCAGTACGCTTGGAATAGTTTAACGACTTGTTCAGGTCAACTAAGCTTTCCTAAGCCTCACTGCACTCACTATCCGAGGAGTCAGCCCAAAACCAATCCTTGTATGAAGGATCCCCTTTTTCTTCTAGCAGATCCCATCTGCGAACCGGCAGCGCTTTGTTTCGAGTGAACGGCCTTTTTGCGGCTCTCCAATGACGCTTGTGCCATTCCGGATAACCGAAATCTCGCTGCTTGATACCTGTCTTGCTCTGGTATCTTCTTCTCCTAATTACCCTCTGAGCTACGGACTCTCCTAGTGCCGTCCTCAGGAACTCGTCATCCTCCTTTTTGATGTCGATTACTCTCTGCGTAGAGTCTATAATATCTGCGATCTTCTTTCTAGAGGGAAGATCTATTGTGTCCGGCCAACGATTCCTCTCGTGATACTCCCGCAATTTCTCTGGGGCATTGCGCAGCCCTTCTACAGGTTCCCAGGTATTTTCTTCCTCCGGGTAGCCGAGCCATTTAACCTGATATTCCCATTTTCCGTGCCTTTTCCTCATGTCCCGGATCGCTTCAACCTCATACTCGGTTTCTCCAGCGATAACTTCTGGTGGTGGTCTTGTTCTCTGTGCCGGATCTTTTCTTTCTCGATAGGGAATCAACAGTCCTGCATAGAACACCGGGTGGATCCTTAATTCCTTCGGAAGATCCAACTCGTAGTTGACTAGCCCATGCTTCGCGATGACTTGATAAGGTCCTAGGTTTCTATCCCCTAGCTTCCTAGTGGGAACTAGCAAGGTTAGATTCCGACCATCTAACATAACTTTATCGCCAACTTCGAATGACGGCATCGGGCCTCGGTGTCTGTCTGCGAATCTCTTCATCGCGTCTCGTGCCTTCTCCAGCGCCTTTGTTGCTTCTTCTTGATTCTTCTTTCGCATAGCCACATAGTCCTGTGTTCCTCGGATCGGAAGCTTGAATCCTAATTCCGGCTGAAATCCATACACCAATTCAAACGGTGTCTTGCCTGTACTAGAGTGAGAGCGACTATTATAGGCGAATTCTGCCATAGGTAGATGTTCATCCCAATCGTCTTGCTGCAAGCTGGAATAGCAACGTAGCAGCTGTTCCATTTCTTGATTTACTCGCTCTGTTTGACCATCTGTTTGTGGATGATACGCCGTGCTAAGCTTCGTTTCAATCCCGAGGGCCTGGTTCACCTGTTCTGTAAACCGGCTAGCGAATTGAGGTCCCCTGTCGCTGATTACTGTCTTCGGAGTTCCGACCTTGCTGTAGACATGATTGATCATCAAGTCCGCAGTGGTCTTCGAGTTTGCATTTACTGTAGTAGGTATAAAAGTTCCCATTTTAGAGAACCTGTCTACCACCACTAGTATCGCATTGTTTCCTTTGCTCGTCGTTGGAAGTCCGGTGACATAGTCCATAGTAATCTCGTCGTAGGGCCTTGTCGCTATCTGCAATGGTTGTAGCGGTGGTTGCGTCTTTCCTCGTCGCGCTTTCGTCCTTTGGCACACGTCGCATGTGCGCACATATTCTTCGACCCATTCCCTCATCTTTGGCCACCAAACTCTTCTTTCCAGTTTATCTATAGTCTTCTGTAACCCCGGGTGTCCTGACGCCGGTGCGTCATGGCACTGTCGTACAATTTCCTTCTTAACTTCTTCATCTGGTGGGATAACCAATTTATCATCCTTCCACCAATATCCTTCTTCGAACGTTCCGATTGCTGGCTCATTGGATCGTTCATAGGCGTCTCGAATCTTCTCTCCCAGTTCAGGACCCCCTGTAAGCTCAAATACCCGTACTGTGCGCATGGGCAAGTCCGATGTTCTGAA
The DNA here is from genome assembly GCA_037892935.1 of Phlebopus portentosus. Lineage (NCBI taxonomy): Eukaryota > Fungi > Basidiomycota > Agaricomycetes > Boletales > Boletinellaceae > Phlebopus > Phlebopus portentosus. The sequence goes on from JAYXKI010000007.1 coordinate 1,187,008, forward strand.
CAATTGCGGAGGAAGTAGGACTTGTTCTGGCTGGTCCTCTTGGCCCTGTTCATAGTCTGGCCTCCTTGATAATGCGTCCGCTCGTGAATTCTTGGTTCCAGGTCGATACTCAATTCGAAATCAAAATCTGCTGAGAAATGTCGCCCATCTTGCTTGGCGGCCACTTAGCTTCCTAGCTCCCATAAAATATCGAAGGTTAGCTTGATCGCTGACCACTCGAATCTCATGTTTAGCTCCTTCCAAGTGGTGCCTCCAGTTGCTCAAGGCCTTGACAATCGCTAGTAATTCCTTGTCCATTACTGGATAGTTATTCTCGGCGTCTCGATAGGTGTTCGACCAATATCCAATGGGGTGCAAAATTTCATCGTCCCCAAGCTGCGAGAGCACGGCTCCCATCGCAAAGTTTGACGCGTCGGTTTCCAGCACAAATTGCTTCTCATGATCCGGTCGTACTAGCATTGGTGCAGTGGTAAAAGCTTCTTTAAGTTTCCTAAAGCTCTCTTGTTGTCGTTCTCCCCAGGTAAACGTCTTCTTGCCGGACATAAGTTCCGTTAGTGGCCTAGCAATCTTGGCGAAGCCTTCGATAAATTTACGGTAGAAGTTTGCAAAACCGATAAACTTTCGAATGTCTCTCTTGCTTGACAAATCCGGCCATTCTTGAACTGCTTTTACCTTGTAGGGGTCCATCTGCATGCCCGACTGGTTGACCACAAATCCTAAATAGTCGAGTTCCTTCTTTCCGAAGTAGCACTTCTCTGGTTTGCAGAAGAAGTCTGCTTCCCTTAACCTGCGCAATACTTCTGCTAACAGGTCCCAATGTTCCTGTTCCGTCTCCGCATAGATTATAATGTCGTCCAAATAAATGAGTATGCCCTGCCCAATCATATCCTAAAAGAGCTCGTTCATTGCACGTTGGAATACCGCAGGTGCATTCATTAATCCAAACTGCATTACCATCGGCTGGTATACTCCTATGTGAGTCCTGAAGGTGGCATACTTCTCATGCCCAGGGTGTATTCTGATGTTGTTATACCCGCTTCGCAAATCCAGTGTAGAGAACCATTTGGCATGTGCAAGGTCGTCCGGGAGCATATGTAATAGAGGCATCGGTTGGTGGTCTGGAATGACCACCGCATTTAGCCCTCTATAGTTGATAACAATTCTGTACTCCGGCTTGCCATCCTTCCCTATTGTTTTCTTGGCTATGACAAATACTGGTGCGCAAGTGTTTGCCTTTTCTTCAGCTGGTACTCGGTTTCCTACAACACGAATCCATCCCTTCTTCAGGTCCTCACGAATCCATTCTTCTACCGCTCGCTTTTCAGCAGGAGCGAGTGGATATACCGGTCCAGGTTTCGGGAGCTCTGCTCCTGGTAGGAGCTCGATCTTCATGTCCCATTGTCCCGACTTAGGTAGCCGCTTAGCAGCATCCTTGTCGAACCTATCCCTGAACTCCCATATTTGTTTTGGAAGAATGTCTTCGAGAGATTTGTCGCCAGCAGAGCCTGCCATCCTTTCATCGAGTGCTTTCTCTTGTGCATATTTTTGAGCTATGCTGTTGTACTTGAGAAGGCGTTCTCTCCGTGATGCAACTTGTCGATGCTCTAGGCGGCAGATCCAGTGAGGAGGTTTGGGTGGCTCTCCTCTTCGAGAGGCGTCCTCTGCTTCCCCTAAGGTAGCAGGCTTGTGCGATCCTAGGATACCCTTGAACTCCGTCTCAGATCCAGCTCTTCTCTCTAGCACTTTTCTTTCTACTTTGGGCGGCTGCATGACCGAGTCAACAGGTGTGCGCCATCGGCGCCTCTTCTGCCCCTGCGAGAGCTCCTGCTCCATCATGGCATAATTCGAAATGAACCTGTTACCTTTACCGTTTGTTTTCCCTGTCGGAGCAGGGCCCTGCATTTGGTTCTTAAACCGTGGTCTTCGCGGGTGCACTTGAGCTCCCAAAGCTAGCCTACTTGATGATTGCGGCGTACTAACTTCGGCCCTGTGCCAATTGAGTGGGACTACCCTCCCTTTGGGGTGGACCACTTTCCTAGACACTAGCCTACCCTTGAACGGCGTCTCATGTCTAGTCACTCCTCGGTTTCTCGTAGGAGGAGTTCTCGCTAGGTGGCCGAACCTAGTACGCTTCGTGGCCTTAGTTCCACGGCGCTCCCGACCTGAAGTACTCCTGCTTGTACCTCTGCTTCGTGTGGTGAAGCTTACCGACTGCTTTTGCACTGCCAGGGTTGAGTCATTGTGGCCCTCGTGCACGGATGGAGGAGTCCACTCCACCCTTATACTCCTTATGACAGGGTTTGAATCCGTACCACTTCCTCCGCTCTTCTGTCGACGCATCTTGAGAGGATCAGGTGCGTAGTGTCCAGGCTTTCCTCCTTTAGGTGGTACACTAGGCTTCTTCCTTCTACTCGTATCAGATCCTTCTGCGTCGATTGTCATTTGTGCCTGTATTTCTTCCCGCACTCTCGCTTGGTCTTCAGATGTTGTTGGTGAGGTCGTTGTTCCCAGGCCTCCCTGAATCGCTATCAGCTGAAGACGCGCCATATACATGCCGCCATATTCATCGAGGAGTTCATCATGTTTGGCGCCCTTGTCCATTTCTCTGACCATGGTGCGGTATACTGCACCATCTGCATCCTCGAGACTGTTAAAGTTGTGCCAGTTTTGATCGTCCTTCGTTATTCGGCACTTGTCCCCGAACCAAAAGAATTTCCATCTTCCTTCTTGCTTGGCGAAGGAGAGTTCTGGCGGCTTGTGCATGACTTCTTCGAACGTGACAAGCGGTGCTGCTGATTCCTTTTCTTTTCCTTTGTCTGGTGGTATGATCGTAGGTTCTTCTTCTATGTCTTCCTTCTCGGTTTCTTGTCCTGTTTCGATGTCGCTGTGGTAATAGACCCTAGTTTCCCAAGCTTCTTCCTTTTCATCATCGGCATCCCATTCGGGTGGAATGTAGTCTGGAATTCTTCGCCATCTTCTGCGTTTCCGGAGCTTCCTTGGGGCTAGGATTAGCTGTATGGAACGCAATCGTGCCGTTCCATTAAATGCAATTTCCTTCCCGCCTTTGCGAAGAATCCCCTTTGTCCAGTCGATAGTTGGCTTATGCTGTTCAAGCCAATCATTTCCTATGAGAAACTTGTCTTCGTGTGTATCCACCACTGCGATGTCCATTAAACCTCTTGTAATCCCTGTGTCCACTATTGCTCTGACGTTCCGAGTCCATCCACCATGATTAATCGATCCATCGGCATTCCAGATGGTATAATTACCTTCTGCAGGCACTGTTCTCAGCCCTAGGCTCTGTACAACCATGGGGCTAATAGTAGTGATCGCAGATCCGGAGTCAATCATAGCCGAGAGATTAACCTTTTTCTGTCCCTGAATGACGTCAATGGGTATAGTGGGATGGTTGGAGTTTGGTCTAGCAATAGTCCATCGGCGCTTTATCTCTTGTGTGTCCTTCGAGCCCTCGCCAGTGTCCGATGTTGACTGGCGGCCCTTCAAAAATCCTCCTCGGAATCCTCCTCGAGGGCATACGAAGCCCGTTCCTTACGCCTTGGTAACTTCGTCTTCTTGTCCAGTAGTTCCTCCATTTCAGAATCGCTGCTAATCCCAACTTCCCGGCGTTTTAGGAAGCGGCCAGTCTTGCCAGATCATCTCTTCTGCACCCGTCTCTTGTAGTTGGTTCGGTGTCCACGGCTTCCCTGTGTGTCTCGCCCTACATTATTGCAGTCCCGTGCGAAGTGACCTGTCTTGCCGCATGCTCAGCATATCCCGGCATCTCCTCGGGTCCCCCTAGTAAAGCGCCTAGACATGTCGATGTCCATAGGCTCACCCAGAAACTCAGCTGGACGCGAGCTTCTGGGGGCACTGGCGTGTACGATACTGCCTGCCCATCTTTAAACATAGGGGTGTACTTCCTATTGCTGCCTATCACTTTGGCAGCCATCAGACTGGCCTCCAGATTACTAGCGTTCTCCTTCCATTGGTTCAGGTCCCATTCTGGGTGGTCTGTATTCATAAGCAGGGCCTTTAGGATCGTTTGATTGAGTCCCCTCTTGTACTCGTAAATCAGTGCCTGATGATCATAGTGCTTTGGCAGCCTCATCCTAATGTCGTCAAAGGCCCTGTTATACTGCTTCACCTGCGCCCGTTCCTGATAAATCGTCCTAATATTCCGCTCGGCTTCTTCTTGAAGTTCAAAAATGCCATTGTGGTTGAGCGCTAATTCGTTCCATAGATCGTCCTCGCTGTCCCATCCACCCTTCTTGTCTATAACAAGCTTGCCATCCGCATCTCGCTTGTAGGTGGAGACTAATTGATTTCTGTTCACGGCCCACTTGCCATTAACCCAAGTCTGAGCTTGACCTCGCAGACATTCTAAAATAATCTTAACCCTCTTGACTGGGTCGCTCGGATGTTTTTCATTCAACCGGCTGATCATTTGATTCTGGAAGTTCTCAAGCGACTCATAAGGGTTTCCCTTAAACAAGGGATACTTCATGATATCTTTGTTTGACATAATGACCTAGACGAATTCAACCAACATTTTTATGAGTATCACCTTCATTCAGCGCATTACAATAATACATGGTTTAGTAGCTAAGTTATCCAGCGAGTACCACCTCCGCTTTCCAACTAGCCACCTTACCCTTCCTCCCCGGTCGGTTCTTGGGCGTCTTTCTTCTTCCTGGCAAGCTCCCAGCTCTAAACCAGGGCCTATCTCCTTTCTTCCCGAGCTTCGTATCGTTCCTCGCTGCTTTCGTGTTCCTCGCTTTCCTCTTCTGTCTCCCATTCGTCGTTCGCATCGAAGTACTCTTGATCCTCGCTGGTTGGCTCTTCTACATTGTTACCTCGCACCCAAACTACCATCGCGATGTTCGCTACCCCCTGCCTCGGTGGTCCCTCTCGTATGTCGAGAGAGACCGATGGTATAGGGCAGCTGTTAGGACGAATGATAGGATCATAGATATAATCAGAGTCTGGGGAGTACTCACTGACCGCCTGGAGCCTTGCTTCTCTCTCCTCAAGCTCAAGAGCACTTGGAGTAGGCGATCCTGGCGGCGAGTCCTGGTGCGGGTATTGAAGGTGGTTCCTTTCGATGTAGTGGCCATTCCATCCCAGCCGTTGAATCGCTCCCTCGACGAGTTCTCCCTGTTCATTCCACATGAGCTCCCGGATTCCCGTGCCATACCCTGTTTCCGCCGTGTTGTCCGCCTCCCATGCTTCCCCAGCATCGGGAGGCGGTCCCCATCCGTCGTTGGATGGCCAGGGCTGTGGTGACTCGGGAATCACCTCCCTCAGCAGTTCTTCTGCTTGCTGGTCCAGGCTTCCGGGTTGCGTTTCTGTGGAGACGTAGTCCGGGAGATCTTCTTCAACTTCGATGCTTCCTTCGACTTCCTGTTCCTCTTGGGCGAGCACAGCAGGTGCTACCAGCCCTCGTTCCGCAACTACCTCAGCGACATAGTTCCTTCCAACTTCTACTGCCTGCTGTCGTAACTGCGATGACGGTTGTCCTGTTTGAGTGTCCATTCCTTCAGGTTCCCTGCTCTGGCGAATGATCTCAACCATCTGATCCACAAAGCGTTCACTTGCTGGGATCAGGTGGGGCATCTGGTCGTCGTCGGAGTCCGAGCTCACGCTTTCGAAGCGGCTGGCTAGACCTAGGCCTCTACCTTGCAGCGGGGAGTCAGGGCTCAACCTCGCCCTTCCTCGCCTAGCTCGCTGCGTCAGGTAGGATTGACGAAGCCTAATCGTTTGTTGGATCCGACGAATGCCTTCCGTGATCGAGTACTGGGCCACGAGTTCTTCCTCGGCATTGCTGATCCGGGCTCAAATAGCCTCAACCTGTTCGACCAGGTAGCTAGCCTGTGTGTGTAACTGCAGGAAGTCCGTACCAGTGAGCCGAATAATCTCTTGCTGGGAGTTGACCACTTGTTGAACAAGGGCTGACTGACTGCCCTGAATGGCCATTGTTACCGCTCCCAGAATACGAGCCTGAAGAATACCGAACGCATAGTTGATCCATACGTCTCGCTGTTCGCCTTCTCGCCTGAGGTTGGTGATGACTGCCTCGGCGATCGCATCCCCGACATGTCCCTGAATATGCGCCAGAAACTCCCCCAGTGTCTGTCCTTCTACGGTAAGGTTCTCGGAGTATTGAGAGCCCATGTCGTAGAGTCGAGCGACAGTAGCTGTGAGAGTTCTGAGGGACCGATCAACGCTAGTAAGTCGATTGTCGAGGTCGATGACGGCGTGTCGCAGGGCGGAGACAACTTGGTTGGGTTGCCCGTCAGCACTGACCATTCGGTCCAAGCGTCCGTGTAGACTGTCGAGTCGTTCGCTGATGCGTGCCAGAGCGGATTCCATACGTTCTCCAGGTCCGGGTTGAGGAACTGCCAGTCGTTGAGTTTGGAGTAGAAATCTCCGACCGGCACGACGGAATGGGGAACTTCTTTCGTTGTCTTGCCGTTCCACCCACGTCCATAGCGTTCCAAAGCCTCGAAGAAGGCTGATTCGACCTCGGAGTTGTTGAGCAATGACGTATACCATGGAAGAAAACCAGACGATGCAGAGTGTAAACCAGAGACTAGACCAACCAACTTGCCACAGTTCCATCGGTGACATAGTTGTTTCGCAGTAGTATAGTTGCCTTGATAAACTTGTAAAAGGACTTGATGGAGGAAATGAGAATGTTCGAGTAGGGTGTATTCGAACGCTTTATATTCCTGACACAGGGCGAGTAGTTCTTCTTCAACCGGCGTAGGACCTCTGAGTGCTTCCCAATTAAAACTGTGTCCGTTCAATAGGTTGTCCGCGTGTACAAGCAAGAACTTCCTTCCAACTCTTTCGTGTCTTTCGGCGTTGATTCGAAGCTCCAGGGCGGATAGTATAACCGACCGGTAGGGTTCTAGGATAGGGGTGTTTGAGTGCTTCTTACCTCGATAGAAGTTTATCGTGCGAAACGCCGAATTGACTTCTTTCGAATGTATGGAGCGCTCTAACAAAACTCCGATGGAGTGTATAAGCCTGCTTTAGCCATTGACGATACGCTTATCGGTGATCAGCTAACTGTATTAACAGGCACAGAAGAAACCCTCCTAGGGCAGAGCAATACTTACTGATCGATAGTGGGTATTGCACTATGAAACAGCAAGATTGATTATCCCAGGATTGGAGCAAAATTATAATGTTAGGACCAGTATTTTCGGACGAGGTGGTTAGTCCGAGCGTACCGGAACAAGTCCCTGCTTCCTCCTTCTGACAATGTACAATTGGAGAGTAGAGTAGCGAAGGTTAGATGTACTACTAAGAAGCGAGCTATAGGCTCAAGCTTGACCCAGCAGTAGAGCAGAGGTTCAATCAAAGGGGTACAGTTATGATTGAAAGTACAAAATAATTTTGCTGAGGGACAACACCCCGCTCAGCTGGCGCCTTAAATAAAGTTTCTACTGAATACTACCGACTACCAAATACTACCGACCATGCCTCGCTATTGGTTAGGACAATGTGTTTCAGCTGGTGTCACTACTACTCTCTTGAGTCTGTAGTACCACTGACAACTCTGGTGGTGCTACCAAAACTCCTGGTTGCACCACCGACTACTTCCTTCCCTATTAGGCAGGCCCTAATTTCCTTCCGTTCCGAAGAAGCTTTCCCCAGGCTTCTATCGATCTCCGTTCCTATCACATGTTAATCCTTAACGCCAAACCTCCCACGAGAGACTTCTTCCCTGTGCCGCGATCTCGCTTCGCCGGCGCTCCGTTACTCCGGCCGAGCTTCTGCCGTTAGTCTTCCATCATGGGGCTGACCGTTATCTCGGGATTTGGGATCGGCAACCCCTGCCGATCATCGGAGATTAACCTCGGCGGCTGTGTAAATTTAGCAGACACCCTTCTGTGCCTAGCCGCGATATCGATGTCGGAGAATTGTAGTCCGGTACCCGTCGTTAACCTGTATCTTCTCCCCAGGTGATTCGTCCCGCGCCATTCGTCGACTGTAATAACCCCTTCTTCCGATCGTTCCCATGCTTCTAGCATTCGATCCGTTGCTTCTTCGATAAGCCTTTCGACGTCCGATGGTGCCCTGTAATAGATCGGCCAATCGACTTCCACTGCAGTGTTTCGACACAAGGTCTGGTGACGATGCTGATTGATCCAAGCTCTCACGCCAACCTTTAGTGCATAGATATCCCTATCGCCAAGCCATACAGATACCTCGTGGTCGTATGCGCTCATTCCGCGGTTCGGTAATGGTTGGTCAAACGTTCGTTCTGAGGGTCCGGGTTTATGCCGAATCTTGACATCGGCTCCTTCCCTAGTTACTAAGCGCTCCACGAAGTTCTTGAGGAGCCACTCCGAAAGAACCCAACTCCTTTGGTATGCCAAATAGCAGTTTGTACAGACCAGGCTTTCGTGAACAAAGCGTCTGGTTGCACTATGTCGATATCGTCTCTTCTGCAGGAGTTCCACGTATCTTGCGATGTTCCGTTCTTCCATGTCCACGTAGCTTCGCTCTGGTGGAGGAGTATGTCCAATATGCATTCCAGCTAGTCCTTGCTGTAAATCGTATGGGTCCTCCCTTTCGTCGCGTTCATCCTCGTAATATCGTCGATCGGGTTCCTCTTGAATATATTCCACAGCGACCTCCCCAGGCCCTTGCTGTACTAGTGGGTGAGAATCGTCTCCACTATTCTGTCCTTGAAGCCTTTCGAAATGCTCTGGATTGGGCTGCATAATTCGGTGTGTAAAGCGTCTGATACCACGCCGCATTGTATATCCACAATTTTCGTAACAAGATACCTAGGTCGCAGTGAAGGTAAGTAGAATAGAAAGACAAGGAACGAAAGAGTCAAACTATCTACTTATATAGACTTTGGGCACGGGAAAGGTCTACCCTAATGGGAAGTCACATGACAAGGAATGGGATGATTAGTGAGCGTGATAGAACATTGTGGAATGTTCCGGCAAAAGGATGAATAAGCGCATAAGAAAAAATAAAAGAAAAGAAAAGAATATTAAAATAAATGATGACGTCAGAAAAGAAAAGGAAAATGTTCGAGTCCTTACATCACCCCCCCTTCAAGGTTGGGCATCCCGACCAACCACATAAGCCTTCTGAGGACGTGAACTTGTACAGCGCTTGCAGGCTTTGTCGAGGTATCGTTAGCTTCCTTGGAGCTCCAGGATGTTTGCGGTAGAATTCTTGAATTGACTCCTGCGCATTATCCTTGACGTCGGATTCTGGCTGCCAAGTCGCCTCCTCATATCCAACCCACTTGACCAGGAATTGGAGCTTGCCTCGATGCAGACGCGAGTCGAGTATTTCTTCAACCTCGTACTCTTCCTGCTCATCAATGATCACTGGCGGTGGTGGAGGTGGTTTCTTCTGCGATTCAAAGGACGGTTGGACGGCTGGTTTGAGCAAGATCTCATTGAAAACTGGATGGACCTTCTTCCAGGTCTTCGGTAGTTTGAGTCTGTATGCGCTTGCGCCAACCTTTTCCACTACCTCAAAGGGACCAAACCATTTATCATCCATCTTCTTCGTCGGTCGGATCGTCTTGATATTTTGTCCATCTAAGAAGACTTTCTGCCCTGCCTCATAGGTAATGGACTTCCCAGCATGGCGGTCGTAGAAATGCTTCATGTCTTCGTTTGCTTGGGTTAGGTTACCTTGAGCGAGTTCGTGCACCTCCTTGACATGTTTGACAAATTCTTCTGCTGACAGGTTCGATGATGCCGTTCCAACCCCCGTGAAGTCTAAGGGGTGCATTCCCGTATTGACGAAGAAGGGAGATAGCTTCATCGCTGAATGTTCACGATTGTTGTATGCGAATTCTGCGAGAGCCAGCCAGTCCGCCCAGTCCGACTGCCGATGGTTGACGTATAGCTGCAGGTATTGTTCTAGTTCCTGATTAACCCGCTCTGTCTGTCCGTCAGTTTGTGGGTGATACGCTGTCGATGGGTTGCCTTCAATGTGGAGGAGCTTGTACAACTCCTTCATCATCTTTGCATCGAATTGCACCCCTCGGTCATGAATGATCTTCCGTGGTAGTCCGTGTAATCGGAAGACGTGGTCTCTGTAGATCCTAGCCATGCCTTCCGCCGTTAACTTTGTCGTTGTTGGAATTGCATGGATTTGTTTGCTAAAGCGATCGACCACTACGCAAATCGCATTGAACCCATTCGATTCTGGCAACTCTCCGATTAGGTCGACCGTGACAATCTGCCATGGCGCCTCCGGCACCTCATTAGGGTGCAAAACCTTTGCTCTCGTTGTCCTTAGAGCCTTCGTCCGCTGACAACGATCACACCCCCGCACGTACACCCGCACATCTGCACTCATCCTCGGCCACCAGTACCTGCGTGCTATCAGCTGGATCGTCTTTGTTGCTCCTGGATGTCCTGCCAGGGTCGAGTCATGGTGTTCCTTCATGACGTCCTCTCTGATGCTCGCTGGTACATATAGTCGGCGGCCCTTTCTCCACATGTCCCCTCTCTTCTCGACGTCCTTCGGCCTCACTCCCTCGTCCTCTTGTCTCTGCGCTTCCACGACCTTTTCAACGAGTATTTCTCTTGACGTCTGAACCATTCCTCTAACCAGCCATTCCTTCTTGATGAAAGTCACGTTCTCATTATCGCGCTCGCCCTTGTCATAATCCGCCCGGCGTGACAACAGATCAGCTTTTCCCAACGTCTTTCCGGGTTTATGGACTAGCGTGAAATCAAACTCAGCTAAATCGAGTCGCCAACGAGCTTGTCGACGATTTAACTTCTGCGGCGATCGGAAGTACGTTAGATTTGCATGGTCTGTCCATACCTCAAAAGGTTGGTTAGCTCCCTGGAGATATTGTCGCCATTCCTTTAGGGCTTGAACGATGGCGAGCATTTCCTTGTCGTAAATCTCATAGTTTCGCTCTGCCTCTAGGAATGTTGACGACCGATAAGCGATCACCTTCCATTTACCGTCTTGTTTCTGGAGAAGGACTCCACCAGTCGCAAAGTCCGACGCATCTGCTTCTACACGGAAAGGTTCCTCGTTGTTGGGTATCGCTAACACGGGAGGTCTACTCAAACGACGCTTCAATTCCTCAAACGCTGCCTGTTCATCTTCGCCCCATTTCCATTCCACCTTACCCGTTAGGGTAGTCAAGGGTTTGACGACTGAACTGTAATCCTTAATAAAACGTCGCAACCAATTTCCTAATCCCAGGAATTGTTGCAGTTCGTGGACGTTCCTTGGAACTGGCCAGTCCTGTACTGCCGCCGTCTTCTTGGGATCCATTCGAACTTCGCCATTGCCAATAATGTGCCTGAGGTACTTGACTGTATCAACTTCGAACTCGCACTTCTGCGGCTTTAGGAAAAGTCCGTTTTGGCGAAGGATCTCAAAGACTCGTTTGGTGCGTCTGCGGTGTTCTTCTAGATCATTCGAGAAGATGAGAATGTCGTCGAGGTAAATGATGACGATACCCTCATGAATTAGCTCCCGAAAGATGTCATTCATAAAGCCTTGGAACGTCGCTGGTGCATTACACAAGTCGAAGAACATGACTGTGGGTTCGAATAAGCCTAGATTTGTCCGGAACGCTGCCTTCCACTCGTCTCCCTCGCGAATCCGGATGTTGTAGTATCCCCAACGAACGTCGAGCTTCGTGATGTACCTTGCATCCTTAACCTTGTCGATGAGCTCATTTATCAGTGGCAACGGGTATTTGTTCTTGACCGTTCCTTCATTGAGCTTTCGATAGTCTTGGATTGCTCGTAAGCTCCCATCCTCTTTCTTGATAAAGAAGAATGGTGACGCCATTGGAGACTTCGACTGTCGGATACGTCCTGACGCTAGGTTTTCCTCAATGAACTCCCTCATTGCTTCTTGTTCTTTTGGCGATAACGGGTAAACCTTGCAGTCACTGGGTTTGAAATCTGGTTTCAGGTCAATAGCATGGTCCCACGTTCGGTGGTTTGGTAAGCGTTCGAACAATTCCTCACTAAAGACGTCAGCGTATTCCTCCAGGTAAGGTGGCCATTTTGCCGCTTCCTTCATCCGCACATTCCTCACAAACTCTTCATCTATCTCCTCGCTCGACAGTGGCGATTCACATTCATCAGGGCAACGGGTGAATTTAACTGTTCCTAACCTCCAATCAATCTCAGGATTATGCTTCGTCAACCAGTCATGTCCAAGGAAGATGTTGCTTGACGCTAAGGATGTCACTGCCAGTCGAATCTCTTCCTTGTGTTTCCCAAAGAACATTCGTATGACTACGTATTCCTTGATCAATCCAGCCTCGTTGCTTGTTCCGTCAGCATTGAAGACTGGTCTAGGCCGAATGTACCTTTGGGTGGGGAAACCATACCGTTTGACAAAACCTTCGTCGATACATGAGCCCGTGCACCCTGAGTCGATCAGTGCATGAGCATCAATGAAGTTTTCCTCTTCAAGTAGGGGGTTCGACAAGTCTACTTCGTCATCACCTGCTATCTTCGGGTGTACGATGCTAACGAAGGCGTCTAACTCCTTTCCTCCCGCCCGTCGCACGAACTGATCTGCGTCCACAATGCCCTTGCGCCATACCTCAGCCGCGCGTCTGCCTACTACATCCCACACTGCTTCAGTGACGTTCGCCTGAGCAACAACGTTCTCGCGGTAAGGTGCTTCCGCCACAACCTCATTTTTTATAGCGGTTCGATTCCGCTCTTCCTCTCTCAATTCGCCTGCTTGCGCATCTGTTCTTCTGACAAATAAATCTTCATAGACTTCGAAGTCATCGTTGTCATCTTCAGATTCATCTGGCAGTACGTCGGTAAGGATCTTTCGAAGGATGAAACCGTCACTGGTATTCGCATCTTGATATTGTACAACAGGACGATTATATTTTAACGAGTCCAACAAAAAGAGTCCTTTAGGAGACCGACCAGTCGTTCCGACGTCTATGCCTGGTCTTCTGGAAAACCCTCACCTTCTATGAGTTCTTCCAGCTCAGCGGGT